>JAPPVO010000036.1:98996053-99652976 GCA_030407325.1 Camellia japonica
TCCAAAACCTCCATTTCCATAGCCAAAAACCCTAAAAAGCTTCAAGTTTCTAGCTCCTCTCTTCATCAACCCTAAGCACCACCATCACCACCTCCATTTCAGCAGCAAATGAGTGATTTTCAAAGGCTAGGGATCAACAAATTGAAGCCAAGAAGCCATCAAAGTTAGATCTTCAAGGGTAAGACTCTATTTCCTTTTTTTGAGCACAACTTTGAGTCAATTCTTTACCCTATTTGATTTTTGTTTTGGGCTCCAACCCCTACTGGTTTTAGGCTTATTTTGAGCCCCCCTACAACTTTGTAGAAGGGCTCAGCTCTGTTTGGTGTCTCCATGATGCACCTCTTTCAATACCACTCTTTAGGCCAATAAATTGCATGCTTTGTTTGGCTTCTGAGTGATCCATTTTCGAGCCTGATATATACTGTGAGTGGGCCTATTTTGAACCCTTCTTCAACTTTGAAGAAGGGCTCAATCATGTTTGGCCTCTCTATCATGCACTTTCTTTGTAATTCTCCATATTTACCGTAAAATTGCATGATTTATTTGGCCTGTTTGTGATCTGATTTGGAGCATCTCATGAACTAATAGTGTGCTTATTTTGACCCCCTCTTCAACATTGAAGAAGGGCTCAACCTGGTTTTCATGCTCTACATGCCACTTGCTTTGAATTCATGTTCTACTCCTATTTGGCATGCCCCTTTGAGCTTATTTGGCTTCTGTTTTGAGTCTTCATCAGGCTTAGAAAGTGTCTTAAAATGACCCATTCTTCATGTTTTATTAAGGGTCTTAGGCCATTTGGTGCATGATTTTGGTACTTCATGTAATACCATCTTTGATTCCGTAAAATTGCATGCTTTGTTAGGCTTTCTTGGCTTCTGTTTTCAGCCTTCATCAGGCTTGGAAAGTGTCTTATTTTGACCCATTATTCATGTTTTATTAAGGGTCCAAGGCTGTTTGGTGCTTCCTTTTGATACCTCATGTTATAGCTCTCTTTTGGCTTTATTTTGCATGCTATGTTAAGCATATCTACATACTGAATTGGAGGATGTAAATCTACTGTAAATGTGCATATTTTTGGTCCCTCTTTAATGTTGTAGAACTGAATTTTTCAGTTTGAGCATTGTACATATCACTTGTTTCATTGTTCCCCTATTTTCCCCCATTTTTGCATGCTGTTTTTGCCATACTTGTGATCATTGTTTGGCCATACTTTGTACTGAAAAAATGCTAGTTTAGGGGCTGCCTTGCTACTGTTTTACATGTTATGTCCATATTGTGCATGTTTAGTAGGGCTGTAGGCCATTTCGGGTGCATAACATTGCATTTCGGGCATCGGGTGTAATTTTGTCATAATTCGGGGGCTATTTGTGCATCATTTTAGCTACTGAAATTTGCATTTTTCATATACCATATGCCACGTTTCATTTGCATTTTCATGCCTGTATGTCACTACCTTGGTTTGCGTGCCCGTGTGCACGCATTTCGAGGCAGCTCATTTTTTTTATCTTACGGCATCTTATGTGGGTGTGGCTGAGGCCCTCTCATGTTAGTGTAAGCCCAATTTGCATTTTCATGCCTTTATACACCGCCTCGGTTTGTGTGCCCGTGGGCACGCATTTCGAGGCACTTCATTTTCGTCTCTCGGCTTCTTATGTGAGTGTGGCTGAGGCTCTCTCATGTTAGTGTAAGTCCAATTTGCATTCCGTATGCCATTTCATGATCTATATCATTGCCTCGGTTTGCGTGCCCGTGTGCACGCATTTCGAGGCATCTCATTTTCATAGCATTGTGTATGTTAGGATTGTATTTTAGCTACATTTCATGCATATCATGCATATTGCATCGTGTTCGGGATAGGAGTTAGCCGGGGCACGGGAAACGAGGCACGTTTCGTACTCCGAGTGACGAACGGGTCTCAATTCCCAAGTCACCGACACTCCGGATTACCCATGATGGAGTTAGGTTTTGTTGTAGCATTCATACGCATTCATCCTATATTGAGTTGTGCGATCCGACTCCTCGGCCATCATGCATCGATATGCGTGATTGGTGGCACGAGGATCGAGGCATGCATATATTTGTGAAATACATTGCTATGCCCTTTTCCTGCTCTCTGTTGCAGCAAGATAAGGAATCAGCAACTTTTCGGAGTCTGGCGCGCATTTCGAGAAACATTGCAAACAGAGGCTAATTGGGCATCCCAGTGGATTTCCGCGCAACGCAGTCCAGCATACATCATTCATCAGAAGCGAGGCAGCCCCTGGCTTGCATGCCAGTTTAAGCTTTCTTAGTTTAATTTGTTAATTAATTAGGGATTTGTTTATTTCGGACTGTATTATCTATTTATTCGGACTGTATTATTTATTCGGACCCTCTGCGCGAGGGCAAAACTGTAATAAGTGTGGGTGAGTGTGATGTATGTCTTCCAACCCCACGTCTTTCTCCCTTTTATTTACCCGCTTACGATGGTTAGATATAGGGCATATTTCAATTAGCATACAGTATGATAGCATGTTTGCATCATTCATCCGTCTTGCACGCACCGGGCTCGGCGCATCATACAAACTGCATTTGTATTTCAATTCCAAATTGAGTACATGTTAGCTGTAGCATTCCATATGCCATGTTTAGAATAGCCGAGCCTGCTATAGTTGCATTATGCATGTGTCGCATTAGGCATTTCTGTATAATTAGGATCATGCATGATTTCTAATAAGTTTCTGTTTTTGGCTTGGAGTACTCGGTGAGTTTTATGCTTTAGCATCCTTGCATGCGTGTGAGTGTTGCCATGAATAGCATGCTTACCATGAGGCTATGTGCTTATGTGATATAACTGCCTTGAATGCCTGTGGGTGGAGGTTGAGTTATTTGGATTAGAACAAATCATCAACTGTTTGTTTTAAGCCCACTAGATAGTGGCAAAATCATGTTTTCTTAAGCCCACTGAGGGTGGCAAATCCGCGTCTTAGCCTACCTGCGGGTAGCACCATCAAACCATTTTCAAACAAACAAACATGAAATGTTTTGTTCCAATTCAGGCGGCTCAGTCTATACTTGTTTGCTGCGAGCATCACATAGTAACCTAGGCTAATAACCGGAATAAGAGCATACAAGGTTTTCAAATAAGATATCATGGTTAGTAGAGGCCGGTCTTTGACCGGGCGAGCGGGGGTGCTCACGAAGTGACCTTCCCCAATCGTACCCAAGTTCCCGAGCCGAGGCAACTTTGGTGATGACGGACACGTGGCCTTTGGCACCGAGTCAGGGTTTCCTAAATTTCCCATTAAAAAATATTTAGGTGGCGACTCTGTATCTGGCAAAGCAGTCCATGTTTGGCACTTCTTTCAAAAAATCTGTTTTCAAAACGATTTGCCGGATTTGGACTCTTTGGTTCAAGATTAAGAACCGTGACATTTGAGTCCTTGAACTGTAGTGACCCCAATATGAACAGAACGGGACTTAACCCTCCCGGGCGTTCGGGGACGTCTACAGTTTCTGGCGACTCTGCTGGGGATTTAGAGAACTTGACTCGAACTCATGATATCTGGTTTTGACTACACTTGTGTGTTTCTTTGCATTGCATTTGCATTGGTGCGCCTAGGAACACTGTGTTTGCCATATGCCATTCCTGAACGATTTGCCGGAGGCTTGTCTTGTCAAGTCATGTCCGTAAGGCTGATCGGCTCTGGGCTCTGACAGCATGGGAACACAAACCCCGGTTTTACCGGGGCACCCCTTTTGACCATTCGACCTAGTGCATATTCGGATCCATAGTGACCATTCCAAACTAGGACAGGTTGCTTACCCGTTTATAGGTTGTTTGAAACCGCTGCGTGCGTAGTGAAACCCTAGTTCCTGACAAAATAGGACAGGGAAACCCTACCCCAACATAGGGGTGTTTTGGCTCTCACTTATCTGCTATGTGCTTTAGAGTGCGTCTCTACAGGAATGCATGTATCAGCCTATAAGTTTGGGCATCAGGCCTGCGGGCATCATTCAGGCCTACGGGCATCACTCAGTATCTGAGAATCAGTTGTCTGCGGATATCCGATTCAGTTTTGGGGAACAGTGAAGTGGGAACAGTGATCAGTGGTTGAGGACAGTGTATTTCCAGCTTATCAACTGTGTGTTGTATACCCGACTGTGTGTTGTGTGTATTTAATTTAAGCTGTTATGCTGCCCGTTTTTCTGGTCATTTATTTCCTTTTTGCTTTATTATCTTTTTGCTAGGGCAGTTTTTAGCACGATTGCTTCCGAACCAGTAGATACTCCCCAAGCACTCTGGACACGAGGTCGCCGACTCAACCGATCCGAGGATCTCGTTGACGGACATCCAGTGTTTCACTCTCTACCCCCAGTTGCTAGAAGAAAGCCAAGGAGGCGTAGTGTGTCAGAGCAGGGACTACCAGTACAGAGGACTACTTTGACAGTGAACAGCCAGGCTGAGATTTCTGTGTCTGCTATAGAAGTACATTTGCCGGTCATCCAGATGGAACAGCAGAATACATCAGTGGTAGAGGCGATGATGCGCCAGATGCAAGAAAGCATGAGGCAGATGCAAGAGGATTCCATCCGCCAAGCGGAATTTTCGAAACAGCAGGCCGCTGTCATGGCCCAGCAGTCCGAACTGATCACTAGGTTGCAACAGCAGAATGCAGCCTCTGCTTCACATCAGATTCCTCCTCCACCAGCGGCTCCGCTGCCCGAGCAGGCACCTATGGGTCAGAATACCTTGCCGAATCCTCCAAACCCTCAGAATGCCCCTCCAAATCCTCAGAATACCCAGAACACCCAGAATACCCTCCCAAATCCACAGAATGCTCTGCCAAACTTCCAAAACACTCAAGAGGACACGAGTCTTCCAACGGGGCTGGCCCCGCCCCCGCTTCTGCCGCAACTATCCAAGAATCTTACACCCAACCACCCGGACTCTCCATTTGAGTTCGAGGTAGATCATACAGCCCTGAAGCTGAGTAAGCTGGAAAAGCTTTTCAAGAAATCCCAGGGGGTGAAGGCCATCCCAGACATTGAAGATGGCTACACTGATGTGGCAGTGACATTGCCAGACAGATTTAAGATGCCACAGATCGACCGTTTTGATGGGTCCGGGGACCCCATGGTCCATCTCCGACTATTTTCAGACATCTTAAGGCCGATGGGCTTAACCCGATCACAGAAGCTTTCTTTGTTCGGTAGAACTCTGTCGGGGGTGGCGGCCATCTGGTACGCAAAATTGGAAGATGATGTGAAGAGGAACTGGGATGAGTTGGCTGAAGCCTTCGTTGCACAATACTCGTATAATACACAGATCGAGATTACAACACGTGATCTCGAGACAACGAGGCAGGAACAAAAAGAGACTTTCTCTGATTTTGTAACTCGGTGGAGAGCAAAGGCATCAATGATGACCTTGAGGCCAACAGATAAAGATCAAATCCGGATGATTGTGCGCAATCTCCAACCGAAGTTAATGCAGAAAATGATTGTACTCCCCTTTCCAACTTTCTCAGACTTACACGAAATGGGGGTACAGATCGAAGATGCAATGAAGCAAGGGTTGATTGACCAGGACCGGGAGCAGCCCCGAAGGACGTTCAACCGCAATAACAACGCAGGCCCGAGTGGCGCTGCAAACACAAGGACTTCTGAGGTCGGTATGGTCACCACCACTCCCCCTTCCCAACCAAGGCCCGCAGCGGCCACACCCTTTTCCAATGCATCCGAGAGCAGTAACCAAGCCTCGAGATTTCAACCCCGGGGCCAAAGAACCTTTACTCCACTATACATGCCTTTGTCCAAGGCTCTCGGGGTGTTAATCAAAAAGAAGCATCTGACACCTTTAGAGCCGAGGCCATTGCCAAATCCACTCCCTCCCTCTCATGACCCAGCAAAGTACTGTGCGTACCACCAACAGCACGGTCACGACACCGACCGTTGCTACAGACTGCGTCACGAGATTCAAGACCTCGTTGACAAGAATATCATTCTACCTCCCGAAAAACCCAACGTCACAACAAATCCCCTCCCACCACACAATCAAGCCCCTCCTCCCAAAAGAGTCAACCTCATCCAAACTGGGGTCGTTTCCACGACCTAGTATCTATATTACTCCCTCTCACCTACCCAAGCCGGAGGTGATCCTTCCAGATTGCACTGACTTGTGCATGTTGGACGCATTCATAACCCAATCAGAGCCAGTGGTGGTGACCACCGGAGATGAAACGGGGCAGGTTTCAGAGGAGAGCAGAATTGTTGAGTCTGGGATGGAGCAGCCTGGGAATCTTGCTGGAGGAGCCTATGATCCAAGCGAATACATCTTATCAGTGGGCCAGTCTAAGCTGAGTGTGGGGCTGCCAGAAAAAGCTGAGCTGTGTATGATTCGGGGGGACAGACTTGAACAAGGGGCAGATGATCTGACAACAGTGGAAGAGGACTTTGCCAACTTCCAGTTCTTCAACGACCAAGAATCAGAGGATGCTTCAATCAACTGGTTCGACTATGAGGAGACGGCAGAGGTCACTAGGTGGTTAGATGATCAGCCGGACATTGTAGAATTTCAACAGGGCCCGGAAGGGGCGAGAGTATCATTGATGGCCGGAAGGGCCGAGGGTCAGAATCAACCGCCGGAGAGCGCCGGCGTTAAGAATTTCGCTCAGAATTCGGGGATCGCAAATGCAGGGAATATTGAACAACCGGCTGTACTGACGCAGTTGGAACAACAAAAGTTTGACGATTCTGAAAGAACCAGGAAGGCTAAGGCCCATGTGGGGGTCGAAAGTGCTGTGTGCACAGAGACAGAAAACGCTGTGGGCGTAAAGACTGAAGGTGCTGCGAGCACGATTATACCGGAGCCGGACAGATGTCTGTCGGCTGCCGATGGAATGTGGTGGGAAGACGATGACTTATGTCTTGCCCACACAGACGAAGATTGGGCAGGTGCTCAACCAAATGATACCTGGTATATTGATGAGATCGCTCATATGACCAGGAGTGGACGGTATTTCAAGCCCCCACACCTTGATCAACCTGAGGCATCTGGGAAAGATAAAGAGGCTGAAAAGCAGAGAGAGAAACAGATAGAAGAAGAAGCTGTGCTCAAACAATTGAAGAAGATACAAGCAGACATCTCCATCTGGGGACTGCTTATGGCATCAAGGGTACACAGACAGGCCGTCCTATCTGCCATGGACAAGGCCAAACTCTCAATAGACACTACACCAGAACAACTGGTTGGGCTGGTTTTTCCGGGAGGAGGTTCCCCGGCATTAACCTTTTCAGACAAGGAATTGCCGCCTGAGGGCGTGAACCATAATAAACCTCTCTACGTCTCCGTGGAGTGTAGAGATAAATGGATACCGGTGGTACTTGTTGATACCGGGTCCGCTATCAATGTCTGCCCAGTCAGAACAGCGTACGCAGTTGGGTTGAAGCCCGCGGACTTCACGCCAACAACTCAGGTGATCAAGGCTTATGACAATACAGAGAGTAGAGAAGTGATGGGATTGTTCAAGATTCAAACTAAGGTTGGTCCAGGACAACACAATGTCGAATTTCATGTCTTGGACGTTCCCGCAACCTTCAACTTACTCTTGGGGCGGCCGTGGCTGCACCAAGTAAAGGCAGTCTCCCAACTCTACATCAGATGGTGAAATACCCCTATGGAAAGGGAGTAGCCACTGTATTCGGGAACTCATCAATCCACCCACCTCCGGAGGTATCTACGCCGGTCCTGGAAATTGAACATGGCACAGAAGATGTCTTCTTATCAGGATTCACTTTGGCTGAGGCCCGGGTAGTACAGAACATTATGGCTATGAATGAAGGTGTGTACGTCAGTGCCCAATCAGTCTACCTCATGAACAAGCTACAACATATCCCCGGAATGGGATTGGGAAGAAGCGGCAGGAAAGGAGTCGCTGCGTTGGCCGAAGTGCCACACAACCCGCATACCTTTGGACTGGGTTATCTGCCCACCAAAGAGGACTGGGTGAGGAAAGGAAAGGAAATGGCCGGCAGAGCCAGAGCGAAGCAGGCTGGGAAGCCGTTTGACCTAATACACAGGCCCATTCAGGGTACCCTGAACGGACGCTTTGTCCGGGAGGGGGAAGATTTTCCATTTTGCGGCTTCCCAGAGCCGTGGATAAACGCGGAGAAGAAGCGCGTCCCAGGCTTCGAGATTTTCTTTGATTTACAACTATCCGGGGATGACGTTGCCGCAGAGCAGACAGACCCAACAACTGAGGTTGAGCAGAATAAGGCAGTGGATCCTGAGCGCACAGAATTTGAAATGGGAGTAGCACTGGCATGTCTCCTCTCTGATCCTCCGATCGACCAAGAGTGCTTGGGGGATAACTTCGTGGTTTCCATGATTGGGGATGAAACGGCTGCGAGCCGGCCAGCAGCTATCTTGGATGCATCAATCGCACCCTCTCTCACTTGGCAATACGAGGAAGGATTTTTGTCCAACAGCACCGGGTCAGGTAGTGAGCCGGAATCTGATTCCACCGAGTCCTGTGAGTCGGAATCAGGTTCCAGCTCGACTGAGTCTGAGTCTGGCACTCCTGGGGATGTTAACCCGGATGCCACAGTCCTGTCCAGGTCGTCTTTTTCCTTTTCTTTTGAGTCTGTTGTAACAGAAGAATTGGACGATTTGGATGTACTTAATGAGAATGAGGTGAATGTGGTTTCCGAGTATTTCTCTGTGCCTTTGATTTATTGCATTAATTCAGACTTTCAAAACTTTGATGAAAACGACGAGGACGAAGTTCCTCCGGTTTTACAACGTTTAATTGAGCATGAGCAGAGAAGAGAGATTTGTAAACCCTTAATGGATGAAATCATTACCGTGAACATTGGTACTGAGGAGGACCCGCGGCTGGTCCAGATCGGGTCCACGTTGTCTTCGGAGGAACGCGAGCGCTTAGTCGCTTTATTAAAAGATTTCAAAGATGTTTTCGCGTGGTCCTACGAAGACATGCCTGGAATCGATCCTGAGATTGTACAGCATCGGATCCCCCTTGACCCCGAGGCCCGACCTGTCAAGCAGAAACTCAGAAGGATCCGCCCGGATTGGGCTCTCAAGATTAAAGAAGAGGTCACCAAGCAAATTGACGCAGGCTTCCTGCTGGTATCAGAGTACCCCACTTGGTTGGCTAATATTGTTCCGGTGCCGAAGAAGATGGCAGGATCCGGGTGTGTGTAGACTTCAGGGATTTGAACAAGGCTAGTCCGAAGGACGACTTCCCGTTACCGCACATCGATGAGTTGGTAGATTTCACAGCAGGGCATGCATTGCTCTCATTCATGGATGGCTTCTCAGGATACAACCAGATAGTGATGGCACCAGAGGATAGAGAAAAGACTGCATTCACCACCCCGTGGGGAACATACTGCTACCGGGTAATGCCTTTTGGGTTGAAAAACGCTGGAGCTACTTATCAACGGGCCGCGACCACAATACTACATGATATGATCCACAAAGAGGTTGAGGTGTATGTGGACGACATGATTGTCAAGTCCAAGGAAAGAGAGGGCCACTACACCGCCTTGCATAAGTTTTTCCAAAGGATCAGGGAATTCCGGTTGCGGCTAAACCCTCAGAAATGTGCATTTGGTGTTACAGCGGGAAAAAATGCTGGGGTTTCTGATTACACAAAGAGGCATCGAGGTCGATCCTTCCAAAATCAAGGCCATCTTAGAAATGCCACCACCAAGGACTGAAAAGGAGGTGCGAGGCTTTCTGGGTAAAGTGCAATTCATAAGACGGTTTATCTCAAAATTAACCTTGACTTGTGAACCACTTTTTGGTCTCCTGAAGAAAGGAAAGAAGTTCCAATGGGACGGCCGATGTCAAGCTGCATTTGAACAGATCAAAGAATATTTACAGAACCCGCCCGTGTTGTCACCGCCAGAACCAGGGAAACCGTTGATTTTGTATCTGTCAGTAACTGAAACTACAATGGGCTGCATGCTTGCACAAGAATCAGAAGATAAGGTGGAAAAAGCCATCTATTATTTGAGCAAAAAGATGCTGGAGTATGAGACCCGATATACACCGCTGGAAAAGGCTTGCTTAGCTCTGGTATGGGCTACCAGGAAGCTGCGGCACTACCTGTTAGCTCACTCTGTAATGTTGGTTTCACGACTTGATCCCATCAAATATCTCTTCGAGAAACCAGCACTTACGGGTAGGCTAGCCCGTTGGTTGCTGTTGCTCTCCGAATTTGATCTCACATACGTGACACGCAAGTCAGTAAAAGGAAGAGCAGTGGCAGAGTTCCTTGCCGACCACCCGGTTGAGGGGGATGAAGCAGTTGAATACCTGTTCCCAGATGAATCAATTCTGCATATCGACGATGAAACTTGGACGATGTACTTTGACGGAGCGTCAAATCAACATGGGTATGGGATAGGAGTGTTGCTGATAGCACCCGATGATTCTCGTATCCCTCTCGCCTTCAAACTCCGGTTCAAAGTCTCGAACAATGAAGCAGAATATGAGGCGTGTATTGCTGGTCTAGAAGCAGCCCTGGAACTTGGGGCAAGACGGTTGGACGTCATTGGGGATTCGAACCTTGTTGTGTCTCAAGCTAAAGGAGACTGGAAAGTAAAAGAGGAAAGATGATGATGTATCACCAAACCTTGGATTTGCTGATTCCTCGGTTTGAGAAGCTAAGTTTTACTCATCTACTAAGAGAGAACAACAGGTTGCAGACGCTTTAGCAACTCTATCTTCTATGATAGACATCCCGTGTGGAGTCCGGATGCGTCCAGTCATCATCGACCAGAAATTTGCACCTGCCTATGAGTCGATTGCAGCCATAGATGAAGTTCAGGACGAACATCCCTGGTATTACGACATCTGGAACTTCTTAGAAAAAGAAGCATACCCGTCAGGGGTGAATGCCAAAGACAAGAGGGCAATCAGAAGAATGGCAGTTCAGTTCATCATCTGCGGAGGTAAACTATACAAACGAGGTCATCTGGGAATGCATAAATTGTGCGTTGATGCCGAAGAGTCAAAGCGTCTGATGGAAGCCATCCACGGAGGTGAATGTGGTGCACACATGAATGGGGTAATGTTGGCACGGAAGATCCTTAGACAAGGTTATTATTGGTCCACCATGGAGGAGGATTGTATTAGTTTTCGGCGATGCCACAAGTGTCAAATTCATGCAAATCGTATGAACATCCCGCCGTCAAAGCTGTACAACATGACTTCGCCATGGCCGTTTTCAGTCTGGGGAATTGATGTAATCGGAGCAGTTACGCCGAAGGGGTCAAATGGGCATGAGTTCATCTTGGTAGCGATAGATTATTTCACGAAGTGGGTCGAGGCCCAATCTTATGCGGTGTTGAAGGCTTCGCATGTAGCAAAGTTTATCAGAAACAACATTATCTGTCGCTACGGAGTCCCAAATGAAATCGTTTCAGACAATGGTTCCCACTTCAAGAAGGAGGTGATTGATTTGTTGGAGAAATACAACGTGGCTTTTCATAAGTCGTCTACTTACCGGCCGCAAACAAACAGAGCAGTTGAAGCCGCCAACAAGAATATCAAGTGTATACTACAAAAGATGGTGGAAACCTATCGGGACTGGCCAGATAAGCTGCCGTTCGCTCTGTGGGGCTACTGGACTTCAATCAGAACTTCTACTGGAGCGACTCCATACTCGTTGGTTTATGGGATGGAAGCCATCCTGCCTATTGAGATTGAGGTCCCATCATTAAGAGTATTGGCCGAGTGTCAAATAGCTGAAGCAGACTGGCAACAAAGCAGATTTGAGGAACTCATGCTTTTTTATGAAAGAAGGTTGAAAGCACTGTACCACGTTCAAAGTTATCAACGTAGAATCGCCCGGGCTTTTAACAAGAAGGTTAAGTCCAGGAATTTGAAGGAAGGAGATTTGGTGCTCAAAGACAACCGAGCTCCCATCCACGACCCAAGGGGCAAGTTCAGACCTAATTGGACTGGTCCCTACATTATCAAGTCAATCTGGTCTGGTGGAGCTGTGGTTCTGATGGATCTAGATGGCTTAGAGTTTTCCCAACCGATCAACATGGACAAGTTGAAGAAATACTACCCCTGAGAGGCTCGCTAGGCCGAAAACCCGAAAGGGCGACCTAGGCAAAATTCAGAGCATAGAAAATTTGAAATTATAAAAACTGAGCTCGCAAGGTTGAAAACCCGCAAAGGGCGGCCTTGGCAAAAGTTAGAGCGCAAAAGGAGAGTAAAAATACCCGAGCGAACCCAAGCCTGAACTACGTAAGGCTTGATTCCCATCTTTGGGATACGTAGGCAACTTCGTCTTGGAGTTCAGCCACAATCTTTTCCCCGATCAACTTTGTCCATTTGATCATCTCAGTCATCTTTGTTCATCAGCATTTATCGTGATCTCCGGTACAGTGCTATTCAGACTAGGGGCAACTTTCCGTTGCAATGAAGTGTTGCGGTACCATTCAAACTAGGGGCAACTTTCCAGTTGCTAGGATTCGGCGTTGTACATTTCAGTGACAGATCTCAGGTGTGTCCAGTTCTGATCCATATCGAAAATAGTTTTGAAAAGTTTTAATAAAAGTTGACTTTGTTCAAATTAATCTTTTTACAACTAAGACCATTTTTGGACCAAAACGGAGAATTTTCAGTACCACAACCTTCAATTTCATTGATTTCAAAACAGAGTTCTCTTGCTCTTGCATACAATTGAAGTTGCTTTTTATTACACTCAGGAAGAAAACTTGAAAGTACTAGTAAAGCAATAAATCCGGGGCATAGTCAAGTCAGGTGTCCCTGCGCCCCCTGCCAGAGCTAGTTGAAGCCTCTGATGCCGACCTGGGCCCAACCTGTGCTTCTTCGTTGAGCCAATCCCAGCACTCGTCAGACAAAGTGCAACTAAAAGTGGGAGCAGGAGCCAGAAGTTCTCTAATTCCCCATGCTGCGGCCTGCCGAGCCAGCTGTGCGCCTCGAACCGGGAATGTAGCCGGATACTCTATCCCCTCTGGTGGGCAAGTCTGATCACGGCCAAACTGGCGCAGAATACGAAATGGGAAATAGAATACGCAGTGAGTCAAGCCAATCAATCGAATTCCCACCTGTCGAGACATGCTGTAGCTCATCGCCGGGAGATTGAGCCAAGGGCAACGCCAAGCAATGCGTTCGGCTGACAAATTGCACATCCATTCAAACCACCAGCTCTCATCAGGGGCATTGACTAGGCATTGCCGAAAGAAGTAGCCGCGAGCTGAGTAAGCAGGGCAAGAGTCTACAACTTGCAATTTATCCATCAACCATATCTGGGGAGGGATGAAAAATGAGAGAATAAAGAATAGAGAGATGTGCGATGAGAGAAAAGTAAGATAAGGGTTTTGTGAGAAAAATCGAGCCCGAGGGCCGAGTGATGTGAGTAAATACATATGTGAGATCGGGTGGGAAACATTACCTGTAGCAGTAGTGGACTCCCTGCAAACCTGGTTGTCTCCCCACGGTAGAAGGCATCCAGACCCATCAATGTCTCGGCCAGAGTCATGGCAATGCAACTCTTTCCCTCCTTCAAACCTTGAACGACTTCAATCAAACGGACGCTGGATCCTCCGGAGCCCGAGACAAACAGAAAGTGAGATAGTAGGCACAAGCAGAGGGCATGCTGTCGGAAGCCTTGCCAATGATGGTCACTACGGTCACCGGCATCGGAGAATCGGTAAATCAAGCTTGGGATATCCAACATTCCGTTACCAATCAGGGATCGAGCATCATGCGCGTTGAGTCCGCACATCCGCCCTAAGGCCTGGGCATAGCCAAAATTGAGTTAGGGCAAGATTTCCTCGCCTCGCTCGGATTCCATCAAGGCTTGAAAATCTTCAAAAGTAGGACAAACCTCTTGTCCGCCGAAGCTAAAAACGTGCGTCACCGGGTTCCAAAACCTCGCCGCGGCATGGAGGAAAGGAAGATGTAGCGGAGTCCGACCCAACGTGAATAGTGCATTTAAGCCAAAACCCCGGAAGTTCAACTTTTCCGAGCCGTCTAGAGAAGAAATCCAAGTCGTGAGATTTTCTGCGAGAAATGCCTCCATTTTTGTGAGAAACGATGATGAAATGAATAAGTTCCAAGGCTGGGGCTTTTATAGAGGGGTAAAACACTATTCAAGGGACACTTGTCAAAATTCTGGAGGTTGCGGGGGAAGTGGCCGGCCGGCCATCTATCCTAGTAGGCCGGCCACCCTCTAATCTCTAGCTACAAAATGCTTTCGGCCATGCATTGGTCCTGTTTTGCCCCCCGGAACGAAGTTTGAAGCATTTCTCGGCATCGGGAATGTCGAAGGCCTCTATTTCTATCAGTTTCGGATGCGTTCCATCATCCAGATCGTTCGTCCGAAGCACGCTTTGTTGTATTTTTGCTTATCGAGTTGTTGTTTTGTTTATCGAGTTGTAAGTTTTGTCGAGCTGTCGCTTTTTTGTGCTTTGAGTTGTTACGTTTGTTTACGCAATTTTGTTAAGTCCTGTTTATTGAGTCGTTAACATTGTTGTACTTTGCTTATCGAGTTGTAAACTTGCTAAGATTTTGTTATTTCTTAGTAAGTTGAGTTTTTGATTTGTTGCGTCGGTTCATTACCTGACCTGGTAAATACATAGCACATTTCCATTCAATTCCATTTTTGTGCAAAATGATGCGATGCGATGCGATGCTAAGAATTTCAAATACAAACATCTTTTCAAAAGCTGTTTCATTCCATCATGTTTTACAACAAATAAAGGTACAAGTTTTACAGAAAATAAAACTGCCTAACAATGTGCAAAGTGCTACAAACTACTAGCTAAAAAGTAAAATAAAGCAGGAAATAACATCAGTATCCTCGGGAACGGGAAGGAGGAGGCCCTCTCATCCTCTTCTGTGGGATAACCTCTGCACCATCATCACCATCCGGATCAGAGCTGTCATCCTCCGGATCACCCTCGGCCTCGTCTCCACTCCCGGAACCAAGACCGGAGCCTCCCTCCCCAGGAGATGTCTCTGACTCACGGTCTGCAACCTCCTCCTCCTCATCCTCGACAATGGGTGCCCTGCGTCTGCGAGATGGCCCCGCTCTTCGAGCTCCTCGGTAAGGCCTGGATGGCCCAGCTCCTCGAGTCCCTGTACCTCGAACATGCCCAGCACCTCGACCTCTCTGAGAAGGCCCGGGTGGCCTGGCCTGCGATGGAGCACATACGGGAGGCATCTGAAAGCGAAAAGTTCAATACATCAGTTCAAATATGAAAAGCAGATACAAGTACAATATGTGAGTGGGGTCTGTGTCAGATGTGCTCTACGCAGACTATCAATACAGCAGAATGTTCAAAACCAATATGTTATGAGAAATATGCTAACTGCAGAAAAACTGGACAATACCTGCACGCCCATGAGGGCTAGATGTCCCTCCCTTCGTAGGATCATGCCCTCGAATGTGGCCAGCATCCCAAGCAGCTCGTCCGTGTACTCAACTGGAGGCTGCAAATACAAATGCAAAACTATCAGTAAGGGAATGAACGTTCAAATATCTGACTGATGAATCAAAGCTGAAAAACATACCGGGGGTGAGTCAGGGTTTCTGACATATCTGTGGTCAGGAAGAGGAGGCTCTAGCGGGACCTGGTAAGGAGTCCCGAACCGCCAACTCGTCAGCTCGGTCGGCATGTCTGGCCACCCAACATGAGGATGAAGAGACAGAGGGATCGGAGGAATAGAACTACCTCTACCCCTAGATGCACCAGCCCTGCTAGAAGAGGGAATGTTTGCAGCACGGGCGCGACTCGAAGATGGTGCGCCAGTGGGCCTCAGTGGCGGAGCCCGCACTCCCGTCAAAGGGGGCATCAGATATATACGGCGATAGGTGGTGTAATCCCCCTCTATGAGATATAACAAAGCGTCGGTGCCCTGCATAGCACTGATGACCTCCTGGGAAGAGAGTCTATCGGCAGTCCGCATGGTGGCTGGAGGTACAGCGGGAGGGTCCTGAGAATCATACCCCCATATCTGACGCTGGAAGCGTTCCCCCAGGAACCAAGCCCTGCCAACTGGTCCCTCGAGCAGGAACCTATACTGGGAACCACTCGACCCTCCGGGGTACTGATTTTGCAGATCATCGCCAAAGACTGCCCAGGGCTGCCAAGTAATCTGCGGATAGCCAGTGCATAAATCAGTCAGAAATCAGGAATGTACAAAGCATATCAAAGATGAAAATGAAAGGAACTGAGAGTTCTGAAATACCTCTGTCGTCCTCACAGTATCAAAATACTGTCGTAGAGAAAAGAGAGTCTCCCGAGGCCTCGATAGGTGCTCGCCCTCAAACATCAAGGAAAATGGAGTCATGAGAGGTCCTGTCACCTCCATCTCCGGAGCTAACGTGGGAAAGTATGCGTACACCCATAGCTGAGAAAAGCAGTGCGGAATGTGAATACAAAGTGCTAAAGGCAAAATACAGAATGCAAAGTGCGCCGTGTGTGCAATGAACAAGTAATGAGGAGCAAAATGTAAATCAAGAGGACAGAATGTACCTCCCAGGCTCTCCAGTAGCCGCCAAGTAAGTCCCCCCGCCCACGAGAGACTGCACTCATATAACAATAAAGGGTAGCCAGGGCAGCGCCGCCCCAATCATACTGATTGACCTGTGATAGGTCCACTAGGGCACTCAAGAGATACAGCCCCACAGTGTTCCCCCTATCAGCAAACAAAGTAGTGCCGAAGAGGAACATGAGGAAACCGCGGGTGTACTGCTCAATCTCCTCGGGAGACTCAGGCTCCATCTCTGGCCTCCGGAAGTGGGAAGAGAACCAAGTATACCGGACTCTCCCGGAAGCTCTGTCTACAGGTGGGCGAGCCCCAATAGATGAATCCAAGCAGCCTCCCACTCACCCATATCCTCGTCGTAGGGAATGGGTCCACCGCCTACGTCTAGGCCGGTGAGTACAGCAAAGTCTAATGGGGTCATGGTCATATCCCCGGTGGCAGAAAAATGGAAAGAATTGGTGGTGTCCCACCATCTCTCCGCCAGAGCAGCAAACAATGTCCTACTAATATGACAGTGTGATAACCCCCTGCAGAATGGTCCGAATCCTGCAAAGTCAACCAAGTCCCGGACAGCTTCCGGAAGCTCAGCATACCACTCCCTCGCGGCAGTGGAGCCATAACCTCGCACGGTGCGAGAGCCAGCCTGCATTTAGAATGAATGCATGTATCAGTAAATGAAGCGAATGAGCTGTGTGCAAATGAATTGAATGAGCTGTGTGCAAATGAATTGAATGAGCTGTGTGCAAATGAAATCAGTGGGCTGCGTGTTCGCTTTAATTTATATCTGGGCTGCGTGTTCAGTAAATTTGTTATTTGGGCTGCGTGTTCAAATTTCAGAAAAATCAGTGGGCTGCGTGTTCGCTTTAATTTATATCTGGGCTGCGTGTTCAGTAATTTTGGTATTTGGGCTGCGTGTTCAAATTTCAGAAAAATCAGTGGGCTGCGTGTTCGCTTTAATTTATATCTGGGCTGCGTGTTCAGTAATTTTGGTATTTGGGCTGCGTGTTCAAATTTCAGAAAAATCAGTGGGCTGCGTGTTCGCTTTAATTTATATCTGGGCTGCGTGTTCAGTAATTTTGGTATTTGGGCTGCGTGTTCAAATTTCAGAAAAATCAGTGGGCTGCGTGTTCGCTTTAATTTATATCTGGGCTGCGTGTTCAGTAATTTTGGTATTTGGGCTGCGTGTTCAAATTTCAGAAAAATCAGTGGGCTGCGTGTTCGCTTTAATCTAAATCTGGGCTGCGTGTTCAGTAATTTTGGTATTTGGGCTGCGTGTTCAAATTTCAGAAAAATCAGTGGGCTGCGTGTTCGCTTTAATTTATATCTGGGCTGCGTGTTCAGTGATTTTGGTATTTGGGCTGCGTGTTCAAATTTCAGAAAAATCAGTGGGCTGCGTGTTCGCTTTAATTTATATCTGGGCTGCGTGTTCAGTAATTTTGGTATTTGGGCTGCGTGTTCAAATTCCAGAAAAATCAGTGGGCTGCGTGTTCGCTTTAATCTAAATCTGGGCTGCGTGTTCAGTAATTTTGGTATTTGGGCTGCGTGTTCGAATTTTAGAAAAATCAGTGGGCTGCGTGTTCGCTTTAATTTATATCTGGGCTGCGTGTTCAGTGATTTTGGTATTTGGGCTGCGTGTTCAAATTTCAGAAAAATCAGTGGGCTGCGTGTTCGCTTTAATTTATATCTGGGACTGTGTGTTCTATTCTTAATCAGTGTGGGCTGTGTATTCACCATTAACCTGGGCTGCGTGTTCAGTAAATCTATGTTTTGGGCTGTGTGTTCAATCCTAATCAGTGGGCGGCGTGTTCACTTTATTTCTATCTGGGCTGCGTGTTCGCTTTAATTTATATCTGGGCTGTGTGTTCAATCTATCAGTCAGTGAGCTGTGTGTTCAACAATTCAAGTGTTTTAACTACGTGTTCAGAGTGCAAACAAAGTACTATGTCATAAGCTGCAACTGTGTGTTCAAGCATGGCAAAGCTACAAAATGCAGAAAAATTACAGAGAGTGAAGTAAAATACCTCTCGTGCCTCGTGAGAGAGGTGCTGCTCCGGCTCTCGCAAAAGAAGATCCCCGGGTACCCGATCGTTGAACTCGGTGAAGTGACGGAAAACTGCCCGCGGAAGCCTATGTGCCGACAGAGCGTATCGATCGGGAATAAAAGGCCGGACCCTCGGGGGCAATGCCATAATGTCAAAATCATCTCCGGCGCCTGGAGGACCTCCGCCGTGAGGGAAATTGCCTGCCATTTCGAGAAATCTGCAAAAATGAGCAAAAATGAGCCAAAATTGGAAAAAGTCAACAAAAGTCAACTCCCGGGAAATAAAAAGTCAACAAAAGTCAACTCCCGAGAAAATATTCCAAATATTGAGACAAACTTACCTCAAGTGGTGAAAACGAGAGAAGAAGCTCCGAAATCAAAATTTAGTAGGCTCAAAGTGCTTAAAACTGAAAGATTTCGCGGAAACAACTTGCGTGGAAGGCCGAAAAGCGCGTATAAAATGCAGATTTGAAAGAGAGAATGGCTTGGGAAGCAAGAGGAGAGAATTTCACACTTGGGGGAGTGATTTCGGAGGCATTGGAGGTGTGTATATATAGAAATAGCCGAAATGACCAAAATGCCCCTGCTTTTGGCAGGTGGCCGGCCGGCCACCTTTTCTGGCTGGCCGGCCATTTGCTTTTCCTCCCCTGGCCGGTGGCCTCTTCTAGGGAAATGGGCTGGCCGGCCATGTTCCCCACCCCCTCCCCTACCTCTCTGCAAATTTTGAGGAAGATCGGAGTTCCCGGGACCTGAAAAAGTTCAAGAAAAGTGCACTTTCTGGCGCGAAATTGCTCCGCCGGGACTTGGGCTGCAATTTCTGACATGTGTCTCATCATTATTCATCAAAATCAAGGTGTATCCTTTTGAACATGTTGTAACCTCTCCGGGAGATGAATCAGAGGCCGCGATCAAGTTGTCTTCACCGAAATGCGCATTTTCTAGCTCGTTGTTTCGCAACAAACGGGCGCCCTGATTTATGCTCGTTTTGCATTGTTTGGCTTTTAACTTGCATTCTCATGAACATTTCGCATTATCATGCATGTTTTCTTGATGTACCATGCCTCTATGCTTGAACATGCGTTGTCACGCATTATCTTTTCTCGCATTGTGATGCATCCATCCGCCGACACTGCGTGTGTCAGACTTTTGGAATTACAGGAATCACATTGAATATATGTTGTATCATATTGTTCTTGTTGAATTTCTCTCTTTTGCAGGCACGATATTGTATGTACGGTTCATTTGAGGCTGGTGCGACCAGACGAATCGCGCAGGTATCGTATCTTCTCCGTGTGAGACGCGACGAGAATTGAATGATTCTCCGCATTCCTAACTGCATGAAATGTAGTTGTTGCTTTGCATTCTTGCTTAAAACTGTTGCATCTATTTGTCAAATACTTGCTTCATTACAGCTTGCTGCACTTGCATGATCACCCGGCTCCGCGCCTATCACTTTGCATTTTGCCCCTTGCCTGCGGGCACGCCTGCGGACACACATTTCTGTTCATCTTGTATGATTTTCTAAGTCTTCGGCCTTGTCAAAAATGGGTCGTCTCTGGGCTTTGACATTCACTCCCGTCATTGTTATGACTTCCGAGTTCTGTCAAAGAGGGGCAACTGTAGACACCCCATTTTTGACCGACCTTAAGACTCAGACGTCGCCGATTGAGCGCTCGGTGATGTTGCATACTGTGCTCATTCAGAAGTCTCAGAGTCACGGCCGTGCGCCCTGCCTCCGAACTTCCGAATCCTCTTCTGTGCCTTGTCTCGGTTTGCGAACCAGACTCGGTTTTCTCTGTTTTCTTTCCTGAGGGAAGGGAGTAGTCCTGTAGACTATTTTCTCGGTGGTTGTGGGCTACATTTCGTGCCCGTAGGCCATTTTGCCCATTTCGGAGCCCGGTTCCCGGTTTTCGGAGCCTTCAGGCCGTGTGCCTCAGTTCGGGACCGCCCAACCATCTCCGATTTCTTCGGTTCTTGGCAAGTGCCTCTGTTTTATCATACCGAGGAACACTGGGGCCTCAGATGCCCACTTCGTGGCCGAACGCCACTTTCGGTGCTTACCGCCTATTTTCGAGGCTCCGAACCTCGCGGTTTGGCCCCCGAGCATGCATTTCGCATCGGTTTTTGTTCATTTTTGGCAAGTGCCTCTGTTTTATCATACCGAGGAACACTGGGGCCTCAGATGCCCACTTCGTGGCCGAACGCCACTTTCGGTGCTTACCGCCTATTTTCGGGGCCCCGAACCTCGCGGTTTGGCCCCCGAGCATTCATTTTGCATTAGTTTTTGTTCAATTTTGGCAGGTACCTCTGTTTTAGCATCAGGAAGATCACTGGAGGGTGGGAGGCCAGCAATTATCTCAGATAACCAGTTATGCTCTTCCGGCGCCCGTTTTGCTCACTTCCGGGCTAATGTTGAACACCCTGGGGCTATTTTCTTCCAACCACAACCACATATTTGTGATAAGGGCACATGGGAGGACCCCAAAAAGTGGTGGTCGGCCAGTAATTGTTATTTTCATTTTTGAGCCTCTCTTTCAAGTTGAATGTTGTGCCTCCTGCTTCAGAGTTGCCAAATTCCAACCATGGGGTCTTGTTCTACACACCTGAGAGGACACCAAAATATGGTGGCCGGCCATTAATTGTTCACTTCATTTTTGGCCATGGCCGGCCGGCCATGGGGAGTGGCTGGCCGACCAGTGGGGTGGCCGGCCGGCCACCTTCAAGAAATCCACCTGGCCGGCCAGCTTTCTGCTTTTGAACCCTTTACAGCTGTCCAGCTGCTTTTCAAAATATCCCTGTCCTCCGGGGGATATTTTGGGAGGGAAAGCTTGGATGCATTTCCCTCCCCTTTTACACCCTTTTTGGTCCTCTTAAGGGGCTGGACAGCTCCTTTGTTGAGGTTACAAAATTTCATCTCAAGAGCCTCTCTTCCAAAACCTCCATTTCCATAGCCAAAAACCCTAAAAAGCTTCAAGTTTCTAGCTCCTCTCTTCATCAACCCTAAGCACCACCATCACCACCTCCATTTCAGTAGCAAAGGAGTGATTTTCAAAGGCTAGGGATCAACAAATTGAAGCCAAGAAGCCATCAAAGTTAGATCTTCAAGGGTAAGACTCTATTTCCTTTTTTTGAGCACAACTTTGAGTCAATTCTTTACCCTATTTGTTTTTTGTTTTGGGCTCCGACCCCTACTGGTTTTAGGCTTATTTTGAGCCCCCCTACAACTTTGTAGAAGGGCTCAGCTCTGTTTGGTGTCTCCATGATGCACCTCTTTCAATACCACTCTTTAGGCCAATAAATTGCATGCTTTGTTTGGCTTCTGAGTGATCCATTTTCGAGCCTGATATATACTGTGAGTGGGCCTATTTTGAACCCTTCTTCAACTTTGAAGAAGGGCTCAATCATGTTTGGCCTCTCTATCATGAACTTTCTTTGTAATTCTCCATATTTACCGTAAAATTGCATGATTTATTTGGCCTGTTTGTGATCTGATTTGGAGCATCTCATGAACTAATATTGTGCTTATTTTGACCCCCTCTTCAACATTTAAGAAGGGCTCAACCTGGTTTTCATGCTCTACATGCCACTTGCTTTGAATTCATGTTCTACTCCTATTTGGCATGCCCCTTTGAGCTTATTTGGCTTCTGTTTTGAGTCTTCATCAGGCTTAGAAAGTGTCTTAAAATGACCCATTCTTCATGTTTTATTAAGGGTCTTAGGCCATTTGGTGCATGCTTTTGGTACTTCATGTAATACCATCTTTGATTCCGTAAAATTGCATGCTTTGTTAGGCTTTCTTGGCTTCTGTTTTCAGCCTTCATCAGGCTTAGAAAGTGTCTTAAAATGACCCATTATTCATGTTTTGTTAAGGGTCCAAGGCTGTTTGGTGCACCCTTTTGATACCTCATGTTATAGCTCTCTTTTGGCTTTATTTTGCATGCTATGTTAAGCATATCTACATACTGAATTGGAGGATATAATCTACTGTAAATGTGCATATTTTTGGTCCCTCTTTAATGTTGTAGAACTGAATTTTTCAGTTTGAGCATTGTACATATCACTTGTTTCATTGTTCCCCTATTTTCCCCCATTTTTGCATGCTGTTTTTGCCATACTTGTGATCATTGTTTGGCCATACTTTGTACTGAAAAAATGCTAGTTTAGGGGCTGCCTTGCTACTGTTTTACATGTTATGTCCATATTGTGCATGTTTAGTAGGGCTGTAGGCCGTTTCGGGTGCATAACATTGCATTTCGGGCATCGGGTGTAATTTTGTCATAATTCGGGGGCTATTTGTGCATCATTTTAGCTACTGAAATTTGCATTTTTCATATACCATATGCCACGTTTCATTTGCATTTTCATGCCTGTATGTCACTACCTTGGTTTGCGTGCCCGTGTGCACGCATTTCGAGGCAGCTCATTTTTTTATCTTACGGCATCTTATGTGGGTGTGGCTGAGGCCCTCTCATGTTAGTGTAAGCCCAATTTGCATTTTCATGCCTTTATACACCGCCTTGGTTTGTGTGCCCGTGGGCACGCATTTTGAGGCACTTCATTTTCGTCTCTCGGCTTCTTATGTGAGTGTGGCTGAGGCTCTCTCATGTTAGTGTAAGTCCAATTTGCATTCCGTATGCCATTTCATGATCTATATCATTGCCTCGGTTTGCGTGCCCGTGTGCATGCATTTCGAGGCATCTCATTTTCATAGCATTGTGTATGTTAGGATTGTATTTTAGCTACATTTCATGCATATCATGCATATTGCATCGTGTTCGGGATAGGAGTTAGCCCGGGCACGGGAAACGAGGCACGTTTCGTACTCCGAGTGACGGAACGGGTCTCAATTCCCAAGTCACCGACACTCCGGATTACCCATGATGGAGTTAGGTTTTGTTGTAGCATTCATACGCATTCATCCTATATTGAGTTGTGCGATCCGACTCCTCGGCCATCATGCATCGATATGCGTGATTGGTGGCACGAGGATCGAGGCATGCATATATTTGTGAAATACATTGCTATGCCCTTTTCCTGCTCTCTGTTGCAGCAAGATAAGGAATCAGCAACTTTTCGGAGTCTGGGGCGCATTTCGAGAAACATTGCAAACAGAGGCTAAATTGGGCATCCCAGTGGATTTCCGCGCAACGCAGTCCAGCATACATCATTCATCAGAAGCGAGGCAGCCCCTGTGCTTGCATGCCAGTTTGAAGCTTTCTTAGTTTAATTTGTTAATTAATTAGGGATTTGTTTATTTCGGACTGTATTATCTATTTATTCGGACTGTATTATTTATTCGGACCCTCTGCGCGAGGGCAAAACTGTAATAAGTGTGGGTGTGTGTGATGTATGTCTTCCAACCCCACGTCTTTCTCCCTTTTATTTACCCGCTTACGATGGTTAGATATAGGGCATATTTCAATTAGCATACAGTATGATAGCATGTTTGCATCATTCATCCGTCTTGCATGCACCGGGCTCGGCGCATCATACAAACTGCATTTGTATTTCAATTCCAAATTGAGTACATGTTAGCTGTAGCATTCCATATGCCATGTTTAGAATAGCCGAGCCTGCTATAGTTGCATTACTGCATGTGTCGCATTAGGCATTTCTGTATAATTAGGATCATGCATGATTTCTAATAAGTTTCTGTTTTTGGCTTGGAGTACTCGGTGAGTTTTATGCTTTAGCATCCTTGCATGCGTGTGAGTGTTGCCATGAATAGCATGCTTACCATGAGGCTACGTGCTTATGTGATATAACTGCCTTGAATGCCTGTGGGTGGAGGTTGAGTTATTTGGATTGGAACAAATCATCAACTGTATGTTTTAAGCCCACTAGATAGTGGCAAAATCATGCTTTCTTTAGCCCACCCGAGGGTGGCAAATTCACGTCTTAGCCTACCTGCGGGTAGCACCATCAAACCATTTTCAAACAAACAAACATGAAATGTTTTGTTCCAATTCAGGCGGCTCAGTCTATACTTGTTTGCTGCGAGCATCACATAGTAACCTAGGCTAATAACCGGAATAAGAGCATACAAGGTTTTCAAAATAAGATATCATGGTTAGTAGAGGCCGGTCTTTGACCGGGCGAGCGGGGGTGCTCACGAAGTGACCTTCCCCAATCGTACCCAAGTTCCCGAGCCGAGGCAACTTTGGTGATGACGGACACGTGGCCTTTGGCACCGAGTCAGGGTTTCCTAAATTTCCCATTAAAAAATATTTAGGTGGCGACTCTGTATCTGGCGAAGCAGTCCATGTTTGGCACTTCTTTCAAAAAATCTGTTTTCAAAACGATTTGCCGGATTTGGACTCTTTGGTTCAAGATTAAGAACCGTGACATTTGAGTCCTTGAACTGTAGTGACCCCAATATGAACAGAACGGGACTTAACCCTCCTGGGGCGTTCGGGGACGTCTACACAAGAAAGGTGTTTCATGGTATAATTAACAAGTTGGGCATGATAGACATCTATGCACCAACTTGAGGGGGAGTGTATGCATGAGTTGTACACAATATTAAATTGATTCTAATTGATCCTAGAAATCCGGTTAGCTAAGCAATCATGTATATAAATATAGAAATGATTTGTTTTCCTATTTTTAGGACCAATTTTAGGATGTAATAGTATCTATATATTGCCTCTGTTTTGGAGAAGAATACACATTGGAAAATTTTGCAGAAACTCTATTATTTGACAACTAGTTTACTAGGGCCCGTGCAAGGTACGGGCTATTATTACAGCATATTTACGTTTTGTATTTTGATAATATTTTAAAAATTAGAATATTGTTTTATGAAATTGAATAGAATAAATCATTAGATATATGATAGAATTATGTGGTATGATATGTATTATTTTTTTATTTGTTATACACCTAATGATATAGACTCCAATTTTATTACCATATCATTTTGGGTGAATTTATAAGACTTTAACATTTCTTCCAAATTTATATTAAAAAAAATTTATGTGTGTAACTTTTCTCAACACATAAATATAAAACAAACACTAAGATAATTCTCCCATCTAAAAAAAACTACTAAGATAATTCACTGAACTAATAGAGAAGCAAAAGAAAATACATCTATAAACAAATGACTAATTTTATTAATATATAAATCATACTTGCATAACAAATAACTAATTTTATTAATAAGTAAATCATTAAGTAAATTAATAATATTTCATGATATGAAAAATATTTTTTAGTTAACCATTCTGTTAATAAATAAATCATTAAGTCAATTAATAGTTTTTAATGGTATGAGAAATATTTTTCAATAAACAATTTTGATAATTTATTATTGCATTGGATAATAGTTTTTTTTTTTTTTCCCCTGAGTATTGTGTTAAATTAAAATTTATAACAAACGATAGTTGTAATTTCTAGTATTATAGGATTGATTCATATTTTAAACAAACCTTATGGGTGTATTTGTAATTTGTTAAAAAATAAAAGATTTATGTTTCATAATTGATCAAGAATATTTGCATAATTACACCCAAATTGTTTCACCAACCAAACTAAAGGGCAAAATAGCAATTTCAAAATAAACTAAGGGCAAAATAGGGAAAAAAATGACAAGCCACAAGTAGCAAGCCGCGTCTTATATATATATAGATATATGATAGTAGTATAGTAAAAGAAATAAGGTTTAAAATATTATGAAATTTTGAAAGAATTTATATAATTCTTATCCTTTTGAAGAACAAATCACAAAATCCCTTAAGTTGAAATTCATCAATTCAAATATGGCACCAATAATTCTATTTATTCATTCGTTTGGTTTAGTTTTGAAATTATAATTTGAGTATAGAGTTGTGATTTAAATGTGGAATTATAAGTTGAGTTTTGAAAAGAGAAAATTTATTTAGTTATAAAAGAGTTTTTAGTTTTGAAAAGAGTTTTGAATTGTATTTTGAGTTTTGAGATTTTGAATTTTGAGTTATATTTTTAAAAAATTTGGATTTATTTTTTTTAAATATTATAAAATGTTTAAGAAAATTTTATATTTTTTATTTTGAATATATATTTTTATTTAAATTTTTTTATTTTAAATATTTTTTTATTTTTTAAATATTTTATTTTATTTTTAATTTTAATATTTTAAACTCAAAATATAACTCTACACTCAAATCATAACTTAACACATAACTCAAAATTCAATTCAAAAATTATTTTCAAAACTCATAACCAAACACATAACTCAAAACTCCACATTACTTTCAAAACTCCACACTCAAATCGTAACCAAACGCATAAACAAAAAAATTAAAATATTTAAAAATATATTTATAAAATAAAATAAAATATTTTAAATAAAAATTATATATTTAAATAAAAAATAAAAAATTTAAATTTTTAATATTTAAATAATATATTTAAAATATTTTAAAAAAATACAGCACACAAATGTATGAAATATAGTGCACATTAAAATAAATAAATAAATATTTAAAATATAAAATATTTATCCTAAAAATTAAAATTAAGAAAATTTTTAAATATTTAAAAAAAAATAAATCCAAAAAATTTCAAAAAAACAACTCAAATTTTTTTTCAAAACTCATAACCAAACAAATTTTCCCTTTTCAAAACTCATAACTCAAAATACAACTCTACACTCAAATTATGATTCTAAAAACAATTTTAAAAACCAAAATAAAAAATAATTTTTTGAATTTTTTTTATTTAAATAGAATTTTGAAAAGAGTTTGATTTTGAGTTTTAAATTTGAGTTTTGAGTTGTGTGTTTGGTTATGAGTTTTGAAAATAGTTTTTGAATTGAGTTTTAAAAAAAAATTGTTTGGTTATAAGTTTTGAAATTTTTTTATTAGAATCACAATTTCAAAACACAACCAAACGCTATCCTAATTTTTTACCCAAGAAAACAATAATATATGGTCTAAATTTATTAAAAACACCTAAGCTTCTAATTCATCATATACGAGTTGGATGTATATCAAACAGTTTTTTGATTGAAATTTTGATTTTCATTTCCATAAAATTATGTCACAACCGACTTATGAGTGGGTACCATATTTTTGGATTTGCAAATCGAAAATGAACAAATTTTGAATAAAAATATCTTAGAACATGCACAATATATCCTGAGAAATTATAGAATGTTCTAAGAATACCATGTGTTCGTACTTTTTAACCAATCATCATTTAATATATCCATCATATTCTCCAATCACCCACCATAATATCTCACATACTCACTTTTTCCACCAATCACAATACTATATAAAATATTACGTGTCCATACTCCAAGATTACTTATCTTGATAGGAGTTTACATTTCATTTCAATTTCAATTTCAATTCAATTGCTAAATCATATCAGAGACGGCGTATTGAAACAGACTCGTCTACTACCAATTATTATTTTTTTATTTGGCAATCTTGTCCATTTCTAAATACATAAACTCAATATTCATAAACAGATTAGGAATTTGTATACTTTTGAACTCTTTAACTATAAAAATTATATAAAAATCTTGTCTTTTTATTGGTACCATAAATCTATAATTTTATTATTTATTATTTATATAATTGCAGGACATGTGACACCCTTCTACTCATTTGAAGGTTGTGAGAAGTTATGAAATGTTAAAAGATAATGGAAAACAAAGTGGAGAACATGGAACATGAAGTGGAGGTTGAAAGAAGTTATGAAAGATCATGGAGTATGAAATAGAGGATGTGGAAGAGTGGGTAGTTTTAGGTAGTTTTTTTTTTACAAATGTTTGCTTATAAATAGTCATTTATTGCTACATTGTAAAGGGAGATAACTCAAATCAAAGATAATTGATTTCTATTTTTCTTATCATTTATATTTCCTACATTTTATTTTACGCACTTCCTTTTCGAAGCATTTATTTTTAACACTTCATTTTTTAAACATTTTATGCACTTCCTTTTCAAAGTATAAGAGTAGAGGTAAGTAATTGTTATTTTGATTGTTCACTCAATCACCCCGATTGTTTATGTAATCATCTTTCTCTGTCTCCTTCCTTCTTCTGTTAATTTTTCTTTTCTCTACAGTTGGCAATTTTGAAATTCTCTTCATTGAGACAAATGAACCGTCAACACAATCGTTTAATAATTGGCTTAAATTTAATCTGTAAGGATTTTTCAATCTTTGCTGGCACACTCGCATTTATGATATTTTCTTTTGTAGGAAAAATAAGCCAACACTTTTAAAAATTTTAAGTAGGATATGTGTTTTTTCAATCTTATTGGTTGCTTTATGAAATATGTAGGACTAAAAATAGGAAATAATGGGTAAGTAACCAATAGAATTGTAAAGACATACCACGTAGGATATGAGTGGAACCTATATGATAATTTTTTCTCTTTTACAGAGAGCAAGAAAAAGTGATAAATTTTTGTAATTAAGAGGATCAAAGGGTACGAATTCAAGGGGGTGAGATATATTCACAAATAGTTTAAAGGTCTTAGTGTAATTAATTCTGATTTAAAGACATATATAATGAAATTATGTGACTGTAATGATCAAATTAATTTTTTATATATAAATTATTTAAAGATAAAAACTTATAAAATGAATGATTTAAATTATTGAAAAGAACAATGGTGTAACTGCTCTAATCAAAATGAGCCGGACTTGACCCCTCTCCAATTGAAAAGAAGTCCGACCTTTCTGAATAACCTTATTTACAGGGAAAAAAAATTTGGGGTAATTTCACATCAGAGCATCTTTAAAAAATTATTTTTAAATTAGTGATAAATTTTATATACATTAAAAGTAAAATTATAAATCTTTTTTCATGAATTTGTAATTAATTTTTTAAGTTGCTTGTGACAAGTAATTTCCCAAAAAATTTGCACAATGATGATGATATAAAAATAGTTATTGGAAGTACTGTGTGGGGTGTTGGAAGTTTTTTTTTTTTATTTTTTTTTTTAGCGGATAACAAATGGTAATGATTTTTTCCTATTTTGATTTTCTAACCAAAAATTGACATAACCCCAAAAGCAACAACCCTAATCCGACCTAGCCTACCTGAGATAGATCTTGAGTAAAAAAATTTCCAACTGATGAATTGTTGACAATTTATTCATCTAAGCTTATCCTACGTGCCCAATTTGATCTATCTTGAGCTATTTTTTCCCTTTCAACTTCGGTTGAATAGATTACTTATTCATCTTAAAAGTTATACTGTTAGAAATATGATAACTAGTACTTCATTATTTATATTCTTAATATGTCCTCTCACATCAGACCATTTCGTTGTCTATTTTGATACCATGTTAAATTATTGATTACTAATTCATCTAAAAATTTAAATTAATAGAGAGACGAGCAAGTTTATTATTTATATCTGCCCTTCCATCTTAATAAATACCTTCTCAAAGCTTTTTTTTATCAGCTTAAATTTTTTGATAGCCTTTCTCAAGGCTTTACTTGCAAACAAAATTTGTAATTCTAACACTAATTGAGTGTTTTTTTTTTTTTTTTAATGCATAATTGAAAACATCTTGATTTCATTTATTTTGTATATCTTTAGCCACCCAAAGAAGCTTCATAGAAATGAGATCAACTTGTTAGATTTACTCAACTATCACATGACTTTGGCAACCAAAGGAAGATATAAATAGCAATAAATACATAATTATCCTATGCTATGGGTTGATATTTGTGTATTAATAAGTTGATTAATTAAGTTTGTCACTTAGTTTATTTACTTCGTTACGCAGCATAAAATGAACCTCTTATGGTAAAGATCAATGTGAATCCACATATTAGTAGCCATTGTCACACACAAATTTGGATGCATAGGATATCCAAAACATATGCATTTGCTTTTGACAAGATCATACCATTGCTTGAAAGTATGGTTCTACAGCTAATATTAGTAATCATTTTTGCATAAACTAAGATCTCATGTTGTTTTCTTAGACCCTGTTGTGGTCCAAAAGTTATGAATTGATGTTGTGCTTTTACACCTTGGAAGATTGTTGCTGGCACATATTGTCTTTGCCAAAGTCTTTGCTATTGATAATAGCAAATTTCCATTCAATGAAGTCTTATGGTATTATAGTTGCTTTGATATTACGATACGTCTTCAAATTTCTCTTTCTTCCTGCCTAAATCATTGATAGGGCAAGTTGATGTAGGGCAAGTTGGGGAAGTTTGAATAATAGTAAAACAATTACTAAAAATAGCATATTCTCAAAATAATCCATAATTGTTGGACAATACTTTAAGATGGAATTTAGAAAGAAAGAAAATAAAATAAAATAAAATAAACTATCAATAGGTCGTAATAGTTAAATTTAATTCTCATCAAATCCTATTTAAAAAAAAAAAACTCTAGCAGAGGGGTGGGCTGGATACAGATTGAGGAAAAAATTCATAGCCTTGAAACACAAATTAAAGCTGTGGAATCAGGAGGTTTTTGGGAATGTGGATCATCAACTACAACAAACTGAGGAGGTTCTTCATAGCTTTGATTTTGAGGCAGAAAACAGGGAATTAAATGAATCTGAAAATAAAAGAAGATGTGAGGTCAGGGACATGGTGTGGAAATTAAGAAATAGAAAGGACTCTATATGGTTCCAGAAATCTAGATTGGATTGGACTCAGATGGAGGATAAGAATACTAAGATTTTTTCACATTTGTGCCAGTAGGAGGAGATGTAAAATTTACTTGATTCAGTTCATGTGAATGGGGTCAAAATTAAAGATCCAGTTGTAATCAAACATGAAGTTTGTAGGTGCTTTTCCCAGTTGTTTTCTGAAAATTGGGTGAACAGGCCTAAACTCGTAGGGGACTTTAAAACTATCATCAGGGTCAAGGTTGAAGAGGTATTAGAGGCTGAATTTTCTGAGAATGAAATTTGGCTAGCTGTCAAGGAGTGTGGAGGGAACAAAGTGCCTAGGCCAGATGGTTTCAATATGGCATGCATTCAAAAATGTTGGAAATTCATGAAGGAATATTTTGTTCAATTTATTAAGGAGTTTCATTCAAATGGAAAACTGGTTAATGGCATTAATAACTCCTTCATTGCCCTGATTTCTAAATCAGAGAATCCATCTGACTTAACAGATTACACGCCTATTAGCCTTATCAATTCAACTTACAAGGTGTTGGCCAAAATGCTTGCTAGAAGGTTAAAGATGGTACTTCCTAAGATCATAGGTGAGGTTCAAACTGCCTTTGTGGAAGGTAGATTTATTCTTGATGGAGTCTTAATAGTTAATGAAGTGGTGGATGATTGGAGGAAATCTAAGAAAAAAGGTATTATTCTGAAACTTGACTTTCAAAAAGCCTACGATTCAGTCAATTGGGAATTTCTACTGTCTAGGATGTTAAATTTTGGTTTTGGTGAGAAGTGGGTGAATTGGATTAAAACTTGTATCTCAACAACAAGATTATCTGTGTTGGTGAATGGTTCACCTACAGAGGAGATTTCACCTGGAAAAGGATTGAGGCAAGGGGATCCACTTTCACCATTTCTTTTTACCATTATGGCAGAGGGACTGAACTTGTTGTTATCAAGAGCTAAAGAAAAGGGCCTGATTAAAGGGGCAGTGGTAGGCACCCAAGAGGTTAGTATTTCTCACATTCAATTTGCCGATGATACAATCATTCTTTGCAAGGCTGATGAAGAGGAGATTCTCTCAATTAAAAGGATCTTAAGTTGTTTTGAAATATTGTCAGGCTTAAAAATTATTTTTCATAAGAGTGTTGTCTGTGGGATTGGGGCAGAGGATGAGATTGTTCAATATTTTGCCTCTTTGCTCAACTATGGTTGGCAAAAACTTCCATTTAAATATTTGGGGCTACCTTTGGGAGCAAATCCTATGAGGAAGAAGACATGGCAGCCTATTGTGGATAAGGTGAGAAGGAAACTATTATCATGGAAAATGAAGCTATTATCTTTTGCTGGAAGATTGACTCTCATTAAGTTAATTTTGTCCAGCTTGCCTTTATACTACTTATCTATTTTCAGAATGCCAAAGAGAGTGGTTAAGAGTATTGAGAGGTTGCAGGCTGCATTTTTATATGGGGACTCTGATTTGAAGAGAAAAGTTCACCTAGTGAGATAGAATGAAGTCACCAAGACTAAAGAGCAATGAGGCTTGGGTGTACGTAGAATCAAAGATATGAATGAGAGTTTGTTATTAAAATGGTGGTGGAGATATGGTTCTGAGAATGGGTCCTTGTGGAAAAGAGTGGTGTGCAGTAAATATGGTCATGAAGGTGGGGGTTGGAGTCCATGCGTGGTGATCTCTAGATTTGTGTCCGTAGTATGGAAAGATATTCTATCCTCAGTGTTGGAAAATCATGATTTTTATTCATTTTATGTTAATAATTCAAAATTTGTGATTGGTAATGGAGAGAGGATCCAGTTTTGGTGGGATACATGGTTACTGAATGAAAAGTTAAATGATGTATCTCCTATGCTTTTCAGTTTATCTGAGATTAAAGATGGTTCCTTAAAGCTATTGGTCCAAAACAGAGAAGCAGTAGGGGAGTGGAATTTCTTATTCAGAAGATCTTTAAGAGCTTGGGAAGAGGAGGATGTCAGAAAACTTATAGAGGTGCTAAATGTTGTTCCAAATTTGCGGGTAAGTGCAGATGACCAAATTAGGTGGACTGCAGATTCATCTGGCTCTTTCTCTGTTTCATCTGCTCGAAAAAGGTGTGAGGTTTCTCATGGCCCATCTATTTGTATTACTAAATTGTTATGGGGTAATGGCTCACCTCCAAAGGTTAAGTTCTTTGGTTGGTTGGCTTGGAAGGGTAAATTGAAAACAACAGCATACCTTCAAAGGTTAGGAGTTCTGGATTCTAGCGTTAACAATCTGTGTCCATTTTGTAGGGAAGAAGTGGAATCTCTTAATCATATTCTTTTATTCTGTCCTTTGGTTTGGAGGTTGTGGTCTGAAATTCTGGACTGGTGGAATTTCTCTTGGGTTACACCTGGGTCTATTGGAGGCCTTTTGGAGTGGTGGTCTGGTATGAGGTTTAATAGATTTGAAAGGAGGTTATGGCAGTCTATTCCTTTCATTTTAATGTGGTCAGTTTGGAAAAGCAGAAATGAGTGTGTGTTCCAAGGAGTTCATCCAGATTTCAAGGGACTTGGGGAGATTATTAAAATTAGAAGTGCTTTTTGGTTGAAATATGGCACTGCAAGTGTGCCTTATTCGGTCCAGGATGTGGTCTTCAATCTGCAACAATTGCGATTTTGTTCAAGAAAATAGACTTAGTGTAGAGATCTGGGTTGCTATTTGGGTTGTGAAAGTGGGTTGCAGGGTGTGGTATCTGGTTTATCTAATCTGATTGGTTTGGAGTCTTAGTGGGTGATTTGGTGTTTTGTATGATTGGGGGTGTTCTTGGTGCTGTCTGCTGTTGTCGTCTTGCTTTTGGTTATGTTGGTTTCTCATCAACATTTTGTCTTGAGTTTCATTTGATTGGGTGTCTTTCTTAGTGCCAACCTAGTTACGATTAGGATGGATGCTTGGTAAATGTTACTCTTGGTCTTTTCTTTATTGATGTCTGCTCATATGTAATATATGTTTGTCATCATCAATAAAGTTTTCTTTGCCGATAAAAAAAAAAAAAAAAAAAAAGCTCTAGTAAAATTGTTGCTAAAAATAATTTTGTGACATCTTTTGTATATGTTACTAAAAATTAACAATTAGAGATTTTTTTTTGTCACAATTTTTATAAATTGTCGCTAAAACTTACAATTAGTGATGTTTTTCTGTAACAAAAATTTCAAATTGTCGCTGAAATTTGAAAATTAGTGACTTTTTTTGTGTCGATTTTTTTAAACTGTCGCAAAAACTTCTAATTAGTGACATTTTTTGCGCCAATTTTTAAATTATTGTTAAAAATTAATAATTACTGACTTATTTTTAATAGTAAAAAAAAAAATGCCATTACCTATTAAACAATAAATTTACCTATTAGGATCTTCACATAAGTCCCCTGAAAAAAAAAAGAAGTGAAATATGAATAAATTATAAATACATTCACCTACATTTCACAAATCTATTTTTTTCCAAATTCTTATCCAAATTTATACTTCATAAACAACTTAAAAGGTGGAAGTTTATGTTGTATAAATAGTGTAAATCTAACCAAATAAATAGATTCATATTAAACAACCACTTTGAATTTCAGAACAAGAACATGTTGGGATTTACAGAAATTTATAATAAAATAAAACTAGTAAAAGGAAGCAAACCGAAGCCTACGTGATACCACAATTTCCTTAAAACAAATTCACTGCCTCCCGATAGATGCTGAAGGTACGTCGGCGTCTGTCTTCCAGAATACGACGGTCGAAACTAGCTAATGTAGAAGCACCTTCTGAATAGCTTCGACGGACTTGATAATGATTGCACTCTCTCTAATAAGAACCAAAGAAGGGACTAGCAAAAGAAGATAGGAAATTTTTCTTTGGTATAAAAAACATCTCCAATTTTTTTTTTTTTTTTAATCTCAAAACAACATCTCCATTTTTCATCAAAAATCTCTCTTCAACTCTTCTTCTAAGTTAGAGGGGAAATGCCTTTTTTTATACTTGTAGGGAATAGGTCTTAGCCATGAAGGCTACCATAAAACCTAGCATCAATGGCCATCAACTCTAACCTTTAGGGTTAAAGTTACAAATATGCAACACTCTCATGTGCATAATGATCATTAACTCTATCATCAAAAGATGAGAGTTACAAAGATTGAATAAATAAATATATATATATATATAATGCTATTTAAATAATCCAACTAAATGGGTCGCAAAATGGATACAGGTATTAGGTCATAACCCGATCTACACCCAGTCCGAAACATATGCATAAGATAAGCCCAGTCCAGCATAGCACATAGCCCATGCCCAAGACTAAGTCCGTCATATGCACATGCACAAGCCTAGGCCAGTCCAGACCAAGACTAAAGTCGAAGTCTAAGCCTAGGCCCAAGCCCAACTTCTATTGATGTCCACTTTATGAGACAATTCTCATTCACAACTCAATGGTTTCGGCCCATCGTTTTTATATTGTAATCTTCTCACTTGAGATAATAAAAAACCAATCAGACCTACTTCAATCAGTGGTTAGGTCCCACTTTAATTTCGAATTAAAGTTGCCAGAAACCAATATTTTCCAACAATTCCTCACATGAATAAAATTGGCTGAATAAAGAAAAACGGACAACGCTTAATAACAAAGACTCAGAGAGAGAGCACACAAAATAATCCTGCATCAGAATAGGTAGCTGTTGGCCTTGAACCTTTCGTAATGAATGCCTATCGGATTTACTGGCTGATCAGAGAATGTGATGTCTTGAACTGTTCTGCCGTTTGTGTAAATCGAGACAATAGATCTCACACAGGAGTTATTCTATCCATTATTCTTGTTCTCACTGGTGTGTCTGGTTTGGCCCTGGAACACTAACCTGGTTCAGTGAGTGTTTTTAAAGAATTCAGCCTTGTCAATTCTTAAAGAAGCGGCCCCACTTCGCATTCACATAGGTGACCTACATAAGGTATCTCGTTATACCACAGTTGACTATTCACAACACTTAGGTCATTAAAAGTATCAGCTTAACCTCCCATCCCACAGGGTATCACTGTATAAAGGAATGGACAAGAGGATTTACCTCTTCAGTGACTCACCCGTTACACGAAATTAAGTTGTCCCTTTGAACCTAGATCTTGGGATCTCCAGTCAACTAGGTTAGGTTTTCCGTTCCGGTAACATTACTAAAGGCTTTAACCCCATTCCTCTTGACGACGTTTTTACTAACTCTCAAGTTAGTCCTTTGGTTAGCATATCCGCAATGTTGTCCTTAGACTTTACATAGTCTAGAGAGACAACTTCATTAGAGCATAATTGTCGTATGGAATTATGTCTACGACGGATATGTCTAGACTTCCGTTATACATATGGCTCTGCGCCCGTCTAATCACCGTTTGGCTATCACAATGAATACAGATAGCAGGCATAGGTTTCAGCCAACGTGGAATATCCTCAACAAATTGGCGAAGCCATTTAGCTTCTTCAGTTGCTTTATCCAAAGTAACAAACTCAGATTCCATCGTTGATCTCGATATACACGTTTGCATTGAAGACTTCCAAGACACGGCTGCCCCTCAAAGGGTAAACACATAACTACTAGTGGATTTGGAGTCCTTGATATCAGATATCCAATTAGCATCACTATACCCTTCAAGTACCGCTAGGTATCTACTATAATGCAATTCATAATCCCGGGTGTAGCGTAGATAACCTAACACCCGCATAATGCCTCCTAATGAGTACCATTCGGATTACTCATGTATTTACTAAGCCTGCTAACTGAGTAGGCTATATCTGGCCTTGTACAACTCATCAGATACATCAAACTTCTAATAACTTGAGAATATTCTAGTGGAGAAACACTCTCACCATTATTCTTAGCCAAATGTAGACTCACGTCTACTGGTGTCCTAGACACACTTGTATCTGATTTGCCAAATTTTTCAAGTATCTTCTCACCATAGTGAGACTGAGAAAGTACAATACCACTAGATGTTCTGGTAATCTTAATACCTAGAATAACATCTGCAAGGCCCATATCTTTCATGTCAAACTTAAAGTTTAACAATCTCTTGGTAGTTCTAATCATCTCATTATTACTACCAATAATGAGTATGTCATCAACGTATAGACACAAAATAACATAACCTCTGTCAGTGTCTTTGACATATACACATTTGTCATACTCATTGACTTTCAACCCTTTTGATAACATGGTGTTGTCAAACATCTCATGCCATTGTTTAGGAACTTGCTTCAAACCATTCAATGATTTGACAAGTTTACAGACTTTCTTATTTTGTCCTGGAGCTGAAAACCCCTCAGGTTGCTTCATGTAGATTTCTTCAGCTAAATCTCTATTTAAGAAAGCCATTTTACATCCATCTGATGTATTGCCAGTGCACGTAAAGCTGCTATCGCAATCACCATGCGAACGGATGTAATCCTTGTCACAGGTGAATACGTATCAAAGTAATCCAGGCCTTCTCGCTGCCTGTATCCTTTGATAACTAGCCTAGCTTTATACTTATTAATTGATCCATCTGCTTTCATCTTTCTTCTAAAGATCCACTTACTTCCTATGGTCTTACTACCTGGGGGTAGATCAACCAACTCCCAAGTATGGTTCTGTAAGATGGAATCAATCTCACTCTTGATTACTTCTTTCCACAAAGGACTTTCAAGTGAAGTTACAGCTTCCTGGAAAATTCGAGGTTCTCTCTCTAACATATAAGTCAAGAAGTCCGGACCAAAAGACTTTGCAGTCCTAGCCCTCTTACTCCTTGGCTCATCTACATCTTCATCTTAATCATCTAAGTGATCATCTATGTGATCAGCTATGTGATCATTGTCACCTTCAATCTCTTTCATGGAACTATGAATCCCTTCTTAGAGATGACACGGAAATACATTTTCAAAGAAAGATGCATTTCTTGATTCCACGATAGTATTCTTATGTATATCCAGAATAACAAATCTATACACAAGAAATCGATATGCACTGTTATATTGTGCATAACCGTTGAATACAAAATCAACAGATTTTTAGGCTTATCCAAACCCTCTTGGGTTTCAGTATTCCTACCTTTTTGCATGACACCCCCACATTTGTAAGAATTTATACAAAGCCTTTTGGCCTTTTCCAAAAATTCATACAAGGTCTTTAAACAATTCCTTGTATCACAATAATTATGAAAACTCTCAAAATCACATCACAGTAAATACATTTCCAGAATGTCATCAACTGAATTAGGCACCCAAACATATTTAGTCCAACCTATCACTCTGAAGCCAATAATCTTGCTATTAAGAAACACAAATCTAGTGTTCAATAGTCTACTATTCGGAACTTCATAACATGACCAGTAGTCTTATCACTAGAAATCACAATGTCTTAACCTGTGATCAGTAGTCACTTTACTACTAGGAATTACAACGTTCTGACATAGGATCAATAGACTCTTTCATTACTCAGAATCATCATGTCTTGACATATGATCAGTAGCCTCTCCACTACTCGGAACCATCATGTCTTCACATGTGATCAGTAATCTGTTCATTACTGGAACCATAATCTCATAACTGTGTAGCCAATGGTCTAACACCTCCTATGAACCACCAGTTTTCTATCTCTGTGATCAGTGATCTTGTACTCACTAGGAGCCACCAATTTAAGAATATATTTGGAATTTAAAAATTCAAAAATATTTTCACCCACCCTAATGGGTTCTCTCACCTTTACTTTCAAGCAAAGTCACATGGCAATCATATATGCTATAATTGACATAAGGATAACATACTAATTGCGTCTGATTAATTCGGAGATATTATCATGCGTTCTTTATGATCTTTTGAATTTATATATGAATCTATTAATTCAATTTCACGAAAAAATTATCTAATCTGTTTTAAGCTTGTTGTATAAGAGCATCTCCAACAGTTCATTACTTTTTTCACCAAATTTGAGTAAAAAATAGCTGATTTTCTCAATCTGATACGGCTAGCTCCAACGGTGTGCACCAAAAGGGAAGGGATCGTCCGGTTGGTCGACCGGCAGGTCGACCGGTAAGGCTTATGAATTTTTTTTTTCCCCTCCTGATTACTCCTGTCAAAACCTTTTATTTGTTAGTAGACATTGCTAAGTTGTGAACTGAGTGTAACATTTGATTTGCATTCTATCTTTATTTTGATTTTTCAGAAACAACCCACACGGGTATTGAAAGGATCAGAATTACAAGTTCAATTGAGTCTTGTTCAAGAAGATCTTAAGAAGGCACAGGAGAAATTGGTTTTGGTTGAGAAAGAAAAAGCTCAGGCAAATGAAGAATTAAAAGAAGCCCAGAGATTGGCGGAGGAAGCAAATGAGAAACTCAGGGAGGCTTTGGTGGCTCAAAAACGAGCCGAAGAAAGTTCTGAGATTGAAAAGTTCCGGGCCGTTGAAATGGAACAAGCCGGAATTGAGGCATCTTAGAAGAAGGAAGAGGAGTGGTAGAAAGAGGTTGAGGCTGTAAGGAACCAACATGAAAGATTGGCAGAGAGAATGAGAGAGTTGTTGGTTGCTGTTAATGGCTACAAAAGAGGATGAGAGATTGGAGGAGAGATTGCTCTTGGAAGATGGATCTCCACAGGTACTTTTAACGCTTTAATTCAAATTTCAAGCTTGAGGGTCATCCGGGGGGTCGAGCTCCCAGTGTAAAATCTATACAAAATTTTGTGAAAATTGGTCATCCGGTTGGTCATTCGGTGGGTCATCCAGTTGGTCATCCGGTAATGAAAATACAACGGTAATGAATAGTGTTTTGGTGAAAGACCCAACGCATTCTCATTTTGGTGAAACTTTTGGTGAATTCTCATTTCGATATCCATTTGGTGAAACCATTGGAGTGAGAAAAAGTGACTTTTTCATCAAATTTCAAATCTGATGCAGGGTTTGATGCACCGTTGGAGATGGCCTAAATAGTGTAAATCAAACAAAATAATAGATTCATATTAAACAACCACTTTGAATTTCAAAACAAGAACATGTTGGGATTTACAGAAATTCATAATAAAATAAAACTAGTAAAAGGAAGTAAATCGAAGCCTGTGTGATATCACAGTTTTCTTAAAACAGATTCACCGCCTCCCGATAGATGCTAAAGGTACACCGGCGTCTGTCTCTCAAGATACGACGATCGAAACAAGCTAATGCAAAAACACCTTTTGAATAGCTTAGGCGAACTTGATAATAGTTGTACGCGCTCTAACAAGAACCAAAAAAGGGACTAACAAAAGAAGATAAGAAATTTTTCTTTGGTGTAAAAAACATCTCCAACTTTTTTTTTTAATCTCAAAACAACATCTCCATTTTCTATCAAAAATCTCTATTCAACTCTTCTTCTAAGTTGGAGGGGAAATGCCTTTTTTATATTTGTAGGAAAGAGGTCTTAGCCATGAAGGCTACCATAAAACCTAGCATCATTGGCCATCAACTCTAGCCTTTAGGGCTAAAGTTCCAAAGGTGCAAAACTCCCATGTGCATAATGATCATCAGCTCTATCATCAAAAGATGAGAGTTGCAAATGTTGAATAAACAAATATATATATATATATATATATAATACTATTTAAATAATCCAACTAGATGGGTCGCAAAATAGATACAGGTATTGGGTGTCAACCCGATCTACACCCAGTCTAAAACATATGCACAAGACAAGTCCAGTCTAGCATAGCACATAGCCCATACCCAAGACTAAGTCCAACACATGCACATACACAAGCCTAAGCCAGTCCAGACCAAGACTAAAACTAAGTCCAAGTCCAAGCCTAGACCCAAGCCCAACTTCTATTGATGCCCACTTTATATGACAATACTCATTCACAACTCAATGGTTTCGGCCTGTCATTTTTATATTGTAATCTTCTCACTTGAGAGAATACAAAACCAATCAGACCTACCTCAATTGGTAGTTGGATCCCACTTTAATTTTGAATTAAAATTACCAAAAACCATTATTTTCCAACAGTTTACTCTTTCTCTCTTTTTCCGTTTCGTCTCGTCTTGTCTCCTTGTTATGTTAAACCTTTTGGTATATACTTTTGAAATTTGGTATCTACTAGTTTTGCAAGATTTGTGTACAAAGAATTTTGAATTTGCCAATAGAATTTGCATTTCATTTTCTTTTTTTAATTTTATAAAATAATGATTAATATGTTAATAGTTAGATTAAAATGTATGCTAATATCTCTCTATAAACTTGAATCTAAAACCTCACTTACCTTGATACCTAAATGCCTTCTTTCATAATCATTTGAACAATTACCTAAGGTCAACTTATATTTCAAATTTGGTGAGTTTAGTTAATTATGAGAGTTCTTTTATCACCATTGTAACTCTTTTGAGCAATCATTCTCTTTATTTGAGTGAAATTTTTTTGTGTGATTATCTGTTGATATAGGCTAATGATGAAACACATAAATCCTAGTATCAAGTGATTGTTTTTCTATATTAGATTTACATATATTTGTAATAATTTTTACTCTATATTCAAGACGATCAATTATATTAATGTGATTGAGTTTTTGAAAAACTCTCTATACAACATTTACCACATAGAGGATATGGGATCCTTTGTCCCAAGTTGTTGTCCCACTCTCTGTCCCACCCCTCATGTATTGCCATCTGTTTCTCAAAACATATTTTTAGAGAAAAATTTCAAAAATATATTTATTTGAAAATTTATCCCAAAAAAAAAATTTTAAATTACTTTTCTCTCTATTGCATATCAACCAATCACTTTTTCTCTGTCATTCTCAATTATTTTTTCTCTCACATTCATCTATTCAACTATAAAAAAATATAAAATCATCTTAAACTCCAAAAATATTTTCAAAATATATAACAAAACAAATTTTAAAACTTTCTAAACTCTCTTCAAAAAATTATTTTTAAAATAATATCTCAAAACACAAATCAAACAAAGTCAAACTCATCATGAACCCATCCCACCCCAAAACATTGCCGTCGACCACCTATTCTCTTCCTCTTTCTTGGGTTTTTTTGTAAAATCTAATCTTTCACACCGTCAAAAACCTACTGAAAACCAATTGAACTCTTCACAGTCCATCGGCGGCATACATCCACTTGGAATCTAGGGATTGAACCAAGTTTGAGTTTTTTTTTTTTTTTGGTGGGATTCTGAAAGGAAGAAGTGTTAAACTAATTATATTTTCTAAAAAAAATAAGTTAGATCATATAAGAAATCAACAATGGTTTGTCTCTTGTTCTAATTGGATTGGATCATAGTATTGATAATTCGAATCATTTTATGTATAGAACTCGTTGAGTATTTTATTTTTACAAAAAATTACGTTGATTGGATATTAATAGTCAGTTAATAATTTCACATTTTTATCAACAGTAAATATGATTTTTTTAAAAAATTGTTGACAGAATTGTTGACTGATCAAGTGGTATCGATACCCGATCAACTTAATTTTTTACAGAGATAAAATACTCGATAAGTTCTACACATTGAACAGTTCGGATAATTAAGATGGACTTGAAATGGGCTCTAAAAAAGTTGTATTGTACGGTCCAATTGAGCTGCTCAACTAGAGACAGTCCAATCCCATGAATATAATAGTTGATTGATGGAAGAAAAATAATATATAAGTGTACTTTTTAAACTCATTTTGTAAATTTAATGATGTATAAATAATATAATTAGTTAATGATTAGAGAAGATAAGAAAGAATGTATTATTTTTAATATCTTAATTGATTGTTATATTACTAAATTTAAAAATTAGATCCAATTTTTAGTTTTGAATTGTAATGCTCTTGATGGAATTGGGTTTCATCTGTTTTTGTTTTTGTAATTCATTATTTGGCATTATTCTTATGGTTGATCTGTTGCGTATAAGCAAAATGGGACAGTGAAGGACTTTGATCACGTTGCCTTTGAATTTTTGCTTTAATTGACAAGAGAAGGAATGGAGCGGTTTATTCATTAGCGGTCGGTGACGGCAATGTCTTGTTTTTCGATTTTTTTTTTTTAAAAAAAAAAAATTATGGACAGATGGCACTGGCAGCACATGAAAAGTGAGACAGAAAGTTAGGACAGCAACTTGGGACAGAGGATCCCAATCCATGCTATTATGATCGAGAGAGCTCTTGAGACAAGGACAAAGCAAATCCTAAAAGAGTATATAAAAGGGAATGGCATCCCCCCACTCCATGATCGGACGGATGGAAGGATGTTGTTAGCACTAAGGCCACGTTTGTTTGGCGGATTAGGTTGGATGGGATTGTTAGTGAGGGGATGGCTAGTGAAGAGATTGTTAGTGAAGGGATTATTAATGAGGGAATGAAGTAAAAGTATGTTTGTTTTGATGATAATATGAAAGATGATGAGTGAGGGGATAAAGCAAGAAATTTACAAACACACTATAAATAAATAAATAAAAAAGCACCTTGAACACTGTGTCGTGGGATTGGTTTGTCAATCCCACCTGTATTGAAGGCAAGCCAATCCCACCACTTTGTAGGACTAACAATCCCCTTGGAGTGATAATCCCAGAGCCCATAAACCAAACAAACAAGGTATACGTGGGGTCCACCTCAATCCTAAGCCAATCCCACCCATGAATCAGGATAACAAACATGACCTAATAGAAATATGATCTTTTGCGTCTATTTTTTTACGACCGATTGTTTGACCGTCGCAAAAAGTACTTTTATATCCGAATCCCGTTCTAATTAACACGCAGTCGTTTTTTAAAAAAAAAAAAATCATCCATATCGGTATAACTTGCCCTATCCCCAAATCGGTATGAACTCTCTCTCTCTCAAATCGGTATGAACTCTCTCTCAAAATCTCACTCTTCACTCTCTCTCGCTCTACTCTCTCTTTCAACTCACCACTCTCAATTTTATTGTTCATTTGAAGATGTCGATCAATTGTTGATGAATATTTGAATATTTTGATCGATCGTTGATGAAGATTTGAAGATTTCAATCTGCTGTTGATGAAGATTTCGATTGATTCATGATCGGTAAGTCTAATTTTTATGTATGAATCTAACTCTGTCTCTGTAATCCCTATATCTTTTTCTCAGCTCCCAAATTCTCTTCGGCTTTTCGCGAAGATCAACATCAGTTCAGAGGAAGTGGATTTCGAAATCAACATGATTTTTTTCCAATTCAATCCATGCGGTGCAAACTCTGATTTGGAAATAGGTTTTTGATTTGAAGATTCATTTTATTTTTGTAATTATTAAATCTCGATTTTCTTTGGCTTTTAAATGTGGTTGAGTCTGCAAAATCATAAGTTCACAAGTAAATATCTTCTTATATACCTTTTTATGTTGGTATTCTTGGTGAAATATCTTTGACATGTATTTAAGAAGCTAAACACACCTTATTTTTCATATCACCTTCTTATGTTAAAATTCAGTACAGAACAACATTATTTCCTTCTCCTTTTACATTTACTAATCTGGATGCACTTCTTAACTTAATGAATCACCTTCTTATGGTCCTCTAAGGCTTGAGATTAGCTAAAATTAAATGGGAGAAACTTCAAAAATTGGCGTGATCTTAAGGTGGGGCCTATTGAACTTCACATAGCCAAGTTCTAATGTTAGTAAAGTCCTATATTTGTAGTTACCTAAGCTTTTGATCAGTTTTATGTATGTTCTCCTATGATTTATTTGTAAGGCTATTTGGCATTTTTAAAATTTTTGATGGACATGGATTGTAGTGATTCCTCATGGTTGTAGTTTGAGTTTATTCTTGTTATTGGGTCTTCATATAGGGTCTATACTTTCCTGGATGTCTTTTAAAATTCAAATTCTTTAATTTCTAATTTTCGAGTTGGAGTCGGTCCTTTAAGAGTTGGGGTGTCTAAATTCTTCCAATTCAACGGACAGCAAGTTGGAGACGATTTGCTTTTCTGTTTAATTTTTAACAATTGTATTCTTTGTCCTGTGCTACAGCAAGTTGGACCTGTTTTTTTGTTTTGTATGTTCTATAAGGCTAGCTCAAACAAACTATTGGTTATTCAGTTCAAATATATATTGTTATTAATTATTTGGTTATTCTTAGACATAATTTCCTATCTTATGGCTTATGCATTGTATAAGGTTTGAAATTCAGATGAGCCATATGCCTATGAAACATGAATGCACCCTACAGTTAATGATAGTTGTAGATATCCTGTCAAGGCCTGAGGTTCTGTCAAGCTTGAAGAATCCTTAAATTATGTTAAGGAGTGACTAGATAACAGCCTTTACTTGCCATAGCTTGGTTTGGCTTGTGTACATACTTGATTTGCGGAGTACAGCACGTCACTCTTCTACATGAAATTTCATTGATACCTCATCCGAAAATTGAATATCCAAATTCTGCGCCTGCATGAGCACAGCAGAGCAACAAATCAGAACTAGCAATTATCATAAGCCTACCTTTTGAATGTAATTAGTGTCATGAGTAATTATGTTGAGCCTTGAAACTGATTTCAGATGAAGTTTTCTGTTGATATGCAGGAAACACATTGAACTGTAACCATCCTGTGGTCATGGAGCTTATACTTGACAGCTTAAGGCATTGGTATGGGTACAATTCCTTGAATTCTTTGGACAACATTTTAGTTTGCATATTCTTGTTTTATGATTCAGACATCAACCTTGAGAGATTTATTATTGCATAAATGTGATCCAACAAAAGCCTTGCCAAATGTGGCTGCATAATTGTTGTTTACCAGTTTTTTTATATGAACATCTGTACACTATGCTGGAGTTGTTTGTGTGTGTGTGTGTTTTATACACACACATATATATATATACTATTCATATATATTTTTTGTGCAATAGGTAATATCCAATTGACGGTGCCACTGCTTTAACCATGTCATAAATGGATACAGTTCATTTTGAAATCATTGCACGCATTGTTTCTTTCTGTTTATTTTTGTTATCATTGATTACCTGTATTTTTCCCCTAGATATGTTATTATCTTCTTTTAACCTACTGAAAGGGTTGTCGACTATCATGTGGATGGTTTCCGCTTTGACCTTGCCAGTGTTCTTTGTCGAGGAACAGATGGTTCTCCACTTAGTGCTCCCCCAATTATTCGGGTGAGTCATTTTTGCATACATTTATCTATATATGTTCTACAGGGATTAATGCACACAGCATCCTTTTGAAAGTGATTCAATCTAACGGAGGTGGGTGTTGTAACCCCAGGTTGATCAAATTAAATCAAAGAAATATCCTCCTATAACAAATTAGACTTGGTAAATGAAATAGAGGAATTGTCACACCTTAGATATTTATGCATCTTGGTGTGTCTGTATGTAAGATGGTTTTGCTTTTTCTTGTGAAATTGTGAGAGAGAATGAATTCTTGTTGAAGTATCTTTAATATGTGGATTATTATTGCTTTGTGGAGCAGGCAATTGCCAAGGATCCCATTCTATCAAGGTGTAAAATTATTGTAGAACCTTGGGACTGTGGAGGCCTTTATCTTGTTAGAAGATTTCCAAATTGGGATCGGTAACTCTGTTTAACAGTTTCCCTTTTTTAGAGTACATTTGACATGAATCATGTAGCAGTGCAGAGAATATTGATCCTTGCATTAATGCTATGCGTCAGGAAAAAAAATTTCATTGATCTATATCTAGAAAATTCTGTAGGTCCCATGTCACTTCATCTGGCCACATAAACTATATAGTTGGAAAGGTAGGTGAACTGCTAGATTAGGTTTACTACCAAGCCCCTTCTTCAATGGACTTCGATTCAGTTGTTGATTTCAGCTATTGAAGATAGAGTGCACAAATCACATGGTGTCACACTTTTGGATCATATGAAAATTGATGGAAGCAATGATAATTTTAGCTGGAATTGTGGTTGTGAAGGTAGGATCAAAATTTTCTACTTCATGCTATTATATGATACTATATTAACATATTACTACCGGTTTATTTGTATTAGTTTTAAGCATTGCATTACATGCTTGGTTTAGTCAATAGCAAGATGCCTACTTGAGGAAATCACAATTTAATCCCCACGCCCCCTGTCCAGTCTGAATTTTTTCTTACTTCATCCTCTCTTTGTGTGTGTCTGTGTGTGTGTTGAAGAGAGTGAGTTTATGGTTCAAAGTTGGTAAGAATAGTTTCTGAGGCCTATTAAGTGATGTCAAACTTACATCCTGAATTTGCAACTGAAGTCTCTCTAATTTGGATTACTTGTTGTGGAGAGTCTATTTGGTGATGTAGCATTGGTCTCTGATCTGTTTAGTTTCTGTTATACTTATCAGCAAGGTGAGTCATTTCTTCTATATGTAGTTATTGGACAGGCAAAACTACCGATACCAATATTAAAGCTCTACGCTTCAGGCAAATGAAAAACTTCCATTTGGCACTAATGATATCCCAGGTATATTTATTAGACAACCCATTTTTATGCATTTCATATGCAACATTATCATTTGTTATCTCCTTTTTGTTGTCTGAAGCATACTTTTATCTAAATTAGTTGTTTTAGGCATAAAGCTTGAAAATTTATCTCATGGATTTAGCTTTAGGAGAAACTGCTTTAATTTTTTTCTTTTATCCTCAAGGAAACCTGTTCTTGGGAAGAAATCTTCATCATGCGTATGAAGTTTTAACAACTCGTCCTTTCATCCTCTCAAATCTAGCAGATTCATGACTATAATTTGTGGATTTAGTTGCAGGGAACATTGAGTCTGATTTATTAGGTTTTGCATTTGAAGATGTGAATTACCATTGATATTAAACATTAACTTATCAACATCTATCCCAAATGGATGTTTATGAGCTTTGTTATGAAGTGTGTACATATTCATGCCATTCTTTTGTTCCCAGTTACTCGAGTATTATTAATAATGTATTTTGATTCATAGTGATCTGAAAATCTCTCCTACAACTTTTTTCTGTACAAGCAAAAAAACATGCAGCTCATTCTGCAAGTACTATTGGTCCTTTCTTCTAATGTCACAAAAAAATTTTATTTTAGAATCTTTTTACTGACATTTAATCCAAAACCCAGTCATGTTTGATTTAGAAAATACGTGATTTTATTCTTCCATCAATTTTTGACTGATTTGTTAGTCACTGTATCACCGCTTGGCACTTACCATTTGTGATAAACTAGATTCATGTAGTTTTTCTCTGTTTATAAATTTCCTCTTTTTTAACTTGCTATATCATCTTTAGGTATTTTCTGACCAAATATAGTTCTAAATATGATGTGGCCAACAGCCTTCTGCTATCATGCAAAATGATGTCACTATGCAGTTAATATTTTATACTTTATAGGAAGATAAACTCCTAGATTAAAAATGACTTTTTAAACTATATAGTAGTCCCCTCAGACATTTTTAAAACTATATGGTTTATAGTTTTTAATTGTTTTAATTTTGTTCAATTTTAAATCTTTTAACAGTTTACCCTATTCAACTAGAAAAATTATTTTGAAGTTCATTACACCCTCGAGTTATGTAGATTTGATGATTGTATTGGTTGTTATGTAGATTTTGATGGAAGATGAACCAGAGAAGTATCAGTCTCATTTTGTTGAGTATATCAAGAGAGGGAATTGAGCCTGATGGCATTGAGGAGCTGTACAAGAAAGTTCATGCTGCCATCGCGCAGACCCCACTCAAAAGAAGTTGAGAAGGAGCCACCTAAGCAGCACAAGAGGTAAGCACCAAAAATAACTTGAATTATGTTATTTTTTTTTTGTTTTTAGGGAAGTCTGGTGTAAGCTTTACTTTCCATTCCTATCATTATTATTTGCCTTAAGAAGGTGCCAATACTTCTACTTTGGTTTTAATCCATTTTACCCAAGATCATTATATTAGTTCTGGCGTGCGTTGTTGATAAATGCATTTTTTTTTTATTGTTAACAGCCAGATAAGTTTGGATATTTAACTCAACTTCTAAGTTGCAAGAGATTTAGTGGTCATTTGGTTGCATGTGTTTTTGTTTGTAGAGAACAGGAAACAAGTTTTTGTTTTTTCTCAAGAGAATTTAAAGTGGGAATGAGCTTTGTTTAATGTTCATTGGTGTGATTGCACTTGTTTTGGCAACAAGTGAATACACTGCTTGTGTTACATTTTGAAGCATAGTCTATATAAAAGTAGTTTTCAAAAAACTGAAAGCAAAGCGGTGCTGAATGAGTTGTTATTGTGTTTTCAAAATTAAATTTTGCAAACAAAAGCCCAAACCTTTGAAATTTGTTTGGGTATTCCATCATTCATTCACTGGTTGAGTGCAGTATTGGCAACGGCATCTTTATTGCGTGGATTTTGAAAGTGTGATTCAAGTTTTTGGATAGTTTAGTAAGTTCTCTATACCTCTTGTATTGTATACCAGGTACAACTTGAAGAAGCTGACATATGATGAAAGGAAGGCTAGCTTGAGTGAACGATTGAATGCCCTCAATGCAGCAACAGGAGCTGAGGAGGAGGTGGATGCTGAAGATTACGAATGAATGTAGTAGTACCTTTGCCTTTGGGGGGCTTTGAATTTGAGTCAAATATGAGATGTTCTTAATGCACAATGATGCTGCTCGGCAGTTTAGTTTCAAACCTATTAAATTTTGTTTGTCATTGGGTGCAATTTAGTACAGTGTATTTAAGGATGGTTAATGGATAATGTCTATTATAAATTTAATTAATTTGTTATTTTTCATTAACAAAAAATTGTTTGGTGCTTGTAATTGATTTTTTTGTTGTAGCAAACCAACATATGATTTTTTTTAAGAAATAATTATTTGCAATAGTAAAACAATGGTCGCTAAAAGTGTTTTTTATTTTTTTAATTTTTTTTTTTGCGACGGCAAAATAGCTGTCGCAAAAAGTAGTTTAGGTGGTCGCAAATAATTTGCGACCGTTGCTTTGCCGTCGCAAAAAGTATTTGCCACCCCCACATTTGCGTCCCCCATCTGCGGTCGCATAAGCCGTCGCAAAAAGTTTTTTGCGACTGTATTTTTATTATTTGCGACGGCTTGTGACGGTCGCAAAAAGTGTTTTTTTTAGTAGTGTAGGTTCATGAAAACTTATTATGGGTTTCATTTTGATAATCTGAATCATTCAATATGTAGAATTCGTCGAATACTATTTATTTGTAAAAAATCATGTTAATCGGATATCGATAACTACGTAATCAAATCAATTTTATATAAAAAAATAGATAGTGAAAAACTAAACAATTAATAGAAATCTGATACAATGAAATAGTTATCGATATTCGATCAACGTGATTTTTTACAAGCATATAATACTCGACGAGTTCTATACATTAAAGGTTCAGATTATCAAAATGGAACCCATGGTGAGTCCCTACGGACCCAACAACACCCTCCATCGGATTGGAAGGAAGCCATTCCCTATATAAAATGCTATGCTACAAACTTATCCATCGAAATTTATTGGGTTGATAGTTGTTGGGTGGAGATTAAATTTGAAGGTATGAGAAGTGATCACACCATAATATGGTGGACCCTCTCACATAGAATCAAATCTTTATATGGTGATACAATCTTCCCACAGGAAGAAGCAACTAGAAGTTTTTTGAATGAAGAATCACAATGTTTGGAAACATGGTGACTATTGAGTTTGATTTCAATGGTTGCAACCATTGATCAACAGCCACCATATGTACTATAAATATATGGACAGAACATAGGTTCAATTTATTTGTTTTTCTCTCGGTATTTTCCTCTTCCAGATTGTATTCTTCTGCGTGATAAACACCCTCACGGGAACTCCAATCCATTGCCATTGTTAAGACCATCTCATAGTGGTATCAGAGCTTGGATCACACATTATTGCAGATGTCGAAATACAGTCCGAAAGAACAAAAATTTTCCGAACTCTTTTTACCAAAAATTCAGAAAATTATTGACCGTCAATCTTCGGATTTGGTTAATTCCGTTTGTTTATTCAATCATCACCAACGTGTTGTATTCCCAGAAAACTATCCAAAGAAAATAACCGTTGGTGGTGCTATTGCTCCAAACCTTACCAAAAGTGAGGTCGAATTATAACGTTGGAAGCAATTTTATAAAATATTTTTTTGTTCAAATTGCGTCTCCAAATTAGCACCATGTTGTTCTTCTCAAAATTTTGATCACAACGGTGAAATTTGTTATGAAAAATGGCGAAAATTTGATCCACAAAGTTCAAATTTCAATGTTTGGTCACCGACTCCCGTCATCGGAGAAGACGACTTGTGCAATACCGTTGTACATTCTGTTTTGAATAATCAATCCACTGGACCAAATTCAAAAATAAAGAGAAAAGGCCCAAAAAATAGAGTGATAACCAGGAAGTCCATACCTTTGGGCTTAACAATTAAAATGAAATTTTTTGGGCCAACCCAATAGTCGACCGAAATTAGCCAAGCGGAGCCCACCAGCCCAAAGCCACAGAGCCAACCCAGTCCAGTGACACAGCCAAGCAGCCCAAAGCCGCGGCCCAGCGCTTTACGCCAAGATCCGCGCGTCGACCCAACACCCAGTGCTCTACACCTGGACCTACGTCCGTCTGCTCTGTGCGACCCACGCCTGTCTGACCCGCATGCTACCCCACCTGTCTTGCTGGTTCGGTCCCAGCCAGTTCAACCCGGTTCACCCACAGCCTTTGAACCGATAATGGCCTGGTTTAGGGGGTCTTTTGGCCCGTTCTCGCTTATTTCAAAGCTGTTTTCAATCATTCAAAAGCCAAAATCTCCAGAATTCTTCTAAGAATTTTTCCATGGGTAATTATACTAAAATTTAGAGAAAAAAAAAATAAGAGGAGGAGGCTATCCAAGGGTGTTACTCAGGAAAACATCCAAAGAAAAAATATTTAGTAAGCACTATTGTATACCTTGGGCTCGTAACTATTTTTACAAGACTCATAAGCAGTGTATAGGGTTTAATAGGCCATTGGGTTTTCATCATTCTTCTTACCCAAGGCAAGACGACTGATTTTTTGCTTATCATAGGGGCCGACTCAACAACTACAAGGCTTATCCTTATTAAGACTTGTTGTTGTTGTATTTGCTTATTTGTTTATTTTAATTTGTAATATCAACATTTGTTTTTTTTATTATTTATTATCACACATTTTGTTTTTAGTATGGTTATTAAAAATGCCATGGATTCTTCAAGAATTGAGATGCTTAACGGAAATAATTTCCGAACATGGAAACGCCACATTTCTTATCTTATTACACATGAAAAAACATTGCACAGTTTATCCACTTATAAAACAGATAATGATTCTAATTGGTTTCCAAATAAATGGATAGAAGATGATGCAATGGCAAAGGCAACTATGTTATATAATATAAAAAGACAACATTATTCTGCTTTTTGAAGAACATGAAACTGCAAAACAATTAATGGAAGCACTAGAAAATAAATATGGAGTTCGATTGGACACTCAAATTCAATTGCCCTTGGACAAATATAATAACACTCGTATGAGTGATAATGATAGTATTGGTGATCATGTTAATTAAATGGAATTAATTGCTAAAGAATAATCCAACGCTGATCACTCTTTGTCGGACAAGATGCAAGTAACTACCATACTTAATAGTTTTCCACTGTCTTGGGATCATGTTGTCACATTTCTAACTCATAGTGGACGAGAGATTTCAATGGTAACATTGCCTGTACTCTTAGTTTTGGAAGAAGAAAGAATGAAGCGAAGGCGTAGAGAATGTTTGTCTTTAACTTGTTGATGGCACAATCTTCACCACAACCCCATAATAATTCCCGCACCCCATTCAATAAGAAAAAGACTACTTCTTTCAAGCAAAAATGGAATAAGGGGTTCTAGAAAGGATGGAAAAAGCAGCAAGGATGGGAAAAACAACAACATCACAAGCATCAAGTTGGTCCATGTTACAAGGGCAGACAAAGAGGTCATATCAAAGCCACTTGTCCTCAAAACAAGAAGAAAAAGGATCACAATCCCATTGCGATGACCGTTTCTGAAGCAATGGTGCTTGAACCTTCATCAAATTCATGGTGGATTGATTTTGTTGCAACTAGGCATATCGTGCAAAATAAAGACATGTTCGTGGAGTTTACTGAAAAGAAGATTGGTGAACACAGAATCTACATGGGCAATAACTCCTATAGTGATGTTTTAGGCATCGACAACTGTCAATTTTTTATTAATGAAACTTTCATTGTGCTTCATGATGTGCTTTATGTACCTAGCATTCGTTGAAATTTAATTTCAATTCCGGTGTTAACCCAAAAGGGTTTTGAGATTAATTTTAGGTTTAACACAGTATTGATTAAGAAATGAAGTGTCTTAGTGAAAGGTGTAACAGTGAATGACATGTACCCTCTTCCTATTGATAATAATAAAGTATGTATTTCTGATTATTTACACGTTTCTACAAGTAATAGTTCTTATTTGTGTCATTTAAGATTAGGGCACATTAATAAAAATAAAATGTCTCGAATGTTTAAAATTGGTTTATTGCCTAAAGTATGTTCTGATGATTTTGATATATATGAACCATGTATCAAAGGCAAAATGACTAGCAAGCCATTTTTCAAATATTAGAAATCATCAGAATTACTTGAAATAATTCATTCGGACATTTATGGCCCTTTAAGAATTAAAACTCATTGAGGCATGGAATACTTTATTACTTTCACTAATGATTATTCAAGATATGGACATATCTACCTTCTTAAACACAAAGCAAAGGCAATTGACAAGTTTAAAAGATATAAATTAGAGGTAGAAAAGTAACTTGGCCGGTCCATTAAACACTTGAATAATGATAGACGTGGTGAATATGAAGCTATGGATTCTTTCTGCAAGGACAATGGCATAAAACATTTGTTTACAATGCCATACACACCACAACAAAATGGGGTCGCAGAAAGACGAAATTATGCTCTAATGGAAATGACAAGGTCTATGATGGCTCATGTTGATCTTCCTATTCATTTTTTAGGGGAAGCCTTATCCACCGTTGTGTACATATTAAATAGAGTCAAAACAAATGCCAAACCTCTAACTCCTTATGAATGCTGGCATGGTATTACACCTAATGTTCAAAATCTCAAAGTTTGGGGATGTAAAGCACATGTACTTATTCCCAAACCTTTAAGGGATAAATTGGTAAGTAAAACTTGGGAATGCAAGTTTATTGGCTATGTTGAAAATGGGAGTGGTTATCGTTTTTACCATCCCGAATGTGGATTAATAGAAAGTAGAGATGCTATTTTTCTTGAATCCACTGATCTTGTTACTCCTATTGAACAAATTGAATTGCTTTCCGAATTATATCAGGATTCTTCTCTTCCTTCTTTGTTACCCGATCCACAAATTCTCCCAGAACCATCTAATAGTGGGAGGAAAAGCACATTATACAATAGTCAGTGCATAAATTAATTGAGTGATAACTTTACACAACACTCCAATCCAATCCAAATATCACTCAATTAACTTTACACAACATTACATGACATTGTTTTATGCACTGACTAATACTCTGATTTACGTTGTTTTATCGTTATAGAAGGTATTGCATATATATATTTCTCAGATTTTGGTTTGATAATTTTTGGAAGATAAATTATGTTGAAATGATAACAACATTGACATTTTGAAATTGATTTGGAAAAAAAATCATTTTCGTGTTGATAATATTTGTTAAAAAAAATCCGAAAATGAAATTTATAGTTGTATGAGTTGTATCTACCTCATATTAGGGTTAGATAATTTATTTTGAGAAAATAGTGTTGAAATATTTGTCTCATCTTTGATTTTTGAATTAATTTTTGTGAGAAAAATAAATTGATGTTTATGAGTGTTAGGTCCCTTTATTGTCAAATCCGGAGACAAAACTTTGTGTTGTTAAACTTGTAATTTTTTGTGTTTTTGTTCTTCCCGCTCGAGCGGGGTCATGTGCGCTCGAGCGGAGATTGGAGGAACTCAGTATCTTGTCAGGGCTGCAGAAGTACTGGAGGGTGTGATTTCACGCTCGAGCGGACTATTTAGCGCTCGAGCGCACCTCAGCTTAATCACGCCCATATTTTGTTCAGGACGCTCGAGCGGACGGTGGAGCGCTCGAGCGGAGATCGCGAACTTCAGAATCCGGATTTCTTCAAGTGATTGGTTTCGTTCAGAACTGGGATTCTTTTTGGTTTTCTATAAGTAGATGGTTTTCTCCTAAAACTAAGCTAACTTTTCTTAGATCTAATTCAAGAGTTCTAGAGTTTGGTTTGAAGTTTTCTTTTGAGGTTTTGTGAGTTTTCTTTGATGTTCTTAAGAGAGTTCTAAACTTATGAGTTGAGATTCATACATCAAAGAGGTTGATACTACATATTCAAGAGAGTTCTCTTCGGTGGAATCCGAAAGTCAACACGTAAAGTCTCAAAAGGTGTTTGATTCTTTACGTAGTCGTTAATTCGACAAGTGAAGTTGTGGTGTGGAATCAACTTCAGGATCAGTTCCGTGACGAAGGCGTGGTGAAAGAGTTACAGAAGATTCAGAGACAAATTGACTGGGTTGGGTAATTTGTATGGTATCTTTGTAATCTTTTAGTTCTTCAGTAGTGGATTGATTAGTGGCGGTTCGCCCGTGGTTTTTTATTACAATTGAAGGTTCTTCAATTGTGGTTTTTCCACGTAAAAAATCGTTTGTGTCGATTTATTGTTTATTCTTAAAAACAAACAAACTAAAATCACTCTCGTAAGTGCTTGATGATTTTAGGTTGAGTGTTTTGGATTGTTGGGATTTGGAATAAGTTAAACTTGATCTAATCACGAATCACGTAGGATTTTCAATTGGTATCAGAGCGGGTCACTCTTTGTTTTATCAAAAACTTTGTTTTTTTCAAAACTATAGGAGTGTGATTTTGTGTGACTAGTATCATGGATTATATTTGTGAAGGTAACTCGACTCATAGACCCTCTTTACTAGACGGTACAAACTATTCTTATTGGAAAGCTCGTATGAGAGCATTTTTAAAATCCATCGATGAGAAAGTTTGGCACTGCGTAATCTTTGGGTGGAGTGAACCTACAATCACCGTTAATGGCATTGATATTCCTAAACCCCTTGATAAATGGGACACAACTGATTACCAGAACTCGAGTTGGAACAGCAAGGCTCTCAACTCCCTCTTCTGCTCTGTCACACCTGAAGAATTCCGTTGAATTTGCACGTGTGAAATAGCAAAAGAGGCGTGGGATATTCTTGAAACAATTCACAAAGGTACTACCTCTGTTAAAAGGTCAAAACTTCAACGTCTCACCTTCGCCTTTGAAACCCTTTTTATGCGCGACGATGAGACGTTTGATGATTTCTATGCAAAACTCAGTGATATCGTGAATTCCTGTTTCACTCTCGGTGAAAAAATCCCGGAAGCGAAAGTTGTTGGAAAAATTTTAAGGTCCCTTCCCGAGAGGTTCCAATCAAAGGTGACAGCCATTGAGGAGGCTCAGAATGTTGATACCCTCAAGCTCGATCAATTGGTTGGAAATTTGCAGACTTATGAAGCCCACCAAATTTCAAAGAAAAAGCAAAAAGAAACTATGGCTTTCACGAGTGCTCATGAGACTGCAAAACCTCCGGAGACTGAATTTGATTTAGAGTCTGAGATGACGGCCTTGCTTACAAAACAGTTTAAATTTTTTGAAAAAGAAGCCTAATTTTAGAGCCCCTATTTCAAAAGATAAGAGTAATGACAAACCTAAAACTGTTCCACCAAAGTTTGCTCAAACTACCGAAAAGAAGATTGTAAGGGGGCCAGGGGTCAAGTGCTATGAATGTCAAGGGTTTGGCCATATGTCCCTTGAATGCCCTTTGAAAAAGAATCGAAAGAAAGTCTACACCGTAACTTGGGATGACGAAAGCGGGTCGGAGCAAGAACCCGAAGAACCTGAATCTGGTGAAGATGGGGATAGTGCTTTCATGGCATTTTCGGCCACGGTTTCTCAACCTATTCCAAAGCATTTGGAATCAGCTCGTGGTCAAAACTTGCATCATGCTCCCACCTTTGATGGGACTAACTATCTGTATTGGAAAATCAGAATGAGGGCTTTTCTGAGAGCCTTTGAACCAGAAGGTTGGCAAGCCATTGAAGAAGATACAGAAAGTGCAGATAATCCGGGCAATCAGAGAGCCCTGATCACTATTCGTGGTGCAATCTCCAATGAAGAACAGCAACGGGTTGTTCACTGCACAAAGGCTAAAGATGCATGGGAAATTCTGAGTCAATTCCATGAAGGAAGAGATCCACCTCCACCACCATCCAGCAACTTATCTGTCTTGGTTGCTAGAGTGGACGAGGTCAAGAAGAATGAGGAGCAAAGAGAGGATGATGAACTATCTGAAGACATTGATGAGATCAATGGCGAAGAACTACAACAAGCTTACGAGAAGCTGTATGAGGAATCTCTGAATTTGTCTAAAACTAACGACAAACTCTCTTTCAAGCTCAAAACATGTGAGAGTGAGAATGTCCGGCTCAAAGGAGAACTCTTGACAGCAAAACAGAATGTCATCAAGATCTCAAGTGACAGGCAAGACTTATGTGGAAAACTTCTATCCTGTGAAACTGAAAGGAATGAACTTCTGAAGGTGTATTCCACATATGAAGAAAATCTTGAAAGACTTGAGCTGTCACAAGCTGCATTGGAAGAGAAAGTCAGACAGAAAGATGAAGAACTCCGTATTGCTAGAGCAACAATTGCCATGTGGAACAAAGGTTCCAGATCTCTAGAAGACATACTCGGGTCTCAACAAATGGGTTCTGACAAAAGAGGGCTAGGCTATGGTGCGACAACTCACAAGGGACAGGCTTCTACTTCACATAACTTGAAGACTCAAGCAAAGGGCAAATTGAAGATAGACCAGGTTGATCCTTCTCTTCATCAAGCAAAAGCAGGTAAGATCAACAAAAAGGAGGTAAAAGCTGTTTTTATTTGTCATCACTGTGGTAGGTATGGCCACATTCGTCCTTACTGTTTTGAACTGTTTGGTAAGGTGTCTCAAAAGGGTAGAAATTCTAATACTTTTTGGGTTAGGAGACAACCTTACATGTCTAGGCAGAACACCAAGACTAAAAAGATTGGGTTAGAAAAGATGATTTGACTTGTTTTGTTGCTCACACTGCTCTAAAAGCACGTGACTCACACATGTGGTATCTTGATAGTGGGTGCTCTCGTCATATGTCCGGTAACAAATCCTACTTCACCTCTCTTGAAAAATATGAAGGAGGAATCGTTACCTTTGGAGATGGCAGCACTTCTAGAGTCATTGGTAAGGGTTCTATAAGTGTTGTTGGTCTTCCCAAGCTAGATAATGCCTTACTTGTTGATGGCCTTAAAGCAAATCTTTTGAGCATTAGTCAAATATGTGATTCCCATCATGAAGTATTGTTTTCAAAAGATAAATGTGAAATTTTGGATAAAAAGGGAAATACTGTTTTACATTGGGTTCGCACATCTGATAACTGCTATGGGATTCTTACTACTAATGATCTCACTTGTCATTCTACCATCATAAGTAACATTGATCTGTGGTATCAAAGATTAGGTCACATGAATTTCAAAGACCTAACTAAGATAGCCAACAAAGAGCTTGTGAAAGGAGTTCCTAAACTGGGTAAGAATTTGAGCCATGTGTGTGGACCATGTCAACTTGGCAAGCAAACCCGTGCCCCTCATAAAAAGGTGAACAGCTTTACAACCAAACGTCCTCTTGAATTGGTTCACATGGATTTAATGGGTCCTACTCGCACTGAAAGCATTGGAGGTAAAAGATACATTTTTTTAACTGTTGATGATTTTACTCGATTCTCATGGGTAAATTTTTTAAGAGAAAAATCTGATATGTTTAATGCTTTCCAGGCTTTAGTCCTTAAAATCCAAAATGAACAGGGTGTTTCCATTGGGCGTATCATAAGAATCCGAACTGATCATGGTCGTGAATTTGAAAATAGTTCGTTTTCGGATTTTTGTGATATGCATGGAATTAAGCATGAGTTTTCAGCACCTATTACTCCACAAAAAAATGGAGTGGTTGAGAGGAAGAACAGAGTTGTTCAAGAAATGGCTAGGGTCATGCTCCTTAGTAAGAGTCTTCCTCCAAAGTTTTGGGCCGAAGCCCTAAATACTGCTGTTTATGTCATAAATCGTGTGTATTTAAGGCCCGGCACTTTACAAACTCCTTATGAATTGTGGAAGGGTTTGAAACCTAATGTAAAATACTTCAAAACTTTTGGGAGTAAGTGTTACATCTTTAAAGATAGAGAGCCCTTGGGCAAATTTGACTCCCGAAGTGATGAAGGTATTTTCCTAGGGTATTCAACCAACAGTAGGGCTTTTCGAGTCTATAACCTGCGAACTTCATCATTAATGGAATCTATCAATGTGGTTATAGATGACACAGGTTCTCCTACTCCGGCATCAAATGAGGATGACAATGGTGAGTCCCCAATCTTGGATACTGAACCACAAAATCAAGGAGAAGCTGAGGTTCAATCACAAGAAAATGTTACAGCACCATCCTCACAGGTAAGTTCAAGTCCCAAGAGTGCTCAAAGGGACATCACTCCTGTTGCTTCCATCACCACAAGTCCTGAACTTAAACCATCAGTAAGGGTGAAACTGAATCATCCAACTCAACAGGTAATTGGAAGTGTTTCGGATCGAATGAAAACCCGAAGACAGATTCGGGATGAGGTATCACACATGTGTTATGTTTCTTTAATTGAACCTAAGAATTTTAAAGAGGCCTTGCTAGATGATAGTTGGGTCAATGCTATGCATGAAGAATTAGGTCAATTTGAGCGTAACAAAGTTTGGACTCTTGTTCCCAGACCTAGAGACATGAATGTGATAGGTACCAAGTGGATCTTTAAAAATAAATCTGATGAGAATGGTACTGTTGTGAGAAATAAAACCAGGTTGGTTGCTCAAGGCTACACACAAGTATAGGGTATTGACTATGATGAGACGTTTGCCCCAGTTGCACGTCTCGAATCAATTCGTATTTTGCTTGGTGTTGCATGTTTTCTTGGCTTTAAATTGTTTCAAATGGATGTGAAAAGTGCTTTTCTGAATGGGTACTTAAAAGAAGAGGCATATGTTGAGCAACCAAAAGGGTTTAAGGACCCTAAATGTCCTAATCATGTCTACAGTTAGACAAGGCTTTGTATGGGTTGAAACAAGCCCCTCGGGCCTGGTATGATAGACTTACTACCTTTCTTCTTGATAATGATTTTCAAAGGGGTAGTGTGGATAAGACTTTATTTGTGAAACATACCAAGTCTCATATTCTTGTTGCTCAGATATATGTTGATGATATTGTGTTTGGATCTACTGCTGAGCATCTTGTGAAATACTTTTCGGATTGCATGACACATGAGTTTGAGATGAGCATGATGGGAGAGTTGTCTTATTTTTTGGGTCTCCAAATTAAACAATCTCCTTCGGGCATATTTGTTTCTCAGTCTAAGTATGCTAAAAATCTTGTGTCAAAGTTTGGTCTTGAGTCTTCCAAGCATGCACGCACTCCTATGAGCACCAGTCTTCACCTTTCCAAAGATTCCTCAGGTATTGATGTTGATCCTACCCTTTATAGGAGTATGATAGGGAGTCTTTTGTATCTCACAGCCAGTCGTCCTGATATTTCCTTCAGTGTCGGTGTTTGTGCTCGTTACCAAGCCAATCCTAAAGAGTCTCACCTTCTTGCGGTCAAACGCATCATCAAATATGTTAATGGGACCTTGGGGTATGGGGTTTGGTTTTCCACTGATACTACTGCTGAAATTACTGGTTTTTCTGATGCCGACTGGGCAGGGTGTGCTGATGATAGGAAAAGTACATCCGGGGGGTGTTTTTACCTTGGGAATAATCTGGTTTCCTGGCATAGTAAAAAGCAAAATGCCATTTCTCTTTCCACTGCTGAGGCTGAGTACATTGCTGCAGGGAGTTGTTGTGCACAAATGTTGTGGATGAAGCAAATGCTTCATGATTATGGGATAGAACAAAACACTCTCACTCTTTTTTGTAATAACACAAGTGCCATAAACATTTCAAAAAATCTTGTCCAACACTCTCGTACAAAACACATTGACATTCGTCATCATTTTATTCGAGAGTTAGTGGAATAAGGCCTTATTGTTCTTGAACATATACCCACTGAGCATCAAAAAGCTAATATTTTTACAAAACCCCTTGATCTTCTTCGGTTTGAGTTCCTTAGAAAGACCTTGGGTGTCATGCTTGATCACTAGAGTGTTACTTGTTCTTTGAGTAGGTGTAAGTGTTTTGCCTTATTTGTGCTTGGGTGCCATAATCTCATTATCATTGATATCTGGTTTTCTTGCATCCAACTTTTTCCTGTACACTACTCATGCTGCTTACAAGATCTTATTATTCAGTATTCATAGCTCATTTTGAATGTCCATGCTCATTAACCTCATGATCTCATTCTGCACACATCCTTGAGATAAATTGCTGCAGGGGTTTCCGCATAAGTGATCAAAGTTCTTTATGGACCACTAACAGTGTTTCTTGTACTTTTACAGTGGAATTGACCGATACTAGTATATCATGGGTGATGTTGAGTCTCTTAACCATCTACCATCTGTTTTCACTTCCATGGTTTCTCCCTCAGTTCCTTGAAGTCCGGGCATTAGGAAAAGGCTACCTCAGAGGCACCAACCAGGCCATCCTTTATGATCTCATTCTTCTCTGGTTTGGTTTCCATACTCTTGAGCGTGAATGCCACCAGTGAGTGCCCACAAGAAAGAAAAAAAAAAAAAAAAAAGGACTCATTGATTGAGGGGGAGCCTCCGCTTTTACTCAACAAATACCCCGTGATTTATAGTGGTTTGACTTTTCTCTGTGTTGTTCCGTTACTCATGTCGAAGGTCCAGCCATTCGATCACTACTAGGATTAACTCTAGCTCAGTGGACTCTCATGGATTGCACACACACACTTTCTTTTATGAGCTCTCATGTTGGATTTTGAGTTGTACATTCTCGTGTAGTTTGTGATCACTGATGATATTTTATCTGCTTTGCTCATGATTTCCAGTGTCATTATTTTTAAACATTGCAAGTTTACAGAATTCATGAATTGCGGATTATTTCATTTTAGTACTCATTGTGGCCAAATGTGATCATCCACTCTTGTTACAGGTCTCTCTTCTAGATATTGAGTATCGTGTTTTTATTTTAAAAAAAAAAAAAAATTGTCCGCTCGAACGGACTGTTTTATGCTCGAGCGTATTTTTCACACTTGCAGCAGTTTGTTCTTGGCTTGGCAGTTCTGAGAGATGGGTTTTAGCGCTCGAGCTTTCCTATTAGCGCTCGAGCGGGAGTCAGCTTGCATTGATGTACGCTCGAGCGGTACTCAGTGCGCTCGAGCGGACAAATTTCATATTTACCTCCCTCTCTCGACTCTTCAAGTCATTTTTTTTTCCCCTCTTTTCTTCTCTCGATCTAGGGATTTGTTTTGTGGCTTTACTGGGCTCGATTTCGTTCTTCTCTCTCCTCTTCCTTGTCGATTTGACTTTTGGTAAGTTTTTTCTTCTCTTCTTCCTTATTTTGTCTGCTTTTTCGACTATATTGGGAGATGGTTTTTGTGTCTTTATTGGTTTTTGGGTCTAGGTTTTGTGGATTCTTCACACACACACTCTCACTGTTTCATATTGTGTTTTAATCTAGTCATCTTCCTGTTTTTTGTGTTGTGTGTGTCATTAGAATGAGGGTTTTACTTTGTCCATTTTTATATCTAGTTTCATGTTTGTATTTGGGTTTGAGTTCACTATGCTTGATTGGGGGTTTGTCTGTTTGGGTCTAGGTTGTCTTGCTTTGGTCTCTCATTGGCATTTCATCATATTTACCACTCATATCATGCATCTTGCTCATCCTGTTATGTCTTGGGGTTATGCATTTCATCCCTACCATGTCATTCATTGTTTATGCTTGCCCTGTTTCCTGTCATCATTGTTATGCATTGAGTTTGTTGGTTATATGTTGAGAACTAGTTGTCATCTTTAATTTTAGATTGGTCATTCTCCTGTTTCACTTGTTACTAATGGTTTGTTGATTTTGGTTTGTTTTTTTTTTTTTTTGGTATTGTTTGGGGTTGTGGTTGTTGTAGTGTCTCACTCAGTCATGTCTGCCTCTGCCCCTAAACGCCGTAAGGCCACCGTGTCTCGTCCTACCTTTGATTCGGTTCGGTTTCAATCTGTTAAACAGTCCAAGTCTTTCTATAAGTCTTTTGAATCCCGTACAGTTCATTTAGAGAGGAATGTCCAGGCTGATACTTTTGAGTCAATTCACATTCGTCCGTTGTTTGACCCTCTAGGTGGTGACCTTGTTTTGTCCTTTTCCGGGCGTCAGAATCTCGATTGGGTTCGAGAGTTCTATTGTAATATGGAGGGCATTCATGATTATGAGCCATCTTTTACCACATGGGTTAGGTCTAAAGCCATTTCAGTCACCCCTGCCTTAATTCGTCAACTCCTTAAAATTGAGCAGGTCTTTCCAGAGTACTACCCTTTCCCTGTTCCCGACCGCCCTACATGTAATTTTGATGATGTGGCAAAGGAGTTGTGTGGCGTTGCTCGCCATTGGCCTAAAGGCGGTTTGATTAAACAGTTTGAACTTCTTCCGGAGTTCAGACTGCTCAATCTGATTGTCTGCGCCAACATAATTGTGACCACCCATTCATCCGAGGTCAAACAAGACCAAGGATTCATTTTATCTTGTATTGCTCGACACCGGTCTAGTGATCTCGCTTCTCTAATTATCAAAAAGATGATCGGTGCTCATGGGCATAAGCAGCTTGGCCTTCCCTACGGTTGCCTGATCAACCGACTTGTGTCTGACCTTGGGGCTCCTGTTTTAGAAGATGATGAGTTTGCTTTCCCTTCTCGTCCTTTTACCAAGAAAACTGTGTCTCAAAGTCGAGCTCATATTAGGGGGGAGTCGTCCAGGGTTGGTCCTTCTGCAGGAGTTGCTGTTGGCCTTGCTGAGGAGGCTGAGTTTGATGCAGCTGCCGCAGGTGATGGTGATGAGGCTCCGGATCTTTCTGTTCAGTTTCAGCAGTTTGCGGAGACCGTGACCAGACGCTTAGATTTTCTAGATGCACGCTTCGATGCGTTTGATGGTCGTCTTGGCCAGATGGAGCAGACCCTCACTCGTCTCGTTCATCTACTTCAGTCTCAGCAGCCTCCGCCTTCTGATGCCTGATTTGTGCTTCCCAGACAAAAAGGGGGAGACTTTTGGTATTGTGGACATTTGGACTGAGTTAGTTTATGTTTGATTACATGTGGACATTTGGAGTTTTTTTATCAACACATAGCAGTTTTGGTATCTTTTGGACCATTGGACATATTTTGGTTACATTGGTGGTAATTTCTTAATTTTGGTTTTTGTTTCATATCTTTTTTTATGCTTGGATATTCTGAACATTGTGGATATTATGTGGACATTGTGGATATTATGTTGATATTGTGGATATTATGTTTTATCTATTTCATCTTATATTCTTCCACAGTTTTGTTTGGTATGTTGAATGATATTTCACAGGTGCAAAGTTGAAGGGATGTGTTGAAATTGAATGTTGAAGTTCCATGGCTGTGTTCTTGATCAAATTGTGTGGTTAATTGAGTTTTGAGAGACTATGTTTTCTTTTGTTCTTAATCTTGTTTAGTGCGTGTGTTTAAGGAACAATGTTTAGAAGGTTTTGTCCGGGAATTGACAAAGGGGGAGATTGTTAGGTCCCTTTATTGTCAAATCCGGAGACAAAACTTTGTGTTGTTAAACTTGTAATTTTTTGTGTTTTTGTTCTTCCCGCTCGAGCGGGGTCATGTGCGCTCGAGCGGAGATTGGAGGAACTCAGTATCTTGTCAGGGCTGCAGAAGTACTGGAGGGTGTGATTTCACGCTCGAGCGGACTATTTAGCGCTCGAGCGCACCTCAGCTTAATCACGCGCATATTTTGTTCAGGACGCTCGAGCGGACGGTGGAGCGCTCGAGCGGAGATCGCGAACTTCAGAATCCGGATTTCTTCAAGTGATTGGTTTCGTTCAGAACTGGGATTCTTTTTGGTTTTCTATAAGTAGATGGTTTTCTCCTAAAACTAAGCTAACTTTTCTTAGATCTAATTCAAGAGTTCTAGAGTTTGGTTTGAAGTTTTCTTCTGAGGTTTTGTGAGTTTTCTTTGATGTTCTTAAGAGAGTTCTAAACTTATAAGTTGAGATTCATACATCAAAGAGGTTGATACTACATATTCAAGAGAGTTCGCTTCGGTGGAATCCGAAAGTCAACACGTAAAGTCTCAAAAGGTGTTTGATTCTTTACGTAGTCGTTAATTCGACAAGTGAAGTTGTGGTGTGGAATCAACTTCAGGATCAGTTCCGTGACGAAGGCGTGGTGAAAGAGTTACAGAAGATTCAGAGACAAATTGACTGGGTTGGGTAATTTGTATGGTATCTTTGTAATCTTTTAGTTCTTCAGTAGTGGATTGATTAGTGGCGGTTCGCCCGTGGTTTTTGATTACAATTGAAGGTTCTTCAATTGTGGTTTTTCCACGTAAAAAATCGTTGTGTCGATTTATTGTTTATTCTTAAAAACAAACAAACTAAAATCACTCTCGTAAGTGCTTGATGATTTTAGGTTGAGTGTTTTGGATTGTTGGGATTTGGAATAAGTTAAACTTGATCTAATCACGAATCACGTAGGATTTTCAATGAGTATTGGGTAATTTCTAAGTTGGAATCATAAAGTGGTTTTGGGATTTAAAAACTCTAAAAGTGTTATATCTGTGATGTTTTGTGAATTTTGATTTATTCATTTTAGAAAAGTTGTGAAAATTTTGTTTGTAGATATTTGGAAAAATTGGCTAGGCATGAAATGTAAGTGTATTTGAGCGATGAGACATGCGAAGTTAGGTTTGGTATTATTAATTTGGAAAATGGTGAACATAATGGACTTACGAAATTAATGAATTAAACTGGTATGGTTAATATTTAAAATCCTTCTTAATTAAAGGGGTGTTATTGGGTTAAATTCCTAACTTTTAATATTATGAGATTAAAAGTGATGATGTTGACCAACTATGAGATTTGGGGAAATAAACGAGATTAAGTTGATGTGGTATGGTATTTTGGTCCCTAGTTTTACTAGTTGAGTTATGTTATCATAATATTACCTAAAATTCATATATAACATATTAAAATTGTTTTGGTGGATTTTGACAAGAAAAGAAAAGAAAAGAATATGATTTTAGCTCGTTTGGAATAAAAGGATGAATTGGATTAAAACAAGAATGAATTATCAAAAACTTTTAGTTATTTATTATTTTCCTTTGTTTAATTTGATGGGATTGATGTTGATAATTGGAAAGTGAACACTCGTGTTATATTTTATAATTATAGTCAAGGGAAGATTTTGATATAATTGATTAAGTGTTGGAATATTCACTTACACTTATTAAGAATTATGATTTAACTTGAAGATCCTGAGATTTTATTTGCATAAGAAAAATGAGAATTTGATTCTATTTGGAATGGTGATGAATTCTGGAAAGATTGTAATTACATTTCATTGATAAAATATGTGAGTTAGAAATTGATGAACCTATTGTTTAGAAGTTTTGGCTTTGGTAACCGGTAGAGAATTACCATGTTGGTATTTAAATGAGGAGATCTTTGGAAAGGTAAGAAAATGCTTGATTTTGGAAGCTTGTTGTGTATAAATAATATTGTTGAATTGTCTTGAAAATGATATTGTTGAATTGTCTTGAAAAGACTAAGTTGGAAGTTGTTGATTTACATGTGGTAAATATATGAATATTGAAATTATTATATTATCTCTTGGGATTGTATTATGGTATTACATTGATAGAAATATGTAATTTGATCACAATGGATCATTGTGTAGCTGATTTGAAATTGGAACTATTCTAATGTATTGTTACATATTGCATTGTCATTCCATTGTTATCATGGGTTTCGAATTGAAATTGAAAACCATTGTTTTGAGAAAGCAATTGTTTTTGTGAAGCGAGATCATTTTGATTTGTTTTGGGTAAATACGTTGGTAAGTCCGGATAGGGGGTGTAGTTTGATATTGGTTAAGTTTGCCTGAGTGTCCAGGGTGAAAGACCGAAAACACGTGCGGATGAGGTACCACGTGTCTTCCGGTGAGAGACCGGTAAAGTGAGGATTTGGTAGTGCTCGATATGCCTATTTGCAAACACCAGCATAGGGATTACCTAAGTCGTATTTACCACTTTGGAATTATATTGAAATTGTTAGATTAATGTGTTTTCAAATTGGCATTGTGCATAAGATTTTCAAAAGATGAGAAAAATATTTTGAGCATGACATGGTATATGCATTCATCTCATAAGACTGTATAAAATGTATTTGATGCTTTGTTAAATGTCATTATGAATTGTTTAACTATTTGATTCAATTGACAAATGGGTAATTGAATGAATTGAAAAGGATGCTATATTGCTATTGAAGCATGTTTATTTATTTAAGTTAACTAGTTGTGGTGAATTAAAATAAATTACATTTAAAAGGATATGTAATAAAATCATTTGGTTTTGACATGATATGATTTCACATATATGTATATGTATCTTTGTACCCGTATATCTTCTAATATTATAATATGAGATTGTTTGGTGAGCTAGTGGTTGCTCACCCCTTACCTGTACATGTGTACGAGGAATGCCTTTCGGGTTTGAAGATCAAACAATGGGTTTTACCATTTCATAAGCGTAATGTAGTGATGGATTGTACTACTTCATTTGTTTATTTGGCTGAGTACTATTTGCTTTGTAAAGGGCAACATTATCCTATTTATTGTAAGTTTTAGGACATTTCTTGTATTTGTATGCAAATGCCATTGTTGTATAACGAGAGAGAACATATATATTTAGTTATTCATCATTTCATCAAAGGATAAATTGTCATTTGCAAATGAACTTAATCAATGAATATTGGTAATATTATCCGAGTAATAAAATACGGGGCGTGACAATGTAGATGATAGAAAATCTACTAGTGGTCATGTGTTCTTGTTTCGTGGAACAACAGTTTTTTGGTTAATTAAGAAACAAAGTTGTGTTGCAAAGTACACTATGGAAGCTGAATACATAGCTTGCAGCACAGTCGTGAGTAATGCGGTCTAGAGAAAACGATTTGTTGACAGTTTATAATTAGGTATACCTACCAAACCGGTCAATATGTTTTGTGACAATCAGTCTGCCATCTCATTAATAAAAAAGTGGAGCCAATATGTAAATTACCACTATATTCAAGATATAGTAGAGATGAGAGAAATTAAAAACAACTATAGACCCTCAAAAGGGATGGTGGCCGATCTTATGACCAAAGGGTTGTCTCTAGAAAAATTCAGAGAACATGTAGCTAATATGGGATTGAAAATGCCTAGCTAGGTGGTTTTAGCTACTTGGATAAAAGCATAGTCGGATGATTCTGGGGACGCTTGCATAACATCATCTTGCATGGAAACATGTGTTTGGTCAGGTAATAAAGTAGATGAACTGACAAGGTACGGACATCATAGTTAGCATGAAATGTAAAGTCCATAATATGCAATATGCTGACTAGATGATGTTGTCTACTTGATCAACAAAAAGTCGCTGATAAGGTGTGTTAAGGAACACCTTTAGGAATGGGCCTTAAAAGAAGTACTTAACAATAATTTCAGCGCAAGTTGACATATGAAAAATGTGTACGCTTGAAGTCGTCAATGGTGATTGGGTATGGACTATGAACCCAGCACTGATAATTGATGTCGTTCACTTGAAATATAGTGAATTGAAGCCATCTGGAGTGTGTTGTCAGTGGGAGTACACATTCGTACGGGTGCGGTCAGATTGGTGGAAAAAAACTTGCGCACGTATAGCCAAGTCACAATCAAACATCGATCTATAAGGTAATTTCATAGATGAAAGTTGGCATGAGGCAAAATTTTGGTACCAAGGTAAACATATCCAACTCAGGTTTTATCACCAATATTATAATGTGATCAAGTTGGAAATGAAGGTATGAGAAGTGATCACACCATAATATGGTAGACCCTCTCACACTGAATCAAATCTTTATATAATGATACAATTTTCCCTCAGGAAGAAGCAACTGTGTAACGCCCCGAAAATTGGGCAGGGTATATCTATTTATGCTACAAAACCCACCTGATAGACAAACACATATATATAGCTAACTATTCCATACATCCATTTCTATTAAATCCCAAATGCCAAGTGCATGTTATTCACATCTCAATGCCCCAGTTCCAATCACAAGCATACATTTTACAACAAGTATGAAATGGAAACCGAACAGATAATAAGTACCCTATAAGCTTACAAATTTATCCAAGAACATTCTTAGTTACACAAAATGGAGTTTCAACTCAACGCAAATACAGCCTTGGGCTTACATTCAACAAATAACAATAAAACAAAAGTGAAGCCTCAGCTCCGAGTCCTCTCGAGTCAATGCCTTGGCGGAGGCACAGCACCTGTACCTGAAATGGTTTCCCTTATAGGGTGAGTCATAGCCCAGTAGAGATATACTGCACAACATATAAACCATGACAAGACTAAAGAGGAGTATGCTCATGCCATGCTCATAAATAAACAGTTTATCTCTATCTTTTTATAAAGCATGCAATGCTGAGATGCAATAACAAATATACAATCATTTCCATTTTAAACCATATATGTTACATGAATACAAGCTATGTGAATCTCTAAATGAGTGTCTACAAGTAGGCCCTAATGCACTACCACTGTCATTTTTACCAGTAAACTAGAAGGCTCGACACCTAAACGCGTGGTTCTACACCCCCTATCTAGATTCACTAAGTATTCATCTTTTCGCAAATAGATATATTTCCAAACATTTCTCAAAGAACAGATACATTTCTAAAAAATCCAAAAATCCCCTAGATGTTGATTTGTGATTATGTATCAATTTTAAGCAGTAAACAACAATCCCAATCAAACAATCAAGATAAATTGACACAACAATTTTACGTGGAAAAATCACAATTGGACACCTCTAATTATGAAAAAAAATCACGGGCAACTGCCACAAAACAATCCACTAAGAAGATATAAAAGAATTACACAGGTATACTCTCAATTACCTAGCGAATCCACGCCCGAATTGAACCAACCCCTATGTGCCTCTTCCAACCCCGTCTTCACCTCGGAATTGTCTTGACGATGAGCCACTCCAGAATCCACCAAAGCTTCAAGCTCGAATTCTTCGGAATCCATCAAAGAACAATTCTCTCTTTTTTGTGTAGAACAAACAAATAATCCTTTGATATATACTATTTAAACCATGAGTTGAATACTCAATCAAAACATCAAAGAAAACTAGCAAAATATCTCCAGATATAAACCTTAATATCCAAAAAGAACATCTGGAGAAGTAATCCTAAAATCTAACAGAAACCTGTACTTATAGAAATCTGGAACTGCGAGGCTCGCTCGAGCGAAGACTCTCTCGCTCGAGCCAGGAACCAAAAACAGTGTTTTCCATAAGTGGCTTCGCTCAAGCCACGCATCCTTCGCTCGAACGAACATTCATCTCTTTCAGTTTTTACATAGACGCAGCCTTCGCTCGAGCGAGAACTCCTTCGCTCGAGCGAGCAAGGGTGGACATGCAACTTCGAATGCATTTTTGCATTTTGCTTCGGGGGCGCTGCCCCTCGACCCCGCTGTGGCGCTACCCCAGACCCGCCAAGGGGCGCTGCCCGGTGGACCCCCGCGAGTTGACCGGGCAGCTCAATCCCCGTCATAATCAGCGAAGTGGCAATCTTGAAAGAATTAACATCACAAACTTCTCTACACGGCACAATTCAGGTTGGATTCGCATCTAATAAACTCATAGCCTCATTGAAATAAAAGTGCGAAAACAAGTACAACGAAAAGGAGTTTTGTCAAACGGGATTGCCAAGAATAAAACCTAACAATTTCCAATGAAATGAATGTAATGCAATGTCCAATGCAACAAATGAGGAATGTGGTTCAATTTACGTAAGTCTCATGCATTTCTACAATAATCATGGCTATCCTCCACCGATAGCCCAAAACAGATATTTCTTAATAGATAATTAAACAATTAAATTCCAAAAAAAATTCTGATAAATACAATCTACTCCACACCTTATCAAATATGAACAACTACATTAGTTTTCATATCACAATCACGTCCGGTAACCTCTGAAGGTCCATTTCTAACCGTGTCGGTTTTATTCCAATAGATACATTAAACAAAATATTACCGTTAATGCCCAAGAAAACATTATTTTCTTTCCAAACTCATTCTCCAAGCATTATTTAGTTATAACATCCTATTTTGATCAAAAGCCCCAAAAATTAAACATAATTCCTTTGTTTTCTTTAAAAATGCTCTTTTGGTCACAAACCGGTAAAAATTCAAAACCAATTGAATCGAAGTCCGTTTTTGTTCAAATTTAAAACATAACTCTTTCATAACCTTACAAACATATTCCAAGTTTACACTTTCGCAATTTGGGTATCAACTTTTTATTTTTCTCAAAATTTCTCTTTTAAGCAAATAAATCACAATTTTTTTCAAAAATTCTAATTAAATTATATACAACTCTAAACTTTCTATAATCAAGTAAAAGTACATAAAGAAGTGTAGGAAAAATCCTTACCTCAAGCTAGAAGGAGAAACAAGCAAATGGTACGCACCATAAAATCAACTATTAAATATTTATTATAATCTTATATAATAAATAATAACAACTCTCAAGGTGGTTATTACCAATCATATTTTAAAAGGGCCAAATAGTTAAACATGAGTCATAAAACAGACTCAATTTAAATTAAATCTAAGTCATGGGCTTCACCCATAAGTCAAATATGGTCCAATTATATACCAAAATAGACCCTAACAAATTTATCTCAAATCATTGTCTGGACACCCAAAACTCAATTTTAAATTCTTCCATAAATTGAACTGAACACCAATCAGTCCGTGAATTTTCATACAATAAATACTCATCATTAAATTCTGAAATTTATATCCAACGTGCTAGACTCATATGGGAACAACATATAAAAATTTCATAATTTTCTGAGATCGGGAGCTATTTTTAAAAATACAAAACCGATCTCTTTTCCAACAGAATTTACACGGCAATCAAATTCGAAAATTTGCTCAATTAAATTATGCCCTGGCTATTTAAAAAGAAAAATATTGGGTCATTACAAACTGGAAGTTTGACGTTTGAATGAAGAGTCACAATGTTTGGAAATATGGTGACTATTGAGTTTGATTTCAATGGTTGCAACCATTGATCAACAACCACCATATTTACTATAAATATATGGACAGAACATGGGTTCAATTTATTTGTTTTTCTCTCAATATTTTCCTCTTCTAGATTGTATTCTTCTGCGTGATAAACACTCTCACGGGAATTCCGATCCATTGCCATTGTTAAGACCATCTTACAAAATTTGTGTAGTGTAAAATTCATGTGTATAATAAATTTAAATCACAAAATAATAATTTTATATAATTTCTAACTAATTAAATCTAAATTCGTTATATTACTGATAAATTTCTTTGCCAAAATCCTTGCCCAATGGAGAATATTGTGCCAGTTGTTCCACGTGGCATACATTTTTGGACTTGTGAAAGTAAATTTATTTTAGGGAAAATTACTGTCTAGGTATTTTTTAAAAATAATTACATATAGATAAAAAGGTTTATGAATTATCATTAATTTTAATTTTTTTTTCAACTTTTACACTAACATGTTATTTCCCCTTTATTTTATCTTATTATTTTTTTTTTTCTTTTACGCTAGTATGATTAGTTCATAAGCCAAGAAATTAGAAAGGAGAGAATGTGAAAGGAAAGAAAAAACTTAAGTCTCATTTGGGAATAGATTATTTTAGTAATTTTTAAATTTTTTACGAAAAAATGTGTAAAAAAATAAAAAAAGTGATGTGATAATTTATAATAATTTTTTAATTTTTTAACTAAACTATATAATTGACAAACGAAACCTTTAAAATCATACGACTCTAGTACAAAAGAGATAGTGATGTTTCACTCGTTTGCTTGACCCGTTTGGATACAAAACTTACGTCTCTGTTTCGTTTAAATTTTTAAAAACTATTTTCTACGTTTTATTTACTATGTTTGGTTTCATTTTTAAATTTTTTTTTTAAAAAAAAGTGATTTGAAAACTCTATTTTGAAAAAAATCTTTGTTTGGTTTTCAAAATGATGAATCATTACAATTTCAACGTTCCTTCCAATTTAAGAAGAGACAATTAAAAAAAAAAATTGGTTATATCAAAAATACTCTCATTTTAGTTTTATATATATATATATACATGTTATATATGTATGAAAACATAATTTGGTATGTACCCATTTATGGGTACATATCCTATCATTAACTGTGTGACTTTATCATAAAGTTTTCACTCATTTCATTCACAGAAAACGTAAAAAAAAATTTCAAATTAGCATTAAAAACTTTCTTTTGTAGAATTAAATTTTTATAAATGTTATATAGAAAATTTATTTACAAATTCGATTTAAAAAAATCGAAATTTTTGGAAATTTATTTACAAATTTTCTGAAAACATCATTTTTTTTTTTACAAATTGGCATTAAAAAAATTGTAAATTTATGTTTAAATTTATTTACAAAATCGTAAATTTGTTTACAAATTTATTTACAAAATCATAAATTTATGTTTAAATTTACTTACAAAATCGTACATAACATTTATGAAAATTTAATTCTGTGAAAGAAATTTTTTAATGCCAATTTGGAAAATTTTAATTTTGTAGTTGAAATGAATGGAAATTTTATGATAAAATCACATATTTAATGGTAAGATATGTAACCATAAATGACTACATACCAAATTATGTTTTCATACATATATTGTATGTACATATATATATATATATATATACACAAGATGAGAGTATTTTTTATGTGACAAATTTTTTTTTTTCAAAATTGTCTCTCTCCTTAAATTGGAGAGAAACTTCAATTTGAAAAGTCCTCAACATATATATATTCAAAATTGTCTCTCTCCTTAAATTTCTCAACATATCATTTTGAAAAGTGAAGTCAATTTTCGGAATAACCAAACAAATACTCTAAAATTTTCAAAAAATCGAGTTTGAAAAACAACCACCAAACATAGTGATTTGTTTTAGTGTAAAATATTTTTCAAAATTTATAATATTTGATACAATAAAAAATAAAGTTCAATGAAAAACATTTTTCATAGTCAATGAAAAACAAATTTATTTAGACAGAAAATATTTTTCACTTTTAAAAGACGGAAAACATTTTCTGAATTAAAATTTTACCAATATCATCACACCACTATTACCACTTTCACCTCCATCACCAGACCACCATCACCATCACCACAGGCGTCACACCATCACTTCCACCACCATCCCCCCTTCATTCCACCACCACCAAACATAGAAAAATATTTTCTCTAAAAAACATTTTCTAGAAAAAAATTTCTTGATAAAATGTTTTTTATTAGAAAATATTTTTCATCCAAACAAACGGAAGTTTTAGCAAATTGTTTTTATATTTTAATCAATTTATTCATACTGTTTAGATGCACTTAATCAAGATGCATATAAAAAGTAAAATAAATTATTTAAAATAGATCAAAATTTGAACAAAAATCTTTGTTAATTTTTGCTCATATTTTCATTAATTTTTAGTATTTTTTTCATATTTTAGTTAAGTTTTCTTATTTTTTAGATATATATAATCTTTATGTATTACAAAATAAAAATAATTAATTAAAATATAATTTTTTTTAATAAAGACAAATAAAAATCCATTTAAAAATAATTTCTGAGAATTATACCCAAACACGGAATTACTTTGCTAGAAAAGCTTGGCAACTATTTAAAACAACAAAATATCTTACTTTTTGGGGATGTATAGGCTATGAAAAATGCTTGGGAGCACTAATTAGTGCTCCCACTAATTAGGTGGCAGTGGGTTCCGTTAGAAATGATGTGATGTTTTAGTCTTGGAGTTGTATTTTTTTTTTTTCTATTTTTTTAATGCATTATTGCTATTAGTGGTGGTGTTTTTAGTGGGATGAATCATTGTTGATATGCTATATCAAGCAATCATCACGTCTAGTTTACTTAAAGGTAATTTTTAAGTGTGCAAATATATATTATAGTTTTCATAAATATATTTAAATTATCTTATAAAATTTTGTAAATTTTTATAAATATACATAAGTTAACTCGTAAAAATTTAAGAAATCACAACTTATATATATTTATAAAAATTTATGTAATTTTATAAAATGATTTATACATATTTATAAAAACTTATACAAATAAATATAACATACACCTTACACACTCAAACACTACCCCTTACTTAAATTGGCTACATTACCACAACATGAATATGACTTTCATGCCAATGTTTGCTTAATTTAGAAATTCTTGTTTTTAAAGTCGTTCTTCCTATAACTGCAAGCTTTTTATTTATTATTTTTTTTTCCAATCAATACGAGAGTTTATTTAAATATAAAAATATTTACATAATTAAACAGATTATTAATTCATAATAGTTAAAGTCAATAAAGCCTAACACAATCAATATATCAACCAAGTCCAAATTTAACAACCACTACATGCAATTCACACAATAGGGGAGAAATTAACTACCACCACAATAAATATCAAACTTCTCTCCATTAAAACTGAACATAAGACCTCACACCATAAAAAGTGTTACACAACCAACACATTAAATGTCTGGTTTATGCAAGCTTCATTTACCACAATTCTATCTCCGTAGAAAAATTTTATCCATACCAAAAAATTTAGAATAATTACACTCATTTTTCTTGAAATTTCAAAAAAATACAGTTAGTTTTACATTTTTTAAATAATTACATTGCTCTTTCTTAGAGTTTTAATTCACATAACAATTTTGTCCATCTTTCATTAATAATTCATTAGTCATATGAATAAAAATTGATGTTGTCATTTCTTTTCTATTAAAATATATATTTGTTTTTATTTATTTTAGTATCTACCCACTATCTGCATTAGTTTTGATCATTTTAACCATACCAAAATGACGTCAATATAATTATGTCAAAAGCATGAGCCTTGCTGTAATTTTTTTTTTTTAATTTCTAGAAAGGTGAATGTAATTTATTCAAAAAAGTATACATGAAACATTATAATATATATATATTAATTTTATTAGTGTTTTGTTTGAAACCGAATCGTTGAAATTAATTCACACAATTATGTATAAAAAATCAGTGACCTCTGTATTAATTCACATAATTATGTATAAAAAATCAGTGAACTTTGTATGACTTGCTACTGTATTGTTCGCTAACCCATCTCTATCCACATTAAATCACACCTATCCAGAGAAAGTAATTTATATATTCACTAGTACAGATACTTAAAGTTTGTACCTTATTTTGATGTGAACCACAAAATGAAGTCTTGTCGTCGTATTTTATCTATTAATTTTCTCCAAGTAATTTCTTTGCCTTTTTTTTTTTTTCCTATTTTTGAGGACAAAAATAAGCTATGTTTTGGCGTTAACCTAAAAAAGTAGTTCGATTATTGAATATTTCAATGTGATTTTTCGTGAAATCTAATGAAACTCCCCATAATAATATTCAATCTCTACATCAAATGTTCTTAACTGTGTATGAAAAATCCACACGGATACAACATATCTCACAATGTCTTGAATATTTTAAGAGCGAAAATATAAAGACCGAAAAAGGCAGACAACAGCCCAGCCTATTTCGATTGGGCCCAGTCCAAGAACAGCCCACTGGGTTGCTAGTACAAAAATAGCAATAGTTCTCTCTCTAAGAAACTAACTTGCTCATCAAAGTGCTAATTTCGGCACCACCGACCGGAGTTGTTCTTCTGTTTCAGGTGGCGTTCGAAGGATTTCTCAACGGTCTGACTGGATAAAGGAGTATTTCAAATCCACTTCCTCACAATTGGTGCCGTCTGTGGGAATACTCAAATTCATGCATGGCGGACCTAACCCGAGATCCCTTGGTCACAAGAGACAGTAATCCACCAGGAACAATTTTTGGTCCTGAAGAAACCCTCGCTAGAAAATCTTCGAACTTTAACTCAACAACTCTTTCGTTACCCTCAACATTAGTAGAAGATACCATGCAAACCCTTATCAGCCAAGCGAAGTACAATGAGCAACTTTTGGAAAACATGGAAGCTGATAATGAGTGCCTACATCAAGAGCTGGCCAAGTCCCAACAGATTGCACAACGTCGAAGTCAATCACCAAAAAGGAAAGCCAAACAGAGACATCATCGCCTGAGACACGGCAATAACAGCAGTACATCGCCATCATCAGACGATGAACCCAAAAAATGAGGCTGAGTGGGCACTTCTAGCTTGTCGAACGGAAGTTTGAGAATGCGCCACGACCATAGAACGAGAGATAATGATTCAGATTTGGAAGATAAGCATGACCCTTTTATACAACGCATAGCCAAAGCTGTCTTGCCCAAGAAGTTCAAAGCACCTTCATTCACTCTATACAACGGGAAATCAGATTCTACCGATCACGTCCGTCATTACAAACAGGCCATAACACTACATGCAGACGATGAAGCACTCATGTGTCGAATATTCCCTAGTAGTTTGGGACCGCTCGCCGTCAGGTGGTATTACAAACTTGAGCCGGCTTCGATCTAGAGTTTCCACCAACTCCAGAAATCCTTTAGGTCTTGATTCATCACTAATGAAACTCAGTTGAAACAAGCAGACTCCCTTTGGGCAATAAAGATAAAGTAGGGGGAGACCCTATGCGAATATTCAGCTTGCCATTGGGAATGCTTCAATTTGGTAGATGATGACTGCAATGCTTCCATGGCGATCACCGCCTTCAAGATGGGATTACATCCTAATAGTCCATTCAGGAGTTCATTAACTCGAAGACCCCCTAAAACAGTCTGGTCCCTGATGAAAAAAGAAAGTCGAGGAGTATTGTAAAGTGGAAGATGATGCAATAAGAACTAAAGCTGGATTACAGGCGGCTAAATCGGTAGTGCCTGTTATGGTACAACCTCTAACAGTCGCACCACCAGAAAGAACCTCGCCAGTCAGAAATCCAGAAACAAGAGGCCGATCAAGAACAGAAAATCACCGAGATTCTCGTCGGCGAAGTGAGCAATACTAAGTACAAAGCAGGCACTCAAGGTGACCAAATAAAAAGTATACGGAGTTCATCGAGCCAGTTAGCAAAATTCTAATCAAAATCGAACATCATCCTTTCTTCAGATGGCCAAGTAAGATGTTTAGGCCCCCGGACAAGAGACAAAGGGATCAGAGATGTGAATATCATAAAGACCATGGACACACAACCAACATATGCTATGCTTTAAAAGATCACCTGGAAGAGTTGGTCCAAGGAGGCCGATTGGCAGAATACCTTCCAAAGACGGAGAACCCACCGGGTGTGCTCGATGTATGCCTCGATTCACCACCTGTCGGCATGATCCACATGATATACAGCATACCTCCATCAAACGACATAAATTTGGTTCAACTGCAATCTTCCAAGTTTAACCCTGAGTCCAACATGTCAGTCAAATGGCCTCGTTTGTCAAATGAGATCAGCTTTTCAGATGCAGATCTCAAAGGAGTTACCATTCCACACAATGACGCTCTCGTAATCGAGTTGCGGGTTAACAAGTTTGCCATTGAGCACATCTTGATTGACCAGGGAAACACTTCTAAAATAATGTATTAGAAGAAATTTCTCAAACTCAGCTTCACAGATGCATACTTTTTTCTAGCCAAGTACCCTCTTTTTGGCTTCAACGCCAATCCAGAATACCCTTTAGGAAAAATTGTGCTACTAGTGCGTACAGGCACCAAACACTGGAAGTTGAATTCCTGGTCATGAAACTTCCCTTGCCCTACAACATAATCATGGGCCAAACATGGCTTCATAAAAGGCAAGCTATACCAAGCAATTACCATCAATTACTCCGTTTTCCAACTCAGTATGGAAATGAATAGATCTGTGGTTCATAGAGGTTAGCGAGAGATTGCTACCTTTTGGCCCTAATCAAGAAGCCCAAAGACTTGGAAGTAAATTCAATTGAAATTCCAAATCAAGAAAGTCTAGAAGATGTCTGAAAAGTCCCAGCTGATAAAGTTACAGAGGATTTGGATCAAATAATGATTGAGAATCCTGAAAAATTCTTCCTAATTAGCACAGGTCTCAATACTGCCAAACAGCAAGAGCTAATATATTTTCTTCTCGGCGATATCGACATCTTTGCATGGATGCCTTATGACATGCCAGGAGTCGACCCAAATATTGTTATGCACAGCTTGAATGTTGATCCAAAGGCTAAGCCGGTTATTCAAAAGAGTCGTCATTCAGCCGCTGAACACACCACAGCCGTAATTGATGAAGTTGATAAGCTACTGGAAGTTGTGGTGATCTGAGAAGTTACTTATCCCATGTGGCTATCTAATACCATTGTAGTGAAGAAGAAGACAGGGTCATGGCGTATCTGCGTGGATTTTACAGATTTAAAAAAAAAACTTGCCCAAAAGATTGCTTTCCCCTATTGAGAATTGATCAACTTGTGGATGCAACTGCCCAACACTAGCGCATGAGTTTCTTAGATGCTTACAAGGGGTATCACCAAATTGCCATGGACCCTGTCGATCAAGACAAAACAGGATTTTTCACTCCAAGGAGAACCTACTGCTACAAGGTTAAAAAATATTCAATAAAGTCAATGAGGTTTGCATAAAAACATCAAATCCTATCCTAAACTCCTAACATTAGTTTGGAAAATGTCTCTAGTAGTGCCTTTAGTAAGTGGATCAGCCACCATCCTACTAGTGGAGATATGCGGTAGGACTACCTCCCCTTATACAACCACATCTCGAATAAAGTGAAATCGAATGTCAATGTGTTTGGTTCTACCATGATCCTTAGGATCCTTAGAATATGCCAAAGCTGCCATACTGTCAACGAAGATTATAACGACTTCATCTGCAAGAGCCGTGATCCCAAGGTGTTGAAGGAATCTCATCAACCAAACAACCTCTTGTACTACTGCTGAACAAGAAACATACTCTGACTCTGTCATGGACAAAGCAATGCATGATTGCTTCTTACTACACTAAGAAATAGCCGCTCCACTAAGTAGGAACGAATAACTAATGGTAGACTTGCACTCATCTTTATCAGCATCCCAGGCCGCGTCATTGTATCCCTTTAGTCTCAAATCTCCACCCTGATAGCAAATAATGAGATCCATCGTCCCACGAAGATAGCAAAAAATCCTCTTCACTACTTGCCAGTGAACAAGTCCTTGGTTACTCTAGTAACGACTAACCAATCCCACTACAAAACATATGTTTGGTCGAGTACACATCATAGCATACATCAGACTACCAACTGCACTCGCATAGGAAACTTTTGCCATTTGTTTCTTTTCCTCACCTGTCTTAGGGCAAGAGTCAATGCACAAATTACGTTCCTTCTCAATTGGAGTGTCAATGGGTTTGGAATAGTACATACGAAACCGTTCCAAGATCCTCTTAATGTATGTCTCTTGAGACAAACTAAAAAGCCTTTTGGAGCGATCTCTCAGGATCTTAACTCAGAGCACTTAATTTGTCTAGCCCATGTCCTTCATTTAAAAGTAAAGGACAACCATTCTTGAGTGGCGACAATCATCTCCATGTCATTTCTAGCAAACAAAATGTCATCAACATACAGCGATAGAATAAGGTAACTCTTTCTTGATCGTTTGACATACACACAATGGTCTTCTTCTACCATCTCCAGCCTAGTTGAAACGATGGCTTTATGGAATCTAAAGTAACATTGTCTAGATGATTGCTTTAAGCCATAAATGGAACATTTGAGGCGGCATACTTTGCATTTTTGTCCATTGACCTCAAAGCCTACTGGTTGATCCATATAGATCTCCTCATCTAGTTCTCCATTGAGAAATGCAGTCTTAACATCCATTTGGAAAATTTCCAAATCCAACTGCGCAACAATAGCTAGAATTAGGCAAATACAGGCAAATCTCACCATCAAGGATAATGTCTCATCATAATCTATACCCTCTCTTTGGGTATAATCCTTCGCCACAAGATGGGCTTTACACTTATCGATTGACCCATTGTAGACACCCCATTTTTGATCGGCCTTAAGACTCAGACGTCATCGATTGAGCTTTCGGTGATTGTGCATGTTGTGCTCGTTTCGAGTTTCCGGAGTTTTCGGCTGAGTGCCTTACCTCTGAGCCTCTGAACTCTTTGTGCTTTGGCTAGGTTTGTGGACCAAGCCTTGTTTCCCTTCCCTGGAGGGAGGGAGAGGTCTGTAGACCACCTTTTTGTGGTCGTAGACCACTTTTCCTGCTTGGAGACTAGTTTCCGGTTTTCGAAGCCTTCGGCCGCGCGCCTTGTCTCGGGACCGCTTAACGTTCTCCGTTTGGCTTGGTTTTTGAACCATGCCTTGTTGACCTTGCCTAGAGGGACACTGAGGTCTGGGAGACCACTTTTCCCTTGTAGATCGCTTTTGGTGCCCATAAACTGGTTTTCTGGACTTCCGGCTGCGCGCCTTGCCTCCCGGACTCTCGTCTTGAATCCTTTTTGGTTTGTTTTTGGTACAAACTTTGTTTTCCTTGTTTGGAGGGTGGAATAAGGGTGGGAGACCAGTTTCTCTCCCTGAAAACCACTTTTTTTCCCACCAGCCAATTTCCTGGTCGGCCAACTAGTTTTCTTGGTCTTTGGACCACCAATAGTGGTCGACCACCACACCATTAGCTTGCTTTCAGTGTGCAGACCACCTTCCCCCCATGGCCGACCACTTGCCTCCCTAGCCGACCACTTTCACTGGTCGGCCGACCAGTGTAAGTAGCTAGCCGACCACTTCAAGTGGTCGACAGCTTTCCATCACATTTTTGGAGATATTTTCTAGCCAGCTATAACAGCTGGAGGGCACAAGAACCACCCTCCATACGTGTATGGAGGGATGGCTTTAGGCCTAAGCTTGTTTAACAAGCTTAACCTTTGGTTTTCTATATAAGGGAACCTCCCCCCTCGTGCCTTAGGTTCAGAAAATTGTGCTTAAGCTATACATATCATTCTATCTCTATAATCCTCTATTCCTCTTCATATTTGTGCTTGAAAGTGCATTTTCATCACACTTTTGCACACATACACACACTCAAACACCACCCTTTTGTTGCTAAGGCCCTTTGAGGTTGGTTTTGGAGTTCTTGGACTGGTTTTGATCTAAAAGAGCTGTTGGAGTTGTTGCTCTAAAGTGGTTCTACAAGGGTGAGCTTCTAACCCTTAAAACCCTTGTTTTTGTTTAAACTTTTGGCCCAACTTGCATGTTGTTTTAGGCCTGACTTTCTACTGAAAAAATGTCTGATTTTTTATGCTTGAAATGTTTGTTTAAGGCCTTGTTGGTGTTAGGGGTGGTCTACCCCCTCTTGTGCCTTGTTTGGCCTTGTTTTGTGCTTTCCTTTTAAGCTATTGGGACCACCTCCTTTTGACCTTTCTATCACTGAAACTCAGAGGAATCTCAGTGGTGGAAATGGTGTTTTGAGGTCCCAAATAGGAGAGGGTCATCCCCCCACTACAAGAAAAAGCAGTTTTCGCGACCAAAAATTGAATTTTCATCGCTGAAAGTAGGACAATTGGCGACTAAAATGGAATTAGTCGCCAAAAGTGTCACTTTTGGCGACTAAAATAGTTTAGTAGCCAAATGCATAGTTATTGGCGACTAAAATCATTTTCGTAGCCAAAAGTAGGGGTTTTGGCGACTAAAATTCAGTTTAGTCGCCAAAAGTGGAGATTTTTGGCTACTAAAAAAAATTAGTAGCTAAAAGGAGGAGTTTTGCCGACTAAAACTCACTTTAGTTGCCAAAAGTGGATGTTTTTGGCTACTAAAAAAAGTTAGTAGCTAAAAGGAGGGGTTTTGCTGACTAAAACTCACTTTAGTCGCCAAAAGTGGATGTTTTTGGCTACTAAAAAAAAAATTAGTAGCTAAAAGGAGGGGTTTTGCCGACTAAAACTCACTTTAGTCGCCAAAAGTGGCCTAAAATTTTTTTTAGTAAATAATTTATTTTTTACATAAATCATATTGAATTAAAATAATTATATTTATATATATTATTTTGTATTAATACCGGTTAATATACTATATAAATAATATATATTGCGTATATATTCATGTGAAGTTGTAGTGGCTTAGTGGAGGGAGTGTGTTGCAAAAAGGCTTGGAATGTGGGACGGTTGGGGTTCGAAACTCAGGAAAAGCAAAAAAAAAGTGGGTTTCTTTTTTTGCCGGAAACACCTTTGGCGACTAAAAATTTTGTCGCCAAAACTCTTTATTTTAGCGACTAAACCGTTTAGTCGGCGATTGAGTGACTATTGGCGACTAAATTATTAGTCGCTAAAGACCTGATTTCCAAAAGTGTAAAACACTATTGGCGACTAAATTATTGGTCGCTAAAGACCTGTCTTTTGGCGACTAAACAAGTTTTAGTCGCCAATACCTACGCCGACCACGTATAGGCGACAAATGTGGCGACTAAAGAATTTTGTCGGGGAAAGTCAAATTTCGACTTTCGGCGACTAAAAACAGACTTTTGGCGACTAAAAATTTAGTCGCCAAAAGTGATTTTTCTTGTAGTGCCCTCTCCTTGTGTCTTGTATGCTTGCTTTATTTGCCTCATGTTTGAGCATGTTTGTTAAGCTTGTGTTGGCTCCATCTTAGCATGTATTTGGGGTTATTTTGACATGGCATACCACTTTTTTGACTTGGTTTGGTCACCTCATGCATGCCTTATACACTTGTAGTGTAGATGTTACAAACTAGCTTTGTGTGCTTCATGAAGTAGCATGTCTTTCTAGCATATTTTGAGTCCATCTCAGTAGGTTTTTGGTGTTGTTTTAACATGCCTTAGATCTGTTTTTGGTTGGTTTGATGCCCCCATGCATGCTCCATGCACTTGTAGTGCATTTCCATTCACTAGCCTAATGTATATCATGCTTTTGATCATCATTCCAGCATGCTTTTGGCTCAACTCCAAGAAGATTTTGTTCATGTTTTACCATGTTTAAGGTCTGATTTGTGTTGTTTTGGTCATGCATGCATTGCTTTGTATAGCCATGGTTCAATCTTGCTCACTAGCTTTGTGTATTGAGTCCATTAGCATGCATTACTTGGACTATTTTCATTATTTGGCATCATTTGAAATGTGATTTCAGTACATGTAGTGTGGTCATACACTTGCATTTTTCACTCTTTCTATGCTCTGAAGGGTTGGTTCTTTATGCCCTAAACATGAGTCATTGTGTATGCCTTCATGCCTAAGCTTGCGAGCTATCATTTCAGTATGTTTTTTGGGTTATTTTGCCATGATATAACTCTGATTTTTGTTGGCGAAGCTATCTCATGCTTGGTCTTAGTAGGTGTAGTGTAATTCTCCCTTTTGGCCTTGAATGTTTCATGCTTCATGCTCACCATGCTAGCTTATTTTGGTTTCCTTCCATACATGTTGTAGCATCATTTTGACATGCTCTAGGACTTTTTTGGGTTGTATTTGCCATATGCTTCATGTATTGCATAGCTGTAGTGCAAGTACATATGCTAGTTTCAAGCTTTGAGCTTCATAGCATGCTTCATTTGTAATATGTACATGATTTGGCATCATTCACCATGTTATTTCAGAGCATATAGCATTGCCATGTTCCCATTTCTTTCACCCTTTGAGTGCCTCTAAGGGTTGTGCATTGTTGCCTTGCTTATGGCCTAGTGTGTATGCATGCATGCTTAGACATTTGAGCCCCCATCTCAGCATGCTTTGGTCTTTGTCTTGACCTATTTGAGCTCTGTCCATGGTTGGTTCATGCATTTGTGCCATGTATTGCATGCCCCCTTTGTAGTCCTCTTTGCTAGCCTTATGCCTTAAGGACTCTAGTATGCTATACTCATCATTTCTTACTTAATTTCAGAGCTCATAGTGTTGTTACACTTCCACATTTTTCACTCCTTGAGCACTTTTGAGAGTTGTGCTCTTAGGCCTAGTTGATGGGCCATTGCATGTGCATGCATTTACCTTGCATTTCATGCCATCATTTTAGCATTATGGCCACTGATTTGGGCATGATTGAGGTCTGTCCCATTTTAGTTTAAGTCCATTCAACATCATATTTGCATGTTTGAGTTGCATTGTTAATGCATACTTATGTTGCATTTCATCATGCTTGTATTGTTGTTTGCTTTGTGTTGAAATGCTTATGTTGCCTTGCATTGTGTATGCATGCCATTAGCATTGATATGTTGCTTATGTTGCATTGCATTGTGTATGCATGCCATTAGGTTCCTCATATTGCATTGCATTGTGAATGCATGCATTACATCATGTTTGCATGCTTGAGTCGCTTTGCATTTGTTTGGATTAGGTGTTAATCCAAACACGAGAAACGAGGGACATTTCATACTTGAAGTGATGAAATGTGCCTCATTTCTTAGTCGCCGACACTCTTGATCACACATGATATAGTTTAAGTCACTTATGTGTTATGTGTGCATTCATTTCACATTGATTCGTGCAATCTTGGCTTCTCGGCCATCATGCATCAAGATGCGTGATTGGTGGCGCGAGGGTCGAGAACTACACTCCCTTGAGCTCATGAGATGATAGGGAGGGTGGTTGTGCATACATACCTTGCAAATACATTGCCATGCCCCTTCTTGTTCTCTGTTGCAGCAAACTGGAAGTGTGGCAGCAAAACTGGTCGGCCGACCAAAAAAACTAGCTGGCTGACCACTTTTTCTGGTTTGCAACAATGGTAAGTGGTCGGCTGGTGGTCTACAACATCAACAACTGGTCAGCCATGCTCCTGAGGGTTCCCAAGGTGGAGTAGAAGCTATCTGGAGCTTGGTGTAATGTTCTGAGAACAATTGCAAACAGAGGCAAGTTGGGGCATCGCGACAGATTTCCGAACAAGACGACCGAGCATACATGCACTCTTCTCCCTCTGAAGGCATCTCTTTACTACTTTACTAGGCTGATTTGATTAGCTAGTTGCGCTTTGGTTTTGTACTTAAGTAGTTAATGCGTTTAGCTGCTTATTTGCATTGTAATAACTAGTTAGTTAACTTGTTAGTTAATTAGCTTTATTTTGTAATAATTAGTTTAGTTAGCTTAGATTAGCTAGTTAGCTTATTATTCGGACCCTCCGTCGAGAGGGCGTATTGTTGTAATAAGCGTGCGTGTGTGTGATGCATGTCTTCCAACCTCCATTTCTTTCTCCTTTTTACTTAACCGCTTACGATGGTTAGTTTTAGGGCATGTTTCAATTAGCATCCTTATGTTTTGCATGCATGCATCATTCATCTGTTTTGCATGCACTGGGCTCGGCGCATCATACTAACTGCATTGTATTTCAATACATTTACTTGAATACGTGTTCAACAGCATGTTATCAAGTTGCATTTCACATGACATCTTAGAATAGCCGAGCCTATCTTAGTTGCATTTTCACATGTGTTGCATTAGCCATCTTAACATGAACTAGGATCATGCATGATTTCTAACTAGTTCTCTGTTTTGGCTCGGAGTACACTGTGAGTGTTTATGCTTTAGCATACTGCATGAGATGTGTATGTTGCCATGTTAGCATGCTTGCCATGAGGCTAACTGCTTAAGTGTTTAAACTGCATGAATGCCTGTGGATGAAGGTTGGATTGCTTGAATTGGAACAATTCATTGAAATGCGAGTTTTAAGCCCACTTGAGGGTGGCAAAATCTACGACTTAGCCTACTTGCGAGTAGCATCTCTAAACTGTTTTCAAACAAACAAACATGAAATGTTTTGTTCTAACTTAGGCGATCTAGTCTATACTTGTATGTTGTGCGCATCACATAATAAATTCTAGGTTAATAACCGGAATAAGAACACATGTGTTTTCAAAAACAAAATATCATGTTAGTAAAGGCCGATCTTTGATCAGGCGAGCGGGGGTGCTCATTGCATGACCTTCCCCTCTCGTACCCAAGTTCCCGAACCGAGGCAACTTTGGTGATGACGAACACGTGGCCTTAGGCACGAGTCAGGGTTTCTAAATTCTCCCAAAATAAAACATTTAGGTGGCGACTCTGTATCTGGCAAAGTAGTCCATGTTTGGCACTTCTTTATTAAAATCGATTTTCCAAAACGATTTGCCGGATTTGGACTCTTTGGTGATTTATTAGTCTTGCATTGCACTTTGCGAGATTAGATTCAGAACTGTGACATGAGTCCCAACTGTAGTAGCTAAGAACAAGCGATTCGCGCCCTTGCGCGCGGAGCCGGGAGTTCTCAGGCGGTCTACAACCATTAGCCTTGCATTTAATTTTTAAGCCCCATTTGTTACCAACGGTCTTGCGCCCAAGTGGAAGGTCAACTAACTCTCAAACTTGATTCCGAGCCATAGAACTCATTTCATCCTTCATAGCAGTCGTCCACTCATTAGCATTAGGTGAAACTAATGCTTCCTTATAGGAATTAGGCTCATCAAGATCCAACGGAGTACACATGAAAGATTCCTTCTCAATCTCATAACGACGACGAGGAATGGTTCTACGTTCACTTCTACTTAACTGGGATCCTAGTGAGTCATTTTCTAGTCGAAGACTACCACTAGGAGGTAAATCACTCCCACTATCTTTGATGATTTCAAGATAGGTCTCTAATTCTCCACTCTCACCAAAAGATCGTGTGATTTCCTCAGAATCCTGCAACTCAAATAGTGCAAGATCTTTCTTTACTTCACCAATACTAGGAAATTCATTCCCAATGAAATTGACATCTCGCGACTCATTTTCAGTCATCCAACTATTAGGGTGTTCACCATACATAGCATAACCCTTTGAGCATTCTGAGTATCTCACAAACACTTTGTTTATTTGCTCTAGGGCATAACTTCCTATGCTTATGAGAAGTACTGTTAACAAAATCCGCATAACCCCAAGGCTGCAAATGCTCCAAATCTGATTTTGTGCCTTTCCATAATTCATATGGAGTTATTGGAACTGACTTTGAAGGCACACAGTTAAGGATGTAGGCAGCAGTCGAAAGAGCATCCCCTCAAAAAGATATAGAGAGGTTAGCTTGCACCATTACTGGTCTAACCATTTCAAGTAAAGTGCAATTCTGTCTCTTTGCTACGCTATTTTGTTGTGGGGTCCTTAGAATCGTTAATTACCTGCGTATCTCATTTTCCTCATACAATCCCTGAAATTGATGTGATAAATACTCACGTCCTCAACCTTTTCAAAGGATTTTCAATTTCCTGTCTGTTTAATTCTCAACTACTGTAAAAGCGCTTGAAGCAATCCAATGCCTCAAAGCAATATGAGATCAAATAGACATAATTGAATCGTGAGTAATCATCAATAAATGTAAGGAAATAAGAAGCATCATGGTGTGCCTTTACATTCATAAGTCCGCAAATGTTAGAGTGAACTAAGTCTAGAGGATAAAAAGCCCTAGGTGCCTTTCCAAAAGGCTTCCTACATGCTTTTCCTACCAAACAAGGTTCACACACAAGCAGACTTACATTAGCAAGATGCCCCAACAGGCCTTCTTTAGTTAGTCTAGCCATTCTATCTTTTCCTATGTGACCAAGTCTAGCATGCCAATTAATAGAATTTAATGAGTCATTATTACAAGATACATAAGAATATGAGGAAAAATCCAAATCTAACATAAAGAAACTATTGGAAAGAAAACCACATGGGTGAGCATGGTTCGGATTGGTCCAGATTGGGGTAAAACTAGGACCAATCTGTTATTTACGGTTCTTGAAAAATTGGAACCAATCTAATCTATTTAAATCGTGGAATCAATCTGAACCAATCCATTTAAACACGGATTGGATCGGTTTAGGATTACGGATTCATATCATTAAATAACAATATATATATATATAATATTTTAATTTTATAAAAATATAAACATAGTATCATATTAGTTCCACAATAGCAACATGTTTTTCCATAATAGCGACATACTATTCTAGAATTTAAACAACCATAAGAAAACTGGTTCCATAATAAGTATTTAGACTATTACAAATTAAGATTAAAAACCAACAAATAAAAGCAATAAAAAAAGATTCTATACGGGTTTAAGTTTAGATTTAGGTTTTATATGGAATAAAAGAAGATACTATGCGGGAGGGTGTATAATATAAATATAGGCTATTTATATATGGTCCGGATCGGTTCCAATCCAGAACTGTAGGGCTCAGTCCAGAACCAATCCGTGGACTAAGAATTTTTAATTTTTCAATCCGAAACCGAACCACGGATTCAAAAAACCTATCCAAACATACCAGATTGAACTAGATCAGATCGGATTACAGATTTCATGGATTCCTTGCTCAGCCCTAGAAAACCATATCCATACAAGACTTTATTTACATAGAAATCCAACTGATTGCCATCAAAATGAAAACTAAAACCAAATCCTAACAAAGCAATAACTGATAAAAGATTATATTGGACATTAGGTGCATAAAGCACGTCATGAAGGAGTAAGGTGTACCCCAGACGCGTCTTGAGCTGATAAGAACCACCTCCAAGGACATCCTCATGAGTTCCATTACCCAAGGTAACGTACTGCCTGCCAACATGTATCTTTCTGTAATCCACAAACCCAACTCTTTCTCTGGTTATGTGGCGGGTTGCTCCTAAGTCTACAATCCAACCATGGAGAGAATTAGCAACACATACATGTGAACAAACACATGTATTGAAAGAGTTAAAGAAAAGGTCTACCTTCTTTGCATCAGGGCATTTTCAAGCAAAATAACCTAACTTCCCACAGTTATAGCACTTGACTTTGGTTTTATCTTTGTTTCCAGAGTGCTTGGCTCGACGGGCGCTTCATCACATTACCTCGCTTAGGACCAAGGTTACCTGCTACACCACCATGTTTTCCTTGTTTGTTGCGCTTAGGCTTGAATGCTTTACACTGCCCATCTTGAGCGACAATGACAGTGTTGCGGTATGACCCTAGGCGATCCGTTTCAAGCTCAAGGTGGCAAGAAATTTCAACAAAATTTTTGATATTCTCATTGTGTGTAAGCACAAGTTTCATTTGCCCCCATGAATCGGGTAAAGAATGTATCATAGTTGTAAACTGCTGCTCATCAACAAGAATATTGCCAGCAGCCTTCAAATCACGTATCATGGCTGACATAGCTCTAAGAAGCTCAACCATTAAGTGTTTTGGATCCATAGCATATTGCTCAAATTCCAAAATTAGAGCACGCAACCTAGTTGCAGATGTGGTCCCATAAGTAATTTTCAATTGATTCCACATATCATGAGCATTAGGGCTTATCTTAAACACCCCAATGAGATCATTGTGCATAGTGCTACGCATAGTATAGTGCGTATCGATCTCTCCTGACCCATTTCTCATAGTTTTCCATGTAACGGTGATATTGGGCAGTGGTCCCTTGTTCAGGATAGATCATAAGGGTGGTCAAAGTATCTAGGACTTCTTATTCATTAAGCAAGTATTGAAGTTTTCTATGCCACATATCATAATTAGACCTATCCATTTTTTTTTCTTTGATGAGGTCAACAACAATATTCTTAGAGGCTATTTCACTAATGGTATTGCATAAGGTTTGACATTAGCATTCATTTTTTTAATTTTAAATTTTATTCCCAAAAACACAATTCGCATACAATATTTCTACTTACGTAGAGAAATTGAAAATTTCGCTAAGTTCATAATCATCTCCCCATATATGAGTTAAAATATGGCATCCAATTAATTTTTGAATAAAATTATATAAGAGACAAAACCATCTCTTAAATCCATAACATGAAACCATGCATAATATGTGACGCTCCAAATTCTACTCTAAAACAAATTGAAATCAAGGTAACGTCATTACAAAGTCCTTTCGGTCAATAACTAAGTAAGATCCCAAGAAGGTCAAAGGAGTCAATATAGTCTCCCTTCTCAGTCCAACCTCCTTAGATAGTAAAACTACCATTTTAACAGATCTTAAGAGGTATTAACATAAGATCTCATAAGTAACGCAGAAATAAAACTTCTCTTCAGCATTTCTTTGCTTTAGGCAAAGTAGTGATTGAAGATGGATAATAAACGAAGTTACAATGCTAAAAGGAGTCATCAAATTATACACAATAATTAACATGATAGGAAAAAAATAACTTTCTAAAACTTCCTCCAAAAACAACAATTTGGACAAAAAATTTTGAAAAATTTTAACTTTTTTGATATAATTCCAATTAAAGCCTATTTTATATGGATGGAAAGCTCATGAAGATTACTTTCAAAATATGTAAATTTCAGTTACGATAAACGAAATTTTTTATACAAAATTTTGAGATAAGAAAAATGCAATTTTGAGATAAGAAAACTGCTGTTATGGAGTTTTCCACAAACTTTTCTCAACATGCCACGATATTCAATAACATTGAATTAAACATGAATAAAACTAATTTATGGCATGCAAGTCACATGAGGCGAATATAAGCAATATAGCTCTGATACTAATGAAGGAAAAATATACGGGTAATCATATTACTTGATGCGGAAATGGTTTGGATCGGATGCTTGAATTACAAGACTCGTCTAGAAAACCCCTTGTCAATTGAGAAGCTACTAGAGTTTCTCAATATTTATCCACACTCGCTTTCAAGATGGTAGCCTCAAGATAGATGAATAGAGACATAACTTATTATTTTTGGTGTGTCTATACAATGTTGAGCATGAGCCTTTATATATGCATATATGGCAAACCATGTGTACCTCATGGTTAGGCCACACCATATGTACCACATGTCCAAGATCATGTGTCCCTCGTGGTTTCCAAGACCATGTATCTCTCATGGTTAGGCTATGTGTGGATGGACCATGTGTACGATGTGGCCTTCAAGGTTAGGTTACATCATGTGTACCACATGGTTTCCAACATATGATTTCCAATGAGCAGAATCGATAGTGTTTGTATAAAGGAAGAGAATCAAATCACTTCCGCCACTCGGACTCATTATCAGATCAACAAAAAAATCTAGTTAATCTCGCACTTGAATGTTGAACTCATCATTCAAATCGCTACTATTACTATTACTATAAATTGGTGGTAGTGAGAACGAACGACTAGTAGAAAGTGAAAACGAACCAGAATCGCCATCACTGGTTCCATTGACAATAACAACGTAAGATAGAAAATGGGGAGGTTTGGGACTCATCTAATTTTTGAGGCTTCATTGATTGGAAAACCCAGAAACAGACCACAGCGAAGAAGTCGAAGAGGGGTTGATGTGAAACCCATTGTTGTGGACGATGATTCTAGGCTAAGAGTGAGGCAATTGGTTGGTGGGTCTGTTATTGTTGGGGTTCGACATGGGGTTGTTGAAAGGAGAGGGAGAGGAGGGTGTAGATGAAGTGTTCGATGAAATTCCTAAGTGGTGGTAGTGGTGATGGTTGTTTAGTTGATAGAGAAGAAAGGGTGGTATAGATGAGAGATGAGAAGAGAATGGGTGAATTTGAATTTATAATTTGAAATATGGGGCCAAAATGTAATTTTTTAAATTTCTTCTATTTAGATGTGACAGTAAAGGGCAAATTGATCACGATTTAAATAAGTGAGGGGGTAAATTGACAATATCAAAAGTTCGGGTGTGAAATTGATTAGAGGAGTATAGTTTGGTGGGAAAATGAAATTTCCTCAACGTATAACCACAACATGTAAATAAGAGACCATAATATCTAGGGCTGTGTAAAATACCTCCCAATCCGTACCAATTTGCACTGATCTATCCGCTAACCTTGGATTAAACTTTTAAATTTATAATCCGCTTTCGAAACTAATCCATTCTGCTATAGTTAATACATATATTTTTTTTAACCTCTAATGAAATATCAAAGTAAAAATGAGTATGAGATAAATTTAATATACAAAATTTGTTACAAATGAGTAGTTATATACATTAAAAATATTATGTAAAATTAGTTTGTGTTATATATATGAAAAATATTATGCAAATTAGTGTAATTTATTATGCAAATATTTGATAATTGTTTAAAAATATTTCTCAATCAACTAGCAAATTGAAATTGCACCAAACCGCCCAAACCGCGGTTTGGTTGTTTGTCAATCAGTCATTTATGGTTTGATTTATAATTTTACTCTCAAACCATCCGAACCGCACCGCACAATACCTATTTTCCTAGTGCTCAAAAAATTTCTACAATTTTCATTGCCTAAAAGATATTCCATGGGCCATCAAAAAAAAAAAAAAAAAATTTATTCCAGGGAGTTTTATTTGCATACAATATATTATCTCAGTTCATATCATTTTTAGAATTTATTTTAATCATGATTATGTACCTAAAATATATATATGTTGAGCGGTAAAGACATGAGAATAAGATCTTGAATTCGAGTCACCCCAAGTGGCCACTGGAGGTTTGTCCAATCAGGACACTGAGATTAATTGAGATGCACTTAAGCTGATCAGGGCCGGCTCTGACTTTTTTGGTGCCTAAAGCGAACTTTCAACACAGTACCTTCATACATATATATATATTTAAATTATGTGTCTAATTTTTTTTTTTTTTTTGACAAAACTCGTAAAAATGTTACTTCCAATATATATATATATATATATATATAAAATTTACTTAAATATACATTAAAGTTTACAATAAGAAAATGATCAAAATAATATAAACTAAAGTGTCAAATAAAAAGTAAACAAACTATAACAAAAATTACTTAAACATCATTCTTCAGACATTTTTAGCTGTAAAATTACTAATTTAGTTCACATAATCCAACTTATAAACTAAATCATTTTTTATGGATAAAATTGCTAATCCATTTAATTTTTCATTTGACGTAGTTGAGTAAAGTAAGATTTAATCAACTTTAATTTAAAAAGAGTAATTGTAAGTAGTATAATTAATCGTATTATATATATAATCCATATATTTGGAAAATAACCATTCAATAATTTTAAGCAATTCACCACATCAATAAGTTTTTTGCCTTTTTTTTTTTTTTTGGATAAAAAACAACTATCTATTATTTTTAAATAATTTATCATATCAATCATTTATTAGTTTTAAATCATAATTGAATTTTGTTGAGTCCTTTTAAATTCCAATGATAATTTTTTTTATAAGTTAATATAATAATTAAAAAAAATTTGGAATTTTTTTTATAATCAATTTTCTGAGACCCAAAGCCGCGACTTCACCGCCTTGTGCCCAGTTACAAAAAATATATTGTTCTCAAATATATTAAGTGACTGGAAAGAAGATGAAACACAACTTGGATAAGATTTATGTAGTTTTCTACACCACTAAATACTTCATTTTCTTTTTGGGCTAAGTTGGACATTTGCACCCAAATCTCTTGTTCAAGGACTTAAGAAATGAGGCAAACTTAGGCCAGAATTTTCGTTCATGAATATTATATTCCAAGTTCGGTCCAAACCCGCCCTTGTCTAACCCCCTCATATCCTCAAAAATATATGGATAAATTATCAATAAGTCCTCTTTGAAAGAGGTGTGGACCTATTTAGTTTCAAAATCTTTTATTTATACTCAAAAGTCTTATGACTTTTTTCTTCTCTGCCTTCATTTGTCTCTCTTTCTCTTCTTGATTTCCGGCGATAGGTGACTAGCGACCACATCTTACTTCTTCTCTTTCTCTTTCTGATATATAGTCATCGGCAATCGACGACCACTATCGATTGGGATTCACCAACAATTACCAACCACCGACTCATTACTTCACCCTCACCGATGACGAATGAGGTGAGTTTCTGACAAAGAAGATGAGTAAATTTAGTCGAATCTGATATAGATCTACTCAGATCTACATTAGATCCAGTTAGATCTAAACCAAAAATAATTGCCGAAGTACAATCCTCTTTCTATATCTGTCTCTCTCCTTCGATTTCTCAATTTTTTTACATTTTCTTTGCTACACACTTCTTTTTTTATATTTTAATGGAGAAAATTTTCAAGTTCTAAACAAGTTATTTTCGAGTTTTAGTTACTGGCGGTGAAAATTGTAAAATTTTACAATTTCAGTTTTTTTTTTTTTTTATACTGAAATAAATCATGCTTTAAAACTGCAAAATGTTGCCGTTTCATAACATTTTTTTAGAATTGTAAAATTTTGCAGTTTCATAATATGTTTTTTAGTTTGATTAATAAGGATAAATTCTTAATAGAATTTTACTTTGAAACTGTAACATTTTACAATTTCAAAGTTTACTTTTCAGTTTGATCAATATTGGAGATTATTTACTTAAATTTTACAAAAATTAAAAAATAACATATTTTTTTTCCGTTGTTTTTTTTTTTTTTGCTATTACTTTTTTTTTCAATTTATTAATATTTAGCACATTTTGCTATGTTTTTTCGCTCTAATTTCTTCATTTATTCCTTTTTTTTTTCAGGTAATATTCAAAACATTCCGGTGAGTCTTCGATGATGTTCTTAACTTCCAATGAACGTTTCAGACATTCCGATAGCTTTTAGTGATGTTCAAAACACTCCAACGATATTCCGATGATTTTCCGGTGATGTTGAACATTCCGACAAGTCTCCGGCAACCGTCTGACGAAAGTTTGACGGTGGTGGGATGTAGTAACATCTGTAAATTTAAAAAAAAAAAAAAGGGGTAAATTACACTTACACCCCCTAAGGTTTGGGTTTAATACATATCACCCCCTGACGTTTGGAAAATTACACTGACATCCCTGTCATTGTAATTATTTAGAAGAAATTGGCGTTGGTATTAAAAAGGCATTAAATTCATACACTCTCTCTTTTCTTACTTTGCTTTACTCTTTTTTTTTTCTTTTTTTTTTCCTTTACTTTACTTTTTTGCTTTTTCTTTTTTTTCAATATAATTTCCTCTGTTTTTCGTCCAGGAGTTATTGCCTTTTATATAAGTAGGGGTGTTTGTGAAATAAGACTATTAATCACAGGGGTGGTAATGTAATTTTTATAATGCCAGGAGGTGGAATGTAATTAGACCAAATCTCAAAGGATGTTAGTGTAATTTACTATAAAAAAAAAAAGATTTTTTAGTACAAGTGTTTTGTTTTGGAATTAGATAGATTATGAACTTTGTGAATGGGAGTTACTAGTAAGTTCCCCAATATATATATATATATATATGGGCTATATAGCCCAATAAGAATCATATATTAAGGAACAATTACTAACATGTCTAGATTTATTTACTCATAAATCTTGAATAATTTTTTAATTTATTTTATTTTTTTTTACATATTTGTCTCTTGTTTTAATACTGAGAAAATTTTCAAACTTTTTAAATGTATGTTTTTTTTGTTTGTGAAATGATTATTTAGTACTGTTAATGATACTAGAAATTTATTAAAGTAATAAATAATTGGGACGTTTTGACTTCTTTTTATGAGTTTTTATCAATTTTTAATTTATGTGTTTAGTTTGTAATGAAATATGATGTAACAACTGTAAGTAGGAGCAAAACTTATTGGTAGATATGTTTAGTCAATAGGACCAATTTATACAGCTTGTTTGGTTTTGATTTCTAGCAAGTACTTTTCAAAAAATTTTATTTTTTAATTTTTTATATTTTTTTGTTTTCAATGATTTTTTTTAATATTTTAAGAATTTTTTAAAAATTTTTAGACACACCCAACATAATTACATTTAAAAAGTATAATATTTGTGACAAATTTTTTTAAAAATTCACTAAATACCAAAAATATAAATATATATATATATATATATATATATGAAAATTCAATACATTTTTTGTATTTTTGTGTATTTATCAATTTTTAAAAATATTTTTTTCGCAGATATTTTACTATTTAGATACATCTAAGTAATGTGCATATTAAAAAATAAAACAATTGCTTAAAATTTTAAAATTATGGAAAATGTACTTATAAATCCCATCTTTAATAATGATGATCTGTTTAGTCCTAAGAGTTTTCTTATAAACCAGTTAGTCTCATTGATTTTGGAAAGGGAGATTTAATATATTATTTGGAATTATTTTTTTTTTTTACAATATGATCCACAATGATGTGATAGGAATGGCCGGCGGTGAAAGAGGTGGTTGGCAACCGGTGGTGCATGGGCGACGACTACAAGAGCAAAAAGGGAAAGGGATAGAAGTACAGAGTAATGAGATACATACAGTGTTTGTTGATAACCTTTCGTGGTCTATGAATCCTAAGGACCTACATTCTCTATTTGGTAAATTTGGGATTGTAAGAGATGTGTTTATCCCGAATAAGACCAAAAGAGTTACCAAGTCAAGGTTTGGCTTTGTACGGTACGATTGTCAGGTTGCGACTTTTGTGGCAATCCAAAAGGCTAACGGGTTGTGGTGTGATGATAAAGCGCTGAAGGTCAAGGAAGTAGAGTTTGGGAGGACCATGACAATTGGGGCCAAAGGCAAAGTAAGTCCTAAAGGGGTAAGGAGTGGACAAAATGGCAGTAATAAATTTAAGCACATAAGGAACTCTGATCCGAGCATTGTCGGTCATAAATCTTACGTTGAAGCTGTGCGAATGGGGCAGCAAAGAGAGATGGTGAGGCATGAGATTATGGCTTATGAAGTGGAGAATGGTTGGTTATACGATAGCCTAATCGTGAAGTTAAAAAGTCACCATGCTTTCCTGGACTTTCAGAAGACAATCCTTGATAAAGCTTCGGGTAAGGTTATTGTAAGGAAAGGAAGGCGAAGAACTACCATTGTTTCATACCTCACGAGCACAGTTACCGGACAATCATGTCCTCCTTAAGAAATGCTGGCAAGAATGGTGTGAGTCAGTATCTAAATGGAAGAAAGGGGATTGTGTTGAACAGGAAAGAGAAGTCTGGCTATGTTGTTACGAAGTACCGTTTAACCTTTGGAGTGCAGATACCTTTAGTAGAATTGGTAGGATTTGGGGAGAGGTAATCATGATTGACGATGATACAATACACCAATCCTTATTTTTGTGTGGCAAGGTTAAGATTGCCGCAAAGTTCATGGACTCCATTAATACATGCATCCAGATGTTATGTGGGGAGTGGAGGTACTCTGAAAGAGTTTGTGAGGAACAAGTCATTGTGTCCAAAGTAGTAACGGAGACTTGCAAATGCATCGTGCATGACTGTTGTAGCTCGAATACTCTGGTGCAGATGGGTAGCAGGAATGGTGACAGTGTAGAGGATGATGATGCTGAAGTGGATGCTGATGGGATTAAAGGTGTGGCTGGGGTGGATGAGGTGGCGGATGCTCAAAGGAATGAGGTGCTTAATTGTGGGATCAGTATAGGTGATAGAATGGATGACGGTTCCTATCCCTCTATTGTGATAGAAACTACAAATCCATGCGTGGGAACTATAATGGCGGCTGCGGTTGTTAAAAATAGTGTAGTGGAGGATAGACAGTTGGTAATTCAAAAAAGCAATGATGATATTGAAGCTGAAGAGGTGGAAAGGGTTATCACGCCTGGGTTTATGAAAAGTTTGAGTGGGGATGGAGCTGTTAGGCCTGGGATTAATATCCAAGTTGTGTTGGATAAGGCCCAATTAATCAATGAGGTTGGTAGGCCCAACTCTAAGTCCTTAACACTGGCCCAGGCACACACCAATAGCTTGGCGGATCATGATCAAGTAGGGCTTGCTTCAACTAGGCCAAGGTCTTAGCCTATAGTGCACAAAGGAACTAGGCGTGAAATGCCAACCAGAGCCCAGATTCAGACCATTACGAGGTCTAGGGCTCATGAAGCTATCGGAGCAGTAAGTGGGAGCAGGGGAGAGACATATGTTCGAAGAAGGACTAATTCAAAGAATAGTAGGCCATCACCCATGGCTACCTGGTACAAAGGCCCGGCGTTCAGAGTGGCGGCATCAGTTTTGTCACGTTCAAGATTAATTGGCCAAGATCTGGCTAAAGAGAAGGAGCTCATAGATGAGGCAGAGGAAACTGTTAAACTGAGTAAAGTTTTGGGAATTGATTTTCTAGGCAGTGAAGAGGAGGCACTACGAAGAATTATCGAGCTTGAAGTGGAAGATGCAAGGAAAGCTGCACAGGGGATTGATGATGTTCGAACGTGAACATTTATCATTAGAGATTCGGGAGTTTTATAGCCGTTTTAATGAAGTTCATGTCATGGAATGTTAGGGGTATCAGAAATTCGGTTAAACGAAGGAAGATTAGGAATCTTGTTCAGGAGATGAAAGTTACTGTCCTATTTTTGCAAGAACCGAAGAAAGCAGCAGTGTCCTCGAGGCTAGTAAAATCTCTTTGGCCTTGCGATGATATGGAATTCATGGTGGTTGATGTAGACAAACTATTTGGTGGAATTTTGTGCGTCTGGAAGGCCAGTGTGTTTTCACTTTCCAACTGTTGTAGTACAAGGAACTTTCTTGTTCTAGCAGGTACGCTCCTTCCTGATTTCAATTCTGTGTTTATCAATGTTTATGCTCCGAATGATGTTGCTAGAAGAGGGGTTGTATGGTCTACTTTGAGGAATCTAAAGTAACAGTTCATATATCCATGGTGTTTGGGGGGAGGGGGATTTCAACGAGATTAGAAGCCTGGGAGAAATTAGGGGATGCATAAGAAAGGATAGAGGGATGAAGGATTTCAGATTTCAATGCTCTTATTGAAGGCTTGGAACTATCTGACTTACCTATGCAAGGTAGACAATATACATGGAGTAGCTCAAGTGTAAGGGGTAGTTGGAGTAGAATCGATAGTGTTACTCTTAATAGAATGGCTAGAAAAGTATAATTTTAAGCTATGAGGCCTTCCAAGGGGGGTCTCTGATCACTGCCCTCTCTTTCTAATGGAGGATGGCAGAGTTTGGGGTCCAAAACCATTTTGATTCATCAATGTGTGGATTCTGCACCCCCAATTTATCTCAGTCATAAAAGATGCCTGGCTTGGAACAGTAATCACAGGTTGGGCTGGTTATGTCATTCTAGAGAAGCTTAGAACTCTTAGATGGACTTTAAAGAAATGGAACATTGAGGAATTCGGGAATGTCTCACACTCTGTCAAGCTAGCCAAAGCTGAAATGCACAATCTTGATTTGCTGGCTGAATCTAGGGAGTTGACTGAAGCTGAAGTTGTGAACTCAGGAAGCTAGTATGGTCTCTGTATAAAAAACAGGAGTGGATATGGCTTCAGAAGTCCAGATTGGAATGGAGTATGAAGAGGGACAAAAATACGAGATTCTTTCACATTGTGGCGTCTAGTAGGCAAAATAGGAATCTGTTAAATTCAATATCAGTGGGGGGCGCGATGGTTGAGCATCCACAAGGGGTGAAGCAGGAGGTCTTCTCACACTTTTAGAAAGTATTCTCCGAGCAGTGGAGGATTAGGCCAAAGATTCTTGGTCAGTTTCAATCTATTGGTACTAATTGCATAGTTGAGAGTCTTGAAGATGAGATATGGGTTGCTGTTAAGAGTTATGATGGAAACAAAGCACCCTGCTCTGATGGGTTCAACTTGATGTGTTTTCAAAAGTACTGGAAGATCTTCAAGGCTGACGTTATTCAGTTTTTCAATGAATTTCATGAGAATGGGAAATTGGTGCTGGTGTAAATAGCTCTTTTATCACTCTAATTCCCAAGATCGATGGTCCAGCCACTATTTCGGATTATAGGCCAATAAGTCTCATTGGGTCACTCTACAAAATCCTAGCTAAAGTGCTCACTAATAGACTGAGGAAAGTGATGCCTCGAGTGATTAGGGAGGCACAATCTGCTTTCCTTGGGGGGAGGAACATCTTGGATGGGGTTTTGATAGCCAACGAAGTGGTTGACTAGTGGAAGAGAAGTGGATAGATGGGAATGATATTAAAGTTAGACTTTGAGAAGGCTTATGACTCTGTCAACTAGGATTGTCTGTTGGCTATGATGAGTAGGTTTGGTTTTGGAATAAAATGGAGAAAATGGATACAAGAGTGTTTATGTTCTTCCAGAATTTCAGTTCTTGTTAATGAATCTCCAACGTCTGAATTTACTCCCCGAAAAAGGACTCCACCAAGGGGATCCTCTGTCACCTTTCCTTTTTAACCTTGTAGCCGAGGGCTTAAATATGCTATTACAAAGGGCATGTTCAGCAGGGCTCATAACAAGAGCAATTTTAGGTTAGAAATAGGACAACTATAACTGTATCACACCTACAGTTCGCAGACGACATAATAATTTTTTGTAAGGCTGGTGTGGTGGAGGTTCTAGTAATCAAGAGAATTCTAAGATACTTCCAGTTAGTTTCAGGGCTGAAAATAAACTTCCACAAGAGCTTTATTTGTGGAGTTAGGGTACCTGAGTAGATGGTGATGGAGTGTTTTGCTAGGCTTCACTGTAAAAATCAAAGTGTTCATTTTTCTTATCTTGGCTTGTCCCTTGGTGCTAACCCTAGACTCAAGAAAACTTGGAAACCAGTTATAGGCAAAGTGAGAGCCAAGTTAGCATCTTGGAAAAGGAAACTACTATCCTTTGGGGGTTGGCTGACTCTCATAAAGTCTGTGCTGTCTAGCCTCCCTGTGTATTACTTATCCATTTTCAAGATGCCTAAATCTGTGATTACGACCACTGATCGCATGTGGGCAGCTTTTCTCTGGGGTGGGACTGAATTAAAGAAAAAGATCCATATGGTCAAATGGGAGGAAATCACTATCAGCAAAGAACAAGGTAGTTTGGGGATTAGAAAGTTAAAGGATGTAAATGATTGCCTACTAGCAAAATGGTGGTGGAGATTTAGGATTGAAGATACCTCCTTGTGAAAGAAAGTTCTGTGCAGTAGGTATCGTATCAGTTTAGTGGAGGAAGATGGTTTCCATTTTCATGTTCTGCAGTTTCCTGTTCTAAACTATGGGGTGGGATACTAAGTGTTGTCCAATCTAACCCCCACTTGCTGAGCATTTTTCTTAGCAACTCCAAGTTGGCTGTGGGAAATGGAAGTAGGATTCACTTTTGGAGTGATCATTGGTTTGGGCAGCAGTGTCTTCGGTTGGAGTTTCCGAGGCTGTATAGCTTGTCAACAGAAAAGGAGATAACCTTGAGTGTGTTGATTGAAAGAAGAAGACTATCAAAGGACTGGAATCTGAATTTTCGGAGATCATTATTTGCATGGGAGGCTGAGGAATTAGCTAGGTTGGTATCACTCATGAGTCAGGTTGAGTTAGGGGCAGCAGGAAGTGAGGACTGTTTGAAATGGTTGGCATGTTCTTCACAACAATTCAGTGTAGCCTCTCTCTTGAGAGTGTATGTGCCTAGCATTCCATTGGTGTGCACTGGTCTGATATGGAACAAGCTGGCTCCACTAAAAGTTCAATTCCTTTGTTGGTTGGCTTAGAGAGAAAGATTAAAAACTATTGTCTTCCTTCAAAAGATTAGAGTGCTAAATCAAAACACTTCAGTTAGCTATGTTTTTTGTAAGAATGAGGAGGAATCAGTTTCCCATGTATTACTCTGGTGTCCATTTGTTTGGCAAGTTTGGTCTAGGTTGTTGAACTGGTGGGGTTTGCAGTGGGTACTGCTTGGTAGTGTTGAGGGCTTGATTTATTGGTGCTTGGGGTTTAAATGGGGAAAATTTGAAGCTAGAGTCTGGAAGGCCATTCCGTTGGCAATCATGTGGTCTATTTGGAAACTCAGGAATGAAGTAATATTTAGTGGAAGGCAAGTTTGGCTCGATGACTTCTGTGATTTGATTAAGGCAAGGGTGGCATTCTGGGTCAAGGATCACTTCAAGGGGTGCTCTTACTCAATTCAGGAATTTATCTATAACCTACAGCAAATTGGAAATATGCCAATCAGTTAAGTCACTGCTAGGTTGAGTTGTCTTGTTCTGGGAGTTAAGACTCTGCTCAATGATGTTGCACTTATTGAGATCTGGTGCTGTGATTGATGGTTGCAGGGTGGTCCCAAAGACATCATGGGGCTGTTTTGTCTTGCTACCGATTGACCCTAAGGCAGTGATGTGTGCAGGTGTGCTACTGTTGCTGCTATCTTGTTATTGTTTCTGCTGCTGGATTGGTTTTGATAGCTCAACTATTATGCTGCTGCTATATGTTGTTCTTTGGTAGACTTATTATTGTTGTTTGGTCTTTGTGTCCTGCTTGTTTTGTTTTCTTCTGTGGTGTTGGTATCTTGCCAACCCTTTGGCGTGAGCTCTCAAATGATTGGATGTTATTCTTGGTGCCAACCTAGTTGGGATGAAAGGTAACACTATAACGTTCGATGCTCTTCGCCTTTGTTTTATTGATGTAATCCATTTATTATTATCAATAAAGTTGTTTCCTTTTGCTTATCAAAAAAATATATATATATATTATTTGGAAATTAGATTTACAATTATACCCTTATTTCTATTATATTTTCTTCTTCTTCTTCTTCTTCTTCTTCTTCTTCCTTTTTAATTTATTTTTATTTATTTTTTTTTACTAGAAAGGTAAGATACACAATATATGGGAATCAAATTTGAGATTAATTTTTATATGAGAATATTTTTTATTTGAAATGGCTTGAAATGTGATATTTTTCAAGCATTTCAAAAATACTATAAATGATTTGAAATATGAGATTCTTCAAATATTTCAAAAAGAATATAAAAACTAACTAATAAGTTTTGGGTAAACGTATAATTTAAATTGTAACATTTCAATGTAACACTCAAATATAACACTCCAATGTAAGACTTTAAAAAAATTTCTTAATATATTTTTTCTAAACATAACACTCAAATGAAACACTTCACCAAAAAAAAAATAAATAAATAAAATAAAATAAAATAAAAACCTCCTTAGTGTAACACTCAAATTTAAGATTTCAAAAAAACATCTTAATACATTTTTTCCAAACGTAACACTCAAATGTAACACTCAAAAAAAAACTCTTTAGTATAATTTTTTCAAACATAACACTCAAATGTAAGATTTCAAAGAAACTCGTTAGTATACTTTTTCCAAACATAACACTCAAATGTAAGATTTAAAAAAAAAAAAAAACTTATTAGCATACTTTTTCTAAACATAATACTCAAATGTTACATTTCAAAAAAAAAAAAAAAACTCCTTAATATAACACTTCAATATAAGATTTCAAAAAACAAACTTCTTAGTATACTTTTTGTAAACGTAACACTTAAAAAAAAAAAATTAAAAAAATAAAAAAACTGCTTAGTGTAATACTCCAACGTAATACTCAAAAAAACTCATTAGTGTACTTTTTCCAAATGTATCACTCTAAAAAAAGGATGCGAGATTCTTCAAAACCATTCAAAAAGGAGTACAAAAAATTCGTAGTAAGTTTTGGACAAATGTATAATTTCAAACTGTGAGTGTTACACTTAGAAAAAGTACACTATGAAATTTTTTAGTATTTTTGTGTGTTACATTGGAGTGTTACGTTTAGGATTACATTGATTACAGTGTTACATTTGGAAAAAGTATAGTAAAGAATTTTTGTTTGTGTGTTACATTAGAGTGTTATGTTTAGGATTATATTGATTAGAGTGTTACATTTGAGATTACATTGATTGGAGTGTTACGTTTTAGAAAAGTACACACGTTTAGGATTACATTGATTGGAGTGTTAAGTTTAAGATTAAATTGATTGGAGTATTACGTTTGGAAAAAATACACTAATGAGTTTTTTGTTTTTGTGTTACATTAGAGTGTGTTACATTAGAATGTTACATTTGGAAATAGTTTGGAGTGTTATGTTGTTATGTTTGGAAAAAGTACGCTAAAGAGTTTTTTCAACAATGATTGGTAACCCGAATTTTCATGACCCGAATGGCTCAAATGTCTCAAAACGATGTCGTTTTATCCCAAAAACGTCGTCGTTTTGAGACATTCGAATCATTCGGATCACACAAATTCGGGCTACCAAACTTTTTTCGAATTTTTTAGTGTATTACATTGGAGTGTTACGTTATTGAAGTATTACATTGGAGTGTTACATTCTTGTTCGTAATGTGGGATTTGTTCTAGAATGATGAAAAATCCAAAATCTCTATAATGCGAATTGCCCAAATGTATAATTTCACATTTGGAGAAACTCGCTTTTATCCCTAAAAAATTAAACCCAAACATATAACTGACTACCATTTTGTATAATTTTCACTTTAATGAGACTTTTGGGTGTATAAAAAAAAAGAAGAAGGAAATATTAAATAGTTCACAAGATCATATTTTGATATTTATTGGTATTTTACCCTAAAAATTATTCACTAAAAAAAATATAAAAAATAAAAAACTCAATTTTTAAAAAATTGAATTTAAAACACTGAAACCAAACACACTGATAATTACTTAAAATTTATGGGTTATTTAGCCAAATAAGGATTATTTTAATAAAAATAAAAATAATAATATAAGACAGTAATAATTAGCCCAAATAGTTACAGGATAAGTTTTGAATTTGAAAACCAAATAATCGAGTCATGACAACAAAACGGACAAAAGGCATGAAACATGACATGGGCTAACAAAACCACAATAACAACAACATCAAAAGCAGTAGCACCACCACTATCATAACAATGACAATAATTGTAATATTTCCAACACATTTGTTGACTTGCAAACAAAGGTGTTTGATTATGTCTTCACCTTCTCATTTTACAATGAACGGTAACAGGAGAAATTCGGATAGAGAATTTTATCACATTTTTCATATTTTTGAAAGGCGGCCTTTTGAATTATTATTATTATTATTATTTGCTTACAACTTGCGTTATCACAATCATAATGCCAGCTATTGATGTGAAATTGTGTTCCTTAATTTATTTATACTGTTTATGAAAAGCAATTTTAAATAATATAAATATTTCATCACGTTTATCAACCAACTGATAGCTTAGTTGGATTACTCATGTTCACTTTTAATTAAAGAGGTGAGAGGAGCGATCTCTATAAAAAAAACATAATTGATTATTTCTTCAACATTGTGGGATCAGCCTTTAATTGTTTGGTTTTTTTTGGCATTATGATTTTTTGTTTTTTTGTTGTTGTTTTTATTTTGTGTACACTACGTATTGATTGTTGATGTTAGATTTGGAAGTTTTGTTTGTTTGTTTGTTTTTTTTTTTTTAATTGAATTTGCGAGAATGTATTGTACAATTTTTTTTAAGTATTCTAAACATTTGTATTTTGTCCTAACATCATTAGCAAGACTCTTTGTAAAATGTAATATTTTTCTGCTGAATTAATAAATAAATAAAATTCTGATATTTTATTTCAGTCTTTTAATTAAAGTATTCGTTGTCCTAAGGCCATTAATAAGATCCTGTGTAAAATGTAATTTTTTTAGGGAAAATCACAAATTAATAAGATAGTGGGGGGAAAAAAATCTGATTTTTATGAGGTGTAAATTTTTGTTGTGTATGGCATAAGTCTTTTTTTGTTTGTTTGTTTGTTTTTTTTTTTAATGTATATAGTAAGTTTTTTTTCTGTATGTTAGATTGTATTCAAAATTTTCTCGTATACATTGTAATTTTTTTTTTATTCAAAATTTTCTCGTATACATTGTAATTTTTTTTTTCAAACATTACAACATATAAGAGTTTTAAGACCAATTTTTGTAGTATCCGAAAATTTTGTTAAGACATTTAGGAATCAATTTTTACTGTCGTGAGGATATATAATCGCTAAAAAATCGTCTTGAAAAGTAAAAAAAAAGGCAAAGCTACAAAATTTTGAAAATGTCACTAATAAATAAACTTTTAGAGACAAAATAATTTGGTCTCAAAATGATTATTTTTTTAGACAAAAAATTTGGTTCCAAAAAGATAATAATTCATCACTAATGTCTAATTTTCGTTGCTAAAAATATATTAACGAAACTTTTTGTAACAAAAATATTTGATTCCTAAAATTGATTTTGTCCCTAAATTTTGGTCTAAAACCTTAATTTTTTGTAGTGAAATTAGGTCATTAATGAGTATTTTTCTATTTTTTTAATTGATTTACAAAAATAATTTAAAAAATTCCACATTTATTTTATTTATTTATTTTTTTGAACAGAAATAAGGGAAGTTCCGTGGGGGCATAAGCTTCCGCAGGCCTTGGCGCTTGGCAACCCGGTTGACAGTCAAATTTAATACAATTCAAAGGAAGAGGTCCTCCACCCATATAACAGTAAGCGCGAGAAATTATTCAATAATTTTAAAATATTACGTGGTCATACTCTAAGTCAATAAATACTTACTTAGGTTCACGTTATTCTCTCATCCCTAACATAAATCTTAGGCCTTTATATCTCTCTATCAATCAAAATCGTATAGAATACCACGTGTCTATACTCTAAAAATACTAAATAATCACCCAAAAACTCCACACTCACTCCACACAAAGATCGTAAAACTTTCCAATAAGAATACATAGGGTGTGTTTGTTTGGACGGATTAGATAAGGAGGGATTGGAATCCATCGGACTGTTAATCCTGTGATACAATTATCTCCGGACTATTTGGTTGGACTGGATTTGTATCCTATGTTTGTTTAATCATGAGATTAGATGTCTAGATTGGACTATTCTATTGAATCTTATGTTTGTTTAGGATATTATGGAGAAAGATAAATGTTCAAATGACTATTTTACCCTTTTCAATTATTTACTAAGTAATAGTAATATTAAACATATCTTTAATATTTTAATTATTTTTAGTTACATTAAATAAAATTTTATTTTATTTTATTTTTTGCACAATTAAATAAATTTATTTTTTTAAAAAAATAAATTAATTAAATAAATAAATTATCAATAAAAATATATGTTATTTTTTTAATTAAAATTTTAAATAAATTTATTTTTTAAAAATAATAATTAAATAAAACATCTATTAAAATTTAAATAATGAAATTAAATAAAATATAAACAAAATTCTAAAATAAAACATCAATAAAATATCTATAAAAAATTATTTTAAAAAATTAAATAAATGAAACATCAATAAAAATTATTTTATTTTTAAATTGAGACATTTAAATTTTATTCAATTTTATTAAATATAATACATAATTAAATAATAAATGATTAAAATGGTCATTTCACCACCTAATCTCATATCCCTTTATCCCTCGATTTGAACCAAACAATAAACTATTAATCTGAAAAGACTATTGGTCGAATCTTATAATTCAATCTCTCAAAACAAACATCACCATAGCATATCCAAAGACTTTGTGCCCTGAGCGCGGAACACGGACAACTTACGTGGAGATAAGGATGAAGAGCCACTAGACGACCACGCCGGTGGTAATTATTTTCACATGTTTGATTCCAATCTTACAAAAATGATGGAATTATTGACAGAATGATTAATGGTAGGTACCATGATATGACATCGCCATGTGAAAAATTGTACCATAAAATAGGCAGCCTTTGTTGTGTTATTTGAAGGCCTAGCCAAGAACGTTGTTAATTTTTGAAAAATTTACAATTTAGTATTGTCTTCACAAAATAATTATAAATTTATAAAAAAATTAAAAATTTTAATTATTAGTATTCATAAAATTTATCACTAAACTGAAATTATTTTTAAAAATTTACACTAAATTATAATTTTTTTCTTTTAATTTTTCAATAACAATGTTGATCAATGATGTATTAATCTAGACTCTAACTTGAATAATCAAGAACATAAAAATTATAAGAAAATTGGTTTAAATAATGTGTGCTGAGTAGTAGAATACATTTTATTGTAACATGATTTAATCCAGGCAGTGCAAGGAAATAAATAAACAAATTAAAATGAGAAGTTGATAACTTGAAAAGATACAAAACTTTGTATATATCGGTGCCAAAATATCAATGACTACACATCTGTCAATGTCCTCATTTTTTGCATTGTCGGGGGCCAAAATGTGGTAAAGGCTTCAAGTCCCACACTGGATTCTTGATATTCATGGGCTATCTCACAAAGATCGTCCAGACGATTTCAAACTATTTCCTTGTCATACAATGAGTTTTCCTAAACTTGATGAGGTGATATGGAGATAGTTTGGAATAGAGAAACAAGGGATGAGGATAGATGCCCGGGTCTCTAGTATGACATCAGTTTAAATGTCACTACAGAAATTGTATTTTTCATGACAGTTTTTGGCAACCAAACAAATCACTAAATCTTAAATGTTTTGCCACGAAATCACCATTTCGTTGCTAAAGGGTTGTTTTTTTGTAACAAAAGTCATTAACTGTCATGAATAAATGTAGAGATTGATTTTGGCAGTCACAATCCTCCCCCCGGTGCTTATGAAATAAAGAGGAACTTATATGTACGTTTTAATAAGTAAACTTATTGACTAAAAAGTCCTATGTGATTGTTTTTATTAAACGTTGATAAATAAAAGTTACTAATTTTTAGTTTTTAACAGCAGTTTGAAAAGCTCGTCACAAAAAAGTCAATAATCGTAAGTTGTAGCAACAATTTAAAAAATATTCATGGAAAAACGTCACTAATTGTCAGCTTTTAGTGACAGATTTAGAAATTTTTAGTGACGATTTTAATAGAACCAACTTTTAACGACGATTTGATAAGATTTAATGAAAATTAAATCTAACTATTAAGATTGCCCGGTAATTTATCGTTAAATATATATTTGTTGGCTACATATTTTGTAAAGCCAAATCATAGTTTGACACATGGCAGATTAAGGGTATTATGGGAAGAAAATTCAAGTCTTCGATCCTGATCGAACACGTGGCAATGAACATTGGTTCTTACGTGATCTGAGTAGCACTAGATCAGTAAAGAGATACAAAGTGACGTGGCTTCAACGGTTACTCATATTCAAATTCAAATACATGAGGGAAGCTCAACTGCAAGAGATGGCGTAGTGGGACAACTTCTAAGGCAGCATGATCAGCGATCATGGAGGAGCAGTTCGACAGTCTGAAGTGCAGTTCGAAGGTCATCTTTGACAAGTATAAATAGCAGGGAAGCCCTCAGAAAAAACCCCCAGACTCAGATCATACAAACCAGTCTTTATTTCATATTTTCCTTTCCAGTTTTACATTTCCTTGTTCTTTAAATACCTGCACTTTAATACCAGCACTGCACTTCGATTCATAGGAGTAGTTTCAAGTAGATTCAAGTAGACTGTTGCTGTAAACCTCTTCGAGGCTGAGTTTGAACTATTGTAAGTGTTCATTTTAATGAAATACTTCGATTGTTCTTCATATTAACTGTTATTTCTCTTAAATTCTCTTAAGTCAAGCCACCAGTAAAAGTCCTCTTCATTGAGGCTGAAAGAACTAAAACACAATCGTCTGATAATTGGTTGGCAATTATAATTTCTGTAAGGACTGATTGATCCTTGCTGGCACGCTCGCATTTACAAAATTACCCTTCGAAAAGCCAAAAAGCCAACAATATTAAATATTAATTTATATCTTGAAAGTTGACATAAATAATTTATTTGTCATCCTAGGTTCCCTAGCGTTGTACCCACTCTAATATTTTATGTGAATCATTTTCTCAAAAAGTAAATATTCAACAGAAGAGTTCAAGAATAATTTTTTATTTTTTATTTTGTCTAAAAAATAAAATTTTATTGACAAAAAATTCAATAGACAAACGTCAATAAAAAAAAGATAAGACGTGCCCAAAACATCAAAATATCCTTAACCTTCTTGTAGACAATCACATGGAATCACTTTGTATTAGGAATAAAATATTAATCCTCTGTTTGTTTTGGACGAAAAATATTTTTTGTATTTATTTTTTGGTGTTTGCTATAATAAAAAATAAAAGTCAACGAGAAAATATTTTTTATAGTCGATGAAAGATAAGCTTATTTAGGCAGAAAATATTTTTTATTTTTAAAAGACGAAAAAATATTTTCCGTATTAAAGTCTTTCTAATGTCACCACACTATCACCATCACTCTCACCTCCACCACTCACCATCATTCTTGCCATCATTACTACCACCACCCCACTACCATGCCACCACCTCCACCTCTACCTTCGTTGCACCACGATCACCACCAAACATAAAAAAGTGCTTTATTCAAAAAATATTTTGTAAATAAAGTATTTGTAGAAAATATTTTTTAGCCTAAGTTAGTTTGACATACAGTTAAAAAACAAAATGGTGGTGTTTGGCAAGTTTTTTAAAAAATTTTTTTGTCTTCAATGATATTTTTTCAAAAGTTTTTTACTGTTAAGGTATGCCTTGTATAGAAGAATCTAAAAAGTAAACAAATGTGAAAATTTTTTATAAAAAAAATCTAAAGAAAAAAAAAAAGCCAAAAAAAGTCTTATATGTTTTTGTTTTACTTTATGTCCTTTCTAGACTTTTTTTTTTTCATAATTTATTGTTATTATTATTATTATTTTAGTTTTTGTGGCTGTCTAATTGAGTAGAATTCAAAAGTTTAAGTTTTTTTAAATTTAAAAAAAAAAATCAACGAAAAAATTATTATAAAATCAATTTCAAACACCTACTAAGCTGTTTTTCATATGCAAGTGGGGGTTTAGTTATTATTTTTTTCTTCTTGCATTATAACATCTACATCATTGGGGGTGGGGCGGGATGTTGGTGCTAGGTTCGAATTAATTTGGACTAGAGGAAGTCACACACACTTCTTCCTTTGAGAATAATACGTTTGGATGAATTTTCAAAATTTGTATTTTATTGTCAAAATTTAAAATTAATTGGATTAAAATAAATATGAAAGAACTATAATTTTTTTTTAAAAAAAAAAATCTCAAAGAGAGAAAACAATGAAAAAATGATAAATTATTTATTTATTTAAACAATTTAAATTTTTGCTAAGAAAATAAAAAATAAATTTTAAAAACTCAACCAAATGATTTGACACCTTTTTCACCCGCTACATCTTTCTTCCATTAGAAAGTAACTATTGAAAATTTTGTGCATAAAAAAACTCACTCTGTCCATGTATATCTACGAGATGTAAGTTTCTCAAAGTTTCATTAGAATTTTAAAATTAAAATTAAAAAAATAATAATATATAAAAGATTTTCTTACTTATTATTTTTATTATTAAACACAAAGGCATGGATTTCATAGGTTTTTTTTTTTTTTTGGGGGGGGGGGGGGGGGGGTTGTAAAATTTCGTAGGTAATTATTAATATGAATTCTACTACCCTTACATCTTAGTGGTAGAAAATTTTAGTACGACATCAATTTCTATATAGGGTTGTTCCAAAACAAAATAAAATCATTTATACATGTTTCATTTTTTATGTAAGGAACCAAAAATAGATTTTATTTAATTTTTTTTAACAATTTTCTATTTAGTTTTTTTTTTTAATTATCATTTCTTAACCCAATTAAATAAAAGAAAATAAAACTACAAATTGTACTCATTGTCCTATAATTTATCTCTTATATGTCAATTTGAACCATGTAGTTTTGAGTGTATCAATTTTGTCCTTTAATTAAGTGTACCAATTTTGTCCTTTAATTTTTCATATTGTGTTAATTTAGTCCAATTCTGTTAAGAAATTTGACAGAAGTCTAGGACGAAATGGATTATTAAAAAAGAAATTGACATTTCAAATTGAATGTCAACCCCTCAATCACTTCCAGAGAGTGAATAATATATGTTATGAATTTGGGTAGAAATCAAGAGTAAAGTGGTCAATTTAAAATGAATCATTTTAAATTGGAAGAATAACTTACCAGTTGGATAGACAAAAAAAAAAAAAAAAAAATTACCCAAACATGGAGGGATGCAAGTGAGACATGCACTCTCAGTTTTTCAATTGCACCCTATCACAGAATCACTTACATTCTTAATATTTTTGTAATTTTTTTTTCTTTTATCTCAGTGTTAAGTAACTCCCCCTTTTAAATACATCAACCCTTCAATTATTTTGAAGAGATTGAATGATTTACTTCTTAACTTCAGTGTTTTTTTTTTTTTAAATTGGAAAGAGATAATACAATTGAATTAAATAAACATCATATGAAAAATTTAACGGTAAAATTTGATATAGTTAATTACAACAACAATAACAACTAAATTACCAAAAAAAAAAAAAAAAACCCAAACAAACAAACTATATGGAGTATGGTATAATCGCCCAAAACTTTCACTTCTTTCAATTTAATTGAGTTTCTTGTCTTTTCTCATTCTTTTTCATCTCTGCGTAAATTCAAAAGTACACGCAGAGACATGCATTGAACCTATTAATAATAATTAGGAAAATTCGAGGATTTATGTCTTGTGCCAGTCGGTAAAAAAGAAAGGGAACAGAGACTAGTCACATTTTTTGTGATTCCTGAGTACATTTTGGGATCATGAAAAGTTAACTACAATGGGTTCGTTTGGAGAAAAAAAAAATTTTAATTTTTTAATATTTTGATAAATTTAGCTTGGTTAAATTAGTTTTATTTGGATTTTTTTTTTTTTAATTTTCTTGACTTTTTTTTTGTGATAGAAAAAATAAAATAATTATAATTTAGATATGATATTTTGTCTTATTAATTTATTTAATTTATTTTATCTTTTTAAATTTTTTTAGTTCCCACCAACTTCCCAAATGAGGACAATGTCAACTCCAAATTGAGAATGTGAAAACTACCTAACCCAACCTTAATCAAATCAATTCTTATTATTAGGGGTGGGCGCAGGTCGGTTGAGGTTACAGAATCTCCAATCCGTCATCCGTTTGTCAGATTGGAGAAAATCAATTTACATTTTTCTACAAATCCAGCGGATGTGGATTGAGCGGATTGGCGGATTAATGCGAATCGATTTAGTAGTTTAAAATTTTATAAAATTTCAACATAATTTAACTTGTGTACTTCTTAAAAAAAAATAATAATATTACAGTAAATGACTTAAAAAAGTATTACAATCACTGCATGCCTCATCCAAAGAAAGAAAGTTTAAAACTTTAGAATATTACAATCACAGCATGTATCATCCACATAAAATATTATAATCTGTGATTCTTAAAATATAAAAACAATTCAAACCACCAAAACTATGAACAGAGCAGTAGTAGAGATTATATGCCTCTATATTGTTACATCTATATCTATTTTTAAAAATAAAAAAGAACCAACATATATCATCTTTTTTATTTATTATTTTTAGAGATAGATTTAAAAATCAAAAAATATATTCAAGTCGAAAACTCTTTTTCAACATAATATTTAAACTCTTTTTCAATTGAAAACACAAATAGAATATCTAAACAAATTCAAAATACAAAGTCTTACAAATTACTAAGGTACTTGCAGTTTGGCGGTTCGGTTGCGGTCAAAGGAACTTTAAATCCGTTATCTGTCCAAAACTAAGAGGATTGGAAAAAATCAATCTGCAACCGTCCGCTCGTCATCACACATCTGTCTAAAATGAAACGGATCGATTTGGTTCGATCAGTTTGGACAGATCAATATATCTACTGTTCACCCATACTTATTACAAATAACCTAAGGGCAGCTTATGATCACCACTATGTATATATCATATGTCTAATTGTGACTTTTTTTGGGGGTTATGATGCATTATTATATTAATTATGACTTAATTATTATTGACATAGGGATTTGGCCCAATGGCCTAGTAGACACCTTAGAGTGTGGTGAGAGAGAGATTAATGGTTCGAATTGATAAAACAAGTGAACCCTTTGAGTTATAATCCAATTAAACTGATATACTAACTAACAATACCAAAAAAAAAAAAAAGACTTAATTATTACTCATTATGATGTTACTTATAACTTGATTATAACATATATTTAATTAAGTGTTAAGCAGTGTTTAATTATAATTTATTGTATTATTGATTATAATTTAATTATTATATTGATTATAATTTAATTATTATATTAATTATGATTTCGATCTCTCTTTGTTGTGCCTCCGTTCCAATTATCATTATAGACTTTAAACTTAAAATGACATTCACAAAATAAAATATAAAAAAAAAATGTAGCAAAAACATAATATAAAATGGAGCCATCCAGTGGCGGAGCCAAAAAATTAAATTAGAGAGGGCACTTATTAATTACAATATCAAAAATTTTTACAAAAATATTTTACGCAAGTTTTTACGATTAATTTCGAGAAATATCAAAAAAATAATGTTATTTATAACTAGTGTATCATGAACAATATAAAAAAATATGGATATGAGTCTTAAAATAAATTATAGGGTAAATTACAAATACACCCTCTGAGGTTTGATTAAAATACGATTCGCCCCCTGTGATTTTGAAAATTACATTCCACCCCCGAGGTTTCTAATTTCATAACAAATAACTCATTTAATTAATGAATCATCAAGTCAATTAACAGTTTTTAATGATATTAGAAATATATTTCAATTAATAATTTTGGTAATTTTATTATTGTATAGAAGATCAATTATGAATTTCATTTTTTTAGTTAATTCTGTTAAATAAAAAATACTAACAAAGAGGTATTTGTAATTTTCCAAACAACAGGGGCAATTTATATTTTAAGCAAATCTCATAGGGTGTATTTGTAATTTATCCTAAATTATATAATGATAAATTATTTTTTCATACAAAATTTAATTAAAAATTCAATATAATTGTAATACCACGTCATCATTAATATGTGATACCACCAAATAATAGTAAATAAACACATAGAGAATAAACCTCCATGTCTAATGTAACTAATAATCCAATAAATTTTATATTTTTATAGTAAGATTACTTATACTTGCATGTCAATAATAATGACATCACCGTTACATTCAAAAAAATTTATAAAGTTTTCATAGATATTATGATTTATAGTAGTCTCTTCATTTTCAATCAAAACAACTATTATTATTCTTATAATTTTTAAAATGTCATTGATAATTCACTCTAATAATATTTTTATAATTTTTTTATTTAAAATATTTTCTTTATATTTGTATTAAAAAAAAAAAAGCCTAAAATTCAAGGGGGGCACGTGACCCCCCTGACCCCCAAGTACCTCCGCCCTTGGAGCCATCCCTAGTGCGGTAGGCAACTTATTTTAGGAAATAGAAATCGAATTGATATTACATTTTTTTTTTGGATCAAATCAACTCCAATCACATAGAATTGAAAGAAAGAGTGCAAACAAGATCAACCGGGGGATAGGAAACCCAGTTCAAAGGCAAAGATTCATCTAGGCATGCACGAACCGTCCAATGGGCCGCCCCATTAGCTACTCTGGGCACCAATTAAAGGGCGCAGAAGCCCTTCCAGCCAAATGTCTAATATCATCTGTTACCCAAAAGACAACCTAAGAGGGGGGGGGGTGAATTACGTTTTTATAATTAAAAATTAATAATACCCTAAAAAAATTATGACTAGCACAATAGATAAATATAGTTAATGAAATAAAAATAATTAAAATAAGTGTTCTAACAACTATGTCAGTTAATGATTTTAGCACAGTGAAAATGTGAAATATAGCTACAACAATTTAAATAAAATAAAAAGATAAGGGAGAGAGAGGCAAACAAATTTATCGTGGTTCGGCTTCAACTCGGCCTACGTCCACTCCTCAAACTTCACTTAAGATTTTTCACTATGCTCTAGCTTCACGGGGGTGCTAGCAACCTCTTTACAAATGGAGCAATCCTCCACGGATTTTAGACAGACTTTCTAAGTCAAGAACACTAAATGTACTACACTCTTACAAGATTGAAAAGAAGGTGTTTTTGCTTTCACAGAAAGCTACAAGAATTATCTCTCAAAGATAGATATATAAAATGAAGTTTTGATTTTTCTGTAAATCTCACACAGGAAAGATGAGTTTAATACTATAAGGCTCAGTGTATAATTTCTGAGAAAGGATGTAAACAAAAATTAAAGAACACTTCTCAGAGAATTTTTCAGAGAATAGATGTGAGTGATTATAGATCAAAGAATATTTTTTGGTTTTTTTTTTTTGTCACTTGTTTACATTAGAGGCTTTGGTATATATAATGAAACTTATGGCCGTTTATAGCCGTTGTATTCATTTGAATTTATAGCCATTTATAGCCGTTGTATTCATTTGAATATCTTCCACTCTATCATTACAAATTTGAATATCTTCCACTTGAACCTTTTGAACCTTTTGAACTGCTGCTGTGCTGGGCTGTTTGAACCTCTGTTTTTGGGCTGTTTGAACTCCTGATTTAATCAAATATTAAATACATTCTAACAACATTTAGGATAAAGGTTTAGGTGAGAAATAATGGGACAAAATAAATTTTGATTATATTTTTCTCTTTCAAATAAATTAAAATATAAAATCATCAAAATAAATGTTGATTCTATTTTTCTCTTCTAAATAAATTAAAAACATAATTAAATAAATCATCAAAATAAATAAGTCTAATAATCTCCCCCTTTTCGATGATGGCACATAATGATGTTTCGATTTGATTTAGGAGTAAGAAAAGCTCCTCCTCAAGTCATGCTCTCTGAATTCATTTCTAAATACATAGATTAGCACATGTGTAATAAATAAGTTTTAATTAGAGACATGATATGAAACTAAGATATGAAACTATAAATATATAATCATCAGATTAGTTTTCAAACAATATCATAATTTGAAAATAATAGCATAATACATAACATCATAACAAAATAATACCATAATACATATCAAAATAAATGTTGATCTATTTTTCTCTTTCAAATAAATCATCAAAATAAATTTTGATTCTATTTTTCTCTTCTAAATAAATTAAAAACATAATTAAATAAATCATCAAAATAAATAAGTCTAACAATCTCCCCCTTTTCGATGATGGCACATAATGATGTTTTGATTTGATTTGGGAGTAAAAAAAGCTCTCCCTCAAGTCATGCTCCCTAAATTCATTTCTAAATACATAGGTTAGTACATGTGTAATAAATAAGCTTTAATTAGAGACATGATATGAGACTAAGATATCAAACTATAAATACATAAACATCAGATTAGTTTTCAAATAATACCATAATTTGAAAATAATACCATAATACATAACATCATAACAAAATAATATCATAATACATAACATCATATAATTTTCTCCCCCTGTGACATTATCAAAAGGAAATCATGGGTCAGAATATGGAGGAAGAGGAGGAGGAAAATGATAGTGATAAATGGCATCTATACAATTCAAAACATATATATACATATATGGATACACATGCAACTCTCCCGCGTCTCTCTTTTTTTTCACAAAACGCAGTTGCCACACGGCCTGGCTTTTGCTTCATTGGCCGACAAAAACAGCTCTCCTCGATTGCCACTCGCCTCGGCTATCTCTCCCTCCTTGTCTTCTTGTCTTCAGCTTCTTCTCGTTAACCTTCTTCTTAATCACACTCGTCTGCTTCTTCTTCTTCTTCTTCACCTCACTCTCTTCTATCTCTTCTTCATCACTCTCTTCAATCTTCTTTTTCCTCGAGAGACAGAACAGAGAGACTGAGCAAAGCAAAAAGGCTGCCAAAAACTACCCTCCTTGCGATTACACCTCTTTCTGTGACCACATGGCCTCGTCCCATCCGCTTACTCTCTTTCCGGACCTAAATAATCTTGTAAGCGCTGTTAGGCCGAGTGCCCCGACGCCTATTTTTCCCAACCTTCATATGATGTCGATTGGGCAAATAATGGCTGCGCAATCAGATATTAAAGCCAATCATTTCATATTGACGTTCTGTATGGAGACGGTGACGACAGTCACAAAATTGGCTCACCGATTGCAGAATAAGACGAGTGAGCTCCATTAGGTCAATGCCCAACTCTCTTTGCTCCAACGCATGTACAAGGATGCGCGAGCAGAAATAGGCGCACTGAAGGCAGAAAATAAAGAGCTTAAACAGAAGGCCACCTCCATGGCCCGATTTGAAGTAACGTTGTTCTTGGCCTTTGATAGTCAGCGGGAAGTCGTCGCTCTCGACGAAAGCACGGGGGCAGGGGCGTCAAGGGTCACTCAAGGTGATAAAAAGAAAAGAAAATGATGGAAGAGGCGAGTAAGTAAGATCAGCATATGGCCGGAAAAAAATGATGGGTTTTTATTTTTATTTTTTTATGTTTAATTTGATCGGCATGTGGCCATAAAAAAAATGAAGGGTTTTTTTTTTTTAATGTAAATATTTGTATTTTGATTTGTTTTTGTTTTTATGTTTAACTACTGAAAAATGAAATTAAGAAGTACAAAAAAAAATTAAGCCCACACAAAAAATAATAATGAGAAAAAAAAAATAAAAATAAAAGAAATTAAACCTAATAGCAAAATAAAATAAAATAAAATAATACCAGCAGAAATTAAACTTAATGGGACGTTGGTGTTGCTGGAATGGTAATGTAAAAAAAATACCATAAGGGTTTAAAAAAAAATCAATGTATACAAAGTTAATTTTACCTCAAGATGCAGAACCCAAAGAAAAATTACACAGTTGAAAATAACAAACTGTTAAGGAGAATAAATGTATGAAGGACTTGAGAGCATACAACTGATATAAATGTTTCCATATCAATGTAGCAATACACATATATCATTTTAACAAAAATTCAAGTTTCACAGTCAAAACAAAACTTTTTAAGTAGAAATCGACATTTCAAGCTCGTCACGAATAAAATTGAAGCGATCCTCGCTTAGGGGTTTTGTGAAAATATCCGCCAATTGCTTGTCAGTATTTACAAATTCAAGTACAATATCCCCTTTTTGAACATTAAAAAATGTTGTCGAATTTCAATATATTTTGTTCGTGAGTGTTGAACCGGATTTTTGTTTAAATTGATGGCACTAGTATTATCACAATGTAGCATCAAGTTTAGATAAAATGCCATGGGTGTAATAAGGAGAAGTTCCAAAGGTTAAGAATGAGACACACATGCTGTTGTAGCAAGATAATATGGCAACAATGAATTAATGAGGTTATTCATTATGAAGAATTCATGTTATTTCAATCTATTTTCAAGCAAGAGCCAAAGAGATACCAAATTGTTAAAAGTATATGTGAAGCAGTTGAGCATGATCTAACAATCGATTTGAGCATGATCTAACAATCAATTTCTAGCAAGAGCGTACAGATGTTGTACAAGATAATTAAAAAAATACGTGAGGTGCAAGCTCATAAGTGTGACATCAAAAATAGATTAGAATTTGAGGGGATTTTTTTGAAAAAATAATCTAGTTTAAATTCTTCCCCTTGTTTCATTTGGCAAAATCAATAGGAGATATGATAAATGAAAGTTCATAACTGAAATGTTCTCCTCAATAATATCAATTAGGATGCCAAATATTACCAATAAGGATGCCAAAATGATACCAACATGCAATCTACCAAGGATACCAATATGCAATCTAGAAGATTTAACAATCATATCTCAAGTATTATATAGAATACCAAATATTGCTCATAATAGGTTAAACTCAATATAATCTCATGGCGCTAATGTAGTTCCAAAAAATGAAGCATGTTCAAGGTATAGCAATCCATATGCCAAGAAAAATCATGAATTTCAATATATAGCACACATTTAAGCATAGGCATGATTCTTAGGCAAAAACATCATCAAAGAGCATACATTGCAAATCATATGAAGCATAATCAATCTTTTTCATATCAAAGTAATAACAGTATTAGCTCAAAGGATATAAGATAGAATTTTTACCTCAAAAGCTTAAGAGAGTGTAGGAGGCATACCTTTGGTTCATGAGTTAGAAGATTTTCAATCTTCAATTTTCTTTCATGAGGAGTTCATCTCAAAAGGGTTTAACAAGTATGTTAGCAAAATGATTTCTCCCCCTAAGTTGCTATTACCCTTTTCTAATATGATTTTGTGTAAATATAGCATTCATAGAACAATCACTATTACTCAATAAAAATACAGCAGAAATCACTTCTTATCACAAACTCAAAAGGTGAAAAATAATTCAATGATCAAATAAGAGTTTGGAATGCTATTTTTCAAAATTTTCAAATTGTAGCACATAACATAATATGCATAAGAAAATAGTGTTATGCTCTTTGTTTTATTAAGAAATGATGCAACAATCTCATTTAATCACATAACATTATCAAGAGGCATTTTCATCAATTCAATCCATATACTCAAGTGTGATAAAACATTTTACTTAATGTAGAACACAACATGAATGTTATAAACAATTAATTCAACAATTTATCAATCAAAAGCATTTCATGAGATGTATGCCAATATAATCCATATTCAAAAGATATTCAATAGGATAGATGCAATGTCTCTACAAACGTATGATACTTCTTTTCATTTAGACATTGTTGATGGATCATAATCAAGGAATTTCACAACTCATTCAAATATTCCAATGTAAAGCATATAAGCATGAAATTTTCATATTGAGCATATTCTTGAGATCACAAATGTAAAATTCAAAATATAGATAGTATACATCTCAAAAACATGCTATGACATCAAAATTGATTTTACAAAAATATGACTCAAAAAGGAATTAACATATTAGTATGAAGTCATATATAAGATATGAAAAGTATGCTCACAAAAAAATTTATCACTTCTTATTTCTTTTTCATAGCAATGGATGATATGATATAAGATGTTAATGAATACATGAATCATTCATATTCTAATAGGCATTCATCAAAATAATATAATTCTCATTTTTGAGTTCAATGAATGTTTGAAAGAAACTAGCAGAACATGACTTAGCAAACTTAGTACAATTAGGTTACATGGAAACAATGATTAGACACAACCTATTATACACAAATCACACCTTAAAGAATATAGAACTTTAAGCTTAAAAGTGTGTTAGGAGTTATACCTTCATTTACCTCTTTTGTTCATCTTGGTGATTTTCATTTCACCATTCTTCTTCTTGTAGGAGCTGATTTTGCTCTTTAGATTGAACACTCTTGTTGTGCATTTCCTCTCGAAGTCCTTGGTGTTTTTTGAGATTCCACCTACAAAATATCTTGATTTCTTTCTTGGTACCCATACTTTCTTGAGTCCATGGGGATTAGTCTCAAGAACATTTAATCTCATAAAAGGTTTAGGAGGATCAAAACCAATGCCTACTTTGTCAAAACACATCTTTTATTTCCAAGAAGCTTGTTGAGGTTTTCTTTTCCTTTTACAAAATTTTCAAGAGTTTTTTTTTAAATCCTCAACATTGTTTTTCAAAATGTTTTTCTCATTGGCAGTAGATATAAAGTCATTTTTCAAAGTAGCATTTTTCATTTTTAAAACACCCACATCATTTGAAAGAGAAGTAACTAATTTCTTTAATTTAGAATTCTTAACACAAACATTTCTAAATATGTCATGTAATTCATTGAAAGCACTTTCAAGTTCTACATAATTAGAAATTACCTTATCTTGAGTGGATTCTTCTTCTCCAAGAGCCATGAGACACAGGTTGGCTACTCCATTATTTTCTCCCCAAATGGCTTCCTTTTTGCTGCCATCCATCATTAAAAGTTCATGAGTCATGAGTGAGCCTAGGAATTTTTCATTGCCTAATTTTGTTAGGTCTTTTGCTTCTTGGATAGCTATAACCTTAATTTCCCATTCATTTCGCAAAGACTTAAATATTTTTCTTACAAGCTCACCATTAGTATAAGATTTACCAAGAGATTTTAGAGCATCAATAATATTGGTAAATTTATAAAACATCTCAGAAATATATTCAAATGATTTCATAGTAAATAGTTTATAATCATGAATAAGCATGTCAATCCGAGACTCTTTTATTTAGCTAGTTCCTTCATAGGTGATTTCAAGTTTATCCCAAATCTCTTTAGCAGTAATACACCCAGAAATTCTATTGTACTCATTTGCATCTAGTCCACACACAAGAATAAGCTTGGCTTTAGCATTAGCCTGAAGGAGTTTATAATCACACTCATCAAATTCATCCTCACGTTTAGGCACACTAATATGGTTTACTACCATGGTAGGGATTTTAGGACATTTAGTGATAATGAGCCACAAAGCATAATTGGTAGCTTGAAGATACAAACTCTTTTTTTCTTTCCAATGAATATAATTACTACCATCAAAGAGAGGTGGCTTATTGCTAGCTTGTCCTATAGTAGAGTAAGTAGAATACATGGTTGATATGGATCAAAAACTCAAAATTGTTAAATCTAAACAAGAGCCCCAGGCTCTGATATCAATTGTTACCCAAAAGAAAACCTAAGAGGGGGGGTGAATTAGGTTTTTACAATTAAAAATTAATAATACCATGATAAAAATTATGACTAGCACAATAGATAAATATAGTTAATGAAATAAAAATAATTAAAACAAGTGTTCTAACAACTATGTCAGTTAATGATTTTAGCACAGTGAAAATGTGAAATATAGCTACAACAATTTAAATAAAATAAAGAGATAAGGGAGAGAGGCAAACAAATTTATAGTGGTTCGGCTTCAACTCGGCCTACGTCCACTCCTCAAGTTTCACTTGAGATTTTCCACTATGCTCTAGCTTCACGGTGGTGCTAGCAACCTTTTTACAAATGGAGTAATCCTCCACGGATTTTACACAGACTTTCTAAGTCAAGAACACTGAGTGTACTACACTCTTACAAGATTGAAAAGAAGGTGTTTTTGCTTTCACAGAAAGTTACAAGAATTATCTTTCAAAGATAGATATATAAAATGAAGTTTTGATTTTTCTATAAATCTCACACAAGAAAGATGAGCTTAATGCTATAAGGCTCAGTGTATAATTTCTGAGAGAGGATGTAAACAAAAATTGAAGAACACTTCTCAGAGAATTTTTCAGAGAATAGATGTGAGTGATTATAGATCAAATAATATTTTCTGGTTTTTTTTTTGTCACTTGTTTACATTAGAGGCTTTGGTATATATAATGAAACTTATAGCCGTTTATAGCCGTCATATTCATTTGAATTTATAGCCGTTTATAGCCGTTGTATTCATTTGAATATCTTCCACTCTATCATTACTAATTTGAATATCTTCCACTCCATCATTACAAATTTGAATATCTTCTACTTGAATCTTTTGAACTGCTGCTGGGCTGGGCTGTTTGAACCTCTATTTTTGGGCTGTTTGAACTCTTGATTTAATCAAATATTAAATACATTCTAACAACATTTAGGATGAAGGTTTAGGTGAGAAATAATGGGACAAAATAAATTTTGGTTCTATTTTTCTCTTTCAAATAAATTAAAACATAAAATCATCAAAATAAATGTTGATTCTATTTTTCTCTTTCAAATAAATCATCAAAATAAATTTTGATTCTATTTTTATCTTCCAAATAAATTAAAAACATAATTAAATAAATCATCAAAATAGATAAGTCTAACATCATCTATAATGACACCAAATTCCCAAGGTGGAACTGTTCCGGAAACACACAACTGGATAACCTCCAGGTTATCACCTTCAATTTCCACCTGTGACAGGTTTAGAGAAACAACCATTAGGCAAGCATAACAAACAGCTAAGGCCTTCCCCTGTGCAACGGAAGACATTCGTATCCTCTTCGCCAGCCCATCAACCAAGCAGCCTCATCTATCTAGAAGGAGAACAGCTATAGCGTCCTTCCCAGATTGTAAATTAGAAGCCACATCACAATTAAACTTCCAAGCGCCCATACGAGGAGGTGACTGTAGACACCCCATTTTTGACTTCCCGTAAGACTTAGGCGCTACTGATTGCTTACTTGATGGTGCAGGCTATGCTATGCAAATGTTCGATTTCTTTGGCAAGGAGAGCATCAAATCCTAAACCTCACACCCCTTTTTGGACCAAAGCCTTTTGACCAAAATGATTTTAGACCTTAAAACACTCTCTTTCAAAACATTTTTGAAAGAAGTTTCTACGATGTTCCAAGGCTCGCATTTTGTTAAATGTTGTGTTTTTCGGTAAACTGAGCAAGGACAAAGTGGAAATGCATGAAGGAGAGGTCAAATCTTCAAAAATTAAAACACCTTGGTTAGAGGTTTGGAGTTGAAGAAAATTGGAGGGGAGAGAAGAAACCAAGTTGGGGGAAGAAGTTGGGCATGAACCGTTAAGAGAGAGTCGAGTAGCCCTCGCTAAATCGGGTCTATCCATTTGTACACTTGGATTTCAGCTATGAGGCCACCACCGTTGGAAAGTGGACTTCTGGGGCTTTATTTTTCACTCAAGAATCTCTTAAAGCCGTGTCCGGATGAGGGAGATATGGCTGGTTGAAGTTAGGCATCAATCTGGTTGGACCGAAATTGAGCAGTCTTCACTAAAAGAGGGATATCTCTTAGCACACTTATAATTTTGATTTGATGCTGCTATCATTGGAAAGAATACTTCCGGGAATTCAATTTAGGCACAAGAATGACCTGAAAAGGAATCCATATGAAGGAGATATGTTTGTTTGAAGTCAGGGCCAGAACCAGTTTTTGCTGTTGGCCACTGGGGGAGTGTGCCGGCCACAAATGGAGTTTTTCGGCCATAGGCCAGCCAGAAGTGACCCTTATCGGCGGCCACCAGCTAGTTAGCCACCAATGGTGCCCGGTCGGCCACAAGTGTCCAGAAAGCTTAGAATTTGCAGATATTTTGGTCCAGCTGTCTTCAAAATGCTCCAACTGTCTCTAAATTAGATATTTCAACCCAAGGCTTGTATTTTTCTATATATAGAGGCTATATCTCTTATATTGGAAGGTTAGCAAATTTTGGGAGCCTCTCTCTCTAAAAATCCTCTCTCTCTACAAGTCTCTCTCTCTAGTTTTCTCTCTCTCTTGCCTTTTTGTGCATACAAGTAGAGAAATACTTCTAGTTTGCCTAGGCATCCTTAACCAAAGTTGCTTACCCTTGGGTTGAGATTGCTTGAGGCTCTCTTGCAGCCTCCTTTGTGCTCTAAAATGGTGGTTTAAGCTCAGATTTGTGCCTATTGTGTGCTTTGCTTTAAAGGTATAGAACTTACCCCATTTAAGCTTATTTTGCACACTTGTTTTGCCACCTTTGCAAACTATTTTTGGCCTGGTTTTCAACTACAAAAACCTCTGTTTTTAAGGTTTAAAAATGGTGGTTTAAGCCCTTTTTGGAGTTAGGGGTGGTCCACCCTTCTTGTAGCTTGCTTGCTAAGTTGTTGTGCCATCTTTCAAAGTTGTTTTAAATCAAAATTTTTGGCCTTTCTAACCACTGAAAATCAGAGAATTTTCAATGGTAAAAACCATGTTTTGAGGTCCAAAATAGGTGGGGGTGGCCTCCCCTCCTTGTGTCTTGTTTGCAAGTGTAGATGGCCTAGCATGTGAGCATGTTTTTCTATCCGTTTGAGACTTGATCTCAGCATGTTTTTGCTACTGATTTAGCATGCTTTAACTCTGTTTTGAGCCTTCTTGGTCATATGAAACTTGTTATGCATGGTTGTAGTGCAAAGTCTTCACTAGTTTAGTAATTTAAGGCCTCTAACATGTTTTACTTGAGAGGATTGCATGTTGTAGCATCATTTAGCATGTGATTTCAATGCATATATCTCTGTCACACTCTCACATACTTCACTCATTCATTGCTTTTTAGAGTTGTGCCTTGTGCCTTGTTTGTAGGCCAACATGTGAGCATGTTTTTCTTGCCTTCTATGCTTCGATCTCAGCATGTTTTAGCCACTGTTTTGGCATGGTTTAGCTCTGTCCAAAGCTGGATTGATCATTTGAGCTTGATATTGCATGCCTCTAGTGTAGTGCTCTTCACTAGCCTTGATGTTTTTGGCTTTGAACATGTTGTGCATGTGTTGCTTGCATGTTGTAGCACTATTTTCCATGCCATATCAGCACTGAAAATTTTGCAACCTCCCTCATTTCTTCACTTTTTATTTGTTTTGAGGGTTGGTTAACCTTATGATTGTGTTTAAGCTTGAGATAGAGCTTGTGTTCAATGGCTTTAACCCACTTTTGAGGGTTCCTCCTAGCCAAAGGCATGATCTCTCTCATGTCTTAAACCATCCTTTGGTTGACCCCTCTCTTATGAGAGGATTTTCACATTAGACTTAATCGGTTAAAGGATTAATCGATAATGCAAAATGTGTAACCAAAATGAGCAAAGTAAAACATGAACAAGATAACCATTTGTATTGCATTGCATGTGGTTGGATCGGACGTTAATCCAAACACAAGAAATGTGGGACGTTTCATACTCAAAGTGATAAAACATGTCACATTTCTTGGTCGCTAACACCTTTGATCATACATGATAGGGTGGTGGTCCTTAGAGTCTTATTTGTGCATTCATTGACTTTGTACAAGCTTGACTCTTTGGCCATCATGCATTGAAAATGCTTGATTGATGGCTTGAGAGCCAAGAATTACACTCCTTTGAGCTTGAGAAATGATAAGAAGGGTAATGGTACATAAATTGTGTGAGAATACACTGCTTTGTCTCTGTTTGCTCCCCATTGCAGCAAAAAGGAGAATTCCAGGGAAAGGGTGGCCGACAGCCACAAATAGTGGCCGACCGGCCAGTAGTAGTGGTCAACCGGCCAGTAATAGTGGCCGACAGTCACCTATGGTAGCCGACCGGCCATCAGTGGAAAAGTTGCTCAAAGTGTTCCTAAGGTGGAGCAGAAGCAATCTGTTATTTGGTGTATTGATCAGAGATCAAAACAAAGGGCAAACAGAGGCATCCAAAGGCAAGGCGGTGGATTTTCGGAATGAAGCCAACCAAGCATGCATGTCTCTCTTGCCCGCGAGGCCACTTTATTGTTTCATTAGCTAGTTGTAACTAACTAATACATGTGTTGTAATTAATTAGTTTAATCTGTTTTGTAATATTTTAATTAGCTTAGCATAGCTAGTTATTCAAATTCAATTGTGTTGTAATTAATTAGCTAGAATAGTTAATTAGTTGTTTTGTAATAATTAGGTTAGCTTAGTGTAGCTTAGCTTATTTATTCGGACCCTCCTTCGTGAGGGCGTAATGTTGTAATAAGCGTGCGTGTGTGTGTGCATGTCTTCCAACCCCACTTCTTTCTCCTTTTTACTTAACCGCTTTCGATGGTTAGTCTAGGGCACATTTTCAATTAGCATACCTTATGCTTTGCATGTTTGCATCATTCATTTGTATTGCATGCACCGAGGCTCGGCACATCATTCAAACTGCATCGTATTTCAATACTTATTTGAATACGTGTATCAAATTGTTGCATTCATATGCCATCTTAGATAGTGTAAACAAGCCCGCGGGGGACCTCGCTACAGTTCGGACTCGACTTTTGTGTCACGGTTCGTAATCTTGAACCAAAGAGTCCAAATCCGGCAAATCGTTTTTGAAAATAGATGTTTTTGAAAGAAGTGCCAAACATGGACTGCTTTGCCAGATACAGAGTCGCCACCTAAATATTTTTAATGGAAAATTTAGGAAACCCTGACTCGGTGCCAAAGGCCACGTGTCCGTCATCACCAAAGTTGCCTCGGCTCGGGAACTTGGGTACGATTGGGGAAGGTCACTTCGTGAGCACCCCCGCTCGCCCGGTCAAAGACCGGCCTCTACTAACCATGATATCTGATTTTGAAAACGTTGTGAGTTCTTATTCCGGTTATTAGCTTAGGTTACTATGTGATGCTCGCAGCAAACAAGTATAGACTGAGTCACCTGAATTGGAACAAAACATTTCATGTTTGTTTGTTTGAAAATGGTTTGATGGTGCTACCCGCAGGTAGGCTAAGACGCGGATTTGCCACCCTCAGGTGGGCTTAGAAAACATGATTTTGCCACTATCTAGTGGGCTTAAAACAAACAGTCAATGATTCGTTCCAATTCAAGTAACACAACCTCCACCCACAGGCATTCAAGGCAGTTATATCACATAAGCATTTAGCCTCATGGTAAGCATGCTATTCATGGCAACACTCACACGCATGCAAGGATGCTAAAGCATAAAACTTACCGAGTACTCCAAGCCAAAAACGGAAACTGATTAAGAATCAATGCATGATCCTAAGTATACAGAAATGCCTAATGCAACGCATGCAATAATGCAACTATAGCAGGCTCGGCTATTCTAAACATGGCATATGAAATGCTACAACTATCACGTATTCAATTTGGAATTGAAATACAAATGCAGTTTGTATGATGCGCCGAGCCCGGTGCGTACAAAACAGATGAATGATGCAACATGCTGTCATACTGTATGCTTATTGAAATATGCCCTATATCTAACCATCGTAAGCGGGTAAATAAAAGGAAAGAAAGACGTGGAGTTGGAAGACATACATCACACTCACTCACACTTATTACAGTTATGCCCTCGCGCAGAGGGTCCGAATAAATAATACAGTCCGAAATAAAAGAATAATACATTCCGAAATATACAAATTCCTAATTAATTAACAAATTAAACTAAGAAAGCTTTAAACTGGCATGCAAGCCAGGGGTGCCTCGCTTCTGATGAATGATGTATGCTGGACTGCGTTGCGCGGAAATCCACTGGGATGCCCAATTTAGCCTCTGTTTGCAATGTTTCTCGAAAAGCGTGCTGGACTCCGAAAAGTTGCTGATTCCTTATCTTGCTGCAACAGAGAGCAGGAAAAGGGCATAGCAATGTATTTCACAGATATATGCATGCCTCGATTCTCGTGCCACCAATCACGCATAACGATGCATGATGGCCGAGGAATCGGATTGCACAACTCAATATAGGATGAATGCGGGTGAATGCTACAACAAAAACCTAGCTCCATCATGGGTAATCCGGAGTGTCGGTGACTGGGGAATTGAGACCCGTTCCGTCACTCGGAGTACGAAACGTGCCTCGTTTCCCGTGCCCAGGCTAACTCCTATCCCGAACACAATGCAATATGCATGATATGCATGAAATGCAATTAAAATACAATCCTAACATACACAATGCTATGAAAATGAGATGCCTCGAAATGCACGCAAGCGGGCACGCAAACCGAGGCGATGATATGAAATCATGAAATAGCATGAAAATGCAAATGGAATGAGACTAAGATGAGATGCCTCGAAATGCGTGCCCACGGGCACGCAAACTGAGAAAATGGCATACGGAATGCAACAGGACTAAAATGGCATACGGAATGTAGAATGGACTTATACCAATATGAGAGAGCCTCAGCCACACTCACACGGGAGGCCGTCGGATAAAAATGAGATGCCTCGGAATGCGTGTCCACGGGCGCGCAAACCGAGGCGATGCATTAAAGCATGAAATGACATACAAAATGCAAATTGGGCTTATACCAACATGAGAGGGCCTCAGCCACACTCACACGGGAGGCCGTCGGATAAAAAGTGAGGTGCCTGGAAATACGTGCCCACAGGCGCGCAAACTGAGGCGATGATATAAATGAAATGTATCATGAAATGACATACACTATGCAAATTGGGCTTATACCAACATGAGAGGGCCTCGGCCACACTCACACGGGAGGCCGTCGGATAAAAACGAAGTGCCTCGAAATACGTGCCCACGGGCGCGCAAACCGAGGCGATGATTTAAATGAAATGTATCATATGGCATATGAAAAATGTAAATTTCAGCAGCCAAAATGATGCAAAAACAGTCACCGAATTATAGCAAAATTACACCCGATGCCCGAAATGCAATGTTAGGCACCCGAAATGGCCTACAGCTATGCCAAACATGCACAATATGGACACGACATGTAAAGACAGATGCTAGGCAGCCCCTAAAATAGCATTTTTACAGTACAAAGAATGTCCAAACAACAATCACAAGTATGGCAAAAATAGCATGCAAAAATGGGGGAAAATAGGGGAACAATGAAACAAGTGATATGTGAAATGCTCAAACTGAAAAATACAGTTCTACAACATTAAAGAGGGACCAAAAATATGCACATTTTCAGTGGGTGACATCCCCCAATTCAGTATGTAGATATGCTTAACATAGCATGCAAAATATGAGCCAAAAGAGAGCTATAACATGAGATACCAAAAGGATGCATCAAACAGCCTTGGACCCTTAACAAAACATGACAAATGGGCCAAAATAAGACTCTTTCCTAGCCTGATGAAGACTCAAAAACAGAAGCATGGTGAGCTAGCAAGACATGCAAAAATAAGGGACTAAGGGGGGGTATAACATGAAGTACCAAAATCATTCACCAAATAGCCTAAGACCCTTAACAAAACATGACAAATGGGCCAAAATAAGGCTCTCTTCAGGCCTGATGAAGGCTGAAATCAGAATCCAAATAAGCTTAAAGAAGGCATGCAAAATGGGGCCAAAGAGAGGTACAAAAAGAGGCCATGCATGGAGGCCCCAAACAAGATTGATCCCTTCTACAATGTTGTAGAGGGACCTAAAATAAGCTCAAACTCAGTTAATGGAATGCTCGAAATCAGACTTCAAATAGGCTAAAGAAACCATGCAATTTTACGGTAAATTGGAAGAATTACAAAACAAGTGCATGATAGAACCACCAAACATGGTTGAGCCCTTCTTCAATGTTGAAGAGGGGCTCAAAAGAAGCCCACTCACAGTTTATATCAGGCTCGAAAATGGATCACTCATAATCCAAACAAAGCATGCAAAATATTGGCACAAAGAGTGATATTGAAAGAGGTGCATCATAGAGGTGCCAAACAAGGTTGAGCCCTTCTACAATGTTGTAGAGGGGCTCAAAATAAGCCTAAAATCAGTAGGGTTCGGAGCCCAAAACAGAGAGAAAGTAGGGTAAAGAATTGATGCAAAAATGTGCTCAAAAGGGAGAAATAGTGACTTACCCTTGAAGATCAAGCTTTTGTTACTTCTTGGCTTCAATTTGTTGCTTCTTAGCCTCTGAAAAATCCTCCTTTGCTGCTGGAATGGAGGTGGTGATGGTGAAGCTTAGGGTTGATGAACAAGTGGGCTAGAAACTTGAAGGTTTTTGGAGCTTTTGGGGATGAAAATGGAGGCAAAGGAGATGAAGTCTTGAGAAGAAAGTTGCTAACCCTAACAAAGAAGGAGGTCAGCCCCTTAAATGGACCAAAAGGGGGTGTAAAAGGGGAGGGAAATGCACCCAAGCTTTCCCTCCCAAAATATCCCCCGGAGGGCTGAGATATTTTGAAAAACAGCTGGACAGCTGTAAAGTGTTCAAAAGGAGGAAGCAGGCCGGCCACGCACTTTTCTTGAAGATGGCCGGCCGGCCACCCCACTGGTCGGCCAGCCACTCCCCATGGCCGGCCGGCCATGGCCAAAAATGAAGACAACAATTAATGGCCGGCCACCAATTTTTAGGGTCCTCCCAGGTGTGTAGAACAAGGCCCATGGTTGGAATTTGACAACTCTGGAACATGAGTCACAACATTGCATTTGAAGGAGAGGCTCAAAAATGAAAATAACAATTACTGGCCGGCCAGTATTTTTTAGGGTCCTCCCAGGTTCCCTCATCACAGATATGTGGTTTTGGTTGGAAGAAAATGGCCTAGGGTGTTCAACATTAGCCCGGAAGTGAGCAAGACGGGCGCCGGAAGAGCATAACTGGTTATCTGAGATAATTGCTGGCCTCCCACCCTCCAGTGATCTTCCTGGTGCTAAAACAGAGGTACCTGCCAAAATTGAACAAAAACCAATGCAAAATGAATGCTCGGGGGCCAAACCGCGAGGTTCGAGGCCCGAAAACCGGCCGTAGGCACCGAAAGTGGTATTCGGCCACGAAGTGGGTATCTGAGGCCCCAGTGTTCCTCGTTATGATAAAACAGAGGTACCTGCCAAAAATGAACAGAAACCAATGCAAAATGAATGCTCGGGGGCCAAACCGCGAGGTTCGGGATCCCGAAAATAGGCTGTAGGCACCGAAAGTGGTATTCGGCCACGAAGTGGGTATCCGAGGCCCCAGTGTCCCTCAACAGGGAGTAAATGAGATGCATGCCAAGAACCAGAGAAATCGGAGATGGTTGGGCGGTCCCGAACCGCAGCACACAGCCTGACGGTTCCGAAAACCGGGAACCGGGCTCCGAAACGGGCAAAATGGCCTACGGCCACGAAAAGTAGCCCACGGCCACCGAGAGATAGTCTACAGGACTACTCCCTTCCCTCATGAAAGAAAACAGAGAAAACCGAGTCTGGTTCGCAAACCGAGACAAGGCATAGAAGAGGGTTCGGAAGTCCGGAGGCAGGGCGCACGGCCGCGACTCTAAGACTTCTGAACGAGCACAACATGCAACATCACCGAGCGCTCAATCGGTGACGTCTGAGTCTTAAGGTCGGTCAAAAATGGGGTGTCTACAGTTGCCCCTCTTTGACAGAACTCGGAAGTCACAAGTGACGGGAGTGAATGTCAAAGCCCAAAGACGACCCATTTTTGACAAGGCCGAAGACTTAGACAATCATACAAGACAAACAGAGATATGTGTGCCCGCAGGCATGCCCGCAGGCAGGGGGGGCAAAATGTAAAATGATATGCAGGGAGATTTTGATAATTGGACTTATACGCTAAGCGAAGCCGGTTTGAAGATTGGACTTATACGCTAAGCGAAGCCAGTTTGAAGATTGGACTTATACGCTACGCGAAGCCGGTTTGAAAATTGGACTTATACGCTAAGCGAAGCCGGTTTTGAAGATTGGACTTACACGCTAAGCGAAGCCGGTTTGACAATTGGACTTATACGCTACGCGAAGCCGGTTTTGAAGATTGGACTTATACGCTACGCGAAGCCGGTTTTGAAGATTGGACTTATACGCTACGCGAAGCCGGTTTTGAAGATTGGACTTACACGCTACGCGAAGCCGGTTTGAAGATTGGACTTACACGCTACGCGAAGCCGGATATCACTCATGATCATGCAAAGAGAGCTGTAATGAAGCAATTATGCAAAATAAATGCAACATTTTAAGCGAATGCTAGGCAAGCAAGTAAACTTCAAACCAAACTATACCTCATGCAGAAAGGATGTAAGAAAATCATGGAATCTTCACGAACATGTACGATAGATACACAAAGTGAAGTGAGTGTGATGGATACACTATATGAAGGAAAGTGTGATGGATACACTAGGCGAGTGTGTGATAGATACACAAAGCGAACGTGTGATAGATACACAAAGTAGACATAGTGTGATAGATACAAAGCGAGTGTGTGTGATTGATACACAAAGCAGGCATAGTGTGATAGATACAAAGCGGGTGTGTGGTAGATACACTATATGAACAAAGTGTGATTAATACGCTAAATGTAGTGAGCAAAGTGTGATGGATACACAAAAGGCAAACGCAAAGTGTGATAGACGCACAATAAGTGAACACGAAGTGTGATCGATGCACTACGTGAACAAGTGTGATGGATACACTAAAGGTGAACACGAAGTGTGATAGATGCACTTAGTGAACAAAGTATGATTGATATACTAAAGGTGAACACGAAGTGTGATAGATGCACTTAGTGAACAGAGTATGATGGATATACTAAAAGCGAACACAAAGTGTGATAGATGCACTATGTGAACAGAGTGTGATGGATACACTAAATGTGAACACGAAGTGTGATAGATGCACTTAGTGAACAAGTATGATAGACATACTGAAAGCGAACACAAAGTGTGATAGATGCACTATGTGAACAAAGTGTGATAGATATATTGAACGTGAACACGAAGTGTGGTAGATGCACTTAGTGAACAAGTATGATGGATATACTAAAAGCGAACACAAAGTGTGATAGATGCACTAAGTGAACAAGTATGATAGATATACTAAAAGTGAACACAAAGTGTGATAGATGCACTATGTGAACAAAGTGTGATTGATACACTAAAAGTGAACACAAAGTGTGATAGATGCACTATGTGAACAAAGTGTGATTGATACACTAAATCAATGAAGTGTGATTGATACACTGAAAGTGTGATACAGAAAATGAGAATGTGTGTGATAGATACACAAAATGAGTGAAGTGTGATTGATACACTGATAAATGATCTCAAACAGAACTCCTTTGAATGAACCGTACATACAATATCGTGCATGACTGAGAAAGAAACTTGATAGGTACAATGCATTACAATGCATGATGCTTAAGGAAGCAATAAATGGACAAAGCGGCGCTTTAGAAAGCACCTCATGAGGTGAGTGGCGGTGAACCGCTCTTCTCCGACGGGAATCTCCCCTTGTGCTCTTCGAACACTTTACCTTCAACTCACAGTATAAAGGCTCTGGAACGCTGACAAGGGGTTCTACACGTAGAATACTTTGGATGCTGCCTTTCTTCCTGGTCATATTCATAACTTTCCCTATTCTCCAACGGGGTGACAGACTAGGTTGGTTCAGTATCCAGAATTGAGGTGCATACACGCTATCTCAACCTATGGGGCTTCCATACGGATTTCAAGCCGAGGGCACGCCTCTGGGTATTTAAACCAGACTTTAGTCCCGGAAATTCCGAACCTTTACGTTCTAGGCATCAGCCATTCGAACTCTAGTTTCCACCGTCGCAGTTGGTCTCCTAGGAACTCACTGCAAACACAGCCAAGATGACCCTAGCAAGGAACTGGTACTCAGAGAGAGCATTTCTGATTGCCATTTTGGCTTGAAGCAGACTTGATCTTGAGCTTGAGGTAGAGGCACACTCATACTTCGGAGCATTGACAAGGCCTGACAAGGTGCATACGGAATGCGATCTCGGAGCTTACTGAAGTTGGAACAAACTCAGATGCCCGACATTTTCCTCTTTTGCTTTTGCTTTGCAGTCCGGAACCATTATAGCTTCAGATAGGTCCTGGTTCCACTATTCTCATATGACCTGGGTTGAACCCTGCGGTTTTATGAAAGAACGAATACTGTTCTGAACAAATGTGGAGAACGGCACGGCACTCGGAGCACAAAATGATTTTAGTTTCAAAATTGAGAGATGAGTTCTCGACCAGGTATTGAGCCTACGACTGAACACAGCAAAACGACTCAACAAGGAAATAAAAGGCTCATAACCTAGACACATCGAGTGACACTCGAAACGACCCAAAACAAAATCGAGATAAAACAAAAGACACGACACTCAGACGTGCACAGGGAGCCTGTTTCACCGGGTAGTGTTTCCCACCCTTTCTCATTTGTGGTTCTCACATCACTCGGCCCTCAAGCTCTGTTTTTCTGAAAAAACCCTTTTCTCACTTTTTCTCTCATCGCACATCTCTCTATTCTTCAATCTCTCATTTTTCATCCCTCCCCTGGGTGGTTGATAGATAAACAGCAAGTTGTGGGCTCGTGCCCCTAGCATTCTGTTAGATTCTTCTTCTTCTGCACGTAGCTAGTGAGTTTCTCCCACAGAGGGGCTGTGCTACAACTGGGTGTGTAGCAAATCTGTAGCTGACATCGATTGATGATGCTCTACTGGGGAGTTTGGACGTGATAAGATCTGTCCAGATGATGGAGTGGGATATCTTGCCCCATTCCAGTTCGTGCTTCGCACTTTGCTTGATACCTCGTTTCTTGGAGGATGTGAGAGCTTTCAGCCTTTTGTTGTGCCCTTCAGTTGTGCCTTTCTGGCAGGTAGAGTGCCCTTCTTGGCAAGTATGGTGCCCTTTCTGGCAAGTATGTTGATAAAAGGGGAAAGACAGAGAACCTGACTCAACTGTGCCCCTAGTTCATCATTTTGACCATTTTTTGTTTTTACTTTCTACTAAAATAGTTTTGACCAACATGAGAGTTAGATTAACACGCTTGTTCGATTTTTGATTTGAAATCATGTAAGTCAGGCTATGAGCACTGCAAATTTTCCTTTTTTGGGTCTAAGAAATGGTCCAGTTTTTGGAAAAGATGAAACAATTTTTGGGAAAATTAGTCAACCTCAGTAAATTCTCAAAAACTATTTTTGCAAACGGCCACTGCTCAACAGCATAGAACCCACTCTCGAGATGCACAACCTCAGATTCGAAGGAAAATTGCCCCTTGCTGGAGGGGAGCTGCATGGCAACGGAAAGTTGCCCCTTGTTTGAACGGCACCGCGGCGCATTGAATGGCAACGGAAAGTTGCCCCTTGTTTGAATGGCGCCGTGGCACACTGAATGGCAACGAAGAGTTTCCCCTTGTTTGGATGGCACTGCAGCGCGTTGAAGTCAGTCCTCAGAGCGATGATTGTGACCAAACTCTCGGATACAGAGAAGGCAAGGATGGTCAAAAACCATTACATGGACACAATTGAATTTGAATTGTTTTACGGTTGGACTTCAGGATGAAGTTGCCTACGTATCCCAAAGATGGGAATCAAGCCTTACGTAGTTCGGGTTAAGGTACACTCGGGTATTTAACCTCTCCTTTTTATGCTCTAACTTTTGCCAAGGCGCCTGTTGCAGGTTTTCAACCTTGCGAGCTTTGCTTTTCTTTTCTTTTTCATTTCTTTCTTTTTTTCTTTTTTCATCTTTTCTTTTCTTTTCTTTTCTCTTCTTTTTTTTTGCATTCTTCTTTTTCTTCTTTGTTTTTTTTTCTTTATTTTTCTTTCATTCTTCTCTTTTCTTCTCTTTTTTCTTTTTTTTTGCTTTTCGTATATATTTTTCTTGCTCTAACTTTTGCCTGGGTCGCCCTTCCGGGTTTTCGGCCCAGCGAGCCTCTCAAAGGGTAAAAGTGTAGCTTGATCTATGCCAAATGGTTGTAAGGTTTTGAAGCCATCCGTATCCAAGAGAGTGGCTGTTGATTTGCAAGAGGACTCATCTTCGACTCTTCGAGCACATCGGACATTTTTTGCCCCTAGTTCGAGGGGTGCTTCTGATCTAGCTTTGCAAGCTTCTTCTGATGAGGTCTGACCTTCTTGATCTGACTTTGGTGCCTCTTGTTCGAGGGCTGCTTCAAATCTGGCCACACAGGCCTCACATTGTAGTTGACCGTTGAACATTCTGAATTCAAGTTCAAGGTTTGGAAGCAAAGGGGTTGAGTCTCGAGGCCGAGAGCGATCCTAAGCTGCACAATCTCAAGAACGATTCCACACATGTCTTCGCAGGACCGCGCAAAACATTTTTTTGAAAGTTTTTAAGAAAACGACAAATCGCTCGCGCTGAAGACAGTGTAGGACCAACCTGGATCAAAGCTAGGGTCCTTCTCAGTACTCACACTAACAAGCATGATTTCATTCATTAAGGGCTTAGCACGCCTCTCTTTCTCTCAATTGATCAAAATTTTGCAAAACCCGAGGAATTCCTTCCTCTTCGTTTTCACCGCAGTGTTCAAAAAAAGTTTTGAAAAACTCAGGTCATTACAATGACTTCAAGGTACAAGAGAGCAGGTGGAATGCACTGCCATATTATTCAAATCCCGGCACAACTAGCACACGGCAGAAGCAAATGCGAGAGTGTGGAAATCATTGCTGTTTCATTCAAAATCTATTGGCACAACTAGCTCCCTGGCAGAAACAAATTCAAAACAAAACAAAAAGACGAACGCAAAACAAAATGGTGACGCCCGAGGTAACACCTCCGGAATCACCCGACTCCTATACAACAGGACTGACTCGATACAACAAGACAGACCCAAAACAAAAGAGACTGACTCAAAACAAAAAGACGGACTCAAAACAAAACAACAAAACTGACCCAATACCCAAGTCAGAAAGCACAAAATTAACAGCACTTGTATATTGCTCAAAACAGTGCATGCCATCCACCAGAGCTGGAGTATTCTGAGCGCCATCCGCAGGTGGTTCATCCCTCGATCACATAGTCGCCTTATCCCCCACAAGTTCACTGATCAAGTGCCGATAGACTTTGCGGGACCTGGTGCGGCAATGACCCCTTTGTCAAACAGATCTTGTACATCATGGCGCAGACGAAAGCAACTGTCGGTGTCATGACCGGTTTGCTGATGGTAGGCACAGTATTTAGTCTGGTCATGCTTTGCAGGGATAGGATCGGGTAGGGGCCGTTGTTCCAACGGTTTCAAATGTCCTTCCCGGAGTAAGACCCTAGAGCCTTTGACAGAGGCATATGAAGTGGAGTGAAAACCCTCTTGACTCGGGGTGGATATTTGGCCGTCTGTGAGTTACTCCCGGACGCACCGGTGAATGGGGTAGCCTTTCTTGATGTGGTGGTAGTGACCATGCCCACTTCAGAAGATCTTGCAGCTGCATCACCACTGGTGGTCACATTCGAACTGCGAGAAAACGCCCGCCTAGGCTGCTCTTTCTCCTGGTCAATAAGGCCCTGCTTCATGGCATCCTCAATCTGTACTCCCATCTCATGCAAATCTGAAAAGGTAGGGAAGGGGAGCACGATCATTTTCTGCATTAGTTTGGGCTGGAGGTTGCGCACAACCATCCGTATTTGATCCTTATCCGTTAGCCTAATGGTCATCATTGAGGCCTTGGCCCTCCAGCGGGCTACAAAGTCAGAGAAACCCTCTTTCAGCTCTTGCCTGGTCGTCTCGAGATCACGGGTTGTGATCTCAATCTGGGTATTGTATGAATATTGTGCGACGAAGGCCTCGGCCATCTCCTCCCAGTTTCGTTTCACTGAATCCTCCAATTTGGCGTACCAGATGGCTGCAATACCCGACAGGGTCCTGCCAAAAAGGGAAAGCTTCTGTAATCTTGTCAAGCCCATTGGGCAGAACATCTGAAAACAAACTCAGGTGGACCATGGGATCTCCTGACCCGTCAAAACGGTCAGTGAGGCATTTTGAACCTGTCCGGCATCTCAGTATATCCATCTCCAATGTCCGGGATGGAGTTGACTCCCTGAGATTTCTTAAACATCTTCTCAAGTTTGCTCAATTTCAATGCCGTAGGGTCGACCTCGAACTCGAAGGGAGAGTCTGGCAGATTGGTAGGTGCTTTGGATAGCTGGGGTAAAATTGGGGGCGGAGCGGGTACCAGAATGTCCGCACCCTCCTGGACATTTGGCATCTCCCAGGTGCTGGAGTTCCTGCTGGGAGAGGAACTTGTTGGGAAGCAGACGCGCCGCTTGCTGTTGCAGCCTGGTGATGAGCTCAGCCTGCTGAGCCATGATTGCAGCCTGCTGCTTGGAAAATTCCGCTTGGCGGATAGCGTCTTGCTGCATGAGTTTCATACTTTCTTGCATCTGCCGTATCATGGTCTCCATCTCTGACGTGTTCTGCTGATCCATCTAGACTGACCGGTGTCTATTCCTGCAGTAGAAACTGAAACTGAGACTCAGCTGACTATTCACTGGTGGAGTGGATAAGGGCCACTGATCTGGTAATTACTGAACTGGTGATCTGTGCCTGACTGGCGCTCTTCACCCTGCCTCCGGTAAAGGAACACTGATTGCCCTTGAACTGAATCTCTAACCCGACAAAGTCTATCACACAAGTTCGGTGTACCCGGGGGATATTGGAGCCCTCTGAAGCTATGGTTCCAGACTACCTAGCAAAAGAGAAAATGGACAGCATCTCAGCCTAATTTTACCTGAACAGATACGAGCAAAGTTTGATGAGTGTGCCTCTCTACTGAATTCTGCCCCCAAAATTCTGCCTGTAAACTGTTACCCTCAGGTAAACTGAATCCCAAAATACTGAACTGGTGCCCACAGGCCTGATGCCCAAACTCGCAAACTGATACATGCATTCCTGTAGAGACGCACTCTAAAGCACATAACAGTAAGTGAGAGCAAAACACCCCTATTTTGGGGTAGGGTTTCCCTGTCCTATTTTGTCAGGAGCTAGGGTTTCACTACGCACATAGCGGCTTCAAAACAACCTATAAACGGGTAAGCAACCTGTCCTAGTTTGGAATGGTCACTATGGATCCGAATATGCACTAGGTCGAATGGTCAAAAAGGGTGCCCCGGTAAAACCGGGGTTTGTGTTCCCATGCTGTCAGAGCCAGAGCGATCAGCCTTATGGACATGACTTGACAAGACAAGCCTCTGGCAAATCGTTCGGGAATGGCATATGGCAAACACGGTGTCCTAGGCTCACCAATGCAAATGCAATGCAAAGAAACACACAAGTGTAGTCAAAACAGATATCATGAGTTCGAGTCAAGTTCTCTAAATCCCCAACAGAGTCGCCAGAAACTGTAAACAAGAACGCGGGGGAGTCCCTCGCTACAGTTCGGACTCGGACTTTTGTGTCACGGTTCGTAATCTTGAACCAAAGAGTCCAAATCCCGCAAATCGTTTTGAAAATAGATGTTTTTGAAAGAAGTGCCAAACATGAACTGCTTTGCCAGATACAGAGTCGCCACCTAAATATTTTTAATGGGAAATTTAGGAAACCCTGACTCGGTGCCAAAGGCCACGTGTCCGTCATCACCAAAGTTGCCTCGGCTCGGGAACTTGGGTACGATTGGGGAGGTCACTTCGTGAGCACCCCCGCTCGCCCGGTCAAAAGACCGGCCTCTACTAACCATGATATCTGTTTTTGAAAACGTTGTGAGTTCTTATTCCGGTTATTAGCCTAGGTTACTATGTGATGCTCGCAGCAAACAAGTATAGACTGAGTCACCTGAATTGGAACAAAACATTTCATGTTTGTTTGTTTGAAAATGGTTTGATGGTGTGCTACCGCAGGTAGGCTAAGACGCGGATTTGCCACCCTCAGGTGGGCTTAGAAAACATGATTTTGCCACTATCTAGTGGGCTTAAAACAAACAGTCATGATTGTTCCAATTCAAGTAACACAACCTCCACCCACAGGCATTCAAGGCAGTTATATCACATAAGCATTAGCCTCATGGTAAGCATGCTATCATGGCAACACTCACACGCATGCAAGGATGCTAAAGCATAAAACTTACCGAGTACTCCAAGCCAAAAACAGGAAACTGATTAGGAATCATGCATGATCCTAAGTATACAGAAATGCCTAATGCAACGCATGCAAAATGCAACTATAGCAGGCGGCTATTCTAAACATGGCATATGAAATGCTACAACTATCACGTATTCAATTTGGAATTGAAATAATGCAGTTTGTATGATGCGCCGAGCCCGGTGCGTGCAAAATAGATGAATGATGCAACATGCTGTCATATTGTATGCTTATTGAAATCTGCCCTATATCAACCATCGTAAGCGGGTAAATAAAAGGGAAGAAAGAGTGGGGTGGAAGACATACATCACACTCACCATACTTATTACAGTTATGCCCTCGCGCAGAGGGTCCGAATAAATAATACAGTCCGAAATAAAAGAATAATACAGTCCGAAATATACAAATTCCTAATTAATTAACAAATTAAACTAAGAAAGCTTTAAACTGGCATGCAAGCCAGGGTGTCGCTTCTGATGAATGATGTATGCTGGACTGCGTTGCGCGAAAATCCACTGGGATGCCCAATTTAGCCTCTGTTTGCAATGTTTCTCGAAAAGCGTGCTGGACTCTGAAAAGTTGCTGATTCCTTATCTTGCTGCAACAGAGAGCAGGAAAGGGCATAGCAATGTATTTCACAGATATATGCATGCCTCGATTCTCGTGCCACCAATCACGCATAACGATGCATGATGGCCGAGGAATCGGATTGCGCAACTCAATATAGGATGAATGCGGGTGAATGCTACAACAAAAACCTAGCTCCATCATGGGTAATCCGGAGTGTCGGTGACTGGGGAATTGAGACCCGTTCCGTCACTCGGAGTACGAAACGTGCCTCGTTTCCCGTGCCCGGGCTAACTCCTATCCCGAACACAATGCAATATGCATGATATGCATGAAATGCAATTAAAATACAATCCTAACATACACAATGCTATGAAAATGAGATGCCTCAAAATGCGCGCAAGCGGGCACGCAAACCGAGGCGATGATATGAAATCATGAAATAGCATGAAAATGCAAATGGAATGAGACTAAGATGAGATGCCTCGAAATGCGTGCCCACGGGCACGCAAACCGAGGAAATGGCATACGGAATGCAACGGGACTAAAATGGCATACGGAATGCAGAATGGACTTATACCAATATGAGAGAGCCTCAGCCACACTCACACGGGAGGCCGTCGGATAAAAATGAGATGCCTCGGAATGCGTGTCCACGGGCGCGCAAACCGAGGCGATGCATTAAAGCATGAAATGACATACAAAATGCAAATTGGGCTTATACCAACATGAGAGGGGCCTCAGCCACACTCACACGGGAGGCCGTCGGATAAAAGTGAGGTGCCTTGAAATACGTGCCCACAGGCGCGCAAACCGAGGCGATGATATAAATGAAATGTATCATGAAATGACATACACTATGCAAATTGGGCTTATACAACATGAGAGGGCCTTGGCCACACTCACACGGGAGGTCGTCGGATAAAACGAAGTGCCTCGAAATACGTGCCCACGGGCGCGCAAACCGAGGCGATGATTTAAATGAAATGTATCATATGGCATATGAAAAATGTAAATTTCAGCAGCCAAAATGATGCAAAAACAGTCCCCGAATTATAGCAAAATTACACCCGATGCCCGAAATGGCCTACAGCTATGCCAAACATGCACAATATGGACACGACATGTAAAGACAGATGCTAGGCAGCCCCTAAAATAGCATTTTTCCAGTACAAAGAATGTCCAAACAACAATCACAAGTATGGCAAAAATAGCATGCAAAAATGGGGGAAAATAGGGGAACAATGAAACAAGTGATATGTGAAATGCTCAAACTGAAAAATACAGTTCTACAACATTAAAGAGGGACCAAAAATATGCACATTTTCAGTGGGTGACATCCCCCAATTCAGTATGTAGATATGCTTAACATAGCATGCAAAATATGAGCCAAAAGAGAGCTATAACATGAGATACCAAAAGGATGCATCAAACAGCCTTAGACCCTTAACAAAACATGACAAATGGGCCAAAATAAGACTCTTTCCTAGCCTGATGAAGACTCAAAAAACAGAAGCATGGTGAGCTAGCAAGACATGCAAAAATAAGGGACTAAGGGGGTATAACATGAAGTACCAAAAGCATTCACCAAATAGCCTAAGACCCTTAACAAAACATGACAAATGGGCCAAAATAAGGCTCTCTTCAGGCCTGATGAAGGCTGAAATCAGAAGCCAAATAAGCTTAAAGAAGGCATGCAAAATGGGGCCAAAGAGAGGTACAAAGAGAGGCCATGCATGGAGGCCCCAAACCAGATTGATCCCTTCTACAATGTTGTATAGGGACCTAAAATAAGCTCAAACTCAGTTAATGGAATGCTCGAAATCAGACTTCAAATAGGCTAAAGAAACCATGCAATTTTACGGTAAATTGGAAGAATTACAAAACAAGTGCATGATAGAACCACCAAACATGGTTGAGCCCTTCTTCAATGTTGAAGAGGGGCTCAAAAGAAGCCCACTCACAGTTTATATCAGGCTCGAAAATGGATCACTCATAATCCAAACAAAGCATGCAAAATATTGGCACAAAGAGTGATATTGAAAGAGGTGCATCATAGAGGTGCCAAACAAGGTTGAGCCCTTCTACAATGTTGTAGAGGGCTCAAAATAAGCCTAAAATCAGTAGGGTTCGGAGCCCAAAACAGAGAGAAAGTAGGGTAAAGAATTGATGCAAAAATGTGCTCAAAAAGGGGAAATAGTGACTTACCCTTGAAGATCAAGCTTTTGTTACTTCTTGGCTTCAATTTGTTGCTTCTTAGCCTCTGAAAAATCCTCCTTTGCTGCTGGAATGGAGGTGGTGATGGTGAAGCTTAGGGTTGATGAACAAGTGGGCTAGAAACTTGAAGGTTTTTGGAGCTTTTGGGGATGAAAATGGAGGCAAAGGGAGATGAAGTCTTGAGAAGAAAGTTGCTAACCCTAACAAAGAAGGAGGTCAGCCCCTTAAATGGACCAAAAGGGGGTGTAAAAGGGGGGAAATGCACCCAAGCTTTCCCTCCCAAAATATCCCCCGGAGGGCTGAGATATTTTGAAAAACAGCTGGACAGCTGTAAAGTGTTCAAAAGGAGGAAGCAGGCCGGCCACGCACTTTTCTTGAAGATGGCCGGCCGGCCACCCCACTGGTCGGCCAGCCACTCCCCATGGCCGGCCGGCCATGGCCAAAAATGAAGACAACAATTAATGGCCGGCCACCAATTTTTAGGGTCCTCCCAGGTGTGTAGAACAAGGCCCCATGGTTGGAATTTGACAACTCTGGAACAGGAGTCACAACATTGCATTTGAAGGAGAGGCTCAAAAATGAAAATAACAATTACTGGCCAGCCAGTATTTTTTAGGGTCCTCCCAGGTTCCTTCATCACAGATATGTGGTTTTGGTTGGAAGAAAATGGCCCTAGGGTGTTCAACATTAGCCCGGAAGTGAGCAAAACGGGCGCCGGAAGAGCATAACTGGTTATCTGAGATAATTGCTGGCCTCCCACCCTCCAGTGATCTTCCTGGTGCTAAAACAGAGGTACCTGCCAAAATTGAACAAAAAACCAATGCAAAATGAATGCTCGGGGGCCAAACCGCGAGGTTCGAGGCCCGAAAACGGCCGTAGGCACCGAAAGTGGTATTCGGCCACGAAGTGGGTATCCGAGGCCCCAGTGTTCCTCGTTATGATAAAACAGAGGTACCTGCCAAAAATGAACAGAAACCAATGCAAAATGAATGCTCGGGGGCCAAACCGCGAGGTTCGGGATCCCGAAAATAGGCTGTAGGCACCGAAAGTGGTATTCGGCCACGAAGTGGGTATCCGAGGCCCCAGTGTCCCTCAACAGGAGTAAATGAGATGCATGCCAAGAACCGGAGAAATCGGAGATGGTTGGGCGGTCCGAACCGAGGCACACAGCCTGACGGTTCCGAAAACCAGGAACCGGGCTCCGAAACGGTCAAAATGGCCTACGGCCACGAAAAGTAGCCCACGGCCACCGAGAGATAGTCTACAGGACTACTCCCTTCCCTCAGGAAAGAAAACAGAGAAAATCGAGTCTGGTTCGCAAACCGAGACAAGGCACAGAAGAGGGTTCGGAAGTCCGGAGGCAGGGCGCACGGCCGCGACTCTGAGACTTCTGAACGAGCACAACATGCAACATCACCGAGCGCTCAATCGGTGACGTCTGAGTCTTAAGGTCGGTCAAAAATGGGGTGTCTACAGATAGCCGAGCCTATTAATCATATTGCATGTGTTGCATTAGGCATCTTGTATATTTAGGATCATGCATATTTCTAACTATCTTTTGTTTTGGCTCGGAGTACACTGTAAGTTTTACGCTTTAGCATACTTGCATGAGTGTGAGTGTTGCCATGATAGCATATTTGCCATGAGGCTACTTGCTTAAATGATTAACTGCATGAATGCCTGCAGATGAAGGCTTTGTTGCTTGAATTAGAACAATTCGATGAATGTGAGTTTTAAGCCCACTTTGCGAAGTGGCAAATCATCATGTTTTTTTTAAGCCCACTTGAAGGTAGCAAATCCACGCTTTAGCCCACTTGCGAGTGGTACTTTCAAACCATTTTCGAAAGCAAACATGAGTTGTTTTGTTCCAATTCTCGCGACTTAGTCTATACTTGTATGTGTGCGTCACATAGTAAAGTTAGCTAATAATCTGGATAAGAACACATGAGATTTATAAAACAGCATATCATGCTTAGTAGAGGCCGATCCTTTGATTGGGTGAGCGGGGGTGCTCATTTCAGGACCTTCCCCTCTCGTACCCAAGTTCCCGAGTCGAGGCAACTTTGGTAATGACGGACACGTGGCCTTTGGCACGAGTTAGGGTTTCCAAAATTTTTCCAAAAATAAAATATTTAGGTGGCGACTCTGTAATCTGGCAAAGCAGTCTAGTTTTGGCATTATTTGATTCAAAATCGATTTTCCAAAATGATTTGCCGGATTGGACTCTTTGGTGTTTATCAGTCTCACATTGCACTTTGTGAGATTAGATTCAGAACCGTGACAGGAGTCCGAACTGTAGGAGACCAATTCGCGCCTCTCCGAAAGGGGGGCGCGCGAAGAAAGTCGAGTCTATAGTGACCAAATGGGACCCCTCTATCTTGCACTAGAGCCTTCTAAACTGGGAACATGAGACCTCCTAGCAGATGGACCCGTCAGTTGAGCATTCAGAAACTCTCGTTCTTCTCGACAAGCCTTGGCTAAGGCTTCCCACGGGTTGACAGGGATATGTTCAAAAATAAACTCGTTCCGAGTCTTCCAAATGGTCCAAGCTAACCAAATCAGTTTAGTCAACAACACTCTGCCCTACGATGTGGATCCAAATTCTGACAGTCAGTCGCCAAACCAAAGATTGGCTGAAGTGATGGGTAAAGTATCGATTCTAAGGCCTAAACTACAGCCAAACCACACTACTTTAGTCCAAGGGCACCGAAACAACAAATGCTCAACAGATTCGAATTCGGAATGACAAATGGGACAAACAGGCTTAGGAGAACGCTTCCGAAAAAACAAGTTCTGCCTCGTAGCCAAAGAGTTGTTACAGATCCACCAAAGAAAGTGCTTTAGTTTCGAAGGGACCTCCAAGCTCCACAGAAGCTTTCATTCTCTATCTGTCCACAATGACGAAGGCAATGAGGCTTGATTGATAGCTTGGCGAACAGCCTGATGATACCTCAATTTAACCGAGTAACACCCTTTCAAATCAAAATGCCACACCAAACGGTCAGCCTGATCTACAACCGAAATAGGGATAGAAATAATTGCTTGACATTCCTCGGCTGAAACCGCACTTTGAATCTTCCCACGATCCCACACTTTAGTAGAATTTGTGATGAAGTCACTAACCTTTGGGCTGTCACACCCATTAGCCCTGTTAGAGACCACTTTGAAGCCCCTGACTGTTGGAATCTAACAGTCCTCCTAGAAGTTAATTGATGCCCCATTACGCACTTGCCATCTCAAACCCCCTTCTAACAAAACCCAACCTTGCAATAAGCTAGCCCAAGCCCAAGAGGCATGAGCCCCTTTAGCAGCATGGTGGAAATCAGAACTAGGATAGTAGATTCCTTTCATAATGCAGGCAAAGAAAGACTCAGGGAATTGGATAAGCCTCCAGCCTTGACGGGCTAAAAGTGCATCATTAAAAGCTCGAAAATCACGGAAGCCTAAACCCTCGCTTCACTTGGGTAAAGTCAATTTCTGCCAAGAAACCCAATGGATGCCTTTGCCTATCGGATCACCTTTCCACCAAAAATTCCGAATATAAAAGCTAAGCTTGTCACATAACTTCAGAAGAAATTTGAAACAAGCCATTGTATAAGACGGAATAGCCTGAGCCATAGCCTTAATGAGAATCTCCCTTCCTGCAGGAGATAAAATCTTTGCCTTCCAACCTTGCAATTTAGATAGCACCCTTTCACAAATAAAGTTATAAGTGTCAACCTTTGATCTGCCCCAACAGGAAGGGAGCCCCAAGTACTTTGCATGCTCCCCAATCTCTGAAATACTCAAAACTCCACATAACAGCTGCCGTTGGGTCCTATCCATGTTTTCTGAGAATTGAGTCCCCGACTCATCAAGGTTGGTAGACTAACCCGAAGCTTCCTCATAAATCTGCAACACTCGGAGCACCTCCCTACACTGCGACTCCATGGCTTTAAAGAATAACAAAGCATCGTTAGCAAACAAAAGGTGAGACATGATAGGGCATGACTGACGGATGCGCAGGCCAACAAGTCTCTGATCCCACACACTCTTCTCTAGCAACTTGGAAAGGACATCAATCACCAAGATGAACAAGTATAGAGATAGCGGATCACCTTGACAGAGACCTCGAGATGGGATGACACTTATTGGGATGACACTTATCCTTTTGGCTCCATTAATAACCATCGAAAAAGAAACAGTTATAACGCACTCCATCACCCATTGCACCCACCTCCCATGAAAGCCCATCTTCACCAAAACAACTCTTAAAAAGTCCCAGGGAACGCAATCATAGGCCTTATTGAAGTCCAATTTAAGAGCAAGGTCCACTGATTTCCCTTTCCTGATCTTAAGGGCATGAAAAGCCTCATGTGCCACAATAATATTGTCCTGAATAAGGCGACCAGACACAAACGCTGATTGATTAGGAGACACCACAACCCCAAGAACTTTTTTCAGTCTATTAGCAAGAATTTTTGTGATAATCTTGACAATAAAATTACATAAGCTAATAGGCCTGAAGTGTGTCAATTTAGTTGGAGCCAGAACTTTTGGAATTAAGACCAGATTGGTGTGGTTGAGTTCCTTTAGTAAAAACCCACCTCTAAAAAAACTTCTAACTGCTTTGCACACCGCCAGTCCCACCACATCTCAATATTGTTGATAAAAGAATCCCGAAAAACCATCATGTCCAGGTGCTTTGAGAGTACCAAGCGAAAACACCGCAATACGGATTTCCTCATCGGAGACATCATGAGTTAATGAGGCATTCATGTCATTGGTAATAACAGACTCAACCACTACCAAAGCACGCCCCATCTCATTTGGGCTTGCAGTCGAATAAAGAGAAGAGAAATATTCAAAGAGAAGGCCATCAATCTCATCATCCGTGGACGCCCAACTGCCATCATCACGCTGCAATGTAAGGACTTGATTCCGCTGTCTCCTTTGATTAATAGTTGCATGAAAAAAGGCTGAGTTTTTGTCCCCGTAATTGAGCCAATTAATCCGAGACCTCTGATGAAGATACATTTCGTCTTGTTGCAACAAAATTGTGACCTCTGCTACCAACCAATCCTGAAAGGATAAATTATCATCCGTCGGAAGTTGACTTTGAATAATAGCAATTTGGGCTTTCAATTCTGCGATTCTCGATTTACAATTACCAAACTCAGATCCACTCCAGACACGAAGCTTTTGCTTACAGCGTTTAAGTCGCCGAGCCAATTGATGCATAGCAGAGCCCACTGGATTGAGATTCCACGCCTCCTGAATTGTCTCCCCACAGGCAGGGCTAGTGGACCACATCGACTCAAATTTGAACTACCGAGGAACTCGCTTAGATGGGATACAACATTGCAAAAGCAAAGGACAATGGTCAGATGCGACACAAATGTCATGAAAAACTTGGGCATGAGGAAATTCATTTCTCCAATCAACAGTAGCCAGAGCTTTATCTAGCCTCTTGTGGACCGTACTGTCACTGCCTTGATTGTTGGTCCATGTATAAGCATTCCCTTTGAATTCCAGATCCAACAAAGCACAATCTGACATCAAATTTTGCAAGTCCTCAATTTGGGACTTGCTACATGCATTGCCACCTTGTTTTTCCCACAGTGTGCCCACCTGGTTGAAATCGCTAATACACAGCCAAGGGTATCGAACTTCACGAGCCATTTGAGTCATATATTTCCAAAATTCGGACCTCTCTCGACAGGAAAGAGAAGCATAAAGGAAGGAAACTACCCATTGCCTGCACCAAGGCCCAGAAATAACACACCAAAAGATATTTTTTGACTTGAAACGCACATCCAACTAAACCTCCTCTGCCCACCAAAGCGCCAATCCACCCGACATACCAACAGGATTTACGTAACATTTGTTGGGAAAATTCAGACTCCGACAGAGACGTTCCAACTTTGCCAATTTATTCTTGGTTTCCATGAGAAAAATCACGGAGAGACGATGGGTTGTGCACAACCCTTGTAAGATCTGGATTGTTAGGGGACACCCTAACCCCTGACAATTCCAGCTGATGATCAACATGGGTTTTTGGGCTGTTTAAGGCCAGCCACTAGAGCCCATTCATTACCATACTCACAATCAGAGGTAGAAAAACTACTCAAGACTTGAGAGCAACAATCATCAACATCAAGGGAAGGGTGACTTACATGCACCACCTTTTCGGGTAAGGGCTGCTTAGCCACTTCAGATTGTTAAACAACCACATCAAAAAGCTGAACTTTCCTCGGCCTCTCCACTTTACGTCCCGCCAGCTTAGAGACAGATGTGTGCTCGACAGGGAAGGAAACAGCCCCCATAGTAAAGGTTGGCCCCAAGCTTAGAAGTTCGCCCCCATCCTCCTTTGCCTTCAACAGTTTCAGTTGTCATGTATCAAGACTGTCATCCTCCTGGGCCTTTCTTTTTAGAGAAAGATCACTAAAAACCGTGGAGATACACATATCCACAGCCCGATTGGTAGGCCTACTTTACGTTGGGCTCGCATTTGGGCTGATCTCCACAATATTAACCTCACTTGAAGGCTAGACCTGCTGATGACAATTTTGGACCAGGCCCGCTGCAAGGATCTGATCCGCAGGCTCAATAACAAAATAACATTGGTTGGGCTTTGGCCAGACCTGGTCCTCTACTATCGTGGGCCTAGGCCTAGAGTTACTAATCACACTATTAGTCCTGCAGCGTGACAAAGCCCTTTAATCCCTGGGCCCAAAAAGAAAATCACACCGAGCCACCTTCCCACTATCACTGTTAGAAGGATCTGGATATTCTTTAGTGCCACCTATCTCCAGGCCGAAGCATGAACCAGTGGCACAGGCCTCACTCGCCACTCTTTCCTGGCATACAGGTTGTACAGACTCGTCTACGACCCTGCTGGAAGCAGTTGGCAAATGCTCCTGTAACACGCTAGGGCCACGCGCCATCGCCAAGTTGCTCGCCGGCTCATGGGAATGATGACTCCCTGGCTGGACCCGAAAATTTTTCCCTTCCATGTGTTTCCGAGATGGCTCAAACGGCAAACCAGAACTTTGAGCTATACCAGTCCTCATCTCTGGTCCATACCCAAAATCCTTCCCCTCTTCTCTGGTCAGGAACGTACATGTGACATTATCATGGCCAATACGACCACAATCATAACAAAACTCCGGTAGCTTTTCAAACTTGTACCAAACTTTGATGTCCCCTTCACCCTGATCCTTACTTCCACGTCGATGAAGGATGAATCCTTGTAACAATGGCTTAGTAACATCCACTTCAACGCGAAGGCGCAAAAAGTTCCTATGCAACAAAAGTCCCTCCGAATGAGCTTCTACTTCTACAAGCTTTCCGATTCTATTATTGATAACCTCCCCATGCGATTTGGTTAATTTATCCAGCGGTAAACCATGGACTTGAACCCAAAAGGGGCACCACCGAAACTCCATCTCCGCTGCCGCTAACCCTATCTGAAGAGGTTGAAGAACCAAGAGATTGCCCATGACAGACCACGGAGCCTCCGAAAGCACTTTTCTCCGATCCTGTGCCTCAGCAAATTGGAGGAGAAAAACTTTGTCGGTCCAAGGTGAAATGGACACCGAAGCCCTAGTTTTCCACGCTCCCAAGAGAATATTAGATACCGTAGTTCTATTAAGACTCTTGGGAGTAAGGATTTTCCCTACAAGGAAAAGATCTGAAACATCATCACATTCATCCGAAACTTCTGGAAATACAAAGCTTTCCATGAAGGAATACTACCAATACCTGAATCAATAAGTAAAATCAACCACCCAAAGACCAGTAATCAAGACCACCGAGTCTAGAATTTGGGATTGGCCCAGAAAACTACCAAAAGGTAGAGAGAACTTTCACAAGGAAAGAGAAACGCCCTTGGGTATATCAAATATGAACTCAATATTACATCACATATATATTTGTACTTGTTGATTCAATTCAGTAACTTGGATTGATATTACATAACATCTATGTACCAATTTTTTAAAAGGAAAATTACATACAAGTGAGAGTTAAAAAAAAAAATTACAAACATTTAAGGTATAAGTGTGCCTTTAGTAGGATGTAAATAAAAGGTTGTGGGGATGTAAGTGTCACTTGCGCCTTTTCATGTATTGATAATTTTTCTTTTAACTCCCATCTGCATCTAATTCTTTTTTTTCTTTTTTTTTTCTTTTACTTTTAAATTCCATCATTACCAAATACTTGTGAATTCAATTCACTAGTTTTTTGAGTTAACAAAAGCATATGGAACATTCCAGTGATATTCCAATTATTAGTAATTTTAACGCATGTCTTGTTTATACATTTGTTTACAAGTTTTTTTTTATTATTTTATTATTTTTTTTAGAGTTATAGGATATTAAAAGTTTGCTTAAAATTTAGGTCTCAAAACCTTCAAATTTTAAAAGATTATGGACAAATATTGCTATAAGCGCAAATTACACAGAATGTCTTTATACTTTGACTCCTGTAATATTTTGGTCTATATAATTTTAATTTGTTTAATTTTGAAATTGAATTTATGATCTTGTTTCAATTTAGTCTAATTGATTATAATTTTTAATATTTTTTTAAATGAAAATTTACACATAAACGACATGTATCATGTTTTTATAGGTAAAATTGTAAGCTTATTCTACTTAATGTGTTAGCCTCATCCAACTTAATAAACATTTTCCTTTAAAAATCTTAAGCAGCCATCATCAATTAAAATCAAGTTAATTAAAATAATGAGGACCAAAACGATATAAGAGGCAAAATTAAAGCAAAGCCTACTGATGTAATTTTCCCCTCAATATAAATAGTAAACAATAACTTTACAATCATGAAAGATCCTATATCAGTTAATCTTTTCTACAATTGTCTCTCTCTATCTCCACCATTGGTGCCTTTCAACCGCATTGACCAGAGCTGCTTCAACCACCACATCCACGGATTTGATCTCAACCAACGTTATTCATCGCCATTGTCGATTATCCATTGGCTTCGCCTCCACCATTGTTCGTACATCTATTTCGATTGGTTGAATCTCATAGGGCTATATCTAAATTGTTAGTGCTTCACCGGTCTAGATCTCTACCATCATTCAACATTCGCAATGATCTCCATATTCTTATTCACTATTTGGTTGTTGTCACCACCTTCACCTTGTTGTTTCTCTCTCTTCTATCGTTAATCCATATTTGTATTTACAGTCATGATATATCCCTAAAAAAGGGACACTAAATTAGCCCTAATGTATTAAAAATTCAAAAAAAAAAACAATAAAGAATAAAAGAGAAGACACACATAGCCATCACATCATGGGGGCAACTCATTAAAGCTCTATATTTAGAGCTCCCAAATATTTTTATTGTATTTATTAATTCTTTGTCTCTCTCTCTCTCTCTGTGACAACCCTCACCTCTGATTAGTGCTAATCTGTGATTAAGCATGATAAGTGACTGATTAAGCTGAAGTTTTGAACTGATTGTATGAGTGTATTGCATTAATTGCACTTCTATTAAATGATCTGTTCATGTTTTCATTTCGAACTGCAAATTGAAGGCCTTATCGGCGGCCGAATCAGAAATTGATTAGTGTTATGTGCTAATTAGAATTTATGTGATTTTATGATAGATTTAATTAAAATTTGTTTTGGCATAATTAAATTAGATTAAATAATGTTAAATTACAATAGTTTGGATTTATTACAAGATTGCCCACTACTACAAAAATAGTTAAAGATCACACTTTGACAAAAAAAAAAGATCTCACTTTTATTGGAAGTGTGATTAAAAAAAATTAGATTGATATTTTAATCGCACTTAATTTGATTGAGTGTGATAATATTTTTTTTTAATGTCACTTTTCAATTAAGTGTTATTATATATATATTTTTTAATTACACCTTCTAATTAAAAGTGTGATTATATATACACTACTATTTTTTAATCACACTTTTTAAACAAGTGTGATTATATATATATTTTTTAATCACATATTCTAATTAAAAGTGTGATTATTTATATATTTTTTAATCACACATTCTAATTAAAGTGTGATTATATATACACTACTACTTTTTAATCACACTTTTTAAATAAGTATGATTATATATATATTTTTTAATCACACATTCTAATTAAAGTGTGATTATTTATATATTTTTTAATCACACCTTCTAATTAAAGTGTGATTATATCACTACTACAAAGTTAAAAATCATACTTTGACAAATAAAAATATCTCATTTTTATTGAAAGTGTGATAAAAAAAAGTTAGATTGATATTTTAATCACACTTAATTTAATTGAGTATGATAATATTTATTTTTTATGTCACTTTTAAATTAAGTGTGATTATATGTATATTTTTTATTCACACTATTAATTAATGTGATTGTATATATTTTTGAATATATTGTTTTTATATAATAATATATCCCAAACTGGTGCCTTTTTCTCTTCCATTACTCTCAGCAGGCAAAACAAGATTGAATTTGTAAGGACAAATCGTTTTGAGACTTTTTCCAAATAAAACCCTAGCACCTCATTGTATGCTCAATGTCAACATCTCTTCATCCTCTTCCAATCTCCTTCACAGTGGACTTGCATCCCTTCTCCCTTACAAAGGTATGGCCTCTCTCTCTCTCTCTCTCTCTCTCTCTGTTGTTTAATGGTGGGGTAAGGGTTTTCGATAACGTGGTGGCGCTGTGGTGGGGATGGAATGGTGTAACGGGAGGTGTGGTGTGAGAGGAGGGCTAGTGGTGCTATAGTAGGGACGGAAAGGGCGAGCATTTCAGATTTGTGGTGGAGAAAAAGAGTAGTTTTGTGGTTGTGGATAAGAGGGAAAGAGGCAATGGAAATCTGAGAAGTAAATTTCATTCAAATTTACTAGGGTTTTCTTCTCATCTGGTTACCGGTGACATTGATTATATATTCAGATTAGTTTTGTTTGAAACTTGTTTTCTGACATTAAATCGAATTTTTCCATGTGGTGTTTGTTTGCAGAACTGATGATATCAAAGATGGAGGTACTTTTTTCCATATGTTTTTACATTGTGATCTATGGCTTTCATTTGATTGTAACAATTTTTATTGATTTGTAAAGAGAAAGGAAAAGAACAGAGAAAATATAGAGTAAAAAGATGCTAAAATTATTACTATCACAATTTTTCCTCTACAAATCCCTGATCCAAACATAGCATGAGTTTTTCATTAATATTCTTCATTACAATTGTATGGCAGCTAGTAAGATAGTCTCGTTGGGAGTTGGAGGTTGTATTGGGTATCTCTTTTGCAATTGGTATGTTCCTTTGGACTCTCTTGCCCATTTTTTTGTTTGTCCTCTATTTTTGTTGTTTCAATTTTTTTTTTCTTTTCAATCAATTTCTACTTGGATTATTATTAGTCTTTTATATGTTAGTAATTGCTATTTATCATTCAATGCTCATTGATCTAGTAGAATTAATGAACTAGAGGATAAAAAGTCAAGTACTTAAAACATTTGAGATATTGGCAATAGGGCTTTGGTAGAGTGAAGAAAGTGACTAAAACACATGATGGCTTGTTTGGTACACACAATAGATTGAAGAGAAAAAAAGAAAAGAAAAGAAAAGATAATGCTGCTGAGGCTTGATGAGACCCTATGAGATTTTTATTTTTTATTATAAATAACTTGCTAGAATAGAATAACAAGGCTGCCTCTATGACTTCTTGTCATCAATGAATGATAAGATAAGACTTTAATATCATTTCTTGATGACTACAAATGTGGCTTAAACTAAAAAATGCATGACAAGCAGAACACACTAAATAAAAACTAGGATCTTAATAACAATTTACATAATCTAAAGTTCACTTGGGCTTGTCTTGCATTATCATGATCTTTTTTGGCTCAAAGGTTGCTCGCTATTTGTTCTTGGTATAAATTTGACAAATACAAATAATGATAGTTGTTGTTGTTGTGTTTTTGTTTTTATTTTTTAATAATGAAAACTCTCTTGAAAACAGGTTTTATGAGATACATGAAAGGCAGCCATCCAAAGAAAGAAGGTATTTAGATCCCTTTTCTTTTTAATTGTTCCTTGTCTAATGCGGGTATGAGCAATAACGATGTGGCTAGTTTGAATGTGTTTTATATTTGTGCTACGTGATGGGAAATAGACTTTTTACCTTGTAAACTAGACGATTCTATATATTTTCTTATGAGCTGTGTACTTTATGATATTTTTTCAGGAAGTAAATATATGTATTTTTTCTATATATTGGCAGTTTTTTTGACCCAAAAAAAAAAAAATTAATACGTTCAATTTATAATCTTTTTTAACTTATGGCTGTTTTGGTAAAATGCCTATATCATTATTAGAACCATGGTCAAAATAAGTATTGTGGCTGGATTGAGATTATCAATTATCATGTAATTCGAATAAAACTGAAAATGTCATTGGCTATGAATTGTTTTCCAGACTCGTTCTTTCTTGCATATCAATTATTTTTTCGTGTGTGTATAATATATCTGTGAACTGTTCATACATGGTGGAGGTAACCATTGTTAGGCAATCTTCACTGTATTTAAAAGATTTTAATTCTATTGTGTACAAAACAACAATTAGAATTAAAGAAATAAAGAAAAGGAGAGAATATGTTTGATTACAAAAATCAAACTCAAAATAAAAATAAATAAATAAATAACAGATTTTATTTTGTTACAAAAACACAATTAAAATCTGATTAAATAAACAAATTAAAAAACAGAATAAAATTAAACAACTTACTTGGTTAATTTCTTTGAATTACTTTTCTGATCAAGTCCAGTGTTTAACACTGTGTCCTTAAGACAGATTCGTCCTCTCCACGGTGCTTTCAGAATCTGGACGTCTATCTCCCAGGATGAAATGATCTTACCACAAACAATAGCAGCACTACAAATTGTTTGCCTTACGAACACACTAAGTGTTTACACTCTTTCTTTCAGAATAAAAATGCAGCAAAATGCAGAGAGAATTATAGAGAGGATGGAGTACGAAAATTGGAGTGAAAATCCAAATGGGAGGCTAGTCTATTTATAGATGTAAAGGTGGCTCTTGGTTTTGAATTGAACAGGTATGAAACCTGTTGGGTTTAAATTCAAACAGATTTGAATCTGTTGGGTTAACCATTCAAACAGATAAAAAACGGGAAGGGCTCTGTTTGGATGAACATTAAATCCAAACCAATTTAATTCTGGGAAGGGCCCTGTTTGGATGAACAGGAAAAACCGGACCAGTTTAATTCTGTTTGAAAATGGGAAGGGCCCTGTTTGGATGAACAAAAAATCCAAACCAGTTTATTTGAATTAAATTCAAATATTTTTGGCCCAAAAAGATTAGTATTGGGCCGAACAAGCCCAACCCAACCTCACACCGCGGGTGCAGTTTATTTGAATTAAATTCAAATCACACCGCGGGTGCAGTTTATTTGAATTAAATTCAAATGTTTTTGGCCCAAAAAGATTAGTATTGGGCCGAACAAGCCCAACCCAACCTCACACCACGCACCTAGCCCGCCCGGACGGCGGCGCGCGCGCGTGTGTGGTGGTTTTTTAGTCCAATGGGTCTAGCCCATTTTGCCCATAACCTCTCCCTCTAAAACACTTGGGTACCCCTTGGGGCACACCCCAAGTACCAAACCCATGCCTTATAAACCCTTTCAAAACCTCCCACCAAATCAATGTGGGACAAGCTTTATTTAACCTTTAAGGAATTTCCACCAAAACTCCATTTCCATGGAGCTTACTTTGGCTTCAATTTCCCATTCACTCGGTAATGGTTTTAAGCAACCAAATATACCACGTGAATCACAACGCGGCATAGAACGCGTTACCACTTTGACCCGTGTAAATCGATGCACGAGGCCCACCTAAAAATTAGACCAAACTTAGGAAAAAATTCTGATTTTACCCAGAAGTTTATAACCATTTCCAACAATCATTTCATAGGGAGACATGATAATTTGACACAAGAACTAGGTAACTGGTAACCTCTCTATCAAACCCTTTTGGGATGGGGATGAAAATTATAAGTCGCTATAGGCTATATTTTGTTAAAATTTTTGATGCATTGATTTTTTGGAAGAAGGGCTCAAGTCTTGTTTTTTTTTTTTTGATCGGCAAAAAGAAGACTTTATTGATGGAATATAAGAAAAATTACAGGAATAAAGAGGAGCTTGGAGCTAAAACAAGCTCTAACCTCCTAGTTGGTGAGAAACCAACGCACAAAGTAAAAGCAAAAAAAAACCAGAAAGATTAAAACAGCAGCCCTTCCAAGCTGTGGCTCTACAGCAGCCCTTCCAAACAGATCAGGCACTACAACAGCCCTTCCAAGCACCAAAACAAAACAGGCAGAGTAGACAACCAGCCCTTCAGATAATCTACACAACCTTGAACTAGAAGGGCTCAAGTCTTGTTGATCTAATGAAAAGATGGGTACTTTAAACTAGTCAATAATTTTGTCTTGTTCTTTCCTTGAAGTGTCATGATAGTTGTAGAGGCTTCATTCCAGTTGCTATGTTATTGCAAATTAATGTTTTTGTGGTTAGAATTGGTAAATTCCTACTTGTGGAAGTTGTGTGATACTATCTCCATCATTTGGGTTTAATACTACAAATTTGTATTTTATTTATTTTTATAATTGGTTTCTTACTCCTTTTTTTTTTTCCTCCATTTTTTTAGCATGCTCCATATCCTGATCTACATGCTTCCACATCGTTCTTTGGTGTTTATGATGGTCATGGAGGTAAGAATCTAATGTTCAATTCTACAATTGTTATTATTATGGGGATCGTTATTTATTAATACAGAGAAAGGTGATCTTATTTGATTTCATATTTTATGAAAAGGTTTTGCTTGCAATTTGGATTTGTTATGCTTTATCACTCATATGTTCTGGTAGTTCAATATTTAAGTAATTGATTAGGCAGTAGGTGATTTAGGTAGTCCTTCGCTGCATTTCATGCTTGTTCTTTATTTATTTATGTTTTTGATAGGTATGTAGATTGGTTCCTAATGGATGGCACTATTACCATTTCACAAAGCTTAATTTAGAAATTATTTAAAATTTTAATTGATGATGCTTTCTCTGGTTAAGAACCTTATTGGAGGAAATGCAATTTTTGGTTCTGCAATCTTTCTTCAAATAGATTCAAGTTCTCTAATGGGAAGTTCAGTGTGATTTGAAATGGGAGGCTTGGTAATTTAAATTGATGAATTGTATATTTTAGAATATTCTTTTCTCCCCTCTCATTTCCCATTTTGAACAGAATGTGCCTTTGATGATCCGCATCTCAGGGTTCGTAGTTGATGAGTTTCTGGTTGAAAAATATTCCTCATACAACATGGAGCAATGTTTTCAGAAATTATATGTTCACCATGATGAATAAATAATTTATTTATTTTTTTTAATGATTTTTAAGATATCATATGGTGGGTTTCTGTGTTTTTTGAAGATAGCATGTCCTCCAACATTTAATAGAAATTATATCTTCAGTGTTTATTGTTATCTTGCTTGAAAAGTGTGATTAGCATTATGACAGTTATCCATTTTATTTTTTAATTAGCAAAAGAAAATTTTATTGATGAAAAGACCATGAAAAGCACAACACGTGATACAACAAAAAAAAAGTACATATTGCATCATAGCAAAACCCTTTCATCCTAACTAGGTTAGCATGAAAGGCAAGCCTAATCAGACGCACTTTGCTATGATGCAATATGCACTTCCCTCTTTTCTATGACTATTATACATGATAGTGTATTCACGACTTTGCTTTGTGTATGAACAAATTACCATGAGTTAATTCTGGTTAAGTTGAAAACTAAATTTGGGTCATGGTAGTTATATAACTATTCTAGGCTTTCCCTCCTTTAAACTTGTTCTCTTTTGTGCTCTTTTCTTCTTCTTTTCTTTTTTATCATTTCATCTCTTTCTTCTCTTTCTATTCACTCTCTATTTATATTTTTTCTTATTTGAAAACAGATACACCAGCACATAATTGTTAAAATCTTGGTGGAATTGCTCAACACTTGGAACTGTGGGGGATTGTTCATTTGTTTATTCTTTTGGAGTTGACCCATCTTGACTTGGTATATTAATTGCTTTTCTTTCTCCACCTTGATTTGAGCTTTAATTTTTGTTGGGATTTAGTTTAGTTTACTCTCTCTGTTGATGTGTTGCTATAATAATTTTTTGATAAAATCTTTTCAAGGCTATGATTTACTAATATGTGTTTATATATATTGTTCAATCATGCTCCATATCTATATGTCATATTTATATATAGTAATACAAAATTTTATACTAGTAATAATCAAATTCGTTATTTCTTTTCTATTAATGCAGGGGATGAAGAGTCAGTGTGATAAGAAAATGTCCGATTTTGTCTTTTGTAAGACAAGAACAATCTTTACAAAAATAGTAAGTTTATTTATATGCTTCTAGCGATTTCTAAATTAATTTGTTTTTTTATTTTTCAGGTTAGAAATTTTCTGGAGATTAAAGAGAAACAATAGCAGGATGACCTTTTGAAGAAAATCATTGATGAACAAGAATCCAAACTGAGGCCGGACTTTAAATTTGAGAACAACGTGTTGAAATTTCAGGGAAGGTTGTGTGTACCGAATGATTCTGAACTGAAAAGGCGAATTTTACAGGAAGGCCACAATTCGAAACTTTCCATCCATCTAGGAAATACAAAAATGTTCCAAGACTTGAAACGAAATTTCTGGTGGCCGGGAATGAAGAAAGAAATTGCCGACTTTGTGTCGAAATGTCTACATTGCCAACAAGTCAAAGCCGAACATCAACGACTCGGAGGTTTACTTCAGCCCTTACCAATACCGGAGTGGAAATGGGAACATATCACTATGGACTTCATTGTCGGATTACCTCGCTCCAGTAAAGGTATGGACTCAATTTGGGTCATTGTTGATAGATTGACTAAATCTGCTCCCTTCTTACCTATCAAAACAATCTATAATGCAGACAAATTGGCTACAATTTGTATTGATGAAATTGTTAGATTGCATGGAGTGCTTGTATCTATTGTTTCTGACAGGGATTTGAAGTTTACATCGAGATTTTGGCAAAGTCTTCAAACAGCATTGGGTACCGAATTGAAACTGAGTAGTGCATACCATCCTCAGACAGATGGCCAATCAGAGAGAACCATCCAGGCCCTAGAGGATTTACTGCGGATATGTGTTCTTGATTTCCAAGGAAATTGAGAAAGCCATTTACCTTTAGCTAAGTTTGCCTACAACAACAGTTTTCACTCGAGCATTGGTATGGCGCCTTTCGAGGCTTTATATGGCAGAAAATGTCAATCTCCTATTTGCTGGGCAGAAGTTGGAGATGGGCCTTTGCTTGGGCCCGAGATTGTACAAGAAACCACTGAAAAAGTGAAACTGATTCAATAGAGATTGAAAACCGCACAAAGCTGACAAAAAAGTTATGCGGATGTTCGAAGGCGAGACAGGGAATATGAAGTCGGTGATCATGTTTTTGTTAAAGTGACACCAATGAAGGGTCAGATTCGTTTTGGAGTCAAGGGTAAGCTAGCACAGAGGTATGTTGGACCGTATGAAATCATTGAAAAGATTAATCCGGTGGCGTATCAAGTAGCGCTTCCTCATGAAATGGAGCATATACATAATGTCTTCCACATTTCGATGTTGAGGGACTATCTTCGGGATCCCTTCCATGTTATTGAGCCTACCCATGTAGTGCTAAGTGATGACTACACTTATGAAGAACGACTCATTCAGATTGTAAACCGACGGATCAAGAAGTTGAGAAACAAAGAAATCCCGCTGGTGAAAGTGGATTGGCAAAACCACGGTGGCACTTATGCCACTTGCGAAAGGGAAGACGATATGATGAAACGGTATCCTGTAGGGCTGCTCGCGGGTTGGTTTTGGCCGGGCGCGGGTCAAAACCGACCCGACCCGCACTTATGCGGTTGGGAAAAAATGGACCCGCAACCGCCCGTGATGCGGTTCGCGGTTTGTGCGGGCGGGTGCGGTTCGGTTTGCAGTTTAGTGTTTTTTTTTTTTTTTTTTAAATTTAACTTAAGCAAATTCGACATTTTTTGTTACTTTCTAAACACTTTTTTTTTTTTTTTTAGAAGAGTTATAAATTAAATTACAAGATATACAATTCATGATCATAATAAATAGTCCACATGTTAGATAAGATGATATGGAACCATGCTTGAGGATAGTGGATTAATCTTCCTCCTTAGCTTGCAAAAACAAACCCTTAAAAGTCAAACTAGTAACACTAATTTAAATATGCAAAAACAAACCCTTAAAAGTCAAACTAGTAACACTAATTTTAATAGTGGATTAATCTTCACTGTTTAGTTTTTAATATGCAATAATGTGATAATAGAATGACAATTCAAAATATCATATTTAACTGTGTCTACTAGACTAATGGAATATAATGATTTTTTTTTATATATATATAAATAAAAGTCAAACTAGTAACACTAATTTAAATATCATTAGATCATGATAATGTATATAAGTGCCCATATAATAAATTTTACTTTCATCCAAAATGTAAAAATAAAAATAATAACTAGTTATCTCCATCCATCCAAAATGCAAAAAATAATAATAATAACTAGTTATTTTTTCTTTTTAAAAAAAAAAAAAAAAGATGCGGGTTGCGGACGGGTCGGGTTTGACCCGAACCCGATCTTTTGCGAATTTCTTGACCCGCACCCGCCCGCCTACCTACATCGAAACCGCTCAAAGCGCTGCGGGTAGGGTAGGGTCGGGCGGTTTGTGCGGGCGGGTGGGTTTGTTGCCCAGCCCTAGTATCCTGAATTGTTTCCCCTGAATCTAGTGTACTTCCAAAATAAAGGTAATCCAAGTTTGGAGGACCAAACTCTTTTAAGGAGGGAAGACTGTGACAACCCTCACCTCTGATTAGTGCTAATCTGTGATTAAGCATGATAAGTGACTGATTAAGCTGAAGTTCTGAACTGATTGTATGAGTGTATTGCATTAATTGCACTTCTATCTGTTTGTCATTAAATGATCTGTTCATGTTTTAATTTCGAACTGCAAATTGAAGGCCTTATCGGCGGCCGAATAAGAAATTGATTAGTGTTATGTGCTAATTAGAATTTATGTGATTTTATGGTAGATTTAATTAAAATTTGTTTTGGCATGATTAAATTAGATTAAATAATGTTAAATTACAATAGTTTGGATTTATTACAAGAGTGCCATTGAGTGGCTAATTCTAGACCATTGTTTAGTCTTGACTCATATTTGTTTGGCACTATCTTATTCCATCCTCTAGAGACCAAACGTGAGAGAGAGAGAGAGAGAGAGAGAGAGAGAGAGAGAGAGAGACTTGGAAGAAAATTGGTTTCATCAAGATTTTGGCTTAGAGAATTAGAAGAATTGTAGGGAATTTGCAAAATTGAGCTAGCACACTTGAGATTCAAGACCTAGGTAAGGAATTCATCCTCTCAATTGTGAATTTAAGTTGTTTCTTGCATGGTTCATGGAATTTGGAGTTTAAAGTCAAGAATTGGTTTAAATAGTTGAATTGAGAATTAATTCATGCATGCATGTGCATATTCTTGCATTTTGAGATTGTTCTTCATGAATTTCCACATGCATGTCCACATTTTGGTTATAGTCCATGAATTCACCATGATTTTGAGTTCAAACTTGCATTTGGTCATGTTTTAGAGCATTAGAATTCATGTGAACTCTTGCATGTTATGTTCTTGTTTAGTTCATGAAAGTTTCTTTGAAATTGTGTTCAATTGGCTTACCTTTGGGCTTGATTTTACAAAATTGATCTTCAAAATATGTTGTAGTATGAGTTTTCAAGTGTTTTCCAGAAAATGGGCCCAAAAGATTGAGTTTTGAAGTGTTGAATGCTTGGTTTGAGCTTGGGAGGCAAATCTGGAAATTCCAGATTTTGGCTTCCACGCTCGAGCGACCATCTTTTGTTCAGAGCTCCGCTCGAGCGAAGGAATGCTGGCTCAAGCGTAAATTGCAAGCTCTCAGGTTTTCTGCGTGTGCAGACGCACGCTCGAGCGAAGAAACCTACGCTCGAGCGAGGACTATGTCTCACGCTCGAGCGAGCGTCGAGCAGAGATTTTCAACATCCAGCACTTTTTGCATTTTTACAGACCGCTCGAGCGAGGAAGTCCACGCTCGAGTGACCCCTGTTTTGGAAAGCTCGCTCGAGCGTAGAAAGCCATGCTTGAGCGAGACCCCTGTTTTCTGAAAAATTCTGAAAAGTGTTTTAAAGTGCATTTTTGCATCCTCATTCCATCCTAGGCATTCCTAGGCCAAGTTTAAGGCATCTTAATGAGGATATTGATATAGAACCACACCAAGTCAAGATAGGGGCTAAGTTGTTATCCCGAACATGTAACTTAGTGTGTGTTCGTTCTGTTACTATATAGGGTTGGCATTCGAGGACGCTCATTAGCTTGCCTATAGCCCAGTGCTCTGTGAGTAATAATATTGTAAAGATATGTTCAATTATAATTATTTTCCGAATGATCAACTGTTCTGCTTACTGAAACGTTATGGTTTAATGAATGAATGTTTGTCCTATTTGTAAACTGTATTCATGGCATCCATAGCAATTTACTGTTACTGTACTGTTACTGCTACTGTCACAGAGATCTCTGTTGGTTCCAATGTTTGGAACTACTACTATTACTGTTATAATGGCCATCAACTGACTGTTTGGTCTGTTAAGACCTACTGTACTGTTTTTCTATGGGATGTACCACATATGACTACTATGATTCTAAATGACTGATTTACTGATGCAATTGACTGTCTTAATTACTGAAAGGACATTCATTCTTAACCCCTTTACGCATTTGTTATTCACTGGGTTTTAGCTCACTGTTTATATTTATATGTAGGTGTCCAGGCATCAAACCGATGCTAGGAGCATCAAGTTAAGCTCTTGTTTTGTCAAGCCAACCACCGTGCCTCACTTCGAGGTTCCAAGTCCGTTCAAGCCAAGGCTATTTTGGGGTGTTTTAGATTCTCCATTTTGCCTCTGATCTGTAATAAAAGTTTAAGACTTGATTGTACAGTTCTAGTTAGGGATTTGGTCCCTGACATGGATGTTTGTGCATATGTCGCATGTATATATGTTTTGATTCCAAGTGTGGCATGTTTATAAAAAGTCTTTGTGCATTCAGATTGTCACAGCTCATTGGACATCTCTTTTATTTACTGTTTGGCTTCCGCCAGCCCCTTACTCTGTATTACTGTCTTTATTGTTAAGTAGGCCTTTGGTAATCACGGATTACTGGCCGGTTACGATACTAAACCCATAGGGGCAGGTTTGGGTCATGACACACACACACACTCTCTCTCTCTCTCTTTCTCTCTCGGTCTATTGTCTCACATTCATCTATTTCTCTCTCATTTCTCTCTTACTACTTTTTATGTGAAACCAATAAAGTGATTTCACTTTCAAACTCTACAATATCACCATCATAGTAAAATTTATGAAATTTTACTTTGAGAAATTTCTTTCTGTGAAATTAAAAATAATAAACATTGAATTGACTTTCAATGTAAAGACATTGAAATTTTGTTAAGTTTGAATTAAATTAGTTACTCACTTTTTTAGTCCAAGTCAGTGAAATTTGACTTACTTTGTGCAATTTCATTTCATAAAGTGAAATTTCACTAATAATTCAATGATATTTGATTGACTATAGTCAGTAAAATTTTATTGAGTTAATCTAAAAAATAGTATTTAATATAAGGCTAATCTAAAGTCGATGAAATTTTACTAAAGTCAAACAAATTCGATAACAAGACATGTAAATAATTCAAAAAAAATAAAATAAAATAAATAATTAATTAATTTGTAATTATAACAAGATTGATTAGTCAAATATAAAAATATCACAAAAGCAGGCGTAAAAGACGGAAGCATTTGCAACGGCATACTTGCCGTCTCAAAAGGTGAGTTTTGTGATGGCACAATTTGCTGTCGCAAAAAAAGGAGAGTATTTGCGACGACAGAGATTGCTGTCGGGAAAAAATAGAGTTTTTGCGACTGCACTAGCTGCAGTCGCAAAAAAAAAAAAGTGAGTTTTTTGCGACTGTAATAGGTACCGTTGCAAAAAAAAGGTAAAAAAAAATATTGTGGCTTTGAGATGACTTCATATATATACAGTCACAAAATGGTTTGAATAAATGCAGTGGTATTTTCCTATCGCAAAAAAATTTTTTAAAAAAATGACGTCGTCTTACTCTTTTGATATAGCATTTCTCTTTTCACTAATTTTTTTCATCTTCATGTCTCTGTCTCTTCTCTTTCTTTCTCTCACTCATCCCTCTTCTCTCTCTCTCTTCCTGTGTGTGTGTCTCTCGCTCATCTCTCTTCTCTCTATCTTTCTCATCTCTTTTCTCTCTCTATCTCTCTCGTTCATCTCTTTTCTCTCTATCTGTCTCGCTCATCTTTTTTCTCTCTGTCTCTCTCATCTCTCTTCTCTCTCTATCTCTCTCGCTTATCTGTCTTCTCGCTATCTCACTTATCTCTCTGTCTCTCTCTCGTTCATATCTTTTCGCTCTCTCTCACTCTCTCTCTCTTTGTCTATCTCTCGCTTATCTCTTGTTTCTCTCTCTTTTTCTGTCTCTGTCTCTCTATCTCTTTCTCTCTCTCTCTCACTCGTCACTCTTCTCTCTCTCTCTTTCTCTTTCTATCTGCCTGTCTGTTTGTTTTTCTTTCTCTCTCTCTCTCTCTCTCCCACTGTGTTTGTCTTGCTCATTCTCTTCCTCTCATCTTCTCTATTTACACTCCTTCTCGATTTATCGATCCACTACAAGAAAATGCACTTTTAGCCACTACTTTGTCTCTCTCTCGCTCATCACTCTGTCTCTGTCTCTATCTCTATCTCTTTTCTCTATATGTCTCTTACTCATCTCTTTCTCTCTCACCACCCATCTCCTCTACTATCTTCATCACTACTGCAAATGTTATTCCACTACCACCACCACTACTATTGTTGCCACTCCACATCTACGACTACCATTACTACCACTATCGCCACCACTCCACTACCACCACTATCACTACTGCCACTACTACTACCATTACCTCTCTTCGACCACCACCACTCCATCTCCTCTACCACTACCACAACTTCACCATTAATCTCATTCGCCATCACAACCACCACCACCACCACCATCACCTCTTATCCACTAACTTCACCACTACTACCACTCCCTCTCCTTTACCACAAAAAATTAGTTCCTGATTTTTAGTAACCAAAAAAAATGGGCCGCAGAAAAATATTTTTCATTGACCACAACAAATTAACTTTATTTTAACGGAAAATATTTTTCATCAAAATATTACCCTTACTTCTACCAAATAAAAAAAATAATAATTTTTTTTCATTAAAATAAAAATCAAACAAATAAATTTTCAACATTAGTAACTAAAAAAAATGAAAAATCAAAAAAAAAATTCATTAACTACAAAAAATAAATTTATTTTAACAAATCATAAATAAAACGACGTCGTTCACGCCGCCTATCCTAACTCTCCTCTTCTTTTTCTTTTCATTTACTTGCTCTTTCTATCCGAATTCCCCCACTTTCTTTCCCCCATTTTATTTCTCACGATCTCAAATCCCCAATCCCTTAAACAAAAAATCCCCAAAATATGATACTATCTCTCTCTCTCTCTCTCTCTCTCTCTCTCTCTCTCTCTCTCTCTCGCAACTGCAAGCAACGCCAGTGGTAGCAGCAGCAAGAGGGAATGACAGCGAGTAGCGAGCGACGACGGTGAGCAGCAAGTGACGATGGCTAACAGCGGCAGTGAAAAAGCGAGTCCCTGAATCGCTCAACATCTCTTTTTGGTCTACCACTGTTCCTCCTCCATCGCCTCACGACTCTTGCCTCTACCACAACAACACTAAATATCTACATCCATTATCACCACTGCTTTTTCTTCTTCCTCCAAATTTGCCGCCTCTGTCACGACCCAAACCCGGTACCCAAAGGCTCGGTGTCATAACAAGATAATCATAAAATGATTCAAATAATTTTGTAGTCGTAGCACAAGCGGTTAAATTAAATAAATTAAAATAAAATAATTGGGTACCAAATGTTAATAAAATGAAACAAACATAGTCCATTGAGCTTTATTGTATTACAAGAGTCCGGAAAAAAAACAGATAGAAATCTTAAAAATAAATAAAAATAACACAGCGATTCATTCCCCATCTTGATCCTGCTAAACTTCGTCACCTGAAAGGGGTAACAGCTATAAGCACATAGCAGAGTGAGAAATATTATACTGTGAGTATAGGGGCATCAAAATAGCCATGGATAGTTACTTAGGCTAAAACATTAACATAATTTGAGTTGAATACATAAATTAATTAAGTGCCAGAAATTGAAATAAATAACTATAACAACGGTACAGAATAGAACAGAACTGGAGTCACTAGAGTGACAATCAGAACAGGGGTCAATGGATCTATGACAAACAGGGGACCACAAGGTGGTCAATTTAAGTCCCCCAAGGCATGGGACTCCCGTGGTGGTACTTACAGAAAATAATTATTTACAAGATCATTGTCAAATACTTTTCAAAATTTAGACAAACATGTCCATGGGTTTTAATTTACACAAATAGAGTTCAGAAAATAATCCACGTAATTGAAACATTAACCTAACCATAAACAAAAAATTATATAAAATGAATTGTGGTAACTCAAAATATTCATAAAATATATTATGGTAACTCAAGACATGTAGAAAACATATAATAGTAACTCAAGGTATAATAAAACTCACCTCTAATATAAACTTATCCCTATTCTTTCCGTGCTACCGAACCTCCCGTGTTATTTCTTTTTCGACTCGTTTCATGGATTGCCTTCCTTGCTTCTACTATCATGCCCTATTTATATGCATCAATTCTTGGAGCTTAAGTTAATTTCGTGTTTTCAGAAAGCGCCACCTGGCCCTTGACTCTTACTAATTGACCAAAGGTCATCTAGGGATTAGTGTTGGCGTTATCTAATTCAATGGCTCTAGAAGATTAGGGTTGGCGTCATCTAAGTCAATATCTCTAGAAGATTAGGGTTGGCTCCTTATAATTCTAAGAGTTGTTGCCCTCTTTGGTAAACCACAATGATCTCAAAAATTTCGTATGATTATAGGTTAGGTTCGTGTCTAAAAACCTCACTACCAAACTATAAAACATCACTTACCACTTTCTAAAATATTTAACATGTGGTGTCTCACAATTTACTTCCTTAACAATTTAATCGATTTCCTAAACTATGCATTTATTTATTTATTATTATTATTATTATTATTTTGAGTTCTTTTTATTGCAAAATTTGAATTTAAAAAAAAAAAAAGAAAATTCGGGTGTCACAGCCTCATCTGCCTCCGCGGAGTCTCTGGTTTGGCCCTTCGTTTGCTGTCAGATTGGAGCCTCCAAAGTGGAAATCATAGATCCATTGAGCTAAGGTTAAGGCACTCTCTCTGTCTCTCTATATATATATATGTCACTTCTATTTAATTTTAGGTTTTTGGCCATTCCATTGCTGTTTCTTTTCTTCAATTTCTCCAATTTAGTATAAATTAGGCCTATGTGTGGTTGATTATCATAAATTATTTATGGTTTCTATTGAATTAGTGCTTTGCTTTGTGTTTTGAATACCTAATTAGGGTTTTTTTTTTTTTTATTGTTTATTGTTTCTTTTGAATTTAGTCTCTGTTTCTTTGAACTATTTCTTTTTGGTCTCTTGTAGTGGTTGTAGATATATTGGTAGACTAGCAATTATTGTTATATTAACTACTGAAAAAGTTAAAAAAGAAAATAAAAATATTAACAATTGGACTTGTTGATTTTTTTGTGCCATAGTTGCTCAACATATATATATTGAAAATTTTTATTTTTTTCAATTGATTTTTTTGTGCCATAATGTATTCATTTCATAGAATTTTGAGATATATTAATACTGTAATTGTGGGAATTTTCTACTGTAACAATAAATTCTTATGTACTTCCTATGTTAGGAATTTGTTCCATTTATATAAATTGGTTCTATTTTCTGATTCAATGATGTAATTATTAATTCAATTTTATTCAATTCAAACTCAAGTTTATTTAATTCTCACCTTAAAGATTAAATAATTTTGTTCCCATATATTAGTTAATTGAAATCTTTTCAAGATCACCTAAATATTTTTCCCAAACTTTTGAGCAAGGATCCTCTAGAGTTTTTTTTTTCCTAAAGTTTCCTAGAGTGGTGCATTGTGTGGTTGAGATTTAATGACAAGTCACATCAATTTTTCAGCATTAAATCTCAACCACACAATACATCACTTTAGGAAACTTTAGGAAAAAAACACTCTAGAGGATCCTTGGTGCAAACGTTTCACTTCCTTGGTTTATATGTGGGCATAAAGGATTCTACTATTTTTTAAATATAATAGACTCCACATATACACATTGACATTTATTATTCGAATACACATGGAAAGGTTCATGCATTTATACCTAACAATAAGTTCAAGAACGATATCTATTGAAATTAGCAAACAAAATAGCACACAAAAATTAATTTATTATTTAGTGCTTCATGAAACTAACCTTTTAGTACTTGATATGGGTTTTTTTTGTCTGTGTAGAACTGTGGTTAGAATTTGTGTTTGGTTGTTTCTATTGCTCATATTAGGTCAAGGATTTTGGTAATTCAAATATATAGAGATTTGGGTTACAAGATTTGTTGGAGAATTCTAGCCAACTCTAGGTTGTGTAGAAACATGTGTTTGCTAGTAAATTTACAAATTAAAAAACATGCCGTAAAGGTATTTGAGAATGGTGTAATATCAATCTTTTGAGTATATATTTCCTTTACATCCATGTTGAATGTTTTTAACCTGATCTGATGCAATAGATGTGGTTTGCCCCAATTGGGAGGTATGTTGTGTATGAACTTAAATGCAATCTAATTTTGATGTCGAATCTGATTGGATTATGAAGTTAAATCTTGAATTTGATTTCTATGACTTTATCTGAAACAACCATTGTTTAGATGATTACTTATCACTTTCCCATCTTCTGACTTGTAGTGATGGACAATTACAAGAATGCCCCTCAATATCTTTATGGCATAATCCTTCACAAATGGACATGTTCAAGACTGAAGATAATCCCATCCGCCGACAGTCTAAAAGTGTCACAGAGGTTTATTCTCTTTACTTTTTGCTTCATTTATGTTCACTGTATATCTAAGTGGCTATATGGTTGATAAATTTTATCAATCTTGCTGCTGTTACACCATAATAATAGTTATTTTTCTGTTTGATTGCTACAAATTGTGCTAGCAGTAACTGAGCTTCTTGTTGCTCAGTTCATGTGGTTGGATTATGATAACCCATCAAAGCCTATATATCTGTATATAAATTATTCTGGGACTCAGGTTAATACTTGAACGTATAGCATTTCTGCCATTTTTGTCTCATTTTTTCTTCTTATTATCAGTCCATTTATTTCATGAGGTAAGTTCTTGACAAGGCAGATCTCATGACAATTATACTTGCTTGTCCTTACCATTACCTTTTAACCTAGTTTTTGTTATCACAAAAATGTTAATTCTTCTTTATTCCCAACTTAATATCCATGGCTTAAATTGTTCATTGTAAGTAATGTTTTTTGTATTTCATTCTTGCGCTCTGTTTTAAACTTTGTGGTTTATAAATTAACTGTCTTCATTGGAGACTTAATAATTTAAATGTGTAAAAGATTTTTGGTAACTGTTTCTTAACCATTAATGTAATATGGCCAAGATGGATTGGTCTGTAAATCTAATGCTCTCTTTCTCTCTCTTTGTGTGTGTGTGTGTATAAAAAGGAACATGGCATAGTCAAGCTTTGTTATGTAATTTGCCCATAAGTTGGTCAATGACATTTTCTGAATTTGAATGGCTTTAATTGATAAATTTACGATATCACGTTGGTTTTGCAGGCATATTTTGTAACAAATATGGAGCCAATCAAGTTTTGGGAGTTTGGTTCACTTGTTCTTGAAGGTTTTAGCTATGAAAGGTACTCAACTTCTTGAAGGTCCTAAACTAATTATAGAACCTGTGTAGGCAGCTTTGCCCCAAGTTTCCTAAGTTGTCCTACATTAGAAGAAGGTAATTTGGTGTATTGAACCTCATCTTCGTGAAACTACTGATTTGGAAAGGTTGTGCTAATTGTCATAATTCTTTTAAGCTCAATTCAATGAGCTAGTGAACGTTTATTCAAAATTCAAATACACATATCCTCAGAATAGGTTCTTATTAAATCAAGTCCCTAAAAAAATTATCTTTATAATTTAGTTTAATGTTATTAAGCTCAAGCATATTATCGGGTTCTGGGTTTGGGAGTTAGAGCTGGATTTCGGTCTAGGCAAATTAGTTCCTTAAGAAACTTAGAATTTGAGGTGTTGACACCCCAAAATCACCAAACGGGTCGGATTAGCATGAAACTTGGCATACACGACCGCCATGGCATGAGAGACTTGTGGGAGAAGACGGGACTCGAATCGGGTTCCCGATTTGGGAGTTAGAGCCGGATTTCGGTCTAGACAAACTAGTTCCTTAAGAAACTTAGAATTCGAGGTGTTGACGCCCCAAAATGACCAAACGGTGTTGGATTAGTATGAAACTTGGCACACATGACCGCCTAGACATGAGAGACTTGTGGAAGAAAACGGGACTTGAATCGGGTTCCCGGTTTGGGAGTTAGAACCATATTTCGGTCTAGACAAACTAGTTCTTTAAGAAACTTAAAATTCGAGGTGTTGATGCTCTAAAATCACCAAACGGCGTCGGATTAGCATGAAACTTGGCACACACAACCACTTAGGCACGAGAGACTTGTGGGAGAAAATGAGACTCGAATCGGGTTTCTGATTTGGGAGTTAGAGCCGGATTTTGGTCTAGGCAAATTAGTTCATTAAGAAACTTAGAATTCAAGGTGTTGACGCCCCAAAATCACCAAAGGGCATCATATTAGCACGAAACTTGGCACATACGACCGCCTTGGCACGAGAGACTTGTGGGAGAAGACGGGACTCGAATCGGGTTCTCAATTTGGGAGTTAGAGCTGGATTTCGTTTAAGACAAACTAGTTCCTTAAGAAACTTAGAATTCGAGGTGTTGGTGCCTCGAAATCACCAAACAACGTTGAATTAGCACGAAACTTGGCACACATGACCACCTAGGCACGAGAGACTTGTGGGAGAAGACAGGACTCGAATCGGGTTCCCGATTTGGGAGTTAGAGCCGGATTTCAGTTTAGGCAAACTAGTTCCTTAAGAAACTTAGAATTCGATCTGTTGACGTTCAAAAATTACTAAACGGCGTCAGATTAGTGTAGACACCCCATTTTTGACTGCCTTTAAGACTTGGGGGCCTCAGGTTGATTGCTCGAGGATGAAGGCTATGTTGTGCAAAGATTCGATTTCTTCGACAAGAAGAGCTCCAAATCCTAGCCTTACACCCCATTTTAGACCAAAACTATTTTGACCAAATTTATTTTAGGCCTTAAAACCCTCTCTTTCAAAATATTTTTGCCAAATATCTCTACGATGTTTCGAGGCTCGCATTTCGTTAAATGTTGCGCTTTTCGATAAATTGAGCAAGAACAAAGTGGAAAAAAATGAAAGAGAGGTGAAATCTTTGAAAAATATTTCAAAACACCTTATTTAGGGGTTTGGAGTTGAAGAAAATAAGAGTGGAGGGAAGAAACCTAGTTGGGGAAGAAGTTGGGCATGAACCGTTAAGAGAGAGAGTCGGGCAGCCTCACTAAATCAGGCCTATCCTTTTGTATACTTGGACTTTAGTTATGAGGCCATCACCATTGGAAAATGGACTTCTGGGGCTTCATTTTACACTCAAGAATCTCCTAAAGCCGAGTTTGGATGAGGGAGATATGGCTGTTTGAAGTTAGGCATTCATCTGATTAGGACCAAAACTGAGCAGTCTTCACTAAAATAAGCATATCTCTTAGCACACTTATAATTTTGATGTGAGGCTGCCACCATTGGAAAGAAGACTTCTGGGGCTTCAATTTAGACTCAAGAATGACCTGCCAAGGAGTCCGGATGAAGGAGATATGCCCATTTGAAATCAGGCCCAAAAAGTAGATTTTCTGGCTAGCCACTGAATGAGGTTTGCTGGCCATGTGCCGGCCATGGGTGAAGTTTTTCGGCCATAAATGAAGTTTGTCGGCCATCAGTGATGGCTTGCCAGCCATTGGTGTCAAAAGTCAGTTTTTGTGCAGATATTTTCCTCCAGCTGCTCCAACTGTCCTATATGGATATTTTCGACCTCAAGCCACATTTTTCTATATATAGAGGACCTTCTCTATTGTTTTCAAGGTTGGAAAATTTTGGGAGCCTCTCTCTCTACAATTCTCTCTCTCTTGAACTTTTGTGCATACAAGTGTAGATACACTTCAAGTTTGCCTATCAACCTTTAACCAAAGTTGCTTATCTTTGGGCTGAGGTTAATTGGGACCCTCTTTGAGCTCTAGAAGGTGGTCTTGGCTTGATTTATTGCCTCAATTGTGTCTTGGCTTTAAGAGGTAGAGCACTCTCCTTTTAAGCTTGTTTTGCACACTTGTTTTCCTATCACTTTCCACTATTTTTGGACTATTTTTGGCCTGTCTTTGGACTGTAAAAAAGCTCTGTTTTGGTGGTTTAAAAATGGTGTTTTGAACCCCTTTTAGTTAGGGGGTGGTTCACCTTTCTTATTTCTTTGTGTGTAAAGCTTTTGTGCCTTTATTCATCACTTTAAAACCAACTTTTTCGGGCCTTTTAACCACTGAATTTCAAAGGTTTTTCAGTGGCAAAAATCTCATTTTGAAGTCCAAAATTGAAGGGGTTAGCCTCCCCTCCTTGTGTGTTGTTTGCATGCTTAGTTAGCCTTACATGTTAGCATGTTTTTCTAGCTTAACTTAGCTTAAGTCCAGCATGTTTTAGGCTCTGTTTTAACCTGTTTTAGCTCTGTTTTGGACTGGTTAGTTTGTTTGAGTCTTATTTTGCATAGTTGTAGTGTTAATTCCTTCACTAGCTTAGTGTTTTAAGGCTTTAATCATCATTAGTATGAGTTGATTGCATGTTTTAGTGCTTTTTATCACTCATTTTCAGCATCTAATCATATCTACAACCTCCTCCCTTTCTTGATTTTATTTTTGTTTTGAAAGTGGTTTAAACCATTTGCTTGTTTAAAGCATGAAATTGAGATGTTAGTGCTTAATGGTTTGTCCCTTTGGGGGTTCATTACCAACGGCATGAGATCTCTTTCATGCCTAAAACAACCTTTGGTTTGAGCCCTCTTTCCATTAGAGGACACTCACCAATGGACTTAATGGATTAAAGAATGATTTGGTAATTAAAATGTGTAAACAAAATTGACAAATAAAAGTGACAAGATAAGCATGTCTTTGTGTTGCATTGCATGTGTTCAAATCGGACGTTAATTTGAACACAAGGAAAATGGAACATTTCATACTCAAAAGTGATGGAATGTGCCACTTTCGTTAGTCTCCATTGCCCTTGATCTTGCATGATAGGGTGGTGGTCATTCGAGTTTTATTTGTGCATTTATCGAAATTGTACAATTTGGATCTTTGGCCATCATGCAATGAAATTGCTTGATTGGTGATTTTGGATCCAAGTGTGTCACTCCTTTGAGGTTTTGAGATGATAAGGAGGGGTACAGTACAAATAAACCCTTGAAAAAACCTTCCTTTTGCTCTGTTTGTGCTCTGTTGCAGTACGGTGATCCAAAGCATCAGTGGTCCGCAGTGCCTCATCAATGGCCAGCAAGGCTTCATTTCTAGCCAGCAGTGCACTTCCTTGGTCGGCAGCAGCCATCCATGGCCGGCAGGCCACTGGTGTAACCCTCAGCAAAGATTTGGTAAGTTGGAGCATAAAGGTTCTGAAATATGCTCAACCCTGCAAATAGAGCCTTTCGAGAACAAAACGGAGGACTTTTTAGGGAGAAAACCGAGCACATGCATTTTCCACTTCCCGAGGCGGAGTAGTAGCAGCATAGTTTAATGTCTTAATTGCTTACTTTGTGTGCATTTGTTTTGTAATTTAATTAATTAGTTTGCTAGTTAGTTAAGTGTTGTAATAATTAGTAATTTATTTGCTAGTTATTCATTTGATTTGTAATAATTAGTCTAATTAGTTTAATTAGCTTAGCTAAGCTTAGCTTAGATTAGCTTAGCTCTTATTCATTCGGACCCTCCTTCGTGAGGGCGTAATGTTATAATAAGTGTGTGTGCGTGCGTGCGTGCGTGTGTGTATGTCTTCCAACCCCACGTCTTTTTCCCTTTTATTTAATTGCTTTTGATGGTTAAGTTAGGGATCATATTTCAATTAGCATACCTTATGCTTGCATCCATTCATTCGTATTGCATGTACCGAGGCTCGGCGCATCATTCAAACTGCATCGTCATTTCAAATACTTTTTTCAATACGTGTTTAATCTCATGTTGTTCAAATCGATCCATATGCCATATTAGTAGCCGAGCCTATTAAATTGCATATTGCATGTGTTGCGTTAGGCATCTTGTATAGGTAGGATCATACATCTTTCTAACTAATTTTTGTTTTGGCTTGGAGTACTCGGTGAGTTTTATGCTTTAGCATACTTTGCATGAGTGTGATTGCCATATTGTCATGTTTCGCATGCTTGCCATGAGGCTATATGCTTAAATGCTAAACTACATGAATGCCTATGGATGAAGGCTTGTTGTTTGAATTGGAACGATTCAATGAATGTATGTTTTAAACCCACTTTGTTGAGTGACAAATCATGTTTTAAGCCCACTATGATTGGTGGCAAATCCGCATCTTTTAAGCCCACTTGAGGTGGCAAATTCAAATCATTTTTGCAAACAAACATGAGTTGAATTGTTCCAAATTAAGCAAACTAGTTTATACTTGCTTGTGCACATCACATAGTAAAGCTAGTTTAATAACCGGAATAAGAACACATAATATTTATAAAAGATCATATCATGATTAGTAGAAGTCGATCTTTGATCAGGCGAGCGGGGATGCTCATTTCAGGACCTTCACCTCTTGTACCTACGTTCTCGAGCCGAGGCAACTTTAGTGATGACGGACACGTGGCCTTTGGCACGAGTCAAGGTTTCTTAAATTTCTCCAAAAATAAAATATTTAGGTGGCGACTTTGTATTTGGCAAAGCAGTCCAATTTTGGCATTATTTGATTTAAAATTAATTTTCTAAAAAGGTTTGCCAGATTTGGACTCTTTGGTGATTATCAATTTCACATTGCACTTTGTGAGATTAGATTCAGAACCGCGGGAGTCTGAACTGTAAGGCCTTCTTTTCAAACCTTTCGGAAGGGGGCACGAAAAAAGGCGAGTCCACAATTAGCACGAAACTTGGCACACATGACCGCCTTGGCACGTGAGACTTGTGGGAGAAGACGGAACTCGAATCGGGTTCTTGGTTTGGGAGTTAGAGCCGGATTTCGGTCTAGGCAAACTAGTTCATTAAAAAACTTAGAATTCGAAGTGTTGACGCCCCAAAATCACCAAATGACGTCAGATTAGCACAAAACTTGGCACACACGACCACCTCGGCACTAGAGACTTGTGGGAGAAGACGGGACTTGAATCGAGTTCCTGGTTTGGGAGTTGGAACCGGATTTCGGCCTAGGCAAACTAATTCCTTAAGAAACTTAGAATTTGAGATGTTAACGTCCCAAAATTACCAAACGGCGTTGGATTAGCACGAAACTTGGCACACACAGCCACCTAGAGATGAGAGACTTGTGGTAGAAGACGGGACTCGAATCGAGTTCCTGGTTTGGGAGTTAGAGCCGGATTTCGGTCTACGCAAACTAGTTTCTTAAGAAACTTAGAATTCGAGGTGTTGATGCTCTAAAATCACCAAATAGCGTCAGATTAGCACGAAACCTGGCACACACGACTGCTTTGGCACGAGAGACTTGTGGGAGAAGACGGGATTTGAATCGGTTTCCCGGTTTGGGAGTTAGAGCCGGATTTCTGTCTAGGGAAAATAGTTTCTTAAGAAACTTAGAATTCGAGATGTTGACGTCTCAAAATCACCAAACAGCATCAGATTAGCACAAAATCTGGCACACATGACCGTTTTGGCATGAGAGACTTGGGAGAAGACAGGACTTGAATCGGGTTCCTGGTTTGGGAGTTGGAGCCGGATTTCGGTCTAGGCAAACTAATTTCTTAAGAAACTTAGAATTCGAGGTGTTGACGCCCCAAAATTACCAAACGGCGTTGGATTAGCACGAAACTTGGCACACACAGCCGTCTAGACATGAGAGACTTGTGGGAGAAGACGGGACTTGAATCGAGTTCCTGGTTTGGGAGTTAGAGCCGGATTTCGGTCTACGCAAACTAGTTTCTTAAGAAACTTAGAATTCGAGGTGTTAACGCTCCAAAATCACCAAATAGCGTCAGATTAGCACGAAACCTGGCACACACGACCGCTTTGGCACGAGAGACTTGTGGGAGAAGACGGGACTCGAATCGGTTTCCCGGTTTGGGAGTTAGAGCCGGATTTCTGTCTAGGGAAACTAGTTTCTTAAGAAACTTAGAATTCGAGATGTTGACGTCCCAAAATCACCAAACGGCATCAGATTAGCACGAAACTTGGCACACGACCACTTTGGCACAAGAGACTTGTGGGAGAAGACGATACTCGTATCGGGTTCCCGGTTTGGGAGTTAGAGCCGGATTTCGGTCTAGGCAAAATTATTTACTTAATTATCTTTGTAATTGTATAGTAGTTAAATTTTTATGTTTTTTTTTGTAATTAACATATTAATACATAATTATATTGTCATTAATTATTTTTGTTTTCAGATATTTCTTGAGTGGGAGTTTGCTTCTTGTGGAATGCATGCCTGTGAAGAATGCGACTAATTTTTGTTTTTGTTACCCACGGAGAATGATGAGGAAAACTTTCGTTTTTAGTTTATGTTATTTTGAATTGTGAACAACATTATGTATTTAAACATTATATATGTATTATGGAACATCAAATTTTGTTGATATGTAGTTATGAATGCAAGAATATTGTTATTATGGAGAAATTGTTACTTCTATACAGAAATTTTTATATTATTATGCAATTATTGGTTTCTTTTTCATTTTTTTTTCATTTAATACAGGTAATTTTAATATTTTTAATAATTTTATTACATTTTTTTTTTGCGCGACGGCACCACACCGTCGCAAAAAACATTAGAACTAAAATCTATTTTATTGGTGACATAGGCAATGCCGTCACAAAAGAAATTGGCGACAGAGGTTATGCTATTGCAAAAAAAAAAACATTTCGTGATAGCATTTTTTTTGCCGTTTCAAATAAAACTTTTAGTGATGGTACAACATTGCCGTTGCAAAAGGTCTCAAATTTTTACATATTATAGGCAATAGTAAAATGCTGTTGCAAAAGGCCACATTTGTTGTTGCAAAAAAAATTTGACGGCACCATGTCGTCACTAAAACATTTTAGCAACGCCCTTTGTTGTGACCTCCTTTTGCCGTCACTAAAAGTTTTTTCAAACGGCATTAGGAGTATTAGCGACGGCGCAAAAAACTGAATTTTTTGTAGTGTATGGGGGTGCACATCATATGCACCCTACTATAAATTGACGTAATCTTATCACAAAATGCGCAATCTCGTCACACATTGATATAATAAAAAATGTCATAACCAAGTCACAAACTTTTGTAATATCAACCGCAAAATTTTAGATATTTAGTTACGTTAATTTATAGCAAGATTAATCATTTTATAGTTGATTTTACGAAAATTTGTGATAAAATTAAGCCAATTTATGATAAGGTGCACATGAATTTTTCATATATATATATATATATATTTGGATAAAAAATAAAATGCATGTGACAATTTGCATATAGTCTTTTTGGATTTCGAAAGTGCTAGCATTGAGAGGTCACTATGGTATCTAATAAATGGGAACATGTTATAATATATTTATGAGTATGTATATAAATATAGAGTCCAACTTCCAGACTTTATTGTTGGACACTTGTGAGCCCATGAACTTATTATCACTACTACAAGAAAAAATACATTTGGCGACTAAAATTTAGTCGCCAAAAGTGAATTTTCAGTCGCCAAAAGTCGGGTTTTAAGTTTCCCTGACTAAATTTTTTAGTCGCCGGTTTGGTCGCTGGAAAACTGTCGCGAAAGGTATTGGCGACTAAAAAACTTTTAGTCGCCAAAAACCAAGTCTGTAGCGACTAAAATTTTCGTCGCCAAAGCTCATTTGGCGACTAAATTTTTAGTCGCCAATAGTGAATTATTTTTTTTTAATTTATACATTTGCCGACTATTTTTTTCGTCGCCAATACTGAAGCTTTTGGCGACCACCCATTTTAGTCGCCAAAAGCTTATTTCAGAAAAAAAAAAAAAAAAAATTACCCTCTACTCTTTCCAAGTTTTGAACCACCAACCTCTCACATTCTAAACCTTTAGCAACACACTCTCTCTACTATGCCACAATAACACCACATGAATATATATATGCAAAATATATTATTTATATAGTATGTTGACCCGTATTAATATAAAACTATATATATGAACATAATTATTTTTATTCAATATAATTTATGTAAAAAATAAATTTTTATTAAAAAAAAAAAAGGAAGCCACTTTTGGCGACTAAATTTTTTTTTAGTCGCCAAAAACCTTAGTTTCGGCTACTACCAATAATCTAGTCGATAAAAAAATTAATTTCCGCCTAAAAATAACCACTTTCGGCGACTAAACTTAATTTTAGTCGCCAAAACCTCCACTTTTGCCGACTAAACTGAATTTTAGTCGCCAATTGTCCACTTTTAGCTACTAAATTTTTTTTAGTAGCCAAAAACCTTTACTTTTGGCAACAAATTTTTTTTTTGTCGGTAAAACACCTATAATCGGCAACCAAACTATTTTTTAGTCGCCAAAACCTATACTTTTGGCTACTAAATTTTTTTAGTCGCCAAAAACCTTCACTTTTGGCTACTAAAATTGTTTTAGTCACTAAAACCCATATAATCGGCGACTAAACTGATTTTTAGTCGCCAATAACTATACATTTGGCTACTAAACTGTTTTAGTTGCCAAAAGTCTTCACTTTTGGCTACTAATTCAATTTTAGTCGCCAATTGTCCTACTTTCAGCGACGAAATTTATATTTTTAGTCGCTGAAACTGCTTTTTCTTGTAGTGTATTTTGTTGATCCATTTATTTAATTTTTTACGTGCAAATCATCTCATTAAAATAAATTGATAATCGTAGTTATACAATTGAATCAAATCGGTTTGATTTTTATTTTTTTATAAATGATCTTTATCTAGGGCTTAAAAAATTATAAAAATAAATTATTAAAGAGAATCTGTGGTGAACCCACAAAAACCCAACCATATGATCAATCTATTCTCTCAACTGGAGAGAAACTGAGCATATATATATATATATATAATTTGAGAATCTTACTTTGTCATGAAGTATTGACTTGATAACAACTAGTTTGGAAATAAGTGCATTTTTTTTTCCCGTCTTTTATTTGCTTTGTAATTCCATTGATGTAAACAACATAAACATATAGGCGGCTAATTTATGTACATAGAAGTAATTAGTGTTTCAAAATAACTTTGTGGTCTCACTAATAGAGAAAATATATTTTCGAAATAATGAGCCACCACTTTGATTGGTCTTTCATTTTGAAATAAATAAATACAAATTTATCAGTTCTGAAATAAAAAAAATATAAATCTATTAAATTATTTTGTATAAATTTCATATATGTATTTCTTTTTATAGATCATTAGTACTTTTTGATATGCAAAAGCTTCAACCAAACTTTTATGATTGTTGAAAAATTGTAAGAAAATGTAAATAGACTGCATAATCATAACATTCACACCTTCCTATGTGATTGTGAGATTCACATAATGCATGAGATAATAGTTTTGTGATTGAGTTACATCCACTTAAAATCTTATTAATAATATTATTAAAAGTATATATGTTCAAGTATCATTGAAGGTTTAATTATTATTATTTTTTTGATAACCAATTATATTTGACTATTTATATATTTTTTTTAGTAAGATTGTTAGCTTATGTAGAATTATTCTTTGTGGTTTATTTTTTATGAGCTGACTTAAAACGTGGGTTCAAGGTTGATCTTACGGGAAATTTATCCAAAAGTCTCATTTTGGAAAAATATGTATAAAAAATTCTCATGATCATTTTTTTGGGGGGGAGGGGAGATTACAAAAAAAAAAAAAACTCAAGGCTTAGTGCATTTTTCAAATTAAACTGCAGGTTTCTAATTGTAACAATTTGTACCCTACCATTCCATCCGTGTTTCAATCTAATCCCCCTGTCCATTTCCGTCTCTATCAATTAACGGAAAACTGATTTGGGCGCCAAAATTGCCCTAATTTTTACGATTTAAGACAAAAGACACACCTCTATTTTTCGAATTTGAGTTTTCGGATGGAACAGAGGAATTGGGATTGGAGGACTCAAACTTGTCATCCCACAACAAACCCTTGAGCACCTTATAAACAACAAAGTAGAGATTGGAGAGAAGATAATCAAGTGCATCAGGACCGTTAAACCCATCATAATTAAATTCCAACAAAAACCCATCCATGTTCCTCCGAAACAACCACATGAATTGGATCCTCACCGGCCTTTCCTTGTGCCCATTGAAGATTTTGACTACCCATTGAATCATCATTATCTAAACTACCATCAGTGCTCAGATTCACACTACTGATTGTCAACTCATTTTGTTTCTCACACCCAACAATCCAATCCTGTTCTTTCACAGAAAAAATCCCTTTAATCAGCGCATCAATCAAATTCTGCCCTTGTAAAATTGTCTTCGATATCGCTCTCTGCAGGACCCGAATCAACGACTCTTTTCTCAATTTGGGTTGAAAAGCAAAACCCCTTATGGGAGTTGCTCCTCTGGAAATGATCGTCGCTACCCTTTTCAAGAGGCCTCGAGAAAATTCCACGATCGAGAGGTCTTAACAAAAACCCTCTCTTGATCGGACTCGACATGAACCCCTCCTCCATCGTGCCCGAACTCGGAATTTCCCAGGAATTGGGCGGCAAAAGACCTGAGCTCATGGAATTTCAGGAAATGAGTTGAAGATGAATGGAAGCGAAAGATGTGGAGCACTCGAAAGCGGAGGCTCGATCGATGGAGTTGTAGCTACAGAGATCGACCAAAGCTGTGGAGAGCGGGGTGGAAGTGTTGGCACTGATGGAGGCGCCAACGATCGATCGGAAAGTGATGGTGGTGTCTTCGAAGTGGACTTTAGAAGAAGAGAGACGGGCTGGAAAATGGATGGGTGTCTTTTGCCCTAAATCGTGAAGATTAAGGCAATTTTAGCACCCAAATCAGTCTTCCATTAATTGATAGAGACGGAGATGGACGAGGGGATCGGATTGAAACACGGGTGGAATGGTGGGGTACAAATTGTCACAATTGGAAACCTGGGGTTTAATTTGAAAAATGCGCTAAACCCTGGGGGTTTTTTGTAATTTCCCTTTTTTTGGGAGGGGGTAAATTATTAAGTTTAATTGAATTTGAAAAAGTAAGCCATTATGTCCTTTCACTATATTCCAAATGTGGGTATGCTTCATTTGTGTATTATTGTCTTATTAAATTTTTTGTCAAATGAGTCATTCTTAAAATGTAATAACATGATGTCATTCTAATGTATGCATTATTGTCTTATTAAAATTTTGTCAAAAAATATGTCATTTTTCTTAAAATATGACGATGGGATATTTGTGCACTATTATCTTATTAAATTTTAGCTAAATGTGTCATTCTTAAAATGTGATAATGGGACATAATTCAAATATGTATATTATTGTCTTATTAAACTTTACCAAATGCATCATTCTTAAAATTTGATTATGGGACATTTATGCACTTGTCTTATTAAATTTTGAGTAAATTACACTTTGCAACCTTACATGTTGTATCAAATCTCACTTTGGCCCCTACACAAGAAATCATGACAGTCAATTCCTTGCACTTCTGGTCAAATCTCACTTTAGTTCCTACACATGAAATTGTGACAGTCAACCCCCTGTACCTTTGGTCAAATCTCACTTTTGATCCTTACACAAGTATCAATATCTCCTTTTTGTTATTCAATTGTTTAAATCTTTAACAGAATCTAATTATGTGACAAGAATGTGACTATGACATGAACGCAAAAGAGGAAAATTATTTACATTTTTCACCAATACACACTTTGTCCCAAAATTTACATCAAATTATGAGTATATTAGGCTAATACAAAATGCAGATTGTGAACAATTAAGAAGATGAATTAGGGTTTTGTATAAATTGGAATCATACTCTATTTTTCATGATAACACAGTCTTTTGTTTATTCATCTTCCTTTCTCTTTGATTTTTTTGTTCCATTTTTTTATTTCAAAAGTTCTATTTTCTTGTCTTTTTGTCCCAATTTTAGCAAATGAACACACACACACACGCACACACACACACACACACACACACACACACACACACACACACACACGTTTATCACGTAGGACAAAGCGTATTGATGGGAAACATGGATGATTTTTCACTTTTACTCTCATTTCGTAGTTTCATTTTTGTCACATGGACTGGATTTTGTTAAAAATTAAAAATAAAGTAATAGAAAAATGACATTGACATTTGTGTAAAGACCAAAGTAGAATTTGAGCAAAAATACAAGAGGTTGACTGTCACGATTTCATGTGTAGGGACTAAAGTGAGATTTGACTAAAAGTGTAGGCAGATGACTATTATGATTTAATGTGTAGGGGCCAAAGTGAGATTTGGTACAAAGTGTAAGGGTGCAAAGTGAAATTTACCCTTAAACTTTTATCAAATATGTCATTTTTTTTTTAAAATATGACAATGAGACATTTGTACGAGATATTTGTGCACTATTGTCTTAGGGTTTGTTTGGCATTCCCTAAAAAACTATAAGTGCACTTATTTGGATTACCACATGTTTACTTTTTTGCACATATTTTCGTAAAAGTTAAAAAATGTGACAATGAAACACATTCTAATGTGTGTATTATTGTCTTATTACGTTTCTAAATGTGGGTATACTTCATTTAGAAGATTTTAATGTGAGACAGAACTTATAGGCTGATAAGAATACTTATGAGACTGGCATTGTTTGTGAACAAGTTATTTTAATAACTTTTTGACTTTTTACGAAAAAATGTGTAGAAAAGTAGAGAGAATGATGTGATAACTTATACTGACTTTTTAACTTTTTAACTAAAATAGTTACTCTCCAAACTGGGATGGTCCATAAGTCATGGATGCAAGATTCATTAGTAAATGCCCCTTTATTAATTTATTTTGGCCTTTTTAGAATCTAAAAAAATAAAAGTGATTGAAAAGTTATTAAAAAGATATTACCAGAAAATTCTTAAAAATTTATTTTTTTGAGTAAAAAACGTGATGTGACATTTACTTTATTAGATGATTAAAAATAGCATAGTGATTTTTTTAATTTTTTTTTTTTTAAATTATCACAAACGCCCACTGATTGATGATTGTTCAGTGGACATAATTAAAACATCGAACGTGTCAATTTTATTTTATGAGTATATTAGGCTAATACAAAATATAGATTGTAAATAATTAAGAAGATGAATTAGAATTTTGTATAAATTAAAATCATAAAACTCTATTTTTCATGATAATACAGTCTTTTGTCTATTCATCTTTCTTTCTCTTTGATTTCTTTGTCGCAATTCTTTATTTTAGAAGTTCTATTTTCTTGTCTCTTCGTCCCAATTTTTAACAAATGAACACACACACACACACACATACGTGTTTATCACATAGGACAAAGTGTATTGATGGGAAACATGGATGATTTTTCACTCTTACTTTCATTTCGTAGTCTAATTTTTGTCACATTGATTGGATTTTGTTAAAAATTAAAAAATAAAGTAATAGAAAAATGACATTGACGCTTGTGTAAGGACCAAAGTAGGATTCGAGCAAAAATACAAGGGGTTGACAGTCACGATTTCATGTGTAAGAACCAAAGTGGGATTTGACTAAAAGTGCAGGCATATGACTATTATGATTTAATGTGTAGGGGCCAAAGTGAGATTTGGTACAAAGTGTAAGGGTGGAAAATGCAATTTACCCTTAAACTTTTATCAAATATATCATTTTTTTTTATAAAAAATATGACAATGAGACATTTGTATGAGATATTTGTGCAATACTGTCTTAGGGTTTGTTTGGCATTCCCTAAAAAACTATAAATAAGTACACTTATTTGGATTGCCACATGTTTATTTTTTTGCACACATTTTCGTAAAAGTTAAAAAATGTGACTATGAAACACATTCTAATGCGTGCATTATTGTCTTATTATGTTTCTAAATGTGGGTATACCTCATTTAGAAGATTTTAATGTGAGATAAAACTTATAGGTTGATAAGAATACTTATGAGACTGGCATTGTTTGGGAACAAGTTATTTTAATAATTTTTTGACTTTGTACGAAAAAATGTGCAAAAAAGTAGAAGAATGATGTGATAACTTATACTGACTTTTTGATTTTTTAACTAAAATAGTTACCCTCCAAACTGAGGTGGTCCATAAGTCATGGATGCAAGATTCATTAGTAAATGCCCTTTTATTAATTTATTTTGGCCTTTTTAGAATCTAAAAAAATAAAAGTGATTGAAAAGTTATTAAAAAGATATTACTAGAAAATTCTTAAAAAATTACTTTTTTGGATAAAAAAAACATGATGTGACATTTAAGTTATTAGATGATTAAAAATAGCATAGTCATTTTTTTTTTACATTATCACAAATGCCCACTGATTGATGATTGTTCAGTGGACATAATTCATTTAAGCATTCACATCAACCGTGTCAATTTTATTTTACAAATAGGTTAAGCAACTAGTTGGTGACTAAATGGAATAATAGGATTAATGGTTTGTAAATTATAATTATAATTTTTTTTTTTTTTTTTAATGTATTCATTTTGTCTTCCTTGAGTAACAGGGGAATGTGCAGGGGAGAAGCTGCAAGCAGAGGCAGTGGTGCAAGGGTGGAGTGTTGTTGGTAATGGTTTGGCTGACTGTTGCTGCTCTTGAGGATTACTGTTAGTGGGCTACTCGTTTTCAGTTTTGTTGCTTATTGTAGCTTTGGGGGGCTTTGTTGGTTTGTTTCTATATTGGTGGTTGTGCTTTCATTGGTTACTCACCAATTTGGGGCGGTACTACTAGTATATAATTGGGTATATATATATATATATATTTCAGTGTTAATATAATTGGAATGGTTTTACTTAGGATGATATTATTTGTACTCACTTTCTTTTATTGATATTGTATTATCTATACTATGGTGGTGTTTGGGAAGAAAATGAGTTGGGTTTTTTCTCATTTTTTTTACTAAAAGACAAATTTTGCAAAACCAAAAAAAACACATCCAAACAAAATATCACATCCAACCCCATAATCATTTCACTTTTTCTCTCACAAACATCACATCCAACCAAAAAAAACACAACTGTCTTCCCAAACACAAAAAAAATTTTATTCAATAATATCCTACATCTAATAAAATCTACATAAAAACCCACTTCCCAAACACCATCTATATATTAAGTAAAAGGGGGTTTTTAACCCCCAAGGCCTGTGAGAGTTTCAATATCTCAATCTGAATTTTCTAAATTTTTTATTTTTTGTTTAAAAAAAATCTCAGCATTTATTGATTTGGTCAAAATTCCCTGATCAGCATTTATTAAATTTTTTCAATCCACATGTCTTTCCACATGCCTGTATTTATTGATTTGGTCAAAATCCCCTAATCAGCATTTAAAATCTCATCATACAAATAATTATAGATACAATCCATGTATAGGTACTGCAATACCCTTTTCAACTTCTCCATACACTATGGTTAGTGATAAGATTGTTAAATTATTTTATAAAAAATCTTAAAAAACATAATTTATATATAAAAAAAATCTAAAACAAATATAAAATATCTATAATTATCCCGTGTATAGCACGGGTGATAGGCTAGTATTTTCATTAATAAAATTTCTTTTTGCTAATAAAAAAAAATACATAATAATAAAATTGATAGAAGAGGAAAAAAAAAATTAAAAATGGAGTCCCAAAATTGAGAAAATGTGCAGAGAACTAATTCGAATATTATGTGCACAAAGAATGCGTGTATTAGGGATTGGTGTTGCATTGTACCTTAGACCCTGTAATTAATCCAAAATATTAATGCACATCTTTTTCTTTTTCTTTTTTTGGGTTTTTTTTTTCCAGACTATTTTCTCAATTTAATGTCACTCTATTTTTTGGTATTCGATTGCTTATAGTAAAGGAATAAGTACGTAATAAAAAAAAAAAAGTTAGCCTTTTGTGCACACGGGCCAACCACTTTATTTGTTTTATTGTTTTATTGTTTTTTTTTTTACGGTTCTTACTTTATTTTATTTTATTGGTTACATGGTGACTATGTGAGTAATATTAAATATGTTGATAGAGAGGGATATAGTACTATTGACATATTTCGGTGCTAATATAGTTGACATGTGTCGTTATGATACTTTCTACACTTGACTCCCTCTCTTTATGGATGGTATATTTGTACTTGTATATTTTTATTTCATTAATAAAGTTTCTTTGTTTTGTTGATATAAAAAAAAAATAAAACTGTTCACACCGAAAATTGAAAGAAACATACCACAAATATGGTAAAAACAACATTAGACATGAATACAGCCACATAATACAAAGAAATACATTTTATGACAACATTCTTAACATGAATCACACCGACCATTCTGCAAATCTCATGAATACAATACCTCTAGCCATCTTGTTTAACGGTAACTAGACTATTTAACAAGCAACCACCCTAGTCCTCATTATTTTTAATGGTTTTATTCAAACTGGAGCACCGTACAGAAAAGAAAATCTTTAACAATGTAGACTCAGCCCAAGCCAAATTGCATCCGACGTTCCTTCCATCCCATCATACATGTATTAGCTCAAAATTAGCAAGGATTCAAGTAAGCAGGGGGATCTAGCATACTTGTTTCGTTGGTGGTGCCATTCTTCACAATTAACACTGTATCCATACCCCAGCTAGAATGTCTTTCCAAATGACAGTGCATGAACCACACTCCTAAAATAAAATTCAAATATTGTATTAGTAATTTTTCCCCCTTACTGCATTAAATAATCCAATGCTGAGTAGTTTTCCATCTTTAGCAGCCCACTAATTAGATCAACTCAAATAATAAGATTATCAAAGAAGAGAATGGAAATGCTAAAGACACCTTATGAAACAAACATACTGGATTATCAGCTCTAAATCTGATGGCAGCCCATCCATTTGTAGGGACCCCAACAGTGTTTACCTCTGGTGGATCAACCAGATTGTACCCTGTAGGGTCAGTTTCATTGTTAAAGTTTCCAAAACCAAAACCAACAAAATAAAAGCTGTAACCATGCAAATGCATCGGATGATTCTCTGCAGCATTCATCACATTAGTTGTTTGGAACACCATCTCCACAGTAGAATTGAACTCCACAACCTTAACCTTAGTCGCATTTAGCGGTGTCAAATTGTCATCAGACACATTGTTTGCCGTAAAATCGAAAAAATAAGGTGGTTGACTCGGAAAATCTTTGGTAAAAATCCCTTGAAGTTGGTTATGGTATGCTAGTAATACATCAACCTCTGGGGTCACAAAACTTATATTGTTCAAGCTTGCTGCTAGCCTATCACCATTGGGTCCATCACAAGAACTGTTGACACAAGGAAGTGTGTTCACTGAAATAGTTATATAGAGTTTTGTATCAACTGTTTGTGGACATCAACTGGGTGCTTTGCTGTTTAAGGCCTTCATTTGACGGGTAAAATTCGTTACAGCATCAATATCAGTATAATTAGGAAGGATAGGAAATGCAGGTGTTGATGGTGCTGTATAGTTTCCACTATATTGAACTATTGCAGTTGTGGTGGTATTATCATATTGAAGTCCCGCATATGCTCTCGCAGCCATATAATATTCGCTTGGGCTCTGATTTGCTGTGATCAAAACATCCATGGTTTGTCCAGGGGTTATCATGATATAGTCGGTATATATAGGTTTGATGTAGGCACCATCCATTCCAACAACTGTGAGATTGTGTTGAGCTACCATAAAGAACATTTCTTCGTTCATAATTGAATTGATGATACGAAGAAGATAAGTCTTTCCATAATCAACCAATATTCTGAATGTTCCTGCGACATATGGATCGGGTTACATATGTAAAGTCCAAAACTAGTACCAGTGCAACTTGAAATTTTAAACAACGAAAACAACCACAATTGGGATTCTGTTGTTGTGTATGTATATACCTGGCTTGGAACAATTGTACAAATCTCCAGGCTGGCCATTGATGGTGAAAGCATCCGACTGGTTGGGTTCGGCTCCACTTTCAAGTGCGGATTGAACTAACTCCATCACATCTCCCTTAAACCATGATGCTAAAATAGCAAAAGTAGAGTAATATGTAATTTATAATCTAAACATGCAGGATAAATGATAAATTAACATGGAAGGCTTTGAAGCTAGATGAATCATTAACTGATTATAATTATGTCACCAAAGACCATAAAACATCAAAATTAGGGATAATTAGACAACATTACTAAAGTTCATGGAGAGTGTAAATTCCTATTAATACACAAGTTTTTGTGTGCATATTTGTGTGTGTGAGAGAGAGAGAGAGAGAGACATACCCAAAACAATGGGAAACTCTTCAGAAGGCTTAGAATATGGGTAAGTGGTTCCATTTGCAGGGTAGACAATGATGGGACCATGAACAGTGGCTCGAGACCAGTCACTGTGGGCATGCCACCAAAGGGTACCTTCCTCAGTTGAGAATATTATCTCATAGCTGAAATTCGCTCCTGGTTGGATAGGGCATTGTGTGATATACTCCGGACCATCTGACCATGGATTTCTTGGCTGCTTTACTCCATGCCTATCACAACATGATATTGTCAAACACAAATAGTTTTTCTTTTACTAACATTGAAGTCAAGAAACTAGGTGCTGGTTTGGTAAATGATTTTTAATAGCAATTTTGCCTTTTAGGATTTGTTGTTTCTAAAAAAATTGATGTATTCAAAAATGTCAAAAATAATATAAATATATGTTTAAATTCTTGTCGACTAAAACGACCTGAAAAATTAAACGACAAATTTAATATTAAAAAAAAATCTCAAAAAACAAAAAACAAAAATTATAAAATCTGAGTTTTTAGCACCTGCCAAATTGAAGTAGGTTCCGTTAAAAAGTAGCTTTTTTTACACAATTGTTAACTAATTTCAAAGCAAACTACCTAAATATTTGTTTGATGGTTTAGAAACTCTACAATAGTCAAAAAGTTAAAAAATTGCTAACAAATTTAAAAAGCTAAAAACTATATAAAAAGTCAAAAAAAAAAAAAAATCTTTATTTTTTGGACTTTTTTTTTTTATAAAAGTCAAAAAATATCCAAAACATTAATTTTTTTTAATCTCATATTTTAGTCAAAAAGCCTAAAAAATTACTAAAATAATTTATTTTCCAACCAACCCTTAAATAGCCAAAAATAAAATAAACTAAAATGTGCATCTGTGTGCACTTGTTTATGAGAGAGAGAGAGAGAGAGAGATATACCAATGAATGGTGACATTGTACTTCCCTTGATTTTGAATATTCACAATCAACTTTTCACCCTTGTGGACGTGCAAAGTAGGTCCTGGAAAAGATCCATTGACTGTCAAGATATTCTTCGAGCTACATAACCTTGTATAGTTTGTTTCTTCCAGCTGCAAAAGAAAATTGATGCAAGTTAAATTAGATCTGCATTTGAAAAAAATAAAAGGGTAAATTACAAATACACCATTTGAAATTTTCTTAAAATATGAATTATTTTTTGTGATTTTAAAAATTACAAATATCCACTTGTTATAATTTTTTATTTTACAGGATTAATAGAAAAAATTAAATTCCTAACCACTCTTCAATGCAACAATAAAATTATTAGAATTGTTAATTAAAATATATTTATCATATTATTAAAAATTGTTTATTAAATTTATGATTTATTAATAAAATAAGTCATTTTTTATGCGATTAGAAATTTAAAAGGACTAGATATAATTTTTAAAACTATAAGGAATACTTTGTATTTTAAATAAATTTAAAAGGTGTATTTGTAATTTATTCAAAATAAAAAGCAGTGACATTTGACTGGTTTTTGTAAGGTTTGTCTATTGGATGGAAGCTTGGAGTGCTAGGTATATAGATTAAACGAAATGCAAACTCGAAGGTAGACTAAGGACAAGTTTGGCAATATGTTATTTTAGTAAAAAAGTTTTAAAAAAAAATTATAATTAAAAATCAACTCTCTTCTGTTTTTTTTTTTTTTTTTTTTTTTTTTTTTGTGCACTTATTTTTGTAAAAAATTAAAAAATCAGTTAAAATAGATAATTAGTTTCTAATAAATTATGATTAGACATAAATACAAACTGTTTTATGTTTAATTTCGTTAAAAATAAGGACAAATATTAACAAGTGTCTCCTATACATTGTTTAATGTTAGAATTGATGCAAAAAGTGTGTTGAAAATGGTGAAAAAGTTAAAAAGTGTTTAAAAATGAATGAAAAATGTATTGGGTTCTAGTAGAACCATTCTACACTAATTTAATAGCAAAAAATGCATTTACGTTCTGCTAAAAATAAAAATAAAACACATGCTTAGGATATATATAAAGTTTTACAAAAATATTTTCAAAAAAGTTAATCCTTTATTAAAAATGTCAAAAAGGCAGTAAGCTGTTTGTAATCGACTAAGAAAAATGTCACATCAACTTTTTTAACTTAAAAAAAAAAAAAAAAAAACAAAAAAATTGAACAACTTTCCAAACTCATATTTTTTTAGTTTTTAAAACAGTTAGTTTGGAAATCCAAAAAATCTGACTTTTGTTTGTAATTGAAAAAATGTATTGTAAGATCAATCTGTAAAATAAATTTAAATCACATATTGAAAATTCTAAATAAAATTTTAAATATAATTTCTGAATTTGCAATATCTCTCCTTTTAGAAAATCAAAATAAAAAATCAACTCGCTATTGTAGGGGAGCCAATGGTGAAAGTACTCACAACCCAGTGGACAGTACGGAGGGTCTGAGCCATAGAAAGAACAGCAAACACATTCAAAACCAAAAACCCTAAAAACGCCAACTTCAAACTCATCTTCATCAACTCCATATTTTTTTCACTACAGATCAGAATGAGACACACACTTGTTTCTGGTTTAGAGTGTCGATCCACCAATGGCCCTTTTTATAGCCTTGATTTTCGGTGCACTATGATAAAGGACTTGTTTTCCCCATTCTTTCCACGTTTAATTGACGGGAAATTATAGACTATTAATAATTACACATTCATTCACTGCAAAACAAAGTGAATATAAAAATGGAAAAGGACAAAGCTACCTACCCCAAAGCTACCCTGAGAGCTTGCGTGGTAACGTTTACAAAATACTCTTTTTATTTATCAAAATATATATATATATACATATCAAACATGTTTATATTTAATAAAAACTAACATTAAAACATGTAAATAAGTGAGAGGAGTGGCCGGAAGTGGTTGTCAGTCTTCAAGATTGGTGGAAGGAAATGGTTTCAAGCAAGAGATAGCAGTCAAAGGCGATTGTTGATTGTCGGGAATACTGGACAAAAATAATTGTTGGCCGCCTGAAATGGTTGTAAGATGTGATTTTATTGTAGAGATTGTCAGCGATAGTGGTTAGATGTAATTTGCAGATAGGCAACGGGTGGTGGCAGGAGGGAGGAAGAAATAAAAATTTATTTTTTAAACTATTTATAATTTTTTGATTATAAAAATAGAAACCAAACAAGTTTTTATTTACACTTTTTAAAATTTTTGTAAAGTTAAATAGAAAATTGTAAAATTAAGGTCGACAGTTTACTGTTTTTATTTAAGAGAAATTAAACATGTATATATTTCTTTGGGAAAATTACCAAAAAATCCTATTTTAGATTTTTTTATACCAATCAATCCATGTTTTTTATTTTTATTTTATTAAATCCTAAAGTTTACACTTTTAGACCCGGAGGTCCTATTTTCAGTTTTATTATATTTTTTTGACCATTTTACCCTTATATATATAGTTGCTTGTTTGAATATGATTTTTGGGAAGTCAGCGATCTGCGTTTGGATTCCGGATTCTTTGCAATTTCTGATTTCTCTTTGCCATTTTCAATTTTCGATTTGGTAGTTTCTGAAGCTATAGATTGGGCGCGATTTTGCGATTATTGAAGCTCTAGGTTTTGCGCGATTCGCAATTTCTGGTTTGTCTTTGGATTTTCGATTTGCGATTTTGTCTGGTTTTCAGTCGATATTTTGGAGAAGGTTAGTTTTTGTTTGAGATTGGTGTTGTGATTTGTTATGTTCTTTATTGTTCTTCGTCATTCTTCTTCGTTTATCATCAATTTTGTTCTTCGTCGTTCTTCATCGTTTATCATCAATTGATTATGGTGATGTTTATGTCATGCGATTAATGATTGATTCGTTGTTGTGATAAAATCATTGTGTTCATGTGAAATTTTGAATGATGAAGTTTTGTTGCATCAGTGTTTGAACAAACTGTTGTTACGCTATCAGTATATGAATTTTATAATTAAAATTGTATGTATGTGTGTATACTATGAGCTTAAAATTTGTTGTATGTGGTGTGTATGATGATAAATGTAGGGCTTATGATTGTTTGTTGAGGAGGTAGAGTTTTTTTTTTTTTTTTATGATGTGAATATTTGAACTATTTAAAAATCCTGATACATTTCATTGTGTTAGCAAATCTTCACACATATGAATGTGATTGAATATTCAAATTATTTTATGTACTATTGATGATTTTGCAGTGTGATACGAGACAAATGGATTTTTTCATGTTGTTGTTGTGCTGCTATGGGTCAAACATGTTTGTGATAAATGTGGTACAACCATTTTCCTTTGATGAGTTAGTGAAATGTGTGTGCAACAAATGGTGTGATTTGTTTGCTGATTCAATCACTATGTTTTACCAATTGCCGGGGTATACAAATTGTCATTTGGATAACAATGAGGAATTCCAAAACATGTTATTGCTTGGTAAATCAATTGGAGTTGAACGAATTGATGTTGTTGTTGAGCACAAATTGGGCACTGATAGACATAGTAGTTTAGCAAATCTATGCATTGAAGATGAGGATCAAACAAATTTACTTCGTAGATATTGTGCACACAGTGTTTGTTGTCTTCAGTTTGGGCAAATGGTATTACGCATGTTGGTCAATGTTTTACAGGAGGAGCATTTGAGTTTCGTACTGTTTTATGCAAATCAGTGCAATGTGGGTTTAAATTCAAATATTTGAAGAACGATTCACAACGAATTAAGGCTGTATGCTCACATAGAGATGATAGGGGATGTTTGTGGTCTGTGCATGGTAGAGTCCAAAGAGCAAACCAATTTTCTACCTTAAGAGATGGACTAAGATACATAGTTGTGGTGCTGATGTTCGTACTTCAAAAAATCCGAGGTTCAGCTCTGATTTGGTGTCAAATATTGTATCTGAGCGTGTTAGGGACAGACCACTAACGCGCCCCACTGATGTGGCATATACTTTCAAGGCAGACTATGGACTTGATATTAGCTACCATGTAGTATGGTTAGGTGTTGAGAAAGCGAGAGAGGCTATGCATGGTGATTACTTAACATCGTTTGACCAACTAAGATGGTATGGTGATGCTGTTCAGCATTATAATCCTGAAAGTCATATCACTATTGACTATGATTTGAAGACTAGTCAGTTTAAAAGGTTTTTTGTAGCATTTGCTGCGTGCATAAATGGCTTCAAATATTGTCGCCCTTTGCTTTTTCTTGATGGAACATTTCTAAAAGGGAGATACAAAGGGAGTTGCTTGCAGCAACAGCTAAAGACGGTAACCAAGGTTTGTTTAGCTTTTTGATGTGAAGTTTTACATTTGTTTACTTTTGTGTGTGAGTTGTGACTGTTAACATTGGTTTTGTTTTTAGGATTGTTTTCCAGTAGCCTTTGCAATTGTTGATTTGGAGAGTGAATCGAATTGATCATGGTTTCTATATGAACTGTCAAAAGTAATTGCTGATGAAATGGTTGCATACATTGTATCCAACGTAATCTAGGGCTTTTGGAAGCAATGCCAAAGGCATTCCCATCAGCATATCATGGATGGTGTTTACAACACCTAAAGAATAATTTTAGGGACAAGTTGAAGGGTATGGAGAATGGTTTCAAGGAACACTTAATACGGAAGTTGGGTGATTGTGCATATGAACCTACTGTGACAGGTTTTCATGCATTACTAGAAGAGTTGAAGAGTGAGGGGAAGCAACGAGCATATAACTTCTTGTCAGGGTTAGAACCAGAACATTGGGCAAATGCTTACTTTAGGTAAAGTGTGTACAATTGTGTGTTTCATGGAATATAATGATGGTTATATGTACATTGTATATATTTTTGTGTTGTTATAACAATGTGAAATGTCACATATGGTATTAAATTGTGACAATTTTTGCTGTTATGTGTTACGGGACAACGATATGGTGAGATGACATCCAATGCTGCTGAATCATTCAACAATTGGATTAAAGAAGCACGAAATCTTCCAATAACAAAATTGGTTGCTACTGTCCGAAATCAAATAATGTGTCAAATGTCAGAGCGAAGGGATATTGCAAACAAGTGGAATGGAATTATTTGCCCTACCTTTGGGACTAACCTCCAAGATTCATTCAATTCTAGTAGGTCATGGAATGTGAGTAAAGCTAATAATGATGTGTTCGAGGTGCATTCGTTTCCATCAGTTACAGTTGATGTTGGACGCTGTGTTTGTTCTTGCTACCAGTGGCAAGTAAATGGATTTCCTTGTGAACATGTTGTTGCGGCTATCCAAAGGAGTGCATATAATCTTAATGATTGTGTTGAAAAATATTTTCATGTAGAGAATTATAGGGAAGCACATGCAGCGGCTATTTTCCCAATACCATCTGTGGAGAAACCAGATTTTTGCTCTAGCGATTTCATCATATTACCTCCAATTGTAAAACGGCCAGCTGGTAGGCCGAGAAAGAGTAGAATACCATCTCGAGGGGAAAAAGTAAGTCAAATCAGGTGTGGCAGATGTGGAAAGATGGGCAGGCACAATCGGAAGTCGTGTAAAGAGCCAATACAGAGTTATATTGGTTGATGTGTTGGTGGACATTGTGAATTTCACATTCAGTTTTGAACATTTACAGTGCTTTTTTTTTTTTTTTAGATAAATAAGATACCATTGTGAATGTTACATACATTTGCATTGGATACACATTTTATTAGTTGATACATTGGTGTACTTGTTTTGTATTTCGATACAATTTTTGAATAAGAAGGGATTCATTAATTCTATGCAATTTGTCATTTTGTAGTTTTTTTTTTCTTTTCATTTTGTATATTTATGAAATAGTTTGTTTATCAGTTTTATCAAAATAAAATATTATCTTGTTACATATATACACAATATGTGTTGATGGATGTAATATGATATATGTTTTTGAACAGATTTGAGGTGTGGTAGATGTAAAAAGATGGGCAGCCACAATTAAAGTTGTGTAAAGATCAAATAATAGGGTTCTATTGGTTCATGTGTTGGATATCGTTGTGAATATTATGTTGAGTTGTGAGTATTTATAGTGCAGAATTTGTTTTAGATAAATAACATAGTGTTGTGAATGTTACATACATTTGCACTAGTAAACAATTTAGTAGTTCATGTATGATTGTACTTGTTGGTGCAAGCTTCTTAATGTGAATTTTCATATTTTGATACAATTTGTCAATAAAAATGTGATTTGTTCTATGAAATTTGTAATTTTGTAGTTTCTTTACATTTTTTTTTTTTTTTTGAAATAGTTTGTTTTGATTTTTTGCAAAATAAAATGTAAAAAAGTTACATATATCCCCAATATGTGTTGACAGGGTGAGCATATGATATACATATGTAAACTTTCACATTGTGTTATGCTTAACAAACACATATAATGACTAATAATACTCATACACCATGAATAAGACCAAGAAAGAACATTGATATTAAAAGTACATTTCTTGATAGACAAAGTGTATATAGCTATTCATATCAACATCTTTGTGGAATGATTGTTTACTAACTAACAATACCCAAGTTCACATGTTAGTGAGTGGTATATTATATACAAAACATATTGTACTTGGACAAAACCTGATGTTAACATTGTTTCATCAATACATCAAAAGAAAATGGTAGGGTGTGAAAATATGAAGTTTAGTTCTGAGATGCATCCTCGTTGGTGTCAACAACAAAACTTGGATGATTTGTTCTTTCAGGATCATTCAGGAATGCTTCAACTAACAGAGCTCTCATAGCAAGCCAAGCTTCCTTGTCCAGCACAGGTTTAATTGGTTCATGAAGGACATGTTGCCTCATTATGTAGCAAAGTGCAACTCCAATTAAGACTGCAGGAGAAAAAAAAAAAGAAAAAGAATCAATATTTTGTTATATTCACATTGGTTGTAGCTACTATGTCAATGAGAATATTAATTGTAATACTCACGAATTTGGGTCTTGTTGAGGGCATGCATCAACTGATTGCAATGGTTGACATAGTCTGAGGGTGTTAATGTATCTGCCATATCCGATGTGGAGAGCAATTTCTGAATATGTGATTCGATATATGTTTTGTGATTGTGAATATGATTAGATGTGTAGAATAGATAATATTTTAACTACGTTGATATGTAACTCAACATGTACATTTTTTCATATTATTGAATGAAATATTGAAATTACCACTATGTTTGCTTGAGCTAGGTGTATGTCTTCAAAACCATCTCTGGGCCTCATTGAATTGTAGTGCTTCCACACTCCATCATCCATGTCGCTCACTACTATGGTCCAATGATACTTAAAGTGGAATGGAAAGTGCAGATATCAGTACTGATTTGCATGCTTGATGTGAGGATCAATGAATTTGGTTTGTAGTTCTGCTTTTTCATCTTTAATCATGCTCTGTAAACATTGACAGCACTTTGTGAGTAATGAGTTTTATAAATAAGGGATCAAACTTGTTTTTAAGTCAGGATAAAAAAAAAAAACAAATTATACCAAACACAAGCTGTTGAAAAAGAATGATTTGTCAAGTTATTGTGAATCTGTCATCATTGATACCTGCTTTCTTCTTAAAATTTCTGCACATGCATCTATGACCTGTATATATTCAATGTTAATGTGATTATGATGTGAATGTTAATATATATAACCTTTAATGCACAATGTACAAAGCACCATACATTGTTTGTTATGGACTTGTCTTGAATTATTGACTTAAGATCGTCATAGAAAACATAAGTCTCCTTGGTGGTTCCTCGCCAAACAGTTAACCTACATTTAGAGTTTAGATATAATAAGACAAGGATGGTATGTAAAGACATAGAAGTTGTTTGAAATATGCTTACCCGTAACCTCCATTTTTATGCATATCCCTTATCTTTTGCTTGTCCTGTTCAGATATGATCTTCCAAACCTCATATTTGTTGGACAGCCTAAGCTTATTATGCTTAGGACGCTTAAAGTCTCGAAGCTTGTGCAAATAGCCTTCAAAATTTGGATCTACAATTTCACATTGCTTCTCAATGTCATTTTGTTCCAAATTTTCCAACTTCCTTTTCTGTTTGTCACCCTTTTTGTCTTGATATTCAAAATCAGGCAACTTCAATTCTTTCCTTTTTTTTGATTTTGATGCGCTTCACCAAAGATGTAGGAGTTTTTTGGGTCTTCTTCTTCAAATTTTGCTTCAGTTCCACATCCAAAGTCTCCTGGTTTATTTGTTGTGTGACAGCATGTACTGCATCATCATCAATTTTATCTTCCAGCATAGTTTTCTCAAGTTGGAGTATAGTCTTCTCAATTTGGAGGTCAATTATGGAGTTGCTTTGCCTTTCTATCTCTGCATTCTTATTATCAATTGTAACTTTGACAGAGGACAACTCATTCTGAACTGTTGGATTCTCCTTCTGGTTACATATTAATGTTTCCAGCTCCAAGATGATTTTGTCTTTCATGTCATTTGCTGCCTACAGATTCTGGTTCTTAATTTGTAGTTTCTCGATGAGGTCTAATGCTTTTTGATGGTCAGCGACCATTTTCTGTATAATGTTGTCCTGAGCAACCTTTGACACAATGACTTGATGCACCCCATGTGCATGTAGATATGCAAGAGTCTCTACACCTTCCTCAATATTGGCTTTATCATGTTCATTGCTCTGAAATTCTGCTTCATTGCCAAACTCTGTATCAAATGCCTCATCAATGTCATCCTCTTGTATGCTCATGTCCATTTCTTCCTCAATTTTGACTTCATGATGAATAATACTCTCAGGTGCATCTTTTTGATTCTCCTCATCCGAATTATTGTCTGCGCAACAGTGTGCTCTCACGGTCTGTCAGTATGAGTTTCTCTATATAAACTGGTAATAGAGATTACTGTTAGTTTTAGTACAATAAATATATTATTCACATTGGATAATGTTGGTATCTAACCTCATCATCATTGATTAACGAGAAAGACAAATTCTTCACATTCTTGTGAAGTTTTGTTAGATTCCATTTGAGAAATTGAGGTGCTGCATTTTGCAAAATTGGTTCCACTATTTTGGTACGCTCACACAACCAATACTACATAAAATGTAACAAATTGTCAACTATATGATTGAACATTTTCAATGTAAGATGAAAATTAGACTACAAACATTTACAATGGGAAGACTTATACTTCAACTATGAATGTCAAAACAAAACCTTGACAATGTGACTCAAGATAATCAATGTAATATGGAAAACAAACTCCAAACATTCACAATTTGAAGATTCATACTTCAAACACAAATGTTAGCAATATGACAATTCACTCAATGTAATCAATGAAATGTCAAAACAAATTTCAAATACTAACAATGGTGTTTTGAGTCTATTGGAATATCAACAATATGGCTCAACATAATCAATGTGACAATGAAACTAGACTCCAATCATTTACAATGTGAAGATTCACACTTGAAACACAAATGTCAACAATGGAATATCAATAATGAGACTCAACATAATCAATGTAACATGGATAACAAACTCTAAACATTCACAATGAGAAGATTCATACTTCAAACACAAATGTCAACAATGGAATCTTGACAATGTGACCATTCATCCAACATAATCAATGTGATGTGAATATTGAAATATGAAGTATATGATTGAACATTTTCAATGTAAGATGAAAATTAGACTCCAAACATTCACAATGGGAAGACTTATACTTCAAACATGAATGTCAAAACAAAATCTTGACAATGTGACTCAATATAATCAGTTAATATGCATGTCAAAAAAAATTGTGATTATAAACTAATGTGAATGTATCGTTTCAGACGTACACATTAATAGTTATGTGAGTGAATGTAGTATTACATACCATTAAAGCCATAACACAACCAGTCATTCGTTCTGGACGTCGATGATGAAGTTCAATGGAATTCATTAATGTGGACTTGATGGTTTCTGCCCAATCATATTCCCTCATCTTGTCCAAATGCTCCATGTGTTGATAGTATGCCCATCCAATTGTCTCACCAGTTGTGGAATAAAAGAGCTTTAAACAAGCATACAAAAATTATCCGCAGTCTATTCCAAAAATTAATTTGATGTCATGTGCAGATAATTTGACAGATTTGGGGCCAATTTTGAAACAATTTGATACAGGGTTGTATGTCTCTATGATCTTTGCTATCACATCGTCATATTTTATGCATGATGATAGTTCAATTTTTGTGTTTATCAGTGCATCAAACATCATCCAAAATGGAGTTCTCTTCAAACATTTCTGCTGCCCATCAGTGAACTTTGTTGTTGACATCAACTTTACCAAGCCAGTCATGTTTGAACGGTAGTTCACTTTGTTCATATCGACATTGGGTTTCACATTAGCTTGAGTTGTCTCTTCCTCATGGGTTTCTTCTTTTTTTATTTTTGTCTTTGGTGTTGATATAACATCTGTCAACAAAATGTTAAACAAAAATAGGCACAAGACATTAAGAGGAATGAGTAATTAACAGTGCTATTAAAATGAATATTGATGAGGACCAAATTTCATAGCATCACTCATAGATAATATATAAAGAATTAGAGAATATGACAGCATCTAAAAATTATTTTGAATGAAAAATGTGAATATTGGAATATCAACTATATGATTGTACATTTTCAATGTAACATGAAAATTAGACTACAAACATTCACAATGTGAACATTCATACTTGAAACACAAAAATGTCAACGATGGAATATCGATAATGTGACTCAACAAAATCAATGTAACATGCATAACAAACTCTAAACATTCACAATGAGAAGATTCATGTTTCAAACACGAATGTCAATAATGGAATCTTGACAATGTAACCATTCACTCAACATAATTAATGTGACGTGAAAAATAGACTCAAAGTACTAACAATGAGAAAATTTGTACTAAAAAACAATTAGCACATTATTGTGAATGAAAAATGTGAATATTGGAATATCAATTATATAATTGAACATTTTCAATGTAACGTGAAAATTATATTCCAAACATTCACAATGGGAAGACTTATACTTCAATCATGAATGTCAAATGAAAACCTTGACAATGTGACTCAACATAATCAATATAACATGGATAACAAACTCCAAATATTCACAATGAGAAGATTTATATTTCAAACACAAATGTTAGTAATGTGACAATTCACTCAACATAATCAATGAAATGTTAAAACAAATTCCAAATACTAACAATGGTGTTTTGAGTCTATTGTAATCTCAACAATATGACTCAACATAATTGCTCTGGCAATGGAAATAGACTCCAATAATTTACAATGTGAACATTCATACTTGAAACACAAAATGTTAACGATGGAAAATAGAATTTCAAACATTCACAATGAGAAACAGAGCATTCATAAACATTCCTAAATGTTGAGTCCCTAAACACTAAAGCTGAAAAATAGAGCATTCATAAGAAGAAAATTATAATTTGTAATTTTCAAAGGCTAAATGTCGAATCAATAAATATTAAACATTAAACATTGAAATATGAATATTCATATTTTAATGAAAGAATATAAACTAGTGGATTTAATGTCAGAAAATAGTATGAAATTGAAGAAAACAACTTACTTTTGTTCACCATTGTAGATATCGATTGGAGTGAGGATCACAGTTGCCGGAATGAACAGTTATCGACGATCTCAGTTGCCGGAATGGATTGTTCTTCGCAATCAATGTTGCCGGAATGAACAATACTTCGTGATTTTTGTTGCCGGAATGAACAGGACTCGCCGATCGTAAGGTTTTGGTCGAACAAGGAGGAGTTCAACGTTAGGGTTCTAATTTGGAGAAAAACAAAATTCTAGAGTTGAAAGAAAAAAGGCGCCTATGATATGATATGAACATAAGGGTAATATCGTCTTTTTACCTAGGACCGGACTAAGTGGAATATTAAAATAAATTTTGGACTAATTGGAACATAAGTAATTAAAGATGGATTTATGAAAAAAGCTTCCTATTTCTTTTTAGTAAAAATGAAAATAAAAAACATGTTTGGTATATGTATTTTAAAATCTAATTAAAAAATGTAAAGATATGATCGACTATAAAAAGTGGCTGAAGGTAGTTGTTGATGGTAATCAGAAGTGATTGTTGGTCACCAAAGGTGCTGGCTGGTGGATGTCGATGGCCGAAGATAATGGCTGAAGATGGTGACCAAAAGTAGTTCTCGTCGGTGGGAGGTGAATAGTCATAGCTAGAGTTGTCGATTACGGATAGCTATTGGAGGAAGTCACTGGCTACGATAGCCGATGGTGGTGATACTCGGTGTCTGAAGACTAGAGGTAGTGAGAAGAGGAATGAATGAAAAAATTTTGTTAACTAATGAAATCAACTTTTTGAAGTTACAAGAATTTAGTGAATTTTGTAAACTGTTTTGTTTTGTTTTTTTTTATTTATTTAAATCTTGTATTAATTCAAGGTTTTTTTGTGTGTGTGTGTGTGTGTGTATAAATATAAAGATAAAATTATAGATATATAAGTGTTATCAAATAGACTATAAATGTTACCAAACGATCTCTTAGTGCTCTAGAATACAAATAATAAAATTACTAATCTTTTTAATAATGTAAGCTTTTAAATAAGTTGTGACTACTAATTTTAACAGACAATAAATCTTGTGTTTCAATCGCATTACCTACTCAATAATTAGATTATTTGTATATATTCATCTTGTTTATAAGAAAGAGTTTGATCAGACGTGAGAGGACTTGTTCAAAATACAAATAATAACGTTAACGTCTATCTATTAACTTTGTTCAAATCTCATTGCTTATTGGATATTTAAAATATATGCATGTATGCAACTATTCTATGACAGAGTCAAACCCCTTGTGAGATGGCGTGTGGGAAATATAAATAATAAAGTTAATCTCTCTAATAATTTAAATTTTTAAATAAAGAGAAAATTAATGATAAATTTAATTTTAAAATGGTATAAAATGTTAGGTCCAGTGGATATTTTTTTATTGATGAAAGAGTTTTTTGTTGAAACTAAAGTTATATTTGCGTATGAGACTAAAGTTACAATTAAAATTTTGATTATATAATTATGTATATAATATATACAAATATACTAAAAAAAGTCAATATTTTATCAAAATAATAATATCTACCACCTCTATTATATAAATATACTATCTATAGTTAACTATTACTTCCATTTATATATTTTAAATATATAGATAACATATTTATTTAATTTTTTATACGTATTTTTGCGGAAGATTTATTAGAAAATCCTTTTTTAAGTGTTTATATCTCAATTAGTCCCTAAGATATTCTTATATTATAATAAATCTTATTATTTGAACATTTAATATACCAAATCATAATTCTCATATTTAAAGTATTTTGTGGACATTTTTACCCTTACAAATATTTTTTGAACAGTTAGCAATTTATTCACATTAACGTGTGAATGTTCACATTGATAGTGTGAAAATTCACATTGACATGTTAACATTTACACTGATGGTATGAACATTCACATTGATGGTGAACATTCACATCATGGAACATTCATACTATAAATGTGAATATTATTAGGGGTATTGTGGTAAGTATGTCACCCATAAAACTTATTAGAATATAAGAAAATAGTATGGTAAAAAAAAGTTATAAAAAAATAACTTTATTTCTATATTATTTAATATATAAATAATAAAAATTAAATGAGTCAGAGTGGAGTTTCCGTGTTAAATTTTAATATGTTTAGATTTGATGGCCCACTTTACTTTTAGTCTTTTGTGATATGGCTAGAGGAGTCCGGATCCTCTGCCGTGTTTATCTGCGATGCTTCCTACGGTGTCTTCAAAATGACGCCGTTTAAAATTTTTTTTTTTCATTTCCCCTTCTTTCGTTTTCTCTCTCAGCTCTCAAATGTTTGAGAGACCAAAACCCAACCCTAAGCACCTTATGAACAGAGAGACGAAGATGACATAGATGATCGAACGGCGCGATAGCGAGGCAGCGAGCGGCGAATGAACGGTGATAAATGACCGGCAAAAATCTATGTTAGATACAGTGGGTATCATTCCTGAGTCCAATCATAATTCACCGAAATCCTCTCAGTCCTGAGATCTTCTTCCCAAAAGAAGTTCATGTTCAAATCAAGAAAAAAAAAGTTGTTTTTTGTTTTTTAATTTTAAAATCTCATAGATACTTAGAATGAAATACGTAAATCACCAAACAGTGGTCAACAATGAATTTAAAATCAATAAGAAAAATAATAGGGGTCTATGATTTTCATATGGAAATGACTTTTCTATTTCTTCAAAATTAACCAAAATCTACCAATCATGTTAAGAAAAACAAAAGGTTCATATATCAAGAAACATTAGTTTTATTTATCTCTCCCACTTGAGTTCACATTAAAGAAAATACTCATCTAAGAGTTGAATGAACAATCAGAGACTCATCTGCGAAACAAAGAAAAAACAGAGGAAAAAATGGAACAGAGCCCGTTGCCTCGCCGTCGCGCCGTCCGATCATCTATGTCCTCTTCGTCTATCTGTTTATAAGGTGCTTAGGGTTGGATTCTGGTTTGTCAAACATTTGAGAGCTGAGAGAGAGAACGAAAGAAAGAGAAATGAAAAAAAAAATTTAAAAAAATGTTAAAACGGCGTCGTTTTGAAGACGTCGCAAGAAACACTGCAGATAAACACGGCAGAGGATCCGGACTCGTGGCTGGAGATTGGTTTTTCCTATGAAATGGCTCGTTTTTCAAATCTTCAAACCTTCGGCCTCATGAATGGAACTTTAACAGGTTGGTGATTCGAACAGAGGACATTTAGCTTTTATGACAGCGCTGTGCAAAATTTAGGTTGCTTTTGGTAGAGTTTTCTAAATATGATTTGAGAATAGAGTTGTATTTTGAGTTTATGAGTTTTGGAATTATGATTTGAGTGTAGAAAATTTGTTTGGTTATGGTTTTTGAATAGAGTGTTGAATTAAGTTTTGAATTGAGTTTTGAATTGTGTGTGGAATTGAATTTTAAAAGTTTGATGTGACATGTAAAATAAGAAAATTTATTTGGTTATGAATTTTAAAAATAGTTTTCAAAACTTAATTCAACCTATAATTGATAATCAAATACACAACTCATAACTTAATTGAAATTTTTGATCAACAGTCATAACCAAACTATTTTTAAAATTCAATGAAAAAATTAATTTTTTTTTTTTTTTTTGTGTCAGATGACATGTAATTTCGGCTACATCACAATAAAAGCATAATTATAAAATAATATTTGACAACATGCTAACTGTTACCATTATTGGTGATACTGAAGTTAACAAGTGATTACATTTAGTCGGCCTTAGTCATTTATCGAAGTAAATGAAAATATACACGCGAACAAAAAACATATTACTATGTAGTTATCTTGTTATAAGAAAACGGTCATGAAAGAACGCAGAACAATAACACAACATGTAAATGTAAAACAAAAACAGTGTAACAATTAAATAAACATAAACATACGAAGATGGATAAAAAAGAGCATATCATGGGATAAAAAAATGACTAAAAAAGAGCATATCAAGAATCATTAGATCATCTTGCACAATGACAAAGAGAATCGCTAACTCGATGAAAACACAACTTCTCACTTCACTACAAAGTTATGATTATTGCTAGGTGCATATGGGCAGGAGTACACATAGAAAACCTTCACCATTCCTTGTCTTTAAATAGTGTCAGTGCCCTAACGTACAAGACTGATGGTATGTCCCCAAGCTCCAGCAAGGCATCTTGACATGCTTCAAGGGAATATTCATCACCACCTGCAATTACAGCCTCTGTGTCAGTTGATCGTGCACGTGAATGTTCTGTTTTTGCCTGTACGTAGGTAGTGAAAGCTGCGCAGACATCATCGAAACCACTTGACCGTGACCTTTTAGAACGACCACTGTCAGTCTGGCTATTTGTAGGGCCCCTCATGTGACTTTTGCCCTTCGCTAGTTTCATGTATTCATTGCCAAATAAGTCAACAGGAATGGCTTCAGCAGCATTACTCCCACCAGCTCCAGGGCTCCAAAATTTATTAAGCATTTCATCTTCTTCATTTGAGTCAAGGGCTCCTTGTGTAGATGCACGGGACAAAGCCCCTGTGGCACAACAATTTTCAACTATTTCGACTATTTCTTGAAAATACTCAAATTCTTTTGTCCTAAACTTCTTTACATTTTTTGTAGCCTACACAATTGAAAATATTGAGAATAAGCGTACAGTACGTGTGATGAAATGTTACAAAAAAATTGAAAATGGTACAGGTTAATGAAAAACCTTATCCCAAAATTCATCGGGTGCAACTACAATTCCTACAATGGGATCTCATCCCAGACCAGTCTGTGCCTGCAGTCGCTTAAAAGTTTGGTAATCAACTTTCAATCGCTGATATTTTTGTCGCACTTGTTTTGCTGTATATCGAAATCCATACAGATTTTGCAACTGAGTTGCAAAATGATTTCAATGCCTAATTGTCCACACAGTAGTACGTCCTGTTGTTTGATTTTTTTGTACCTCTTCTCTCAACATGTTTATTAACTTCATTTCAATTATAGAACTCCACATTCTTGTATCCTGATTGTCATCTGAATTGTTTCCATCCATCTAAAAACACACAATTTATATCTAAACTAATCTGAAGTGGATGTAAAAAAATAACAATGCAAAAAGTAGTACGAATCAAAATTAATCAATTGAAGTTGTTAAATAATGTTGGGAAAAGCAGATTAATTGAACTTCTTAAACAGTGTTGGGAAAAACAGATATAACAATAAAAATCAGCTAATATTGCATGCAAAAAGTTTGTGAAACAAGTGTACGCGGTAGAAAATAACTAGAAATAAGCAGAAGAAGGAGACTAGAATAAGAGAAGCATGAAAGGGGGTGAGTGCAGCTCGAGCCAGAGGTGGGGAAAAGACGGCGGTCGACTGACCGGTCAACCGGTCGGATGACCGGGGGGACGACCGGGCAGCTGTCTTGGTGGTTGACCGGCTCAGCTTAAACAGATTAGGACAGATCAGAAACCATTTCAGAACCCATTTCGACTTCTCATTACATAGTAGATGGATTGAAGGATATACGTACCAGATCAGTAGGAGTGGAATAGTTGTCACCGGTGATGGAGTGGATACAGTGGGTAGATGTGCGCTTCTTTGGTAGTCGCCTGATTCGAGAATAGGTTTGACAAATTTGACCTGAGACAAATAAATTTGGAATAAATTTGGGAATCTTTCAGAAAATTAGTGAGCTGTAAAAACAATTTTGACAGAAATTTGTGATTTATTTGACCTCGGTCTCATCGTTGTTTGGTTGCCCGGAGAGTAAATCTTCCACAACGCACAAACTGCAACTCACTTGATTTGTGGAAGATGGTATGGGTAGGAAGGGGGTTCACAAACATAATTTATAAAATGGTCTCAGTTCACAAAAACGAACACGACCCATGACGAATCATCAACCGTGATCTGTCAAACTGAGGAAGAATCTTGCGTGATCTTTCAAACAGAGGAAGACGAGTAGTGAAGTTCAGCTTTAAATTTCTTTTTGCACGTGAATATTTTCAAAAATGGAGAAGATAGAAGGCTTTTCAGAAATGAAGAAGACACGAGATGGAAATGTACCGTTGGAAGCTTTTGACAGTGGAGAAATGAAAAAGAAAGCTGCCAAATGGGAATTCGAAATGTAGTTTGAATGATATGGTGGAATTATGATTTCAAAATCGTATCTAAATGTGAAGTGCGAAAGGACGGGTGGAAATGTATTTTGAGAATATAACCAAATAGAGCCTATTCTTTTTTGAATAAAGATTGAGAGCTTTAGAAAATGAGCTTTAGAGAGAGCTTTAATAGCGAGTACCACTATGTGATGTGATGTGATGTTTTGACCTATATTTTTATTTTATTTTTTTGCTTTGCACATCAGTAGAGCTCTGATTAGAGCTCTACTATTAGAGCTTTGAATTATTGCTGATCTTTTTATATCCCTTCATAAATTTTTAGGACAGTGATAGATAGTTCTAAAAGTAGAGTTCTACTGAGTTGGCAGTGAGAGGAAAAAAAAAAAATTCAAAACATCACATCATAGGTGGGTCTCACCCCATTAGAGCTCTCTTTTTAGAGCTTCAAAATATTTTTGAAATTTTTATTTAAATTCTTAATTCAAACACATTCTAACATAATATTTTATTGAAATAAAAGTGAAATGAAATGAAATAATTATTTCTTAGTCTTTTCATGAAATAATTATGCCCTTGTAATAATGAATGATGATTATATTTATAATACACTTTTATAAATTGTTTTTAATAAATTAATTGTAATAATCAATTGCATTTCACATTTTCATCCTTTCAAAGAATCAAACACAACAAAAAAGATAAAAGCTTCAAAGTTAAACCATATATTCCAAGTTGGTATCTTATTTTGGTAATACGGTTAAAAATTAATTTTTTGACATTTTATCTTTTTTGAGCTACATCATTTCTCTCTTTTTTTACACATGTTACAAAAAAAAAAAAAAAAAATCTTTTAACCTCCTTTTCAAAATAGACCATACGTCCTTGTTCAATCACAAGTGAACACTCAAACCTCAAAGCCTTAGATTGTCTCCAGACAATTGGACCAGACTGGGTCTAGCCAATGATTCTATGGTTTCATTAGTTACTTCTTAATCAGATGATATTTGTCTAACAAATTAGATGAATTACATTCAAAATTATATTGTTTGTAGAGCTCTAGAAAATGAGATTCGGAGAGAGCTCTAATGGTAAGTCTTAGTATGTGATGTAATGTTTTGTTTTGTGTTTTTGTTTATTTATTATTATTATTATTATTATTTTACTTTGTTACATCAATAGAGCTCTGAATCACTATTGATCTTTTTTATATCCCTTCATAAATTTTTAGGGCAGTGATAGATAGCTTTAAATGGAGCTCTACTGAGCTGGTAGTGAGACACAAAAAATAAAAAACTAAATAAATCAATCAAGACATCACATCATAAGTGGGTCTCACTCCATTAGAGCTATCATTTTAGAGTTCCAAAATATTTTTGAAATTTTTATTTAAATTCTTAATTCAAACACAATATTTTATTGGCTAAAATAAAAGTGAAATAAAATTAAATAATTATTTCTCAGTCTTTTCATGAAATAATTATGTCCTTGTAATATTAAATGATGATTATATTCATAATGCATTTTTATAAATTATTTTTAATAAATTAAAGGAAAAATTACTCATAAATCCCATTTTAGTAAATGTTGCTCTAGTTAATCCTAAGTGTTTTTTCTTAAACCATTCAGTCCTTTTTTTTTTTTTTTGGAATGATATATGTTTTTGGTATATTATATACGGAGTTTACATATTTACCCCTCCCAATCTCGCCAACAATGGCAGCCATCACAACCCTAATCTCTCTCTCTCCTCCTCTTTCTCAACACTGAAACACACCCAGAACTATTGAAGGTGACACCGTTAGGCTTCGAAAAGACGGTGAAGAGGCCTCCGTCGGTGAGAAGTCGCACTCCGAGCACACTGTGTCTCCGGCAGAATGATCGAACACCACCACCGTCAGGGGCAAAGGTCCTCCATCATCGATCGAGTGTGATTCCAACATTAGACCGCACTCCGAGCACACTGTGTCTCCGGCAGAATGATCAGACACCACCACCGTCATTGGCAAAGGTCCTCCACTCGGAGGTCTCATCGATCGAGTGCTGATGTTCCTGGACAGATCTAAGATGGGATTTGATGCAGAGGATTGGAGATGTTGATGATGCTTGCTTGCAGTCTGAGCAGTACACGTTGCCCATTGATTGGATTCCTGGACAGATCTAAGATGGGATTTGATGTAGAGGATTGGAGATGTTGATGATGTTGATGATGCTGATGTAGTTGATGTTGTTTATGGTTGATGATGTTTATGATGTTTCGATGATGTTTGTTGATGTAGTTTGTTGATGTTATTTATGGCTGATGTTGTTTATGGTTGGTGTTGATACACCATGTTTGTTGATGTTGTTCATGGCTGATGGTTGTTGATGTTTGTTGATGTACACGTTAACCCATTTGTTTGTTGATGTTTTGATGTTTATGGCTGATGTTGTTTATGGTTGGTGTTGATACACCATGTTTGTTGATGTTGTTCATGGCTGATGGTTGTTGATGTTTGTTGATGTACACGTTAACCCATTTGTTTGTTGATGTTTTGATGATGTTGAAGATGTAGTTGATGTTGATGATAAATCTAAAAAAGGCCTATAGTAAGCTTCTTGGGCAATTCGGTAAATTACACATAAACACCAATCCAAAATTACCCCCTCAATTACTGACCCAGACACGTAAATAAATGGGTACTAATGTCTTTACACATAAAATAGGACCTATTAGTCTAACAAAAAAACGTTGGGACTAAATGGGTTAACATTCCCAAATTAGGGATTTAATGGTGCTTTCCCCAAAATTAAATGTAATAATCAATTGCATTTCGTATTTTCATTCTTTCAATCAATTAAACACCACATAAAAGATAAAAGCTTCAAAGTTAAACCATATATTTCAAGTTGGTATCCTATTTTGGTAACACGGTTAAAAGTTAATTTTTTGACATTTTAGTTTTTTTAAGTTATATCATCTCTCTACCTTTTTACATACTTTTACCACAAAAAAAAAATTAAAATTTTTTTTTTTTAACATACTTTTCAAAAGGCCATATGTCCTTGTTCAATCACAAGTGAACACTCACACCTCAAAACCTTAGATTGTCCCCAGGACAACTGGACAGACTGGGTTTGGCCAATGATGGTATGGTTTCCTTAGTTATTTATTAATCAGATGATATTTGTCTAACATATTAGACGAATTACATTCTAAATTATATTGTTTGTTAATTATTTTTTAGATAAAATATAATTTTAATCCCTAAAATACATGTTATTTGTCATTTTAATCTCTTAAGTTTCAATTTGGTCTTATTTCTAACGTTCATCTAAATTGATAATGAGAATATAAATAAAAGACATTTTTAATCCATACAACATGAGTTTCTTGGTATTTTAGTCCCTTAAATTTCAATTTTTGTCATTTTTGTTCTCAAAATTATCAATTTGATACAATTTCATTCTATCTCTAACGCCCGTCTACATTATCAGTGCAATCTAGGCAGGTCAACTCAAGCCTAGATCAATTTTTTTGGGCTTGAGTAAAATATTTTTGAATTCGGTGCAGATTTGGATAAAAATTTAGAAGTTTGAATTAAATTTAGGCGAAACTTGAGCTTCCCGAAACGCAAATTATATAAAAATATATCAAAATATTAAATATACATATAAATTATTAGCTATTGAATAATGTTAAAGTAATTTAGATTGTTAGATCATATTGAATATATCTATATATATATATAACACAACACAAAATCGTATATTTTATATTAATCTCATCACAAATGGTCGTGATTTTGGGTTTGAGTCACTACAAAAAAAAAAAAAAAAAAAACCGATGAAGATGTTGCATATGGTGATACAGTACAATAGGATATATATTCAAGATAAATAGACATGTGGCATAATATGATTGGAGTTAGGATTAAACTGACTCAAATTGACAACTTGGAGAATCAAAATGATAAAAATTGAAACTTAAGGAACTAAAATTATAAGAAATGCATATATCATTTATCCGTACTGTTCTCGTTATCAATATAGACAAATGTTAGAGTTAGGATCAAAGTGACTCAAATTGACAATTTTGATAACCAAAGTGGCAAAAATTAAAATTTAAGGGATTAAAATGAAAAAAAAAATGAATAATTTAAGAATTAAAATTGTCTTTTATCCTTATTTTTTAGATAAATGTATTTTAAAATTTGATAAAGTTGAGTTTTGATATATATGATTTGCTCATAAGACTTTATAAAATGATTTATTCAAATTATTGAGATGGGTTTAGAATTAACCCACAATGAGCCAGACTAGATAACTCAGACAACTAGAAACAATCCAATCCTACCACACACAAAACAGGACAAATTACATTAGTGATCCGTACATTTTGTCCCTTATGTCTTTTTGGTATTTACATTTTCAATTAGCTCTTTTGACCATTAAATTTAGATTTTATGTCAATTTGATTCAATTGATAATGCAGTTAGGCTTTTTAATAGAAAATTATCTTTGAATTGGTTGAGATTAACTCACTGAGTTGAGTAAGTTTATAAGTTTGTCATTGACAATATGACATATGTCATTTATGTGAATATTTTCCATAAAGAGATGTTAAGAATTGTAATCAATTGAACCAAATTGAGACAAAGTTATAAATTTAAGATCAAAATCGAGTCAATTAAAATTACAGGGACTAAAATGACACAATGACCAAAGTATAGGGACTATCGTTATAATTTAGATTAAATAAATAATTATAAATAACATTTATTAAAAGTTGAGAAATTGTGAAAGTATGATAAAATAATCATACAACGAAATTATAAAAATTCTTCCAAGTCAAAAAAAAAAAAAAAAAAAGAAAAAAAAGAATGATAAAAAATGTTAAAAAATAGAACCTATAAAAGAATAGTTTAAATTACTATTTATGTTCTCATTTAAAAAAAGAAAAAAAATTAATGAAGAATTGAACAAAACCTAGACAAATAATTTAAAATATTCAGTTCCTATTAGGCACTTGCTAATATAGTTAAACAATGCATTTTAGTCACTTGTCATTATGGACAAAATATTTTAGAGTGTGAATTATTAAGTAAAGAAAATTCAAATTTAAATTTATGAACCAAGTATCTAAAAAAATTTAAAAATAGTCTAAAAAATCTAATACATAATATAAATTTAAATTTCGGCGAAGCTATACTCGAAATAAATTTAGGCCAAGTTTGGCTAAACTAAAAAAGTGCACTTATTTTATCTTTTTATCTTTTTTGGGTCACATCAATCAACATCTCCTCTCTACTTTTTTTACACATAATACAAAAAAGTCAAAAAGTGCACTTATTTAGTCTTCCCAAACTTGGCCTTAATCAACCCGTACTTTTTGCTAGTTTTGATTACTAGTCGATTGATTAAACACATTTTCCGGTGCCAATGAATCCAAGTGTCCAATAACAATCCTAAAATTTATTTAAGATAGAAAATTTGAGTTTACTCCCAAAATCAAGAATTTAACTCATAAATTAAGTACAGTAAATTATACTGGTAGTTTTACATTTTGTCACCATTAGGATTTTTTTTTTTTTTTATGAAAAACAATTACTGAATTGATTAAGTTTAAAATTAATTGAACCAATTTTTGTACTTTTTAAGTGTATCTAAATTAAGTAGATCTAAATATTTAAAAAATCAGTAGAAATAAAAAAAATTACGAAATAAAAAATCAAAAAATTTCTTTTGATTAAAACTTTACAAAATCCTTATTAACTTATGCAAGTTTTGAGTATTTATAGAAAATAATTGGCATTTTAACCCCTCAATATCTATATAAAATTAACTTTGGTCCTTCAATTGATAATAGACATCATAAATTTGACACAATTACAGTTTACTCCCTTTTAACAATTATATTATTAGTAACTAGAAGGGTGCACACACAATTTTTTATACATTAAATTTTATTAATAAGGGCGAATTATAATAGTCCCTATAGTTTGGAGCACGTGTCATTTTGGTTCATGACTTTTCAATTGTGACATATTTGATCTTGAATTTTGAATCTTGTTCCAAATAAGGACAATAGAAGATACCATTGCTCAATTTCAAGGGCAAAGTCATCAATTTAATAAAATATAAGCTAATTTGACAAAAATGAATGTCAAAAAAATATTTTTGAATTTTTAAAAATAATTTCTACCCACCAAAGATAAAATTATGTAAAATTGATAAATCTTTTAGACATTTATTTATTTTTTTTCCAAATTAAATTTTATTATGTGTTTGGATAATAATTATGTAATGGTTGGTTATTAGGTTTTTAATGTGTAATCGATATATTTAATATATGAAATTTTTTTAGTTTTGAATTTTTTAATTTAATGGATTGGTTTTATAATGATATCAAAGTTGTCGTCGTATGAGACTTTTGAAAAAATTGAAACTAATTTAATAAAAATAAAAACAATCGCTCATTATATGATCATCATCCAAACACATAATAAAAATTAATTTAGTACAAAAAATAAATAAATAAATGTTTAAAAAAATATCAATTTCACATAATTTTATCTTTAGTGGGTAGAAATAATTTTTAAAAATTCAAAAATATTTTTTTGACATTTATTTTTGTCAAATTAGTTTATATTTTATCAAATTGATAATTTTGCCCTTGAAATTGAGCAATGCTAAATTTAATTGTCCTTATTTGAAACAAAATTCAAAATTCAAGGTCAAATATGTCACAATTGAAAAGTCAAGGACTAAAGTAGCACATAGGCCAAACTATAGAAACTGTTAGTATAATTTGTCCTATTAGTAATATAAATGAAAATGATGTCATTATTTTCTACTAAAACGTATGGTTATATATTAGCTATATTAATATTGCTTATTTTATCCATATTAAAATAAATATTAGTATAATTATATCAAAATTACAAATTACAAATTTATATTATATATAATTATTTTTTTAAATTTAAGAGAGATTAATTTAATTTATTCAAAATATAATAAAAATTTTATTTTACACCTAAAGGATTGATTGGTCTAAATTACTGTACAATTGTTGACTTTGAATTTAAATGTTATGGACATAATTCTCATGGTTCTGTACTACCAACATGTTTATTTTGAGTATATATGGCCTTTGAATTTAAGTCTGCATTATGAGGTAGCTGTTGCCCTTTGATTTTCCACGATCAGTATTTAAAACAAAATAACCGTGGGATCTGAATTCATTATAAGTATGAACTCTATCATATAATAATTGATACCACAATATCTAGAATAGTAATTATATTTGTTTGTGTTTTCATTTAATGAAAATTACAGGGAAAAAAAATTCTCAAGATTTAATCTTTATAACAAAATAAATTATAAATTTTATTAATTTCAATTCTAATCTTTTGATTTATTCTCAATTTAAATTATTCATCTATTTTTGTTAAATAAAACCGATGAGAAAAAATATTTTAGCCAAACTCAATGTAAACGTTTATAAAATGTCTAAAATATCATTTTTCATTAAATTTAATGACTAAAATTTCTTTCTTTCTTTTTCCATCGACTTTATTTAATGAAAATAGGCAGATAGTTTAGAATAAAAATAAATAAATAAAATTATGATTTAAATTGACAAAATTTAAAATTTAGGATTTGTTTTGTTACAATGATAAAACCTTTGGGTTTTTTTTTTTTTTCTTTTTTGGTTGTAATTTTCCCTTTTATTTATTTATTTAAAAAATAAAGCAATGAAACGTTTAAAAAAGAGCTTGGAGAAGAGTGTTGTTTAGGTCCATGGAGATAATTTAAATCGTTTATTTTGTAAGAGCTCTTTGTGTAAATTAATAAAAAAAAAAAAAAAAAGTCGATTCAATAATTATAGCCTATTTAATTTATCATATTTCTCTTTAAAAAAGCCGGACGATAAGAGTATTTTTAATAATTGATTATTCATTTTTTTGGTGAGAAACAAGATAAAATGAATATGTTATGATTATCGAATTAACTTTATTTTTTGATTTTTTGTGTGGATGTCACAAACATCCTAAAGAATATATGGTTTAGATCATTAAAACAAAATGCGTATTGACCCCACGGGCCTCCCATCCAAATCTAGACTAGAAGGAAGTTCATCCCTTAAAAAAGACCATTGCTTTTGCTATGAAATTACTTTTTCAAAATATTTAAATATTTTTTTTGATTTAAATAAAAAAGAAAGTTATTTTCATATTTAAAAAAAGAAAAACAAAACAGTTTAAAATACAATTTGGGGGGAGTTACGTGTAGGTTCTGATAGGTGGACCTTATTGTTCAATAGGTCTTATGAGAATAAATGACGTTTTTCATCAAACGCTATTAAAAAATGACATTAATTGTTAATTTTTAGCGACAGTTACTAATGTTCAATTTTCAGCTACAGTTTGAAAATTTGTCACAAAAAGTCACTAATTGTAAGTTTTAACAATAATTTATAAAAATCGTGACAAAAAAAATCACTAATTGCTAGTTTTTAGTGACATGCAAAAAATCGTTACAAAATTATTAAGAACTACTAAGATCTATTGATAAGAATTAAGCCCAACTATTAAGACCTGTTAATAATTTATGCTATAATTTATCTAACATGCTTACTACACACGTTTGATTCTCTATAAAGCAATTTAGTGATACAGTGGGAATAGCTAGTAATCGATATCCTTCTGAGCTGTCTTTGGACTTTAGGAAACCTTTGTCCTCTCTTGTTCGTTTTTTGTTTTTGTTTTTTCCTATCTCTAGCATGATTGATTTTGATCACATTTAAAAAAATACAAATACAAATGATATGAACCCTTTACACCAATTTTTAAAAAGTTGTGTTTCGTGCATACGTTAACTTGTCTAGTCTGATAGCTTCTAGGGTTTGTAGTAATTACTCAAAGGTCAATTTGGACAAATGTGAATTCAAACTTATCAAATAATGAAAGAAGATAAACACAAGTTACTATTCAAATGACTCATTCACATTTAATGTTGATTACATTTTTTATCATTAGATATAAATATGTGAATATCGTGTCTTCATTGATGTGAGTGTTAGTGAATATGGTATATATATATATTAGATGTTGTAATTATATTTTATCATATTATAATATTTTCATAACTTTCTTGTTACACACTCTTACCTTATCTATATATAGGCCTCCTTAATATATTATAAGATACAATTGAATATACACATAATATAATATTCTCTCTCTCTCTTTGGTATTGTAACACGGTATCAGAATTATAAGTTAAACTTTGGTGTTCTTTGCCTTACTAGCGGGCAACAACCTTACTTTGGCCGCTTGTCGAACCTCAGTCCTATCTGTTCTCTCACCATAGCCGTTAGACCTTCTTCGGCATCATTGACTTCACTCCACTATATCTTCTAACTCCGGCATCTCCGCTATCTCCACTGCCTATAAACCCATCCGTCTATCAAACACATCAAACCCTTTCATCACCGTCGTGCTACATCTATAGCTATAGCTCTAGACATCATGCTAGCTACAACTTCGGCCACCATCGTCGTTTTTCACCGTTGCCTACAAACCCATAAGCTCTGGCTATCACGTTGACTTTTTTTTCGGTCCTTCCCTCTGACCATCACACCGGCAGTTCCGACCCATTGTCGTTGTCAAAATTTTTTTTTCTCCAACTTTTGACAAAAGGCATGTCCTTTATCACACCACTCCCACCTTTATTTTCATTGTTTTGATATATTTTTTTCCAAATAAAAAACATTTTAAAAAAAAACAATTCTATTTATATAGCCTGAGAAAATCTCATTTCTGCTCCGCTTCGTCTTTTCCTCTCTTTCAATCTCAAATAGGTTTCTATCTTCAAACCACTTAAGGCGTAGCTTGATGCATTTCTTAAGCCGCCCACTTGGAACATCACCTAAGCCATCCCTTGGTGCACCACCTAAGCTGCCTCTTTGGCACATCATCCAAGCTGCCTCTAGCGCATATGGTTCCTTTTCGGTTGAGACTTTTGCTTTCGGCTTCTTCTTCAACGGTCCGGCATGACCTCACCAAAAACTATCTTTCGGCATTAGCTCTGGCTAGTTTTGACAATGGTTCGACACAACCATAAACTGTCTCCCGGCATTACCTTCGTCCTTGCTTCTACAACGATCGGACATGACCATAAATTGTCTTTTGACATTAGCCCCTACTTCTTTTACAACAGTCTGGCATGACCATAAACTGTCTTCCAGTATTATTATTTTTATTTTATTTTATTTTTTCTACTTTCTCTTTCCAAACTCTAGTTGGCTCTTTGCAACCACCTTAAGTTTGAGAGGGGCTGTTAGTCAATATGATGTATCTATATGTATATATATATATATATATTATATTCATTAAATATATTAGATGTTGTAATTAGGTTTTACTATATTAGAATTTTTCAAAACTTTCTTGTTACCCACTCTCGCCTATACATAGACATCTTTATTGTATTGTAAGATACGCAATATTGAATATACACTTAATATAATATTCTCTTTCACTCTCTCTTAGATATCGTAACAGTGAGTCTCATTCCTTCACCTATTGTAATAAGAAAATTAACTTTAAAAAAAAATAGAAATGAAAGGGATTTGTGAATGAAATAAAAAGTAATTTTTTATTTATTTTTTTACAAATTACTTCCATTTCCCCCTTTTTTTTCGTCTTCTAAAATTTCCATAAATTCAACATCTCAACGCAATTTTAGTGATCCAAAGCCTATAGTTAATTGGAGTGTTAATTAATGATGTATCTAGCTTAATCTGTGTGTGTATGAAAGAGTGGAATCACCTAAGCCTTGTAAAGGACTAAATTACACACATACAAAAATAAACCTTCAAAAAATTTATTGAAGAAAAAATATGAATGAAATACTTGGTTGACTGAAATATAAATTCTTTGAGTATTAGCTAAAAAGCCAACAATCAATCCAATTTCATTCAATGCTCGACTTTTTAAGAGAAATGGTTTGAAACCAATATGGAGTAGGTGATTAATTTTTTCTTTCTTGATCAGCAAAAGAAATAGTAGGTGATTAACTTGTATATACAGATATTGGGGTGTGACCTAATGGTCTAATAGTGTCACTTTAAAATGTGGTGGGTGAGAGGTCAAGAATTTGAGCTGATGGAACAGCGGCGAACCCTTCAGTTATAATCCAACTATACTAATATACTAATGTTATCTTTAACCAAAAAAAAAGGGAAAAAAAAAAAACTTGTGTATACAATTGAAGGATGGTAACCAATAGATATAGTTTTGAAAGATGCAAATGTCAAGGTGCGGCAAGCTCATCCAAATATCAGGTTATCAAAGAAAAAAAAAAGAAGAAAACTAAGTATTATTTGCACTTATTGGTAATTACTCAAAGATCCCCTCCTTTCCCATATTGAAATCATTGTATATTTTTAGTTATTTATGTTGGAGAAAATGGTTGAATGAGAAATTGCCTCATAAATGTGTATATAACTCACAAATTTAAGGCTTATCAGTTTTACAAAATTGATTGGGCAGTTTTGCTAGCATTTGTTGCCAGCCTTGATGGCTAAAGGCTTCTCCCCTCTCCCCCATGGTGTATAAAAGGAGGCCCTATTCCTTGAAAAGAGATATAGAATTTTTCCTTGACATCCATACACTGTCAGTCTACTTCTCCTATAATTTTCTTCCTGAGAGAGAGTGCTGCCGTTGTCCGTTCGCTAAGCTAATCAGAAGGTGCTTCTGTTGTAGTTGGTAAAAACCATCGTATCCTGGGAAGTAGACGCTGGCGTACCTCCAGCACCCAACGGTGAGGCGGCGAATCTATTTTAAGGAGACTGTGGTATCACACAGGCTTCGGTTTGCTTCCTTTAACCATTTTATATTTTATCTGTATTTTATTCAGCATGTTATTTTTTCTGGGATTGAAGGTTTGTTTTGTTCATCTCATAATTTTGCGATATGCAATGTGAAATTATGTAATGTGAGTAGTTTTTCCCAACAAGCTTAAAATAGATTCGACGTTTATCATAGAATTAGATTAATAGATTCATAGGTGTGTGTAATAATTTTGCATGTAATTGGCCACTGGTAGTACTAGCGAGTTAATTGGTTTATTAGATGCATGTACACAGGGTTAAGCTTTTGATTTTGCCATTTTGTGTATGCTACTGTTTGGTCTTCCCATAGCATGGAATAGGCCACTGTTATCAATAGGGAAGAAGAGTTCCATTGGTGCAACGTTAATTCATTGTATTTTCTAATTAATTTATTAATTTATGGTGTACCGGTTCATGCCCTGTATTTCTAGATTTACATGCTTCTAGTTCACATGCTTCTAGTTTACAATATAAATTACATGTTCATTCGGTTTTAATTTTTAGTGTAATTTACATTTCTAGCATGTTTATTAGGTAGTAAATTTACATGTAACTTGTACCTATTAATTTTTAATTTAGGTGTGGAGTTGTAAAGTGTATAACTTACCTATATTTAAATTCATGTTAATTTCTCTAGAATTATTTGCATGTTAATCATGTCATTTGCAATTCTTGCCTAGTAATGTGATTTAAGTGTTTAGGAGTTATAAAATGTTTGTAACTTGTCTCAATTAATTACATATTTAGTGTACCATAAGTTCATATGTAACCTTTACCAATTCAAAATATGGTTTAATTATATTTAATTTTGGGTTTGTAACTTGTATAGTTAATTACATGTTTATTATGTAATTAATTTTTTACAGTTTTTTTTAGTTTAAATTCTAGATGTGTAACTTAAGGGTTGGTTTTAATCTTTACTTACAGTTATTTATTATTTTGTTTGCTAGTACCCTCCCCTTCAATCACTACTTTGCCAAAAGCAAAGAAAAGCTGAGGGAGGTTTTGTTGTATTTTGTTGCTAACTCTTTATTGCAGGAATACCTATGGGAATAGGAAAAAGGATTAATTTGGACTAAATATTTGAAGCAATTGTTTGCTTGAGTGTTCATTTGTGGTTATTCACCAATATGTAAAGCACGTTTTATTTGCTTGTAATTATTGTAGCAGTTTTGTTGTAATTGCTTGTACAGTTTGGAACTTGGTGTGTTTAACCTAGTTCATCCCTTGGGAAATTTAATTCTTAAAGTTGTTTCCCATGAACTTGGAGTCAACATGCTCTTGAAAGTTTTGTCTAAGGTTAACTGGTTTTAAGTGGGACCGGTGTGACCCCTCCAGTCTTCCTGGAAACTTTCCTGACCATGTTCGATTCTAGGTTGCGTGGTGAGACTAGTTTTGAATTAAATTTCCAATTGTGGGATTTTCTAGTGTTAAGTTTGATTTCTGGAAATACAGAATAGTGAATATTCTGCTGTAATTTTTCAGAAATGGCAACTGTCTCTGATGCTGCTGTTGCTGCTGCTAATGTTGGTGGGGATCCGAACCCCAGGGCGACTGGCTTGCCAACCCCTGCTGTGACCTCTGTGGTCAATCCTCCTGTTGTTACTCCGGCTGTTCCGGGAGGACCGCTCAATCATCACGAACGCCCGGAGAAGTTCACGGGAGTGAATTTCAAGAGATGGCAGCAGAAGATGCTGTTTTATTTGACTACTCTAAGCCTTGCGAGGTTTCTGAGTGAAGATATACCAGCCGTAGAGGAGAATGAGCAAGATAAACAAAAGCTCATGGCTCTGGACGCTTGGAAACAAGCAGACTTCTTATGCCAGAATTACATTCTGAATGGCTTGGCGGACTCGCTTTTCAACGTGTTCTATGCCAAGAAATCGGCTAAGGAGTTGTGGGATGCCTTGGACAAAAAGTACAAGACCGAGGATGCTGGGGTAAAGAAATTTATCGTCGGCCGGTTCCTGGACTTCAAGATGGTGGACTCTAAAACTGTCCTGAGTCAAGTCCAAGAGTTCCAAGTGATTCTGCACAAGATACATGCAGAAGGGATGGTCCTAAGTGAGTCATTCCAGGCAGCTGCTTTGATTGAGAAGCTGCCTAACGGCTGGAAAGACTTCAAGAACTACTTGAAGCACAAACGAAAGGAGATGACAGTCGAAGAGCTCATTGTCAAGCTCCGGATTGAAGAGGACAACAGAAAGAAAGGAGGGAGTACCTCCACTGTCAAAGCCAACATGGTTGAGCATGGCGAGTCCTAGGGGCAAGGAATAAACCACCGACAGGCAAAAGCTCAAAGTTGGAGGCTAGAGGAGGAATCTCCAAAAGGCCAGCCTACAAGCCAAAGGAGCCTACTTTTAGGTTCAATGGCAAATGCTTCAATTGTGGAAGTGACGGGCATCGGGCAGTTGATTGTCTGAAGAAGAAGCCCTATAGGAAAAACCCTCCGCAACACAAAAACCGGGCACATATGGCTGAAATGGAGGAATTGTCACACGATGTGGACGACATGCATCTGTCAGCCGTCGTGTCAGAAGTGAACATGGTGGGGTCAAACCCAGGGAGTTGGGGTGGACACTGGGGCCACTCGCCATATTTGTGCAGAGAAGAGAATGTTCACAACTTTTGAACCGGTTTCAAACGGGGAGAAGTTGTTTATGGGAAACTTTGCAACCTCAGCTGTTGAGGGTAAAGACAAGGTGATCCTGAAGATGACTTCAGGAAAAGAACTGACTTTGAACGATGTCCTTTTTTGTGCCGGACATTCGTAAGAACCTTGTCTCGGGGTCTCTCCTAAGCAAGCATGGCTTCTGTATAGTGTTTGAATCAGACAAGGTCGTGTTGACCAAGTGTAATAACCCCCGTTACTGATCACTGATTAATACCGATTACTGCTAAATTAAGACCGATTATGGAGAGTAAATGAACTGATTGAATTACTGAATTGATTGACTGGAAACTGGAACTGAATTGACTGCGTATGTGTGTTATTTTGCATTCTATCTGTTTGACTATTTAATTATCTATTTGTATTTTTATGTTTAAACTGCAAATTGAAGGCCTTATCGCGGCCGAATCCAAAATTGATTGATGTTCCATGATTAGTAGAATTTATGTGATTTTATGGTATATTTATTGAAAAAATGATTTGGTACGATTAAATCGGATTAAAATAAGCTAAATTACATGAGTTTGACTTTTTACCATAACGCCATCTAGTGGGGCCTTTGTTTATTATTAGTGTAGAGCCTTGTATACACTTAAACAAAGCTTTTCATCAGCCACATTTGAGCACACCAACCGACTAGAGAAGAGAGAGTGAATTCAACTTGTTCTTGAGGAAATTGCTCATAGACTTGGAGTTTTGGAAGAGTAATTGCATATTTGAGCTCCTAAACCTTGAATACAAGACTTAAGGTAGAAATCCATCTCCTTGATTGTGCATTTATGTTGATTCTTGCATGATTTAGAGCTAAGTTGAAGTCTAGAGCCAATTTATGGCTTGTAATGTTGTATTGTAGCTCATTTCATGCATGCATGTGTGTATTGATGAGTTTTGAGTTGATTTCATGGCAAATTGTCACATGCATGTTCATAATTAAGCTTAAGTCCATGTTTTCAACTTGTTTTGAAAGGAATGAGCTCATTAGAGCATGTTTTGAAGTTTTGAAATGGTTTGAATTCATGCATGTTTGCATGTTCTTCATGTTCATGAAAATAGGTTTGAAATTTGGATTTAATTGATTCACCCTTGGGCTTTAAATTCACAAATTGAGCTTTGAAACTTGTTGTATATTGAGTTTGGATGTGTTTTCTAGAATTTGGGCCCAAGAGGTCGAATTTTGAGTTAGGAATGCTTGGTTTGAGCTTGGGAGGCAAATCTAGAAATTCCAGAATTTGGCTTCTACGCTCGAGCGACCACCATTTACTCTGAGCTACGCTCGAGCGAAGGAATGGTGGCTCGAGCGTAAATTGCAAGCTCTCAGCATCTTGGTGCGCGCAGGTGTATGCTCGAGCGAAGGGACATACGCTCGAGCAAAGAGCTGTGTCTCACGCTCGAGCGAGCATCGAGCGAAAAATCTGAGCATCCAGTATTTTTACTGTAGCACGCAGTCCACTCGAGCGACGGAATCCACGCTCGAGCGAAGCTCCTTTGTCTGCATGTCCGCTCGAGCGAAGAAAGCCTCGCTCGAGCGAGACCCCTGTTTTCAACAAATTTTGTAAAGTGTTCAAAAGTGCGTCTTTGCATCCTCTTTCCATCCTAGGCATTCCTAGGGCATATTTAAGGCATCTTAAAGAGGATATAGATGTAGAACCACACCGAGGCAAATTAGGGATTAAGTAATTATCTTTCCCAACTGTATAGCTTAGTGTGTGTTCAATCTGTTAACTGTATAGGGTTGGCTTTCCGAGGAGACGCTCTGGTTCACTGTAGCCCAGAACTCTGTGAGTAACAATTGTGTAAAGATATGTTCAAATGATTATCTTTTGAATACTGAACTGTTTACTGAACCGATATTGATTACTGAATAAATGTATGTCCTTTATTTCTGAATTGTACTGTGGCATCCTTAGCACCTACTATTTACTGTTACTGTTACAGAGATCTCTGTCGGTTCCCTCGTGGAGCCACTGCTGTTTACTGATTGATGGCCATCATTACTGTTCGGTCTTTTAAGACCTACTGTTACTGTTATGCTAATGGATGTACCACATATGACTGTTTACTGTACTGAACAACTGATATACTGATTGAATTGAACTGTTTTCATTACTGTAAGGACATTCATTCTAAACCTCTTTACGCTTTATGTTATTCACTGGGCTTTAGCTCACTGCTCATATATATATATGTAGGTGTACAGGCACCGGATCAAAGCTAGAAGCGTCGGGGTAGATTCCCAGTTTTGTCGAGCCAACCAATGTGCCTCACTGCGAGGTTCCGAGCCTGCCAAGCTTAGGCTATGGGGTGTTTAGTATTCCTCTCTTACTGTACTGTTTTATTTACTGTATAGACTGAATGTTTGCACTGTACTGTTAATCAGGGATTAAGTCCCTGTACTGACTGGTTGTATATATATGCATACTGTTTCGTACTGTTCTGTATAAATGTATGAAAAAAATCTTTTTGCATACAGACTGTCACAGCTCATTGGATATTGTTTATTTACTGTATTGGCTTCCGCCATGCCCCTGTACTCTGTTATACTGTCTTACTGTTAAGCAGGCCTTTGGTAATCTCGGATTACTGGCCGGTTACGGTGCTAAACCCATCGGGGCGGGTTTGAGTCGTGACACCAAGGGCGGGGTCTATGTGGGGAAGGGATATATGTTAGGTGGTATGTTTAAATTGAATGTAATGACACTTATCCCTAAGATTAATGAGAAAGCTTCTTCTTCTGCTTATATGCTTGAGTCCCCTAATTTATGGCATGGTAGATTGGGTCATGTAAATTTTGACTCTTTACGTAGATTAATCAAGTTAGATCACATACCATCTTTCAAGATTAATCCATAACACAAGTGTGAAACTTGTGTAGAAGCAAAATTGACAAGGTCTTCTTTTCATTCTATTGAAAGAAGTACCCAGCCTTTGGATTTAGTGCATAGTGATGTGTGTGACTTGAAAGTTGTACAATCACGTGGTGGCAACAAGTACTTCATCACTTTTGTTGATGATTGCACTAAATACTGTTATGTGTATTTGCTTAAAAGCAAAGACGAGGTTATTGATAAATTTATTCTTTTTAAGAATGAAGTTGAGAATCAATTAAGCCGAAAAATCAAGGCATTGAGAAGTGATCGTGGTGGTGAGTATGAATCCCCGTTTGCTAAGACTTGTGCTCAATTTGGGATTATTCACCAAACCACAGCGCCTTATTCGCCTCAGTCAAATGGTGTTGCTGAGCGGAAGAACAGGACGCTGAAAGAGATGATGAATGCAATGTTGATAAGTTCTGGGTTGCCACAGAACTTATGGGGGGAAGCAATTCTCTCCGCGAATTATATTCTTAATAGAATACCACGGAAGAAAGTGGACAAGACTCCATATGAGTTGTGGAAAGGTCACAAGCCTTCATATAAATACCTACGAATGTGGGGGTATCTTGCAAAAGTGGCGGTACCTACACCCAAGCGGGTTAGGATAGGTCCGAAACCGTGGACTGTATATTCATTGGTTATGCACAAAATAGTAGTGCATATAGATTTCTTGTGCACAAGTCTAATATTTCAGATATACACAAGAATACTATCATGAGAATCTAGAAGTGCATCTTTCTTTGAAGATGTATTTCCGTGTCGTCCCCAAGACAGGGTTCTAAGTTCCATGAAAGAAATAGATGATCACGAAGACGATCACATAGATGATCACATAGATGATCAAACAGCTGATCAAATAACTGATCAAGTAGATGATCAAGCTGATGAAGTAGATGAGCCAAGAAGGAGTAAAAGGGCTAGAACCACAAAGTCCTTTGGTCCAGACTTCTTGACTTATATGTTAGAGGGAGAACCTCAAACGTTCCATGAAGCTGTGACTTCACCTGAAAGTCCTTTATGGAAAGAAGCAATTAAAAGTGAGATTGATTCCATCTTACAGAACCATACTTGCGAGTTGGTTGATCTATCCCCAGGCAGTAAGGGCTTGGGGAGTAAGTGGATCTTTCGAAGAAAGATGAAAGCGGATGGGTCAATTGACAAATATAAAGCTCGGCTAGTTATCAAAGGATACAGACAACGAGAAGGCCTGGATTACTTTGATACGTATTCACCTGTGACAAGGATTACATCCATTCGCATGGTGATTGCAATAGCAGCTTTACGTGGTTTAGAAATACATCAGATGGATGTAAAGACAGCTTTCTTAAATGGAGATTTAGATGAAGAAATCTACATGGAGCAACCCGAGGGGTTTTCAGCTCCAGGGAAAAGTAAGAAAGTCTGTAAGCTTGTCAAGTCATTGTATGGTTTGAAGCAAGCTCCCAAACAATGGCATGAGAAGTTTGACAATGCTATGTTGTCAAATGGGTTTCGAATCAATGAGTGTGATAAGTGCGTATCTGTTAAAGACACTGACAAAGGTTAGGTCATTTTGTGTCTATACGTTGATGACATACTCATTGTTGGTAGCAATGATGAAATGATTAAAGCTACCAAAAGATTGTTAAACTCTAAGTTTGACATGAAGGATATGGGCCTTGCAGATGTCATTCTGGGTGTTAAGATCACCAGAACATCTGGTGGTATTGTACTTTCTCATTATGTTAATAAGATACGTGAGAAATTTGGAAAGTCAGATACAAGTATGTTTAGGACACCGGTAGACTTAAGTCTATATTTGACCAAGAATAATGGTGAGAGTGTCTCTCAACTAGAATATTCTCGGGTCATTGGGAGTTTGATGTATCTGATGAGTTGTACAAGGCCGGATATCGCCTACGCTGTTAGTAGGCTGACTAGATACACGAGTAATCCTAATGCTACTCATTGGAAGGGCATTATGCGGGTGTTGGGGTATATCCGTTACACCCTGCATTATGGGCTGCATTATACCAGATACCCAGCGGTACTAGAAGGGTATAGTGACGCAAATTGGATATCTGATATAAAAGATTCCAAATCCACTAGTGGTTATGTGTTTACCCTCGGAGGGGCAGCCGTGTCTTGGAAATCTGCCAAGTAAACGTGTATCTCGAGATCAACGATGGAATCTGAGTTTATTGCTTTAGATAAAGCAACTGAAGAAGCTGAATGGCTTCGCCAGTTTGTTGAGGATATTCCACGTTGGCCGAAACCTGTGCCAGCTATCAGTATTCATTGCGATAGCCAATCAGCGATTGGTCGAGCACAGAGTAATATGTATACTGGAAAGTCTAGACATATCCATCGTAGACATAATTCCATACAACAACTACTCTCAAATGGAGTTGTCTCTTTAGACTATGTCAAGTCTAAGGACAACATTGCGGATCCGCTAACCAAAGGGTTAACTCGAGAGTTAGTAGAAAAGTCGTCAAGAGGAATGGGGTTAAGGCCTTTAGTAAAGGTTACCGGAACGGCAAACCCAACCTAGTTGACTGGAGATCCCAAGATCTAGGTTCAAAGGGACAACCTAACTTCGTGTAACGGGTGAGTCACTGAAGAGGTAAATCCTCTTGCCCATTCCTTTATACAGTGATGCCCTGTGAGGGTAGAAGGTTAAGCTAATGTTTTTAATGACCTTAGTGATGTGGTATAATGAAATACCGTATCTAGGTCACCTATGTGAGTGCGAAGTAGGGCCGCTTCTTTAAGAATTGCCAAGGCTGAATTCTTTAAAAACACTCACAGAACTAGGCTAGTGTTCCAGGGCTATACCGGACACACCAGTGAGAACAAGAACAATGGTTGGACTAACTCCTGTGTGAGGTCTATTGTCTCGGTTTACATAAACGGCAGAACAGTTCAAGACATCACGTTCACTGGTCAGCCAGTAAATCCGATAGGCTTTCACTACGAAAGGTTCAAGGCCAACAGCTACCTTTTCTGATGCAGGGTTAGTCTGTGTGCTCTCTCTCTTTCCGAGTCTTTGTTGATAAACGTTGAGCGTTTGCTGTATTCGGTCAATTTTTATTCATGTGGGGGATTGTTGGAGAAAATGGTTGAATGAGAAATTGCCTCATAAATGTGTATATAACTCACAAATTTAAGGCTCATCAGTTTTATAAAATTGATTGGGCAGTTTTGCTAGCATTTGTTGCCAGCCTTGATGGCTAGAGGCTTCTCCCCTCTCCCCCATGGTGTATAAAAGGAGGCCCTATTCCTTGAAAAGAGATATAGAATTTTTCCTTGACATCCATACACTGTCAGTCTACTTTTCCTATAATTTTCTTCCTGAGAGAGAGTGCTGCCGTTGTCCGTTCGCTAAGCTAATCAGAAGGTGCTTCTGTTGCAGCTGGTAAAAACCGTCGTATCTTGGGAAGTAGACGCTGGCGTACCTCCAGCACCCAACGGTGAGGCGGCGAATCTATTTTAAGGAGACTGTGGTATCACACAGGCTTCGGTTTGCTTCCTTTAACCATTTTATATTTTATCTGTATTTTATTCAGCATGTTATTTTTTCTGGGATTGAAGGTTTGTTTTGTTCATCTCATAATTTTGCGATATGCAATGTGAAATTATGTAATGTGAGTAGTTTTTCCCAACAAGTTATTTATTTTTTAATTATTTTTAATTGTTTGTTGCCATTGTTGTTGCATCTTTGTTGTGAAAAGTTATTTTATTTATTTATTTTTTAACTTTTTAGGATGACTTTTTAGTGATGACTCTCGTGACGACAAGCGCTGACAAGAATTGGTCTCTTAATGTTTTTTACAATAAAATTTTCATTTTTAAAGACAAAAAATTTTTATCCCAAAAATGTTTATATGTTGTAGTGAGCCCAACAAAATATAAAACACAACTCTAATGGTGTGATATGTGTTGTGCTAAAATAACACATGAATCATGATAAAACCTCAGAGGGTGATTTGTATCGAAATAGTAGGCCAGACTAAACTAGCATGGCCCAATTTTGGGCCAAAAAAAAGTCTGATCGACTTGATGAGTTTGGCCCGCACAATGTCAACTAGGCAAACGGACAAACGGTGCAAGAATGTCAACCAGGCAAATGGTGCAAGAATGTCAACCGGACAACCGGAGCTTGGTTGTTGACCGGGTTGAGAAGACCGTTATGCCTTCGACCGGCCTACATAGGTCTTTGACCAGAATGAAGAATGTAATGGATGGTCAAACAAGACAAACTTTGCATGGTCTTGATGCTAAGTTTTAGCTTGGTGGTCTTATCTGGAGTTAGTAATACAACAAATGCAATTACATAATTGACATGCAACCAAGCTATGGATGTGTTTAGCTCGGTTGTTGGCCTCAGACTTACGTGGTTTCACTAGACTTTGGTGATAAGGGTGTTATAGGGTAAGTCTTATCCTTTAAGAAGACAACTCCTAGCGGGATTCTAGGAAAGATAATTAGAGTCTTAATAGGAGTCTACCATCACTACAAGAAAAAACACTTTCCGTGACCAACATTTTGGTCGCGAAAAGTACCATATTTGGTCGCTAAAACCTTTTCGCGACCAAAATATGTTGGTCGCGAGTTGGTCGCCAAAGCCTCGTCACAGATAGTTTTCTGCGACCAAAAAAGCCTTTGGTCGCTAAAAGTGACCATTCGCGACCAAAATTTTTTGGTCGCGGAAAGTCCAATTTATATTAGCCAAAAGTAAACTTTTAGCGACCAAAGATAAGTTGGTCACCAAAAGTTAGCGCCTTTATCCAAAAAAATTAATTCTTTTGTGCTACCTGGGACTCGAACCCGTGACCAAGGAGTCACCATGCACCCAATCCACTCTGCCACTAACATGCTTCTTGTTCATATTTGGCAAAACATATATATAACCCATAAAAATTGGGTTATATATTATTTTATAAAACTTTTAATGCCTAAACAAAAAAATAGCATGTAATTACAGTAGTATCATTTTTTTTAAAATTTAACCCGCCATAACTTTCTGCGACCAACTTTTTTTTTGGTCGCCAGAGAGTAATCTTCCGTGACCAAAAAAAGCCTTTGGTCGCCAATAGTATACTTTCCGCGACCAAAAAAGCCTTTGGTCGCCAATAGTATACTTTCCGCGACCAACTTTTTTTTTGGTCGCCAAAAGGTGATCTTTCGCGACCAAAAAAAGCCTTTGGTCGCCAATAGTATACTTTCCGCGACCAACTTTTTTTTTTGGTCGCCAAAGGGTATACTTTCTGTGACCAACCTTTTTTTGGTCGCCAAAAGGTGATCTTTCGCGACCAAAAAAAGCCTTTGGTCGCCAATAGTATACTTTCCGTGACCAACTTTTTTTTTCGGTCGCCAAAAGGTGATTTTCCGCGACCAAAAAATTGTGGTCGCCAAAAGTTAAATTTTAGTCGCAGAAAGTGGACTATTTGCGACCAAAAAAAATAGGTGGTCGCCAAAAGTGTTTTTTCTTGTAGTGCATGTAGAATATATAAAAACTCGGGGCCAACCTAAAACATGGTAATTCAATTTCACTCGTCGAATACTTGAGAGCTTTCCTTGTGTTAAGCCTATGAGCTGACTTAGGCATCGGAGGGATTGATTTTTCGGCACACACCCATTAGGTAGCTCACCGGAGTTATTTTGTAGGCTATACGACACCGTTTGAAGAGTTTTAAGCTTGATCAAAATGAGTACACATACGAGATACTTTTCATACATAACACAATGCTATTTTATACTATACCTTTGTCTAGTTAATTTATTTTTTATAATAAAAGTTGGGAGTATTTACGTGTAAGTCCTAATAAGTACTTATTATCTAACAGGTTCAATGGAAAAAATTTGTCATAAAAAAATATTACTAATTGTAAGTTTTAGAGACAATTTATAAAAATCATAACAAAAAAAATCACTAATTGTCAATTTTTAGTGACATATATAAAAAATTGTTACAAAAAAATTATTTTTAGCGACAATTTTACTAAGGACTTATTTTCAATAGGATTTGATGGGAATTAAGTTCAACTATCAGAACCTATTGGTAGTTTACCCTAAAAGTTACGTCTATTCTATTATAATTGGAGTTTAATATTATCACTAATTTATTAGGACATTCTCAATCACCTATCTATTGAAATAGTCACTTATTCTCACTAATTTATGAATAAAAATTAAAATTATCAAATTCTATTTACTTTGTAACTTTAACTTAAATTAAAAATTAGTGAATGGTGAAAAAAATAAAAGAGACTATGCTGTCAGTGTATTTGTTTATTTTAACGCAGTAAATATTACATAGTGGGGCAGCTTATAACAAATCTGCATAAACTGCACTTTTGTTGTGCTAAAATAGCACACAAAATACTATATAAATGGAGATACTCTCAAAGAAGGTTCTATATTGACAAATCTCAAAAAGTAATAATTTTTTAGGCCAAAAAATAAGATGACTCAGGCCTGATCAAATGAAAAATATATTTAACCCAACATGGTATGACAGTGATGATGGATATCTCCCTTTGTGAAATGGCTTATCAATCTTGTCATTATAATTAAACAAATAGTTTAAATCTGTTTGAATTTAAGCCTCGTTTTAATTGTAGATTTACTTTTTTTTGTTTTTTTGTTTTTAAATTTTGATAAGTTCCACAGCGAAGCACAAAATGACAAAAGTTATCATAAATTTAACATTATTTTTCGAGCATTGATCATTTGTAATCTGTTTATGACATAGATAAGTAGTCTCTTTGTTATAATTCAATGAATAAGTACTGATTAATTAGCAGTCTATTTTGTTTTTATAATTTTTCTTCCGTGATGTGATTACAATTCTCTTTTTTACTATAACTCAGTGTATAAAATAAGAAAAATAATTTAGACGGGCACCCCCACAACTTTTTCTGATTATGATTGGTTTTTTTTTTTTTTTTTTTCTCCTTCTCTTTTAATTACCGGCCCCACTGAGAACTGATGATTGAAACGCATCTCAATCATTTCTGATAAAATAAAGCACAAGCAGTGCATTCAATTTGTCAGCCTTTTGAAAAAATGCCAATTGAGCTACCTAAATGGGCCAACTATGTATAATAAAACAAAAATGCTTGGGATCTTTCAAGTTGGGAACTTCTAAAAAAACGTGAAATCACATCTAAATAAAACGTGAAATCAGCCTCGATTGGTGTTTGTCAAGTTAGATTTGGGGATTTTTTTTTTTTTGGTTAAAATTTATATAAAAAATAAATAAAATAAATTAAAATAATTAATAAAATAAAATATCACATCAAATTTATATAAATTTTATTTTTTTTCACACAAACATCACATCTAAATAAAAAAAATAATAATTATCTTTTCAAATATAAATATTTTAACCTATTAAAATAATTAAAAACTAAAATAACCTATTAAAATAGTCAACTTCTATGTCAATATATTTGAATTATAAAAGAAATGTGGGCGTCACTACCATAATTTCCCTATCTTCACGTGATTCATGCGAGTAATTGAAGAGTTGGTTTTGCGTAAATAACACAATTCTTAGGGCGAGTTTAGTTTAGTTTTAGAATTATGATTTTAGTGAAGAGTTGTAATTTAAATGTAGAGTTGTGAGTAGAGTTTTGAAAAGAAAAAATTTGTTTGGTTATATATTTTGAAAAAAGTTTTGAGTTTTGAGTTTTAAAAAGAGTTTTGAATTATATTTTAAAAAATTTTCGATTTATTTTTTTTAAGATATTTGAAAATGTTTAAGAAAAATTTATTTTTTATTTTAAATATATAATTGTTATTTAAATATTTTATTTCATTTTGTAAATAGTTTAATTTTTTAATATTTTAAACTTAATATATAACTCCATACACATAACTCAAAACTCATAGCCAAATTATTTTCAAAACTCTATTAAAAAAATTTTAAAAAAAATATTTTTAATTTTGTTCTTTAAAATTATTTGTTATTTTATATTTTTTTGAGAAAAATTTTGTTTATTTTTATTTTTTATTTTTTCAAAAACTGATTTTTGTTATTTTTTTATGTATTGGCCAAATAATTTGTTATGATGTAAATATATATAGTGATCCAATTTTTTTTTAAATTTAAAAAAATTAAATATTGTAGAAAAAGAAAAAAAAATTAAAAAAATATGTAAAATATTAAAAAATGAAATCAAATTAAATGAATTATTTAAAATAAAACATATTTCAAATAAAAAATAAAATTTTATAAATTTTTAAATATTTACAAAATATATTTAAAATATTTTTTTAAAAAAAATATAGCACACAAATGTATGAAATACAGCGTACATTGAAATATAAAATATTTACTCTAAAAAAATAAAATTAAGAAAATTTTTAAATATTTAAAAAAATAAATCCAAAAAATTTCAAAATACAATTTAAAACTCAAAACTCTTTTCAAAATTTATAACTAAAGAAATTCTCTTTTCAAAACTCAACTCAAAACTCGTAACTCAAAACAAGACTTTCCACTCAAATCATAATTCTAAAAATAATTTAAAAAAACAAAATCAAAAAATGTTTTTTTGAATTTTTTTTTTTAAATAGAGCTTTGAAAAGAGTTTGGTTTTAAATTTTGAAAATATATTTGAATTGAGTTTTGAATTGTGTGTTTTGTTATAAATTTTGAAAATAATTTTTGAATTCAGTTTTAAATAGTTTTGAATTATATGTTTGATTATGCATTTTATTTTATTTTATTTTATTAGAACCACAATTCCAAACTAAACGCATGCGCATTTTAAATTTTTTATTTAGCACCCTCCCCAACTTAACAATTAACAATGACTTTTAATATGGGTGCAACTCGGGCGGGCTCAACCCGAGCAACTCGAGCCCAACCCGAATTTTTTTAGGGCTTGGGTAGATTTTTGATGCCCGAATTGTAATTCGGGCCGGGCTTGGACAGAATCAATGGCCAACCCGAACAACCCGAACCCGAACCCGAACCCGAATTGAATTTAATATATTATATAAACTACATAATATATATAAATTAAATAAAAGAGGTTTAATAAATTAAATTAAATTAAATTAAATTAACCCAACTATATCTTATAATATATAACTGCCTCAGGTTTGAAGTTTTTTTGCCCTTTTGATTACATTCTTTCTTATGTATTCTATCTATTCACTTTCATAAGCTTGTTAATTCTTTATTTTACCTTTGTACTTTAAATATTGGATTTAGGGACTGGACATCATGGTAGGTGAGCATGGGACTCAATTGTCTAGTGGACACAAGCAAAGAGTTCCATTTGGTCTACTTACAGGTTTCTGGACTTGTGAATTTTGGGCAAATCGGGCTAACCCAAGTTCAAAATACAAAGCTTGGGCCGAGCTTGGGCAGCAATGCTCAGGTTCATACTCGGGCTTGGGCGGGCTTAGGCACTGCCAAATACAAATTCGGGCTGGGCTTGGGCAAATCCCCAACTCGACCGAACCCGCCCGAGTTGCATCCCTAACTTTTAGTGGATTAGTTGAAGTAAAGGTCAATATCAGTGGCGTAGCCACATGGACACTAGGGGAAACACGTGCGCCTGGATTTTTCTTTTTCTTTTTTTTTTTCATATGTATATAAATAAAATTTAAAATAAAAATAATATTTAGAATAAAATATCAAGATTATTTTTAAATTTATGAAAATAATAGTAATTGTTTTATTGAAAATGAAGTGACTACAACAAATTATATTTTTATATATAAAAATTTTATAAAAAAATTTCAATATAAAAGTAATATCCATCATTATTGATATGTAAATATAATTAATCTAACTATATATATGTAAAAATTACTAAAGTGTTAGTTATATTTGCATGTGGAGTTCACCCTTCATATGTTATTTTATTATTAAATAGTGATATCATATGTCAATAATGATATGAAATCACTATTATATGAAATTTTTACTCAAATTTTGTAAAAATTTGATTTATCTTACTATTATATAATTTATTTTACGACTTAAATATATGAATTTTTTATATTGTCTATAATGCACTAGTTACACGCAATACTTTTTTTTTTATTTTACTCGAAGTTAATTGTAAAATTTTATGAGAAATACTTTTGTAACAATTTATTTAATTTTTTGTACTTAATATTAATTCAAAAATTATTATTATCTTCTTATGGTTGGTTATGAAAAAAAAAAAAAAACTATAATTAATAAGTGTCCCTCCTGATTTAATTTTCTGACTCCGTTACTGGTCAATACCATCTCTTTAATTCACCAATGGAGTCTCTTATTATCCTTTTTTTATTTTAGGGATTAGTGTAGTTGAGGCAATATCTAACAGGTTATTTGTAATTAAGTCCATTTCATGTTTGAAATTTTGGTGAACTAATTAGATTTAGAACTAATTATGAAAACAATCAAGCCTTTTTTGTGTGTGCATGTAACATGGTTATAATTATAATCATTATTGTGAATCATGTTCTCACATGAGAGTAATTATAAACATGTGATAACATATTTGAATTCTCGAGTGTTTTGTTTTTTTTCATCTTTTTGATTTTTAAATTGTAATAGTTTTATTATCTTTAATAATTTAATTTATGAAAATTAATTATTTATGCCGACTATTTTGGTCATGACATGTGAATCCAATTATGTCAATCACGTAATGTAATATATCATATATATTTCACTTGAAATAATTGCAATACCTAATCTATGTTGTCAATTATCATTCCATACTAAGTACTGTTATATAAAATAAATATAAATCAATGTATTTTATTATTAAATTACGCTGTGATGTAGAAAAGATGTGACATCCATCTGCAAGAAAATTTTGTTATGATTTTAGTAATTTTAATATTTTTCCTTCACTCTCTTGCATGGTAAGGTTATTATCTTTGCCATTGTTTATGGGTGAAACAAGTGTAGTTTACAAATTACAACTATGGTTGGTTGAGTAGATGACATATTCAGTGATTTTTCTATATTCCACTTGAAATAATTGCAATACCTAATCTATGCTGTCAATTATCATCCCCTACTAAGTAGTGTTATATAAAATAAATATAAATCAATGTATTTTATTATTAAATTTCGCTGTGATGTAGAAAAGATGTCACATTCAAGAAATTTTTTTTATGATTTTAGTAATTAGGAAGTGATTGAGACCCCCTCCAATCACCACCCCACCACCCCCCACACACACGTGGCGGGTGGTGATTGGAGGAGAAGGAAAAAAGAAAAAAGAAAAAAGAAAAACTGACTAATCAAAGAGAGAGGGGGTCAAAGGGGGTGCCTCCTTGAAGGGGTCCAACTCATTTTCCTTAGTAATTTTAATATTTTTCCTTCTCTTTCTTGCACGGTAAGGTTATCTTTGTCATTATCTGTGGTTGAAACGACTGTAGTTTACAACTATGGTTGGTTGAGTAGATGACATATTCAGTGATTCTTCTACCTCTTGCAAAATATCACAAACTAAGCAAATATTTTCTACCCAAAATACCTGTAACCACTATTTATAGTATAAATTTGAGTAATGTCATATATAAATACGTTTTTTTCTCAGATTTTATACATCCACATTAGATAAATACATGTGGGACATAATAATAATAATAATAATAATAATATAATAATAATAATAATAATAATAATAATATAATAATAATAATAAAATAAGCAAATTATGGCACTTACGCAAATTATGTATAACATGCACAACTTATGCAAATTATGGCACTTGCATTTTATTTTCTTCCATTAAAAGTAGGAAACAAGAATCGATTGGACCGATATTACATCATATCTATCTGCGAATTTTTAAATCCATCAATTTTAGTACTTGTGGAATCAAATTCACTATATTGTGAGTTAACAAAAGCATATGAAAATCTCAAGGGGTTGTCTAAGTGGTCAAGGCTGTGTGCTCTCTTTAGGGTTTTAAGTTTGAAACTTCCAAGTTGCAAACTTCTTCTTGGGACCAGTCTGTACGGAGTTTTTTTCCAACTTTAAATGGTCTCTGCTAGTAGACGGTGTGATTAGTCCTCAGTTTAGTCAGTCCATTAGACTAGATATAGAGTTATCAAAAACTAATAGCACATAGAATATAGTAAAAATATTCCAAATTTATAAATCTTTCAAGAAATATGGAAGATGAATGTCTTGTTATTATTATTAATTTTTTTAATTTACAAAGCATTGGAAGAAATCCATTATTTTATTTTATTTTTAGATGGTGGAAGAAATCCATTATTAATCATATATTTGGAAGAAGATTAAGATGCATAAGACAACTTACATATAGTCTTTGTTGGATTTTTGAAAGTGACACTATACTCACAAGACTCATTGCGTGGTCACGGTGATATCAGTTAAATGGGAACATGATAATATATAGAGTTTTGATGGGGTAGAATATAAACGAGTCGAATCTAAGTTTTGGGCCGGTCTAATCTACTAATCCCAAACCCAAGAGGTCCAGACAAGTACATGGGTCAATCCATTGAGCCCACCTCCATGAATTATGATTTTCCGAAATCCTCAAGCACTTGGGCCCAACATGCAGTGGAAAGGCCGGCCCAAGCCGCAATGCTGGGCTCGCCTGGGCTGTTGGATCTAATTCATAAGACCGAACTGATGGCCTGAACCCATCAATAGTGAGCCGAGCCCACACAGAGATATCCAAATGGGCCAGTCCATCTCTACAAACAACCCTATAGAAGGTCAAGCCAAGGCACATCAGTACCGAGCTGAGGAAACCTCATAGAGAAAAGTCGAAGCTGTGAACAAATGCATGTGCAGGCTGCCACCTCAGCTAGTCCCCATTTCATAGAATCACAGAAATAGTTAGATATCGGGAATGTGATCTGTTATATGCATGGTTACAATGAGCACATTTATCAATGGTTAACTACCCTGCGGTCCTCCACCTTGAGCAATGTTAAGGGAAGTCTTGAGGCACCAAAACTCCATGAAACCATCTTGGGCAACGAGCAAAGTCTTCTATATAAGCCTCACTTTCTTTACATTGAAGGTAACTCAATGAAACTCAACTTAACACGACTTGATTCAACATATACAAACTTGAACACTCTTTCGTTTCCTCTTTTTACACCTAGAAGGAGCGCTTCACCTTCTCCTATCACTCATTTCTACGCCAGTGGGGTTTTCCAGCCAACCCCGGCTAGGCAGCTCTAATGGTGTTCTATGTTGCAAGTCCTCAGTTCCTGGATAATCAAGTCCAGCTGCGGAGCTCTAATCCACTTTCATATATTGCGGGATTCGGTATTCACAATTGGTGTAGTGAGCGTGGATTTTTCATTTCTAAGCTTTACATTTGATTACGGAAATGGAAACTAAGGACATTCCTCCCTTTGCATCAACTCCACCAACGGAGAAGACAAAGGATAAAGGCCTAGCGCTGCCGACGGTTCTAGAGAAATAGACCGGAAACAACAACTGGGCTCAAGATTTTGTTGAGCGCCGCCAGCCTTTTGCTGGTGGCTCCTCCCATCATTTCATGTTGAAGAAGGATTATAGAAATTGTATTATCGATTTTATGGGGATGGAGATACAAGAATTGAAGGCACAACTTAAGAAGATGATGAATGACTTGATAGAGAAGGGGACCGACGCAGAACCTTCTTGTCTGGACCGGAGGAGTCCATCTTTGGAACCACCGGCGAAGGAAGGCCTTAGAAATGGCTCTGGGCAGTGAAGTCAGCCAATTCCGGTACACAGTGAAGCAGTGAGCATCCATACTCGTGGTTTACGCCGAAAGAAGGTAAAAATATAAAATTGTCAGCCAATAGACAAAGTACCCACTTCGTCCCCAGGATCTCTGTACCTGATTGATCGAGAACAAAGAAAATGAGTGACAGTGGGAACGAGATACATACATCTCGATCACACTATTCATTAGAGGGAGCACCGTGCATTGGATCAGTTCGTCTCTTCTTCCTTCTCTCTAAACATTGAACCCTTGGAACCCCCTAAAAAGTTCATCCTACCGAAGTTCACACCATATGATGGGAAGTCAGATCCACTCACATATATCAGCCACTACTGGCAGATGATGTCTTTGTGGAACTGAAACGATGCACTCATCTACAAGGTCTTTTCATCTAGCCTTGGAGAATTCAAACTTTGATGGTTCGATCGCCTTCCTACTGGATCGATCTATGACTGAAAACAGCTCTCGTAGGAATTTCTAGCCAGATTCGTTTCCAACACCAAAATCCCAAAGCAGCTAACACCTTGTTTAGCCTCTGAAAGGAAAAGAAGGAAACATTGCGCAATTATACAAGGAGGTACTGGGAAGAGTACAATGAATTAGAAGAGAACATCTGTAGCGAGCAGATGACAGTGATGTCTTTTAAGCACAGTTTCCCTCTAGAAAATAAATTGAGACAATGCTTACTAAGCGCCCAACCACTACCCTAAAGGATTTACTAGCCAAGATTGAATAGTACGTTCATCTTGAAGATGATCAAATTCTTATCGAAGTAGCATCGGCCGAGCAGTCAAACCGCGGGGATCGATAAAGAGTGGATCGAAGAGAACCTCGTGAAATTGTAGTAAATGAGGTGGACAAATCTAAGTCCCACAAAGAGAATCCAAATTAGATTAAAACAACACAAGAGATAGAAATACCGAAAAAGTCCAAGAAACTTCAGAAATTGGCTAGAATGGTGGCAGCGTTGAATCGACTCATCAATAGGTCCTCAGACTGAATGAAGCCTTTCTTCTAACTTTTGAGAAGAAAGACTACATTTGAATAGGGACCCGAGTACACTGAGGCGCTGTAGGACCTCAAGAAATACCTTAGTTCACCACATCTTCTTTTCACTCCAGAACTAGGGAAAGAACTATACATGTATCTAGCAGTTTTAGACCATGCAGTAAGCACGATACTGATTCACGAAGTGGAAAAGGAACAAAGGTCGATGTACTACGTCAGCAAGACTTTTTGGATGCTGAGACGTAGTATCTACCACTCAAAAAGTTGGCTTATGCTCTGTTCATCGCATCAAGGAAACTCCAACACTACTTCCAGGGCCATATCATCAATGTCCTTATTGAATTCCTCCTCAGATCTGTCTTTGGCCAAGCTGATTTCTCGGGCCGAATGGTAAAATGGGTGGTTGAGCTTGGTGAGTTTGACAATTGGTATCAGCCTAGAATAACAATTAAGGCCCAGGTCTTGGCGAATTTTGTCGCCAAATTCACCCTTCACCCTGAGCATCGTACATCCAAACACCAGCTCGATACTAGTGCCACGCACCACCTAGCTATGAATATAAAGTGCTTCAGAAGCATGGAAACTCTTCGTTGGAGACATCTGACAACTCTACGTTGACGAATCATCCAATAATCGAGGCTCGGGACAAGGGTGGTACTAATCTCTCTAGAGGGATTCATTTGGGAACAAACTCTAAAGCTTGGACGAAAAGCCTCTAACAACGAAACAGAATACAAAGCACTGCTAGCTAGTCTGCTAGTGCCTAGCACTTCAGCGTAGATGAATTACTGATTTTAAGGGATTCTCAGCTAATTTTCAATCAACTTATTGGATCTACGAAGCAAGATAGGAATGAATAGCCATGTATGCAGACAAGGCTAGAGGTGTGATCAAGAAATTTAATCCATACGAGTAGAATGAATCAATTGAGACAAAAACAACCATGTTGATACCTTTGCCTGTCTTGGCTCGTCAATGGACACCAAAGATACTAGAAAAATTTGGGTTGAGTTCGTACTAGAACCAAGCATTAAGTCTCCGGATCCAGTCCTCTATACGAACTCCAGATCGAGTTGGATGGACCCAATACTTGTTTTTTTGAGATCTGACACTTTTCCTAAAGACAAGAAAGAGGCTAACAAAGTTCGACATCAATTAGCTCAGTCTTGAATCTCACCATCTAGGAAACTGTACCGACGCTCCTACCTTGGCTCCTATCTACTATGTGTGCATCCAAATCTAGTCAAGAATGTTCTCTACAAAATTCACGACGGGATTTATGGAAGCCATGTTGGTGGAAGGTCGTTGGCGCACCATGCCCTAACCTATGGATACTGGTGGGCACAAATGCAGAGAGACGCATAGTAGTACATCCAAAAATATGACAAATGGTAGAGGTTCGCTTCTCTAATCCATCAGCCAACCAAAGCTCTCACCCCGCTCACCAGTCCTTAGTCCTTCGCTTAGTGGGGCTTGGATATCGTCAAGCCTCTGGTACGGGTGGCATGGGAGACTAAGAACAAAAGACTCTTCATCGATGTAACCGACTATTTCACCAAGTGGGTGAAAGTGGAAGCATTGGCAAGTATCAAGGAAACAGACATAAGACTGTTCGTTATGAAGAATGTTGTGGTCCGTTTCGACATCTAAGGGTATTGATTGCAGACAATGGAACACAGTTTGACAGGAAGTTTTCAAGAAGTTTCGTGCCAATCTCAAGATCGAATATTGGAACTCCTCTTCTGGCTATCCACAAAGCAATGGGCAGACAAAGTAGTCAAATATGACCATAATTAATGGTGTAAAGAAACGACTTGAAAGTGCAAAAAAGAAATGGGTTGAAAAGTTGTCCCACATGTTGTGGGCCTACCAGACGACGGCACGACGCTTAACCGGAGAAACTCTTTATTTTCTGACCTATGGAATAGAGGTTGTTATTTCGCTAGAAGTCGGTCTCTCAACCATACGGTCAAAACTATTTGAAGATGCAAGTAACGAAGAAGCCATCACTAAAGCACTGGATATAGCAGAAGGTCAAAGAGAAGCATCACTAATCAGACTTATAACATATCAGTAGTAGCTTATCAAGAGTTTCAACAAGAAGGTCCTCCTAAGACAGTTTACACCTTGCGAATTGGTTCTGAGAAAAGTAATAGACCATAAAAGGGTTCCTGGTGAAGGAAAGTTATGTTCCAACTGGGAGGGGCCCTACAAGGTTATAGTTATTGTTGGAAATGGAGCATATTATCTGGAAGATCTCAAAGGCAAAGCCATACCTCGACCTTAGAATATAGCAAATCTCAAGAAGTATTATCAGTAACTGTCTTCCTAAATATCTATCAAAATATAAAAATATTTCTCTTCTGATTAATGGAAAAAATCTCTCTGCTTCCTTGAAATTTTGTTTCCAATACCTGTACAACCTTAAGACTAGAACTGATTGATAATAAACACAGCCCTTTAAGATCTAAGTTCCCGGGGGCATAGTTTAAACTAAAGATGGTTTGGACTAAGGCAGAGTTAGCAATAACTCTCGAAATAAGCTTCATTGGGAATGAACAAATTTTTAGCAAAGTTAAAGAATGACTTTCAGAATTAGCTTCGGTTTTAATCAAACATAATTAGTTTCGAAATGACCGAACGCATTTATGTTTGGTTTGCACTCAAAGATACCAAGTGGAATTGCTTGGTGGAATTATCTTTGGCAACCAATTGGAACTTAGCCAAGTGAACTTGCTTGGTGGAAACCACACTAACAAATTAGCTTCAGGAAGTCCGAACGTAATTAGCTTCGGAACGACCAAACCCATTTATGTTTGGTTTGCACTCAAACATGCCAAGTGGAATTGCTTGGTGGAATTATGTTTGGCAACCAAATGGAACTTAGCCAGGTGGAATTGTTTGGTGGAAACTGCACTAATGAACTTTTTGAACATGATTATTTTTTTTCTTAAAATCATAAGATTTACAACATCACAAATGAATTTCTTTTAAGTACAACTACATCAAAATTCAACACTTCAGTTCTACTTCATGGAAATATAGTTAAAACAAACTCGAATAATTCTTTCAGGAGAAAACTTCTAGCACAAGCCTTACTCAGCTCCAGGCGGGAGCAAACAATTGTTTTTTCATAACTAACCTGGACTTGAGTAAGACATTTCTTTGTGACTTTGTTACATCCAAGAACAATTATGCAGCAAGTCGGATAACCAGACCGAACTCCAGTGCAGCAAAAAAAAAAAAAAATGTAAAAACTGAAATTGTCTCAAGGATCACTTCAACTTTCACCAGAAGGAGGAATCTCAGAAGCTGGGTCCGTATTTTGTCCAAATCACCCTTGAGGGGAAAAACATAAATAACACCAATGTGTTGGGAGACAAGAACTTCCTTAGCCTCCTCCTCTGTAGTATTAACCTCTGGGGTCTTACATTCTCCAGCATTCACCGTCTCGTGAGCAACATCACTCTCTGGGATCGTGTTGGTTGAACCAGCACTTGGGAGATCTTTGATTGTGGAGTTGTAGGAGTTGTAGCATCTTTCAAACTTGAGAACTTTGAAGGAACATGGACGTCCTGGAACAAAAGGGATTCCTCGGGAACTTGGGCAGCAGTTAGGGCACTCGTCCATCATTTAAGGAAGAGCTTGTCACGCGAAACCAACACCTCCTCCTTGTAAGATGCACTAGCCTCATCCTAACTTGTTGCCAATACTTAGCTTCTAGAGTTGAACGCTTAGCAAATATTACGGCGATAATAGCCTCCAGCTCAGCAACCTTTCCCTCAAGTTTGGCCTAGGTATCGACAACAACTTCCTTGGATTTCTCAGTAGAAGTAATAACCTTGTTCAATCGAAAAACTTCCTTTTCCGCAACTCTTCAGCCCTCCTTCTTGGCCTCTAAATTCACCGTCAACCTTTTAGAACTCATCGCGGCCTCCAGTACGGCCTTCTCCAATTCTTCAGTACAAATGATGGATAGGTGCATCCTATGAATGCATTGTAGTAGCAAGAGACAATAAGAAAATAAAACAGCCAGACAGAAAAAGAATAGAAAAGATTACTAAGGCACTTATAACAATCATCATTTATATGGTTCCCTTTATGATAAGAATATCATGGGGTCTATTGTGGTCTACATGTCCACTGACAGCAGCAAAGTCTTGGTCAAATCAATGGCAAGTTCTCCAGATACAACGACAGAATCAGAAATTGAAATGGACCAACCATGATACAACATGGGCAATTCCACTGTTAAAAAAATTCATTAACCACAGGTTCTCTAGAAGCCTCTCCAACCTTATTCTTATCAGTTTTTCTCCTTCTCTTCCTAGCCCATTAAGCAGTTAGGGCTTCAGATCTCGGAATAACAGTAGAAGGGCTAGCATCTCTCATCTCTAATTTAACTTTTATCAGACTTTTCGGCTTGGTCTTGACTCTAGAGTCTCCAGAGGCGAAGAGGAGCCAGAAGCCTCCGCCTCCAGGTCCATAAGCAACCTTCTCTTGGACATTGATCCACCTCTTATGGAACTGGGGGCACGAGAAGGAGTCCTTTTAGTTGAAAGGATACGAGCACGACGAGGATTGGTAACCAACAGAGCAGAGGGTGTGTCAGAGTCAAGTAGAGATGCAGCGAGCTTCGCTTTCTTGGGAATGATAGTTTAGTAGGTGGCTTGGTAATCCAACAGTTCAAGAGCGAATCCCTTCTTGAATAGTAATGTGGCCTTAATTGCTTCGGTATTTTTACGATTCAGTCTCCTTTGGTAACGAGAAGATTTTGCAAAAATAGGGAACAACATTAGCATAGCATTCAAACAGAACATAAGTTAAAAATAGACAAACTGAAATATGAGGATAGAAGATTCAAACCTGAATAGTTGTCCTTCTGGGGAATCCATTCGAATTGGAACTCAATCCCAGCTGGGAACTCCCAGTTCGCACCAACTTGCAGGAAGTCGTCATTATGCTTGTCAGAATCAGGCAAACTAGCGGCAAGGTAAGAGTGAACAGAAAGAAAATGAAGGTAATATGTGCTATGGTCTTTGTTATGCAAAAGGGTGTAGCAGCCTAAGATGGCCTAGACATCCAAGTTCAAGCCTAACCATTTGTTTAGGGTAGAGACGCAACAGACAACGTGAAATAGATTCACATAAACTTGCATTGGGAAAAGTTGAACTCGGTGTAGAAAACGACGGACCAATGGGTCCAAGGGGAACCAAACCCCTCTTTTGACAGTGGCAGCAATCGAAAATACATCAATATTTCTTGTACCCATATGTTTGGCATGAACCTTAGCCAACATAAGAGTAATGTCGGCCCGAAATACCGTAGTTACGACGGAACGGGGCCATCGCCTCTAGGGTATCAACTAAAGTACGAAAGTTACCCATAACCTAGACTGAGAAAGGCAAAAACAAAACAACACCAAGAGAAGGGCAGAGAAATAACATGAGCCGGCGGAAATAGTGGTGCTAGGGCCACTAATGGCAATAGAGATTATAAAATGAAAGAAAATAAGAGGTTTAGAAGAATTTACAGCAATTTGATAAAAGAACGATGATGAACAGAGGTCTCGCAAACTGGAATCGAAGGGAGAAAGCAACGTCTGGAACTAACAGCAATGACGGCAAGCGTTGGAGTGGAGCACCATTGGAACCACAAGAACATAATGAAAAGGTTTTAGGATTTCAAAAACTTAGGAACCAGTGAAGAAACGAATAGATAGTCCTAGAGTATTTATGACCCTTGACCTACGTAATAGTACAAATCACATTCTTTTGTAAGGAAGTGGCACACTATCTCTACACACCAACATCACAATGTCATGTGTCACTATAAAAGGATGCATGTAGAACGCGGGTGTCAGATATTGAACAGCCACTAAGGCTGAACCAAGGAGAAACTGAACCGACGCGACGGTTGGGATACAGAGCAATATCTCCCCCTAAGAGAAACGTTAGCACGAGCTTGGGGGCAAATGATGGGGCAGAATATAAACGGGTCAGATCCAAGCCTTAGGTCAGTCTAATCCACTAAGCCCAAACCTAAGAGGGCTAGACAAGTATATGGGTTAGTCCATTGAGCCCACCTCCATGATGAATGATTTTTCCAAGTCCTCAAGCACTTGGGCCCAACATGCAATGGAAAGGCCAGCCTAAGCAGCGATGCTAAGCTGGGCCAAGCTGCTAGATCTAATTCATAAGACTAAACTGATGGGATAAACCCATCATTAGTGGGCCGAGCCCACATAGAGATATCCAAACGGGCTAGGCCATTTTTACAAACAATCCTAGAGAAGGCCGAGCCAAGGCACATCAGTATCAAGCTGAGGGAACCTCACAGAGAATCGTGAAAGCTGTGAACACATGCATGTGCAGGCTGCCACTTCAGTTGGTCTCCCTTTCCTAGAATCACACAAACATTTAGATCATGGGAATGTGATATGTTATATGTATGGTTACAATGAGCACATGTATCAATGGTCAACTACCTTGTGGTCCTCCACCTTGAGCAATGTTAAAGGAAACCTTGAGACACCAAAGCTCTATGAAACCATCTTGGGCAACAAGCAAAGTCTTCTATATAAGCCTCACTCTCTTCACATTAAAGGTAACTCAATGGAACTCAACTTAACACAACTTGATTCAACACATACAAACTCAAACACTCTTTCTTTTCCTCTATCTACACCTAAAGGGAGCTCTTCATATTCTCCACTCACTCATTCCCACGCCGGAGGAGTTTTCCAGCCAACTCGGCCAGGCAACTTTGATGGTGTTATGTGTTGCAGGTCCCCAATTCTTGGATAATCCAATCCAGTTGCAAAACTCTGATCCACTTTTATATAGTGCGAGATTTGATACGCACAAGTCCAATTTCTTTTTAATTAGGAGAGAACACCGGATAGTGTTGGCCCTTGTTTTGTTTGTTCATTCCATTCATTTTTAAAATTCCTATGTAGATCATTAAAAAAAAAAATAGAATGAATTATTTATCGGGAAAATTAGTAAAACATCCCTCCCTAACTTTTGGTAGTATGAGAGGTCCAGTATTTTTTTTTTTTTGTTTTTTTTAAAATTTTTTATTATCAGTTAAGATCCTTCAATAATATTATTAGAAAAATTTCACTTCGTCACAAAGAAATTTCTCTAGAAAAAAAGAAATTTCTTTGTGAAGAGTAGGAAATTTCTCTCTATGAAAATATTGAGTGATCTCAACTACTATGAAAATGCTGCATATTATTTATTTTATAAAATCCTAATATTAGAGACTTTAAACTAAAAACCCCTGGATAATGGTAGTCATACAATTTTATCACATTTGCCTTTATAACTTAAAAATAATAAAAGACATGTATGATTTTAAAAATTGACCACTGATTTTTTTTTATATTATTTTTTTTTTAAAGACAAATGTGATATGAGCTAATTTGATCTTCTGATTTGAAATAAATGAATATTACAATAGTAAAGATATGTGTAGCAATTTTATTGATATTTGAAATGAATAAATATAAAAAAAAAAAAAATTTCTCGATAGGAGTTAGTTTGGAAATTTTATTGGTCTTCCAAACTAGCAAAGTTATGGGGTCAATTCTTCAATTGCTCTTCTGATTTGAAAGGAATGAATATAAAAGTTTGCCACATTGTTTTGTATTAATTTTCTTTTATGTATCCCTAGTACTTTTTGATATGGGAATCTTGAATGAAACTTTTATGATTGTTAAGAAATTATTTAAAAAAAAAAATGTAAATCAACCGAAGAATCAAAATATTTACATCTTTGCGTTTAGGCCTAAAATGATTTTCGGATTTACATACAAATACGTGAGTATTGTGATTACTTTTGTGGTTTTGTGGTTTAATTATGTGTGTGTAGATATGTTTATGATTATGATTGCTATGAGGGGTTTAGTGACAATTTTATACTACAAATAGGTTAAGAAACTAGTTGATGACTAGATGGAATCAGTGGCGGAGCCACATGGGGCCTAGGGGGGTTACGTGCCTGTAGCTCGGTTTTTTCGCGCCCCCTTTCGGAAGGTTTGAAGGAAAGCCCTACAGTTCGGACTCTCGCGGTTTTGAATCTAGTCTCACAACACTACAACATTTTCTTAGTTTAGTGACATTTGAAAGTGCCACAAAACTATTCTTCTAATGGCATTTTTTGGTCTTGTGGCATTTTGAACAAGTGCCACTTCTATCGGTGCCACGGTAGATACGAGTGTCACGGTAGATATTTGCAAGTGCCACTGCACCATCATGGCTAAAAACTTTCAATGACATTTTAATGTCATGGTAGAAATTATTTGTGGCACTATCAAGTGCCATTAAAAAAAGAGTTAGTGACACTTATAAGTGTCATTACACCATCAAGACTAAAACCTTTCAGTGACACTTTAATGTCATGGTAGGCACTATTCGTGACGCTATCAAGTGTCATTCGTGATAATAATTCGTTGTAGAACAATTTGATCCGCTCTTGCAGAGACTCGAACCGCCAACCTCCCGCACCATAAACCTTATACACCACACTCTTCCCACTACACCTCTATAGCACCATATGATTATATATGCAACATATATTATTTATATAGTACATACATCTATATTAATATAAAAGTATATGTATAAACATAATTATTTTATTGAACATAATTTATGTAAAATAAACTATTTACTAGTAAAATAAAAAAAGACCACTTTTGGCGGCTAAAAATATTTTTTAGTCGCCAATTTTATACTTTTGGCTACTAATTGTTTTTTAGTTGCTAAAAAACTTAACTTTTGCCGACGAAAATCGGATTTGGTCACCGAAGATGCACTTTCAGCTACCAAAATTTTGGTCGCCAAAAAATTTAATTCCCGCCTTAGGATTTTAGTTCTCCCGCTCTAAAAATAACCACTTTTGGCAACTGAACTTATTTTTTAGTCGCCAATTGTAGATTTTTGGCTACTAAAATTTTTTTAGTCACCAAAAAACTTTACTTTTGACTACTAAAATTTTTTTAGTCGATAAAACCCATATAATCAGTGACCAAACTTATTTTTAGTCGCCAATTGTAGATTTTTGGCTACTAAATTTTTATAGTCGCCAAAAAGCTTCACTTTGGGCTACTAAATTATTTTTTGTCACTAAAACCCATATAATCAGCGACCAAACTTAGTTTTGGTCGCCAATTGTAGACCTTTGGCTACTAAAATTGTTTAGTCGTCAAAAAGTTTTACTTTTGGCTACTAATGCTGTTTTGGTTGCTGAAAGCTATACTTTCAGCGACCAAATTTTTTTTGGTCAGGAAATTTAGTCGCCGAATATGCTTTTTCCTGTAGTGTATATTGAGTTTAATTTATTTATTTATAATCATTTACTGCATTTTAAAAATTTTAAAAATATATTCGCATTTTTTATTTTTTCAAAAATGCCATTATAAGCTTGGAAGGTTTTTGACTTAGTGGCATTTCTCAAAATGCTATAAAATATTTGTTTATGAAACTTTTCACCTAAGTGCCATAAAAAGTAATTTGCACCTACCTAGTGTCCTGACATTTTTTAAAAAATGCCATTGCTACTAAAGTTTAGTAGCATCTGTTGGTAAATGTCACGAACATAATTTTTTGTGTCATTATTTTATAAAATGCCATAAAATTGATGTGACATTTCTTTATTGAAATGCCAATAGAGCCTTATATGTTTGTGGCTTTGTGGCATTTATCTAAATGTGTCACCAAATATTATTTTTGTGGCATTTTCTAAAAACATGCCACTAGTATAGTGTCACTAAAGTGTGTTTTTGTTGTAGTTTTGTGACACTTGTTCATTGAAATGTCACTAGAGCCTTTTATGTTTGTCGTTTTGTGGCATTTTTCAAAAACGTGCCACTAAATATCATTTTTGTGGCATTTTCTAAAAATATGCTACTAGTGTAGTGCCACTAAAATATGTTTTTGTTGTAGTTTTGTAACACTTGTTCATTGAAATGTCACTAGAGCCTTTTATGTTTGTCGTTTTGTGGCATTTTTCAAAAACGTGCCACTAAATATCATTTTTTGTGGCATTTTCTAAAAATATGCCACTAGTGTAGTGTCACTAAAGTATGTTTTTGTTGTAGTGCAAGTACAATGTGAAACTGATAAACACCAAAGAGTCCAAATCCGACAAATCGTTTGGAAAATTGATTTTGAATCAAAAATGTCAAAATTGGACTGTTTTGCCAGATACATAGTCCCCATCTAAATATTTTATTTTGGAGAAATTTAAGAAACCCATGACTCGTGCCAAAGGCCACGTGTCCGTCATCACCAAAGTTGTCTCGGCTTGGGAACTTAGGTACGGGAGGGGAATGTCATGAATTGAGCACCTCCGCTCACCCGATCAAAAATCGGCCTCTATTAATCATGATATAATTTTTTATAAATATTGTGTGCTTTTGTTCCGGTTATTATGCTAGCTTTACTATGTGATGCACACAAGCAAGTACAGACTAGTTTGCTTAATTTGGAACAATTCAATTTCATTTTTGTTTTGCGAAAAGGATTTGATTTTGCTACCTCAAGTGGGCTTAAAGTTTGCGAATTTGCCACCTAAACATAGTGGGCTTAAAACTGATTTGTCACTCAACGAAGTGGGCTTAAAACTTACATTTATTGAATCATTCCAATTCAAGCAACAAGCCTTCATCCACAAGCACTCAAATAATTTAGCAAGTAAGCATTTAGCCTCATGGCAAGCATGCTAGACATGGCAATCACTCACACTTATGCAAATATGCTAAAACACTAAAAACTCACCTAGTACTCCAAGCTAAGAAGATATGAGTTAGAAAAATATACCTGATTCCTAACTATACAAGATGCCTAATGTAACACATGCAATATGCAATTAATAGGCTCGGCTACTAATATGACATATGAATTAATTTAACAACATGCGGTTAAACACGTATTCAACGAAGTATTTGAAACGACAATGCAGTTTGAATGATGCACCGAGCCCCAATGCATGCAATACGAATAAATGGATGCAAGCATAAGGTATGCTAATTGAAACATGTCCTTAATCTAACCACCAAAAGCGAATAAATAAAAGGGAGAAAGACGTGGAGTTGGAAGACATACACATTATTACATTATACTCTCACGAAGAAGAGTCCGAATGAATAAAGCAAAACTAACTAGCAACTAATTAGGGCTAGGCTAATTAAGCTAATTATTACAAACCAAGTGAATAACTAGCTAAACTAATTAACTAATTATTACAACAACAAATGAACTAATTAGCTAACTAACTAATTAAATAATTACAAAACAAATGCAACTAATAATTTAATTAAGTAACTAGACTGAACTAATTACTGCTCTGCCTCGAGAAATGAAAGATATGCATGCGCATGCTCGGTTTCTGCTCGAAAAGACCTCCGCTTCGCTCTCGAAAGCTCTGTTTGCACATTTGAACACTTCCAGAACAATTTTGTTGCACCTTACCAACATTTTGCTGAGGTTTGCATTAGTGGCCAGCCGGCCACTGGTAAAGCTTGCCGACCACCTGTCGCCCATGAAAGTGGCCTGTCGGCCATCAATGGTGCACTGTCGGCCACCTGCCGGCCACTGATGCATTGGTTCATCTTGCTGCAACAGAGTACAAACAGAGCAAAAAGAGGCTATTCCCACAGATTGTTTGCACAACTCAACCCTCATTTTCATGAACAAATCCAAGGAGTTGTGAACTTAAGCCACAAACCACCAACTCAAGCAATTTCATTGCATGATGGCTTGTGATTCAAGATGTGCAAGTTCAATAAATGCAAAAATAAGACACAAACCTCCTCTCTTTCATGAAAAATCAAGGGAAAAAGTTGACCCTGGAGATTTGGATCATTTCATCACTAGCAAGTATGAAATGGTCCAAGTTCCATATGTTCAATTAACATCCGATTGAACACATGAAGTTATTATCTTGCTCACTTTTAGCCTCAATTTTAGTTACTCCATTTCAACTTTACCAACCATCCTTTAATTCATTAAGTCCAATTGGTGAATTTTAGTCCTCTGATGGAGTGAAGTACCAAACCAAGAGTTAACTTAAGACATGAAAGAGATGTCATGCTGTTGATAATGAACCCCTAAAAAGGATTAAACCATTAAGCATGACAACCTCAATCCCATGCTTAAAAGAACAAGAGGCTTGAAACAACTCTCAAAGAAAAACAAAAGCTAAGAAAAGAAGGAGGTTGCAAAGATTATTAGTGCTGGAAATAAGTGATAAAAGCATAAAACAAATGCTATCAACTCAAATAAGTGATGTCTAAGACCTAAAACACCAAGCTTATGAGGACAATTACACTACAAGCATGCAAAACAAGACTCAAATGCAACTGATAGCTAAGAATAGTCCTAAAATAGGTCTAAAATAGTCCTAAAACATGCTGGAATTGAGCTAACAAAAGCTAGAATAATAAGCTAAAACATAGAGCATGCTAGGCTAGTAAACAAAACACAAGGAAGAGAGGCTACCCCCTCCATTTTTAGACTTCAAAACATGTTTTTAGCCACTGAAATAACTCTAAAAAATAGTGTTTAAAAGCTATGAAAAAGATAGTAAGAATGTGGGAAACACAAGGGCAAAAGCCTTCAAAACAAGGTACAAAGAATGATGAACCACCCTTTAACCTTTATTGGCCTTAAACCACAAGTTTCAGCCCAATAATACAGAGTTTATACAGTCCAAAAATAGTACAAAAAAAATGTTGAAATGAAGACAAAAGTAGCTAAAACAATAAGCTAAAACATGGCAATTTAAGCTAGTAAACAAGCCAAAAGAGGGGTGGCTAACCCCCTTCATTTTTGGGACTTCAAAACCACTTTTTTAGCCTCTGAAAACCTCTAAAAATCAATGGTAAAAATCTCAAAAAAAGTTGATGAAAGAATGGGAAACACAAGTGGAAAGGCTTAGAGAACAAGGTTCAAAGAAGAGTGATTAATTCCTCTATCTTTAATAGCCTTAAACCACAAGCTTCGACCCATAAAAATAGGTTTTAAAGAGCTTAAAAATAGCAAGAAAACATGGAAAACAAGTGTTGTAGAGATGGTACAAAAGCAAGAGAAGTATACCTCTTGGAGATGAATGAACCCATAAGTCACTACCAACCAATTTCACACTCTCAAGTGCTTCAAGAGCTCAAATCCAAGCTCAAATTACCTCAGCAAGAAGCTCTCTAGGTTTGGTTTGGTGTGTTTGGGCATAGGCTATACAAGTTGCAAAAGAGAGAGAGGATTGTAGAGAAAGAGGATATTTTCCAAAATATTTCTTCACTCCTAATGTTTTCTAACCTTGAAAGATGAGAGGGAGGTCCTCTATATATAGAAATATATGAGCTTTGGTCGAAAATATCTAAAAATTGACAGCTGGAACAGTGTGGAATAGCTGGAGGAAAAATATCTGGTTTTTACATTGATGGCCGGCAAGCTTGCAGTGGTGGTCGGCCGGCCATTAGGCAAAAAATGGTGGTTTGCCGGCCGCTTGTTGGCTATGCCTCTAGGCCCGACTTCAAACGGGCATATCTCCCTCATATGGACTCGGTTTTAGGTCATTCTTGAATGTAAAATGAAGCCCCGGAAGTCCACTTTCCAATGGTGGTGGCCTCACAACTAAAATCCAAGTGTACAAAAGGATAGGCCTGATTTAGTGAGACTGCCCAGTTCTCTCTTAACGGTTTCAAGCTCAACCACTTCCCCAACTAGTTTTCTTCCCTTCACTATTGTTTTCTTCAACTCTAAACCTCTAAATAAAATGTTTAAATGGATTTTTCAAAGAGTTCACATCTCTTCCATTTATTTCCACTTTGTCCTTGCTTGGTTTACCGAAAAGTACAACTTTTAACGAAATGCGAGCCTCGGAACATCGTAGAAAATTTTTGAAAAATATTTTGAAAGAGAGGGTTTTAAAGTCTAAAATAATTTTGAACAAAATAGTTTTGGTCCAAAATGGGTGTAAGGTTGGGATTTAGAAGCTCTTCTTGCTGAAGAAATCGAACATTTGCATAGCACAACTTTCATCATCGAGTGATCAATCAGTGGCGCCCAAGTCTTAAGGGTGATAAAAAATGGGGTATCTACAGTTGCCCCTCTTTGACAGAGCTCAGAGTCATGAAATGACGTGAGTGAATGTCAAAGCCCGAAGACGACCCATTTTGACAAGGCTGTAAGACTTGGGCAAACAAACAAAATGCAAATGCAGTTGGTTGAACCTGAGGGTTGCCTACGTATCCCGTTGCAAAGAATCAAACCAGCGTAGTTTAAGAGGCAAGATGCGAATGATACACAATTTAACGAAACAATGTAATGATATACAAGGTAACGAACTAATCAAACCACAAGCAATGAAAACCACACAAATACCATAAAGAGATGGAGATGCAAATCAAATTACGTTTAACACAGAAAAGAATTGGGCATAGCCAAACGACACATAACACAGCCTAAGTGCCTACATCCTCAATACTGGCCTTAGCGCAGCATGGAAGCTTACACATAACAGAACCGTGTTTCAACGTGAAAGGGTGCGAGCACATGCAAAACTATGTGCTTTGTAGAAAGAGAAAGTGTACAAGTAATTGGGTGGGAGATGATATAAGTGATGAATGATTTGCTGAGGAAAGATAATGATCCTAAATGCTGAATGCAACAAAACAAAGTACAATGCAATGGATGCAATAAATGCAATGGATGCAGTGAATAAGGGGCGTAAGCTAAACTATGTCTTACCTAGAAAAGGTATGGACACAAAACAAACCACGTCTAACACAGAAAAGTGTTAGTTATATTTGCATGTGTAGTTCACCCTTAAATATGTTGCTTTACTATTGGTTGGTGATATCATATGTCAATAATGACGTGATATTACTATTATATGAAATTTTTACTCAAATTTTATAAAATATTGATTTATCTTACCATTATATAATTTATTTTAAGACTTAAATATATGATTGTTTTTACATTGTCCATGATACACTAGTTACACACAATACTTTCTTTTCAATTTTAGTCGAAATTAATTGTAAAATTTTATGTGAAATATTTTTGTAATAATTTATTTAAGTTTTTGTACTTAATATTAATTCAAAAATTATTATTATCTTCTTATTATTTGTTATGGAAAAAAACATTAAAGTTGTAATTAAGAAGTGACTCTTCTGATTTAGTTTCTTGACTCCGCCACTGGATGGAATAATGTATTCTACAAATAGGGCTAATGATTTGTAGATTACAAAAAATACATAGATGAGTAGAAAAAAAAAAAAAGATTGAGCAATGAAATAACGGTTAAAAGGCTATTTAGGTCTCGTTTGGTAACTTTATTTTTTAATTTAAAAATTAAAAAATTATTAAAAAAATCAAAAAAGGCAACAACCTATACTAAAAAATCAAAGATTTTTTTTTCTTTCTACTTTTTGTGCCTCTTTTCGTAAAAAATCGAAAACTATTTTATACAAAAAGAAAGAAGAAAATAAAGCTTCTTTTTTTTTTTGTGGGTAAGTTACAAAAACAAAAACAAAAACAAAAAAACAAAAAAAAGAGGGAAAAGAACTTGCTGTGAGATGAGGAGTCAACTCCAATGCACAATAAAAATCAGTGAAGAACACGTTAAACTATTCCCCACAACAATTAAATAGTATTAATAAAAAATAAGAAATAAAAAGATTGTTGAAAAGTCCAATTTAAGGAGGGTATAAAGTATTAAATTCAGTGGATATTTTTTAGGGCATTTTTTTAAAAAGTCCTGATATTAAGATTTTATTAGATAAAGAGACATACAATATTTTTATAATAGTTAAGGTCTCTCAACATTTTCACAGAAAAAATTCAACTCGGAGAAATTTTAACTGACTCAAAGAAATTTGGCCATGACTTAGACAAATTTCAATATTCACAGAAAAAGTTCTCTAATTTCATAGAGAAATTTCAAAATTTCTTTGTGAAAATTGAAATTTGTTTGAGTTGGGCCCCGAATTTCTCTGAATCGGGCGAAATTTTTCTGAGTCGGGCAAAATTTTTCTGTAAAAATGTTGAGGGACCTTAGCTAATAATAAAAATATCTTAGACCTCTCCTACTATACAAAGTTAGACAGAGATATTTCACTAATTTTCTCTATTTTTTTATTATTAAGAGATCTACCTTTTGTGAAAATAGTTTGGTGAGAAGTTCTTTTATTGATTTTGAAGGACATTTCATTTTTAATTTTATCCCTTAATTTATCTATTGACATTTTTTTTTTTGGCTATTTGTTCAAATTTATATCTATCTGTTCAATTTTTTTCCTTATCTATTAAATTTTTCTTCCCAATTTCCTATCTGTTCAATTTTTTTCCCTATTTGTTAAGGTTCAGGAACCCTAAATCAGAAACACATATTGAACCACATATCAATTGGAACTTTAACTTTACAAAAATGAAAATATAAACCAGTCAAAATGATGAATCAAGAAAGCATTAACTCTTTTTATACAAATATATATATATATATATATACGTTGTATATACAGATCTGCTAGTGTACAGATCTACCCTACCTTCATTTCCTCAGACTTGTCGACGTATAGATCTCCTTTCGCTAAAAACTTCTCCACGACAGTGGTGGATGTGGCGGCGGTGGAGGAGACGGAACAAAGGTCGGCAATCGGCGAAGGGAGAGATGAATAGACCATATACTTGCTGGATGACATGATCAGATCATGGCTAGATTTACCACCGACGACCGAGCTTTCTCTTTTGCAGAGGAGAATGACGAACATAGCGCAGATCTCTGCATGGGGGGAGAAGGTGAGTGAGATTAAGAAAGAGAGAATCGGTTAGGGTTTCTTCGCTCATTTCTCTATTTTTCTCTTGGTTTCAAGAATGGAGAGAGAGAAAGAGAGAGAGAGAGAGAGAGAGAAGAGAGAAAGAGAGTTGTTTTGATTATATATGGATAATTTGGTCTTTTTTGAAGAGTCTAATAATTTATAGCGTAAACTTTTAAACTAAAGAAATTTAAAATTAGACTTTTAGGCCAAAAGCTCAAAAAAATAATAATAGGGTTTAGCTTCCCTTCAGTTTCAGATCGGATTGAAGGGTATTGTTGGATCTGTGAGGGCCCATTACGAGTCCCGTTTCGATAATCTGAACCGTTCAATGTGTAGAATTCATCAAGTACTATATACCTGTAAAAAATCACGTTGATCGGTTATCAACAACTATATGATCAAATCAGTTTTGTATAAAAAAAATGGATGGTGAAAAAATAAACGATTGACAGAAATCTGATCCGATGACATAGCTATCAATATCCGATCAGCATGAGTTTTTCAAGAATATTGTACTCGACGAGTTCTACATATTGAACGGTTTGAATTATCGAAACGGGACCCATGGTGAACCTTACAAGTCCAATAGTACCCTTCAATTTGATATGGAACTAGAGAGAAGCCAGATCGATAATAATAATAGAAAGGAAAAAAAACTTATAATACATATGGAGTTCCAAAAAGGTAAAAATGTGTAGGGGACTACCTGTAATTATTTATTTATTTATTTTGAGTTTTATTTTTTAGTTCAATTAGCGGTTGGCACATGTAATGCGTGTACAAGTTAAATAAATAAAATAAAATATTTGACATGTATTAGTTGTAATCTTAAGTGATAAGAGTCTTCCTTATCAAATATGTGGCCTTTAGTTCAAATCTTAGCCCATTCTTTTCTCTAGTTTTTTTTTTTTTGGGTAAATTACATTGACACTCCTGAGGTTCTATTTAATATAGATTCTCCCTCATGTTTAGAAAATTACACTTACCTCCTATCAGATTAAAATGATATATTTGTCCCTAAATCTTTATACATAAAATAATACTGATATTTTGTTCATGTCATTTCAAGAAAAATAATTATAATTTTTTTTGGTTTAACTCACACAAAAAATTAAGTTTTTTTATTTTTTTATATTTTGCTTTGTTTTTAATGATTTTTTTTTTAATTTTTTAAGCAATTTTTTATTTTTTATTTTTTTGATACACCTAATCTAGATATACTTAAGAAGTATAATATTTTGTGATTTTTTTTTTAAAATTCACCATATACAATATATATATATATATATATATATAAAACTACAAAAATTCAGTAAAATTGTAATAAATGTAAATGACGGTGTTTGGTAATACTATAATAAATGTGGATGAATAGACGAGAAAGAAAATTGATGGTGGAAATAAAAATGAAAAATTTTATTCATATATAAAAATTTATTTAAAAAAATATCGTAAAAATGTTATGATAGTGATGTTGTAAATATATATCATGTTTATGGTGTGTTTTGTTTTAAAGTGAAAGGTCACTATTAAGCTATATCATTATGTTTAAAAATTTTATATAAAATTTATGTTTATATATTATCAGCCAATAATAATATGTTTAGATAGAATTTAATAGAGAGTTGTAAAATGCAATCATAATGATAAGAAGAAGAAATAATAAGAAAAATGACAAAATGGTCATTTAAAAAATTTTAAGGCATGACATCAATAATTCAAGGGATAATTTGTAATGAGATTACAAACCTCAAGGAGGAAAATATAATTTTTCAAACGTGAGTGGGAAATTTATATTAAATAGAAACCTCAAGAGGTGTCAGTGTAATTTACCCCCTCTATTTTTTATATATATAAATAATTGTGTACTTACATATATAATTTTTTAGTTTAATAATTTTTTTTTTCCTTTTTTTCGGTTGATGTTTGGTTGTTTCTAGTAAAGGAATAAGTCCCTTGAGGTTGGACCCCTTGGCCACATGGGCAACCACTTTATTTTCTACCTATTCATGTTTTTCTTTTTGGGAAATTACAAATATAGTTATGAGATTTACTTAAAATACAGATTATTTGTTGTGGTTTTGAAAATTACATCTTACTTTTTCAAGTTTTTCACTGTAAAACAAATTACTCTTTTTATTAATAAATTATCAAGTTAATCAATAATTTTTAATGATATCAGAAATATATTCCAATCAACAATTCATGTAATTTTATTGTTGTATGAAAGAGTAGTCATAATTTTTATTTTTATGTTAATTTTGTTAAATAAAAAATACTAACAAAGGGATATTTATAATTTCCAAACCACATGATGCGATCCTTATTTTAAGCAAACCTCAAAAATGTATTTGTAATTTACCTTTTTTTTTATTATTATTTTTTAAATTACATACCAGTATGTGAGTAATGATAAATATGTTCAATTTGACTATGTTGTTGGAGAACCATAGAGCACCATTTGACACCCAAAATGAAAGAAACATACCATAAAAATGTTAAAAAACATTTCAAATGTGACATAACTCACAGTTGATCTAATTTTAAATTAAATAATCCGAAGTTGAGTAGAGTTCCGTCTTTAGAAGCAGTCTAAAATTAGACCAACTCAAATATTATGACTATCAACACTAAAGTAGACATATAAAGGCTAAGAAAACTCATGAAACAAACATACCTGGATTATCAGCTCTAAATCTGATGGCAGCCCATCCATTTGTAGGGACCCCAACAGTGTTTACCTCTGGTGGATCAACCAGATTGTACCCTGTAGGGTCAGTTTCATTGTTAAAGTTTCCAAAACCAAAACCAACAAAATAAATGCTGTAACCATGCAAATGCATTGGATGATTTTCTGCTGCTTTCATCACATTAGTAGTTTGGAACACTATCTCCACAATCGAATTGAACTCCAAAACCTTAACCTTAGTCGCATTTTTCAGTGTCAAATAATCATTCGATACATCATCAGCTGTATAATTGAAAAAATAAGGTGGTTGACTCGGAAAATCTGTAGTGTAAAACCCTTTAAGTTGGTTGTAGTATGCTTGTAATACATCAACCTCTGGGGTCACAAAACTTATATTGTTCAAGCTTGCTGCTAGCCTATCACCATTGGGTCCATCACAAGAACTGTTGACACAAGGAAGTGTGTTCACTGAAAGAGTTATATAGAGTTTTGTATCAACTGTTTGTGGGACATCAACTGGGTGCTCCTTGCTGTTTAAGGCCTTCATTTGACGGGTAAAATTCGATACAGCGTCAATATCAGTATAATTAGGAAGGATAGGAAATGCAGGTGTTGATGGTGCTGTATAGTTTCCACTGTATTGAACTATTGCAGTTGTGGTGGTATTATCATAGGTTCGTCCCGCATATGCTCTTGCAGCCATATAGTATTCGCTTGGGGTTTGATATGCAGTGATCAACACATCCATGGTTTGTCCAGGGGTTATCATGATATAGTCGGCATTTATAGGTTTGATGTAGGCACCATCCATTCCAACAACTGTAAGATTGTGTTGAGCTACCATAAAGAACATTTCTTCGTTCATAATTGAATTGATGATACGAAGAAGATAAGTCTTTCCATAATCAACCAATATTCTGAATGTTCCTGCAACATATGGATCGGGTTACATATGTAAAGTCCAAAACTAGTACCAGTGCAACTTGAAATTTTAAACAACGAAAACAACCATAATTGGGATTCTGTTGTTGTGTATGTATATACCTGGTTTGGAACAATTGTACAAATCTCCAGGCTGGCCATTGATGGTGAAAGCATCTGACTGGTTGGGTTCACCTCCACTTTCAAGTGCGGATTGAATTAACTCCATCACATCTCCCTTAAACCATGATGCTAAAATAGCAAAAGTAGAGTAATATGTAATTTATAATCTAAACATGCAAGATAAATGATAAACTAACATGGAAGGCTTTGAAGCTAGATGAATTACTAAAGTTCGTGGAGAGTGTAAATTCCTAGTAATACACAAGTTTTTGTGTGCATATTTGTGTGTGTATGTGTGTGTGAGAGAGACGTACCCAAAACAATGGGAAACTCTTCAGAAGGCTTAGAATATGGCAAGTGGTTCCATTTGCGGGGTAGACAATGATGGGACCATGAACAATGGCTCGAGACCAGTCACTATGGGCCTGCCACCAAAGGATACCTTCCTTAGTTGAGAATATTATCTCATAGCTGAAATTCGCTCCAGGTTGGATGGGGCATTGTGTGATATACTCCGGACCATCTGACCATGGATTTCTTGGTTGCTTTACTCCATGCCTATCACAACATGATATTGTCAAACACAAATTTAGTTTTTCTTTTGTTTTTTTGATCAGTAAAGAAAATGAACTTTATTGATGAAATAGAAGACATACATCCATAAAGAAAAGAAAATGATGAGTGCAAAAAGCATCATAGCGAGCCAAATCAATCCAAACTAGGTTGGCATCGATAAGACTGCTCAATCATATACTAGCACACCATCGAGAGTTAGTGAGGAACCAACCACAAACACCAAAGCCAACCTCACCCAAGCAGAAGTTAACCAAAACTAAACCAAAAAATACAACCCAAAACTAGCATACAGTAAGGAAGCAAGACAATCAATAGATAAAAACAGCTGCAGCATCCAAGTTAAATGATCATTGACTAGACAGAACAAAACAACAATCCATAACAGCAGAAACAGGAGTAGCAGCCATAGCAGCAGAACACCAGCAAACCATAGCAGCATCAGCCATCACAGAGTACAGCAGCTGGTAGATCACAGACCAACCCCATCAGTTCATAATGCAAAACAGCACATGCAGAAGCATCAGAGCAACAGACCAGCAGCATCAACATTACAGTTCCCCTGCACTAAGCACCACACAGTAGCAACAGAGCAGGTCTCAGCTCCTAGGATCTACACAAGAGATTCACCACTACAACAACCCAAAAAACAACAACAGAGCAGGCCTTAGCATTGAACTCAGCAGCTCCTAGGATCTACACAAGAGATTCACCATCACAACAATATAACAAACAACCATCACAGAACTAAGCATCTCCTAGATGAGATTCACCACTACAGCATCCCTAAAACCATGCACCAAACAGCAGCAATCAACAACATACAACAGAAAATCAGACCACCATACACCTGGAACAATCAGCACCATACAGCAATCAGCAAACATACTAGACAGCCTCTCACCTGGAACAAATTCTGACTTGATGTATATTAAAGATAATATCATTCACTGAGAATAACAATCCTGAGTATGATGCTTTGATCCATAGTGCAATTCTCACTTTGACCAAATCATAGAGCTTCTCCAAGCTAGGTTGGGCATTGTTAAAAATGCAAGCATTCCTTAATTTCCATATCGACCAGAACACTGCAAACGGAATGATTCTCCATATCTTCTTCTCTAATTTCTTCAACTTTGTTCCTGACCACCAATGTAGCAGCTCATCCACAGATTTTGATATCACCCATTGAATACCCCACCATTTCATAATTTTGGACCAAACTAACCAAACAAAATGGCAATGCAAGAGCACATGATTGTCTGTTTGCAAAACACACAATGAAAATTAGTATGATTATCCAAAATCCCTTTCATTTGAAGATAATTAGATGTCTTAATCCTTCTCTTCCAAGCAAGCCAGCCAAAGAATTGAACTTTTGGGGGTGCCACATTCTTCTAAATACACTCTGTCATCCTGTAAGTAGGACTAAAAAAGGATTCACACCAGTGGTATGCTGATGAGACAGTGAATACTCCTGAGGAATCCGCATTCCATTTCAATTTATCAATTACATTAACCCTTAATTCCAGTATAGTACGCAACAATCTCTTCAATCTGTCTAACTCCTCCATTTCCCACTCGAACAAACTCCTTCTAAACAATGAGTTCCAATCATCTTGACCAACTCTATTTCTCACCGAAAACACAGATTCAGTTTTGAACACCGCCTATAAGAAAATTCTAGGAAGCACATCCTTCAGGCAACCAGATCTGCCCAGCTATCAAGCCAAAACCTTAACCTCCGACCATCCTCAAGAACAATTGTAGAATTTGAATGAAAAAAACCTAGCACTTCAAGTTTAGATAGCACAATTCCCACAATATCTTTCCATATTTTGGACATCTTACCAACTCTTACAAGTTCAGGTGACCATAAATCAATAGACCCATAGTACTTTTTACAAATCACATCCTTCCAAAGGGATTTCTCTTTTGCCCCAAACCTCCGCCACCACTTTAAAAGTAAACATACATTCATCAAATCTAATCTTTTCACACCCAACCCTCCTTGACTTTTACTAAGAGTAACATCACCCCATTTAACCAAATGAATTTTTCTTTTAAGATCTGAACCTTCCCAAAGAAAAGCTGCTTGAATTTTAGCAATCTCCTTTGCTACTCCTGATGGCATCCTAAACAGAGAAAGATAATATATAGGCAAACTAGACAACATAGCTTTTATTAGTGTTAGTCTACCTGCAAATGAGAGGAATCTTCTTTTCCATAAGGCAAGCTTTAATTTAAACTTTTCTATCACAGGCTGCCAGGTTTCTTTCTACTAGGACTGGCCCCCAAAGGCAATCCCAAGTATTTCAGAGGTAGAGTTTGATGAAGGCAGTATAATTTGGAAGCAAATTCTTGACAGAGATCTGAATGAATACCCACCACACGCACCACACTCTTATGGTAATTAATTTGCAGGCTCAACATAATTTCAAAACATCTCAATATTCTTTTAATGTTTAAAACCTTCTCTCATTCAGCTTCACAAAACAGTATAGTATCATCTGCAAATTGCAAATGCGTGATCCTCAAGTCAGAACCCACTAATGCACCCTTGATCAAACCTAGCTATTTTGTCTTACTCAATAAAATGTTAAGACCTTCCGCCACTATATTAAAAAGAAAAGGTGATAATGGGTCTCCTTCTCTGAGCCCTCTTTGTGGTTTAAACTCAGAAGTTGGAGAACCATTCACCAAAATAGAAATATTTGCTAAAGTTACACATTTTTTTATCTAGCTCACCCACTTAGCACCAAATCCAAAATTGGATAGCACTGAGAATAAAAAACTCCCAATTTACTGAGTCGTATGCTTTTTCAAAATCAAGCTTCAGAATTATCCCCTTTTTTTTTTGTCCTTCTTCCACCCATCAACAACCTCATTTGCAATCAATATCCCATCTAGAATATTTCTTCCCCCTATAAAAGCAGACTGTGTATCACTGATTATTCTAGGCATGACTTTCTTCATTCTATTGGAAAGTACCTTAGCAAGGATCTTATATAAGGAACCAATAAGGCTGATGGGCCTATATTTTGCAAGGCTAGATGGATTTTCATTTTTTGGATCAAAGCTATAAAAGAGCTGTTAATACCCCGAACCACCTTCCCATTTTGGTGAAATTCATTCATACATTGAAGAACATCCCCCTTGATAATATTCCAGCATTTCTGAAACATGTTAAGATTAAACCCATCTAGGCTAGGAGCCTTATTACCCTCACAAATCCTAATTGCTGCCTTCATTTCAGATTTTGAAAAAGGTGATTCCAACAATTCTACACTTTGATCTTCTCCAATGGTTTTAAAAGGACCTAACTACCCTGGCCTGCTACACCAAGAGTCTGAAAAGAGAGTGAAGAAATGATTTTGTACAGCAGCCCTAACAACTTGAGGATCCTTTACAACAGAGCCATTGATCAAAATAAAGCATAAGGCATTCATGGTCTTTCTACTACATGCCATAATGTGGAAAAACTTTGTATTTCTATCACCTTAAATTGCCCAATTCAGCCTTGATTTCTGAAGCCATACTCACTCCACCATTTTGCTCAGTTTCCATGCTTCCCCTTTCGCCTCCCTTCTTCTAGCAGCCTATGATGATGATAAGACCCTTCTTCAGCCAGTAAATCTAAAGCATGAACTTCCTCTTCAACTTGTTTCAGTTTGAATTCAACATTACCAAAGACTTCATTGTTCCACTGCTTTAATGTAGCTTTCAAAGCTTTCAATTTTTTCGAACACTTAAACCCAGCCCAACCATCTATCATTGTTTCTAACCAGCATTGTTGTACCACCTTCAAGAAACTTGGATGAAGAAGCCAAGCATTAATAAATTTAAAGGGTCTAGGGCCCCAGTCCCTCTCATCAAGGGTCGACCCTGACTTATTAGGTGCCTAAGGCAAATTTTTAAAATTTGGGCCTTCATATATCATTATTCAAAAAAAAAAAAAATTATTTGGGTAAAAAGGATAAAAATTTATTTCTATTGCATTACAATTTAACAAAATTTAGAAAACAAATATATATATATATATAATAGTTGAATTTCAAGTAGTTGAATCGAATCTTTATGTTTTAACTTACCAATGCTATAAGAACTAAAATTAATTGAGGATAAGAATGAGATTTTTTTTACACAACTCAAGCAATATATAAAATTAGCAAGTTAAGGTTGATTATTTTTCAGCATGAATCCAAGTATGACACGACTTAATAACATGAATTATTAGTTATATATTTTAAGGTTCACTAAGGGAAGCCATGACATTTTTTTAATCTTTTATTTAACTCCATCTAACCGCATAAAAAAAAGTATGTAAAATAATAATTATGGCTAATATCTTTTTTTCATTTAAGATATATATTTTTTTGTTACCTATTTTAGAGTCAATCTAGTAAAAAAAAAAATATAGTAATAAAGTACAATTTTTTTAATTAGAAAAATGCAATTGAATTAAAATCAAACATTCTATGAATAATTTCATTTAGTAGAAATAAATTTTATAAAACTCAACTTATGGGAAAAATTTTAATCTCTCCACACACTTGCTAAGTTAATTTTAACTAAAAGTGAAAGTTTTTACATTAAATATCAATCGGACACGAATCAAAATAACACCATACGATAACATGATAATAAATAAATTGAGCTAGTATTGAAGTAATTATAAAATAACACAATATGCTACACTCCCCTAATTGGGGGCCCTAAATTTTGTTCAAAATCGGAGGCCCGAGGCGACCGCCTTAGTCGCCTCACCCCAGGGCCGGCCCTGCTCTCATCTTCCATCAGTAGAATAGGACTATGATCTGAAAACCTTCTAGGAAGACCCCACAATTTGAAGTTAAAATTACACAACCAGTCTGGGTTTAGGAGAAATCTATCTAATCTACTCCACTTATCCCCTTTCTGAGAATTACCCCAGGTGAAATTCCTCCCAAACATTGGTAATTCAGTTAACTCTAATTAGTCAATCATTTCATTGAAATCTCTCATCCCTCTATCTATTCTAGAGCACCCTTTTCTTTCTGATATTCTTCCGATCTCATTGAAATCTCTCCCCCCACATACCAAGGGTTAGGATATAATACTTTAATATTTAACAGGATATCCCACACCTCCTTTATTTTCCTTACATCATTAGGACCATAGACATTCACCACCACACACTCAAAACTATGATAAAGAGTACCTGATAAGAGAATGAAATTTTTATTGCAGCAATAATCTTTAAGTTGAAATACTTCTAGGTTCCAAACACAAAGTAAGCCTCCTGCAACTCCTTCTGAATCCACTGCCATAAAATCCATCCTATCTCCTGGCCAAATTGACCCAGCTAATTTTTTATTACTGACAGCTTTCTTAGTCTCTTGCAGTAGCACCATATCAACTTTATTGTCAAAGAGCACCTTTTTTATCCTCCTCCTTTTAATTGACTTCCCCAAGCCCCTAACATTCCAAAATAATAGCTTCATTTCAAACTTACCAAAACTCCTTATACCTCCTAGGGATGCTATTCAATTAGCATTACCCACCCTCTCCTTAAGCTTTTCAATATCTCTCTCTTCCGGCTCCATTAGTTTAATTATGATCTCTTTTTCCTTTCCATTGCAGTCTAACCCGAGGACCCTACTGAGCTACAGGGTTATTTTAGCTTCATTAAGTTTGCTTATCATCTCCTCATGATTTCTAGTGCCATCCCTCCCTAGGACTCTACTGAGCTACAAATTTGTTTCAACTTCATTAATGATGAATCGTTGAATACACCAAAATTAAATCACTAAACTATACCAAATTCTTTTAGAATAATGGCAAGTCCAGGTATCGATCCACAAGGACAAATGTGAAATGATATTAATTCAATCACTAAATTCCTAAATTAATTTTGATTAAAAAGATAAGATTGATTTTATAACCAAACAGCAATTAAATGAAATTGAAGAATTATATTGACAATTAAAATTAGGGTTTGAGATATTAATTTTCGGGAAAAGTCCTAGGGCAGAGAATTCACCACTAATCACATGAATGAGACTTAACATCGGCCATCAATCGTTATTCGGTTTGAACTACGCAATATTTCACAACTATAAGTTTGAAATATTGATCAAGAGAGTTGTCGCATTCAACGTACAAGCACGAATCATCTCAAGTAGTATGAGGCGTTTGCTCTAAACTATGGTAGCAAAATGACCCGTCTCTTATAGCATGACTCGTCTCATACTCTGAATACAAACACAAAGAAAACTAATGTATGGAAAGCATTAAACAATCACAGAGAGTAAAATGCTTGAAGAGATGACAGAAACAATTATTAAGAACTTATAAATCATCCATACATCCATTCAAACCAATTCACAATTAAAGCTTATGAAAAATCCTATTACATGGTTAGGGTTTCATCAAAACCCTAGAAAAGACGACTAGCCACTCATGGAAGAGTGGGAAGAGGAAGAAGATGAGGAAGAAACCCCCATGGAAGTGTGTGTCAAGCTTTAGGAGAAAGTCACCTCTTTAGAACCCTAGCCTCCCTTTTCTCTGAATTAATTTTTGAACCCTAGGTTTGGCTATTTTTCTTTCTTTTATTCTCAGCAAAACAGACCAAAAATTTCGTGCACGCGCTCCTAGGTGGGCTGCTCGAGTGCCCATGTAGGCCCTACGAGCAGTGGTGGGCCATACATGCGGTGAAACTTGGTCGTACGTGCGGTGGTCTGGCTAGCTCGGATTCTTCACTTCTCGCACAGAGGATCTGCTTTCGCGCCCTTTTTGATTGAATTTTCATATTTCCTACCAAATTTGTACAAGTGCACGAAACACATCCTCTCCATCAAATAAACAAAATTGAAAGACTAAAAATGTAACTTAAGTTGTGGTACCTTTCAGCCTACATCACACCCCCCAACTTACATTTTACTAATCCTCAAGCAAAACAAAAGAAATAAGAAAAGTAAAATATTCTCAGCCATTTTCGTAGGGATCACGATTGCATTTAGCATATGCAACAAGCCTTTAAACCACAAGGTTACCCCAAGTGGACGAGTATAGTCTCATAAGGGTTTTCAGAAATGATACCCACAAACATCAACATATATTCATATCAGCTCAACAACAATAACCACACTACTCCACACAACAACCAACTTATGTGCCGCTACAGTGTGATATATGATGAGTCATTGAAGGCACAGAGGACAAGTATGAAGGAATCTATTGAGCCAAAACCACAATTCAGTTAATACAAAAGTAAAGTCCCCTGTACTTGTGAATGCTAGTAGACACATCATTAGTACCCTCGGTGTAAAGTGCAATCTCCATATTAGTTAACTGTCCACTATAATAGCCCAGTGTAACTAATAATAACACTCAACATATACAAAAAATTAAACTGTTGCAACCAAGATTCTCAATTTTTTTTTTTTTTTTCTTTGGAAAGACTATGCAATGTCCTGATCCATTAAGCTTTCTAGTCTGCCCATGTAACAAGCATTGGGCTAATGACACCCAAACCAGACAGTTTTAGGGCACTAGGTGTAGAGACACCCCTACGGGCTTAATAACTCAAGCTGAAAAGGCTACGAATCCGAACATGTCATTCTTATTTTTCCTTAATCGTACAATGTCTAGGTCCCTTAAGCTTTCTAATTAACCCATTTAGCAAGTATTGGGCCAATGACTCCCAAACCAGATGGTTTTAGGGCACTAGGTGTAGAGACACCCCTACGGGCTTAGTAACTCGAGTTAAAGAGGCTACGAGCCTAAACAAGTCAAGTGTTTTTTTTTTTTTTTTTCAAGAATCTTGACTACTCATTTATTCTTTTCTGCAACCTTAGCCATTATCAATGATGTACACCAGGGATTATAATAAAGAGGTCACTGCTATGATAATGTGTTCATGTGAATTAAGGCATACTCATGACAAGTGTACTAATACCACAAACACAAACAACTATCCTAGTGCAAATATCACATGTGAGTATTTACCCAATAAACCATTTTCATACAAGCCCACTATATTCCCCAATTAACATATGCTCATATCATTACCATACTGACACAAAGTAAACATTAAGTGAAGTGGTGCAATCAAGTGCAGCAAGTACAAACATAAATGGTTATTACAAATACTCTCACCCCCAACTGGAATATAACATTGTCCTCAATGTAAGCAATTATACATTAGAAAGTAAAATGAGAGAGAGGATCTTACCAGACAGCGTAGGCGCACATCCAGTGAGGCAAGGACACCCAAACACACACACACTTTCAATTTTTTTTTTTTTTTTGGGTACAGTATAAAAGAGAAAGAAAAATAAAATAAAACAAAACAAAATGAATAAGGAAAGAAAATAAAGAAAATATACAGAAATCAATGTTGTGGATCCGGCGGTGGTGGGAAATGCTGCTCAAATAGGGCATGCATCAGTGTCCGAGTCTCGAACGCCTCATCATGAACCCTAGTGCCAAGCTGATCAAACCGCTGATCAAACCACTGATCACTCGAATCCCGGTATGCATAGAAGTCAGTTTGCAAAGATGCAATCGACTGCTGATACCCATCAAATGCCGCCTGTGAGTAATCCCGATAAGGCTGGTAGTCGGTCCGCAGATCAACCACAGATTACTGAATGGCGGCTTGATTATCCAGAAGAGCCTGATATTGTGCCCTTGTCATATGGAATGGCGGTGGCGCCGGCGCTGGTGCGGCGGCGGGCTAGACTGGAGCATCATTAGGATTGGTCGGGGCTTCGGGGAAGACTAGTGGAGGTGGTAGGCAAGCAGTGGTTTGGCGCCAGTGGGTTTTACCATAAAATGTGGGCGGTGGAAGCTAAACCTCATTGGCCTGAAGTGGGTATATTGCTTGGTCTTTTATGAGCGTAGTAATAAGATTGGCAAAAGGGAGGGCCCATGTAGAACTGCCCCGAGTGTTGCGTATTTTGAATTCATTAAAGATTCGATGCATCTGGTTGTAGATCAAAGTAGGGATGTCCACCCAAAATCCGAAGTCGAATCGATGCAAGGCACGGAGGAAGTCCCCTCGCCGCCCTTCCTTGTGGCCAAGAGGAATAACATTCTTTTTCAGTACCACATCAAGGAAGAGAAAGCGGCGTGGTAAATTAGCCCGCCGGATACTAGTCCGGTTGTCATCATCCTGCCGCCCTCATAAAATTCGTTCATCAATTCCGGGACAGTAAGTTCTCGAGTGAATACCGGGAACTGTTCTGCATTGATAGGGTCCATGGAACAGTGGAGAACCTCGACAATTGAAGTTGGAGTGACTACTAACTCCACTCTGTCAACAAGGGAGCAAAGAGCTCCCGGAGCCTCGTCGCTGATGTACATATGCTGATAAAAGAGTCGTACAATGCGAGGATATGCTGGTTCAGTGACGGTGCAGATGTCCAGGAGAACTCGGTCTTCAAGTTGTTGAATACTCCACGCAGTGGTTTGATGGCGACGGAAGAAGTCCACATCAAAGGATGTATCACATGCAACTGGTTTGGGGGCCCAAGCATCGGTTGGCATATCCCTAAATGCAATGTTGGCATTGCGAGGCCGTTTGGGCGTTCGGCGGGATGATGAAGACATATTTGCACAAAATAATTCAACCAACACAACCAAAAATGTGGAACCATTATATCAACATTCATCAAATACAGCATGTATACATAAATCACTCAAAACCACATCGTCTTCATACCACCGAATTGATTGTTATTTGTTTATTTGCAAACACACAGTGGAACTACAAAGATGAAATAAATAAGAAAATTAAATTAAATTAAACAATCTAAGTTAGTAAAAGAGAAGAAAATAAAATAAACTAAAATAAAAATTCAGAAAATAAAAGAAAATAAAATAAAAACTAGACTAAAATTTGATGAATCGTTGAACACACCAAAATTAAATCACTAAACTATACCAAATTTTTTTAGAATAATGGCAAGTCCAGGAATCAATCCACAGGGACAAATGTGAAATGAGATTAATTCAATCGCTAAATTCCTAAATTAATTTTGATTAAAAAGATAAGATTGATTTATAACTAAACAACAATTAAATGAAATTGAAGAATTATATTGACAATTAAAATTAGGGTTTGAGATATTAATTTCCGAGAAAAGTCCTAGGGCAGAGAATTCACCACTAACCACATGAATGAGGGTCCTCCCAAATAATGAGAGTTTTTGTGCCCTAGATAAACCCATGGGCCTCAACACATCTGAAAACAAGCGGACATGCACAATCGGATCCCCGCTCCCATCAAATCTATCGATGTGAGACATTTTGAATTTTTCTGGCAACCTAAATGAAGCCTCAGTGTACCCGTTCTCAATGTCGGGAATTGAATTGAAACCCTGGGATTTCTTCAAGGCTTTCTCAAGCCTAGCAATTTTGATCATGGCTGGATCAACTTCATTCATATTGAAGGGAATGATTCTCATAGGAGGTTGTACCGGAGGTCTGTAAGCTGAATGTAATAACCCTCGTTACTGATTACTGATTAATACCGATTACTGTTAAGTTAAGACCGATTATGGAAAGTAAATGAACTGACTGACTTACTGAACGGACCGATTGAAATCTGAAACTGAATCGATTAACTGTATCTGTTTAATTGCCTGTATCTGTTTGAATTGTAATTCTATCTGTTTGACTGTATGATTATCTGTTCAATTTCTATGTTTAAACTATTAATTAAAGGCCTTGTCGGCGGCCGAATCCAAAAATTGATTGATGTTCCATGATTAGTATAATTTATGTGATTTTATGGTGTATTTAATTAAAATGTGATTTGGTGCGATTAAATCGGATTAAAATAAGCTAAATTACATGAGTTCAACTTATTTACAATCTCGCCACTTAGTGGCCCACTACCTCACACACATTGGAGCATTGTACAACACTTGATCAAACATTTCACCAGCCACATTTTGAGCACACAACCGACCCTAGAGAGAGAGAAAGAGGGAGAGTTGGTTTGTTCTTGTGTCTTGCTTGTGAACTTGAAGGAAATTGAAGTGTAGTTGCCAATTGAGCTCCTAAACCTTGTAATTGAGGACCTAGGTAAGGATTTCACCTTCTCATTGTTGTGTTTAAGCTTGTTCATGCTTGATTCTTGAGCCTTTAGAGGGCTAAGTCATGTCTTAGTCTAATAATGTTGAATTAGAACTCATTTCATGCATGCATGTGTGTATTGATGAATTTTTGAGTTGATTTCATGGCAAATTGTCACATGCATGTTCATAATTAAGCTTAAGTCCATGTTTTCAACTTGTTTTGAAAAGAATGAGCTTATTAGAGCATGTTTTGAAGCCTTGAATTGATTTAAAGTCTTGCATGTTCATTGGAGATTATGTTATTGACATATTGGTTTGAAATTGAGTTTAATTAAACACCCTTGGGCTTTGATTTACCAAATTGATCTTTGAAATACATAATGTTATATGATTACAAGTGTTTTTCCAGGTTTTTAGCCCAAGAGGATCAAAAATTTGGCTTTTAAACTTGATTTTGAGCTTGGGACTCAAATCTGGAATTTCCAGATTTTGGGCCTACGCTCGAGCGAGGAAGTCCACGCTCGAGCGTATACTCTGTGATTCTGCCTTCCGTTCGAGCGAGAAAAGTTACGCTCGAGCGGGGAATGCGAGCATCCAGTACTTTGCATGTGTTCACAGTCCGCTCGAGCGAGGAAACTCACGCTCGAGCAAGGGCTTGTGTCTGACGCTCGAGCGAGGGTCGAGCGTTCATCGAGTGTAAAATTGGAACATCCAGCATTTTTACTGTAGCACACAGTCCGCTCGAGCGAAGGAATTGACGCTCGAGCGGAGCTCCTTTGTTTGCATGTCCGCTCGAGCGTAGAAAGCCACGCTCGAGCGAGACCCCTGTTTTCAGCAAAATTTTGTTAAGTGTTCAAAGGTGCATCTTTGCATCCTCTTTCCATCCTAGGCATTCCTAGGGCATATTTAAGGCATCTTAAAGAGGATATAGATGTAGAACCACACCGAGGCAAATTAGGGATTAAGTTATTATCTTTCCCAACTGTATAGCTTAGTGTGTGTTCAATCTGTAAACTGTGTAGGGTTGGCTTCCTGAGGAGACGCTCTAGTTCATTGTAGCCCAGAACTCTGTGAGTAACAATTGTGTAAAGATATGTTCAAGATGATTATCTTTTGAATACTGAATTGAACTGCTTACTTAACTTATATCGATTACTGAATGAATGTATGTCCTTTATTTCTGAACTGTACTGTGGCATCCTTAGCACCTACTGTTTACTGTTACTGTTACAGAGATCTCTGTCGGTTTCCTTGTGGAACCACTACTGTTTACTGACTGATGGCCATCATTACTGTTCGGTCTTTTAAGACCCACTGTTACTGTTATGCTAATGGATGTACCACATATGACTGTTTACTGTACTGAACAACTGTTATATTGACTGAAATGAACTGTTTTCATTACTGTAAGGACATTCATTCTAAACCTCTTTACGCATTATGTTATTCACTGGGCTTTAGCTCACTGCTCATATATATATGTAGGTGTTCAGGCACCGGATCAAAGCTAGAAGCGTCGGGGTAGTTTCCCAGTTTTGTCAAGCCAACCAATGTGCCTCACTGCGAGGTTCCGAGCCTGCCAAGCTTAGGCTATGGGGTGTTTTAGTATTTTCCCCCTTACTGTACTGTTTTAATTACTGTATAGACTGAACGTTTACACTGTACTGTTAATTAGAGGGATTGAGTCCCTGAACTGACTGGTTGTATATATATACATACTGTTTCGTACTGTCCTGTATAAATGTATGAAAAATCTTTTTGGCATACAGACCGTCGCAGCTCATTGGACATTGTTTATTTACTGTATTGGCTTCCGCCAAGCCCCTGTACTCTGTTTTACTGTATTACTGTTCAGCAGGCCTTCGGTAATCTAGGATTACTGGCCGGTTACGGTGCTAAACCCATAGGGGCGGGTTTGGGTCGTGACATTGAAGCTATTGGAAGCATCTCCTGAGGATCTGGGACCTGAGGAGTTTCCAGTGGTGGAGGGAGATCATGATTTGGCTGGGCAATTGGGACCGGATGTACAGTAGATGCAGATGCTCCAGATGGGAGTCGTAGATCAGCGATGACTTCACCATGTGCAGCCATCCGTTGGTTGACTGTATCCATGGTCCTTTGGACTGCTGCCATCATGGCAGCAACTTCTTCTGTGTTTTGTGCTGGGTTCTGTGCCATTGTTGGACTGGATGAATTAGATGCTGGTGAGTGAACAGGAGTTTGCTGAGTGCTTGGTACTGATGTTGACTGTCTATTCCTTATTTGTCAAGTAACTGGCGGGAGAGAAACTAACACTGGCTGACCGTCCACAAGATCTTGCGCTTTACAAAGCCTATGAGAACGAGTCCAAACAACTCGGGGGATATCGAGTCTTTCTGAAGCTATGATGAAAAACTACCTAGCAAAAAGAAAGAAAGAAAACATATTTTAAAAAATGGACAGCACTTCGGCCCCAATTCTCAATTTATCACAACACGCAGCTGAACTGTGATCCCTACTGAACTTTGTTCTCAGACTGATTGCTCATTTGTACCACTACTATAAACCACCCTGTATATTTCACTGTAAAAACACATACCACGTAAAAGAACCAAAACACCCCTATGAAGGGGTAGGGTTACCCTGTCCTAGATTTTGACATGATCTAGGTTGCACTATTTCAAGCAAGTGGTTTCATAACATCCTGTACGGGTAGCATCCTGTCCTAATTTGAATAGTCACAAGAGCGTACTATATCCATTAGGTCAAATAGTCACAAAGGGTACCTCAGCAAGACTACCTAATATACCTCTCATACCTAACACCGAGAAGTGAAAGGAGGATCAAGCGGTACAGCGATAATCCAGATCCAAAGGTTGTGTTCCCAACTTGATAGAGCCCATGACCGGTCAGCCTTTTGGCAAGCTTTGTAGGAAAGCCTCCAGCAAACCGTCTAGGAATAACAGATGGCAAACACAGGGACTTATGCGCACCAATACAAATGCAATGCAAAGAACATATTTATGTAGATAAAATTTCACATCATGAAGTTTGAGTCAAGTTCTCTAAGTCCCCAGCAGAGTCGCCAGAAACTGTAGCTCGGCTTTTCGCGCTCCCTTTCGGAAGAATGAAATAGCCCTTACAATTCGGACTCCACTTGTGTTGGTTCTAATTTTGATTTCGATTTCGCAAGTGCAATGTGAAACAATGGAAACACAAAAAGAGTCCAAATCTGGCAATTTCTTTTGGAAAATCGATGTTTGAATCAAATGCCAAAAATGGACTGCTTTGCCAGATTTTAGAGTCGCCACCTAAATATTTATTTTTCGAAAATTTAGGAAACCCATGACTCGTGCCAAAGGCCATTAGTCCGTCGTTACCAAAGTGTCTCGGTTCGGGAACTTAGGTATGAGAGGGGAAGGTCAATAATTGAACACCCCACTCACCCGATCAAAGATCGGCCTCTACTAATCATGATGTGGTTTTTATGTACAGTATATGCTCTTGTTCTATATGTAACATACAAGTATAGACTAATTTCACGAAAAGTTAGAACGTTTAATTTGATGTTTGTTTTGAAAAAAATGTTTTGAATATGTATCACTGAAAATGATGATCTCATATGTACATGAATCAAAGTATCCTAATTCAAGTGATTAGCCTTCATCCACAGGCATTCAAACAGGTATATCAAATAAGCAATTAGCCTCATAGTAGTATGTTTTGATATGACAGCATTCACATTATGCAATATGCTAAAGCAAAAATGCTTACCTTAATGTCCGAAGGCGTGTCAAAAAGAAAGCAAATAGTTAGAAAAAAAATGCATGATCCTAATTTAATGACTAATGCAACACATGCAACGTGCAATTAAGGTTCGGCTACTAGTATGGCACGTGAGTCAATTCAAGGCATGTGATAGCACATGTATGCAAGTAAGCAGTTTGAATTTGACATTTGTATAATATGATGAGCTGAACTTTTATGCATGTAAACGAATGGATGCAAATCATGGAAAATGCTAATTAAACATGACGTCCCTAACCTAACCATCATAAGCAGTGAAATAAAAGGGAGAAAGAATGGGGGTTGGAAGACATACAACTTATTACATATTTGTCCTCGCAAAGGAGGGTCCGAATGTCCAAATGTCCGAATAAATAATTATTACAAAGCCGAATGACTAATAAATGAAAAGGGGTTGTCTAATTTATTACAATAATAATATGCAATGATTGCTGGATGCTCCTCAGGAATTATTCTGTCTGCCTTGTTGGGATTTGTTCTGTTTCACCCCTAGTTACTGCTTTCGACCAAAAGTGTATTGTTTTGCAATTTATTAGAGCCTTGCCGACCCCAAAACGTGACTCAGTCGAGCTCCAAATAAATCCAATACTTTGTTTTCTTGTGGAAATCTGTTTTTTATACCTGAGGTGAAACAGTGCAGACAAGGTATTCCTAGCCATGTTTGTCTTTGTTTTTACCCTTCTCTATCATAAAAATACTCAAGAGAGGGTTGGAATCATCTCCAAAACCATCAATTAGCAAGTTGATTGCTTGATGATCTCAGATACAATTTGGACAATGATCAATAAATGTAATGAATAAACAACCACCCCTCCCTCCTATCATGAAGTGAATTCAAGAAGGGAAGTAGAGACACTTCAAGATTCATCAAATTATCATAAATTGATTTAAGACAAGCCTTGACACAATAAACTCGGTATAACGTCTGACCGAATTCAATTAATCATATTGGTTTTTATGTCGGTTGTAATCCAATTTTGACCAATTTTATTAACCTTTTTTATTACCTTTCCATTTCTTTATCTTTTCTCTTGTTTGTGTAAAAGTGATATTTACGTCCACTAAGTCCAAAACACAATAAAGAGAAACAAGCATCAACTTAACCCAGAAACAAATCTTATTATCTTCGGGGGAAATTACAAAGGAAGAGTCAAACTTATTTACAAGCGATAAGGGATTCCAAGTCAAACTCAAGATGTGCAACAAGGACTAGTTAAACTCAAAAGAGTGATAATGACTTAGAAAAACCCAAACTTGAGTGATAAGGACTTGAAATCCAAACTTGATAATAAGTGATAATGACACTTGGTGATTTCCAAGGGTCAATTAGTCCCTTAAAAGTAAACACACTGATAAATAAAGAGAAATGAAAAATAAAAGATTGTGCTTTAGTATAAGAACATGTATACATTTGGGGTAGTGAACTTTCAGAGAATTTAAACCGTTAGCATAGAACGTTTTATGCATTTGGTAGTAAATCCCCTAAGAGATTAAATCAGTAAGCATAGAGTGTTATACACTTTTGGTAATGAACCTCCTAAGCATGAAACGTTTTATGCCTTTGGTAGTGAATCTCCAAAGAGATTAAATCATTAAGCATAAAACATTTTATACCTTTGGTAATGAACCTCCTAAGCATAAAACATTTTATGCTTTTGGTAGTGAATCTCCAAAGAGATTAAACCATTAAGCATAGAGCGTTTTATATCTTTGGTAATGAACCTCCTAAGCATAAAACGTTTTATGCCTTTGGTAGTGAATCTCTAAAGAGATTAAACCGTTAAGCATAGAGCGTTTTATACCTTTGGTAATGAACCTTCGAAGAGATTAAACCATTAACCATGGAAGAGTTCTTTCTTATACTTGAACCACAATCTTAATTTTGCACAACTTTTTAATCGAAATAAGCAAAGAATGGAGGGAGGTTGCAGAGATCATTATGCGAAGTTGATTAATTGGTTAGTACAAACAAACTTGATATTTAAAACATAAATCGTTGAAATAAATTAAACAGCCCCCTAAATAGCATACAATAGTGCTGAAATTAAGCTATAAAAAGTGAGCAAAATTAAATAGGATCAAGTTAGTGAACAAGTGGAAGGAAGGATGGCTAACCCCTCCACTTTTACAACTTTAAATCACATAGTTTAGATGTTGAAAAACAACCCCAAAAGAATTTGAGAGAAACCTACCACTTTTACTATTCACCGTCGGAGGTACTATTTATCGTCGGGGTTATTATTCATCGCCGGAAGTACTATTCACCGTCGGAGGTTACTATTCATCAGGTGGGGTAAATTATTTGAAGTAATAAATTACAACAGTTTATATACAATATTTAAATTACAGTAGATATGTGGGTGGTGCAGCCTTCACATTAAAGCGATAAAAAAAAACAGTTATGAAAAGAAGTAAATGAAGTATTTAAACAAATTATATGACATTTTTAAATTAAATGAAAATTTTTGAAAACTCACCTTCTGGGGAAATGATGAATTTTCTGAGTCACAAACTTTCTTTTGATTACTCTCAAGTCTGTGGAATGTGTTCTCAATTCTCAGTACAAAATTTGGAATTACAGCTTTAGTGGTTGGTTTTTGAATGGTGTATTAATGAAATGGAAATAAAAATATCAAAGAAAATATTTTATTTTCCCTCTCTCTCTCTAAAAAAAAACTAATTTTCTTTCTTTCTGATTCTTTTTCTCTCAAACTCTCTCGCACCACTTCATTTTCCTCTCTTTGATTTCCTAATCTCGTTTCCTCTTTTTCCTTTTGCTAGGCCTCGCCCTTTAAGCCTCTCCCTTTGATTGCTTTATATAAGCAGAAATAGGAAGAAACAAACAAAATAAAATATAATATAATAATATAAATATTATATAATATATATCTAATATAATATATATATGTATTATGTGTGCTTGGATTTGGATGTCGGCAACCAAGGGCTGACCGACATAAATTTTTTATTAATTTTCTTTATAATATATATAATATAATATATATATAATTTATATAATTTATACCAAATACTAAACATATAATATAATAATATAACTTTTTTTTAATTATTTTCTTTTATATATATAAAATATATAATTTATACCAATTTATATAAAAACACCAAAAATATGAACAAACACATAAAATTACCTAAAATTACAAAATACTAAACTAATAAAATATTTAGTAGTTTAAAATAATTTAGCCATCATGGTGAAGGTTAGGATTAAAGTTCAAATTCCATCTCTCGTATTGAGGATTCTGTGAGAAACACATTCTAATTGTCATCATCGGGTAATCAAAAGAAAGTGCCCAAATCTTAGGGTCGGTCAAAATGGGGTGTCTACAATGACAGATGAGGGCCAAGAAGAGAGTCACTGAACTTGTACAAAACAGATGCCTTGAGGTTGCCACATGCTGACCCAATCCATGTAACACAGTCCTCCACATTAATTCGTAAAGAAGGGGCATCCTTTAAAACAACAACCAATCTATTTACTTCAGCCTTTTCCCAGTCATAAGGATTTCTCCTAAAATTTAAATTCCACTCCTCCAAATTAGATCTCCTAACATAGAAGCTGAAGAGTGACCCCCCCTTATTAATGGACAAATTAAAGAGTCTAGGGAACTCAGCTTTTAAACATCTGCTGCCAAGCCAACAGTCATGCCAAAACTTGATCCTTCTCCCATTTCCAACCCTTAACTGAAACTTCTCTAAATAGAACTCCACTGACGGTTTATGATGCTCTGCCACAGTAATAATATCAGTCCACATTCTGGAGTGCCTATAAGACAAACTCACAGATGGGATCCAACTACTCTCCTCCATCATGTATTTGCTACACAACAGCCTTCTCTATAAAATATTTATTTCCTTCCCAAATTTCCACCACCATTTAAGAAGAAGGCTAGCATTGACATCCTTGATTCTTCTAATACCAAGACCACCCTGATCCCTACTTTTTGCCACATCAGGCCATTTTACCAGATGGACCTTCCTCTTCAGATCATTTCCTCCCCAAAGGAAAACAGCTTGAAGCCTTTCAATTTCTTAACAACTCCATTGAGCATTCTGAACAAAGATAGATAGTAAATAGGTAAACTAAACAGGACAAACTTAATCAACATTAACCTGTCTACAAAAGATAGAGTTCTTCTTTTCCAACCAGCCAACCTAGTTCTTACCTTATCCAACACTGGCTTCCAGGTTGATTTCCTACTTGGATTAGCACCTAATGGGAGGCCCAAAAAATTCATTGGTAAGCCTTGGACCTTGCAATTTAGAATATCTGCACAGGATATCAAGGTCCCCTCATCCACACCTACACCACACACTACACTCTTATGAAAGTTTATCCTCATTCCAGAAAGTATTTCAAAACATCTTAGAACTCTCTTCATATGAACTATTTGATCCAAGTCAGCCTCACAAAACAACATGGAATCATCCACAAATTGAAGATGAGAAATCATCATTTTTTTCACCCCAACTTTTACCCCCTTTATGATTCCTTTTCATAGGCTTTGTTCATCAATAGATTCAACCCTTCAGCCACTAAAATAAATAAAAAAGGTGATAAAGAGTCACCTTGTCTAAGGCCCTTTTGTGGTGAAAACTCCTCTGTTGGTGAACCATTCACCAAAACAGACAACCTTGCTGTGGAAACACAAACCCTCATCCAAGATATCCATTTTGACGCAAACCCAAAATTGGCCAACATAGAAAATAGAAATTCCCAGTTAATTGAGTCATACGCTTTTTCAAAATCAAGTTTAATAACAATCCCTTTCTTTCTAGACTTTTTCCATCCATCCACAATTTCATTTGTAATAAATACTCCATCAAGTATACTTCTCCCACCTAACAAGGCTGACTGAGAATCCCAAATAACTTTAGAGAGAACTCTCTTAAACCTATGAGCAAGGACTTTTGAGAGAATCTTGTACATACTCCCCACCAAACTAATGGGTCTAAAGTTAGCTAGTCCATTAGGATTATCATTCTTAGGAATGAGAGTGATAAATGAACTGTTAATTCCATAGGAGAGCTTGCAAGAAGAATGAAACTCCCTCATGAAATGCATAACCTCAGGTTTCAAAAGCTTCCAAAATTTCTAAAAGAAAAGAAGATTAAATCCATCAGGGCCTGGTGCCTTATTACCATCACAGTCCTTGATTGCTGTCTATACCTCACTTTCAGAGAAAGACGCTTCCAGATCAGTAAATGCCTCACTAGCTACAACTGACTTAAAGGTGCCTCCCAGAGTTGGTCTATATTTCCAGCTTTCAGTGAACTGCCTCTTGAAATGGTGTAAGACAGCAAGTTGTACAATAACTGGCTCCTCCAAAACTTCTCTATCCATTGTGATAGAATTGAGTGTGTTTCTATTCCTTCTGCTACTAGCCATCACATGGAAAAACTTAGTATTCCTGTCCCCATTCTTGATCCAGTTTACTCTAGACTTCTGATGCCATAGCCTTTCCATCATCCTACTAAGCTTCATACCTCCTCTGTCACTTCCCTTTTTCAGTTCTTTTCAGTTTCAGACAAAGGTTTGTCTTTTGCAATAATATCAATCCCATGCAATTTTTCTTCTGCCTCCTATAATTTTGTAGATGCATTCCCAAAAACTTCAGAGTTCCATTTTTTCAGCTCCCCCTTGAGCAATTTTAGCTTCTGAATCAATATATACCCAGCTCTCCCAGTAATCCTAGTTTCAATCCATAATTTTTCCAAAACAAAGGGGAAACATGGGTGCGTAGTCCATGCATTAATGAACCTGAATGGTCTTGGCCCCCAATCCCTCTCGTCTTCCATTAGCAAGAGTGGACAATGATCAGAACAAATCCTAGGAAGACCCTAGAGCTTGAAATTAAATCTTTGCAACCACTCAGGATTAAGCAAAACCCTATCAATCCTGCTCCATTTCTCTCCCTCTTGAGCATTACACCATGTGTACTTCCTACCAAGCAATGGTAAATCATTCAACTCACATTTCTCAATGAAAACATTTAGTTCGTTCATCCCCTTTTCCCTTGTAGAACAGCTTACCCTTTCCCCAATAAATCTGATCTCATTAAGATCCCCCCTCCCAAGCACCACGGTTTTGGAAAAACAGACTTTAATTTTATTAAATTGTCCTAAAGAGTGCCTCTACTACTCACATCATTTGGAGCATATACATTCAGTATAACACAATCAAAAGAATTCAGTAGAGTACCTGATAATATAACAAATCTTCTATTGCAACAACAATCCTTCATCTGAAATAAACTCGGATCCCAAATGCAAAGTAATCCCCCTGCTGTCCCATCTGAATCCACTGCCATGAATTCCATATTACTCCTTCCCAACAAGGTTCTAACTTCACTTTCTGAAATAGTAGCCTTCTTAGTTTCCTGCAATAGAACTAAATCAACCCTCCTTTCAAAGATGAGCTTCCTAATCCTTCCCCTCTTCTCAGATTTCCCTAGTCCTCTGATATTCCATGACATCATCTTCATCAAAAAATAGAAAATTCTCCAAAATTCCCCTAGTCGAGACAGTTAGACCCCTATGCGATCTTCCTCTCCTATCTTCTTCCTCTGTCTATTAATTCAAGCTCCACCAACTTCTCCAAAACTTCATTATTTTTACCATTGTATTGAATTCCCAGAACTTTGCCTAGTTGAAGATTGGCTTGTGCTTCACTAAGGATGTGCCTCCCTTTGCTTGAACCACTCTTAGTTGAAGCAGAAAGTGTCAAGGCTGCTGCAGCAGCCCTGAATACACTTAGGGGCTGGTTTGCTTGAAGAGGCACCTTTTTGTCCATAAAGTCGAGCTAACTTCTTGTACCCAGCCTCCTCTATACTAGGCTTTACTATATCAGACCTACTCACTTTCTTCTTACCTTTCCTTTTTGACCTCTTTACTGCGATAGAGCTTCCATTGACAGTATTTTGGCTTGATTGCCCCATATGCCCACCTTTCCTTGTTACAGCCCATTGAGATTTAGTTGTGTTAAAAATAGATGTGCCCACCCCCTCTTCACTTAATCCATTTGGAGAATCAGGCCCATGAATATGGCCCAAATTTACTTCTAGGCTGATATCAGGCTTGTACACACCTAAGCCACTAACACTCTTAATAAAACCAGGGGTAATAAGATGCTCATCAACCTCCTGGTTATCATTATCACCCTGCAATCCACAGACAGCCATTTCCAATAAAGATCCATCCATGCATGCCTCAACCCCCAAAATGTTTCCCACGCCACATTAAGCCTCTTCTACTATTGTGTCCACTTGGACACCTTTGCAGGTTAGCTCCAGCCCACATTGATTCTCTTCAGAACTTGCCAGAACTTGCTAGATCATCACCATCTTCCTTAACCTCCTTTGCCATGTCATCCACTTCATTTCCACCACCAACTGGTTCTTGATTAATAGCTCCATTAAAGCTATGGACATCCTCAACCTGACTAAGCATCATGCATCCACGATCAAATATGCTAACTAGTTGCTCTTCACACACCATGACAGGATACAGTCTTCCTTTGTATTCCAGATTAATGGCTTTATTAATGAAGTCCATACACTGAGTTATGATTCTAACTCTTCCATAGCTGGAGGACTTTGGTTGGCTAATATCACTTTCCAATCGGAGAACACTTCCCCAAATGTTGCCAATTCTATTAAAGGTGTTTCTATTCCACATGCTTAGAGGAACCCCATAACATCTGAGCCACAGACACCTCTCTTGCTTTGCACATGTTCCTGGTTCCCACTTTTTTACATACTCACACCAGTCCCTACACCATTCTCTAACCAGTGCTAATTTTGCATACTTTTCTTCTTTGGATCTAAAGGTTACCACAACATCTCTACCGCCTGCACTCCTGACCATTACATCCCCAATTCCTTTCTTCTTAAAGATCTTCTCAATACCATGTATAGAATACTCATCTTTGAATCTCAAGATTACAATCTCATAAAGCTAGCCATGACCTACTTCGTCCACCATGATAGTACTTTCAACTTTTCCCGCAGGTACTCTTGCGTCTGTTTTTATAATTTCAGCATATGTCCTCTGTAGACCATGTTGCCAGCTTACATTTCTTCCACAAGCTTCATTTGCTCCTTTGTTCCCTTTAGGCTGGTTTCTATTCTGTGCTCCTTCTGTAACTCTATCATACTCTACCATTTTAACTTGAATCTCCCTGTCCTCTACCTATAGACCATTTGCTTTAGTAACTGCAACATTTGCTGCAACTGAGCAGTCGTACCTGACAAAACCAAATCTGGTATTTGTGACTTTCCTCCTCTTCTGCGGGATAAAGACATTCTTTCACTATTCCAAACTTTGAGAACAATTTGAACAATGTTTTTGTGATCCATATTGACAGGAAGATTATCCACAAACACCGAAAATAACTCTTTCCTTGGCTCCTTGCTCCATGCTTCTTTCCCTCTTCTTTGTTTCACAACTGGAATCCACCCTCCTTGCTCCATTAGGTCTTCGTTTGGTGCAACAGCTTAATTATTTAAATCTGCAAGTTGAAAGTGTGTGTTCATGTGTGTGTTTACACATCGTCAAACTTAGTGGCGTTTTTATAAAAACGTCACTAATTGTTAGTTTTTAGTGACAATTTAAAAAATTCTTCATAGGAAATGTCGCTAGTTTTTAGCAACAGATTTAGCAAAATCGTCACAAAAAGTCACTAATTGTCAGTTTTTAACGACAGATTCAGAAAATCTTTACAAAAAGTATCTTTTACCGACAATTTTGATAGGACCAACTTTTGGTGAAGAACTAATTGGACTTAATAAAAATTAAGACTAACAATTAGAACTTGCTGGCAATTTATCCTATAAAGGATGAGTGAAATTTTAAAAATACTAATCTTTTGTACCAATTTAATTTTTTAAATTCAATCCGTTTCTTAAAACTCTGAACATAGTTTAAAATTTCTAGGGAAAAAAGAAACGATTTTGCTAATATAGTTCAACAATGCATTTTAGGCACTTATCGTTATGGACAAAATATTTTAAAGTGTGAATTCTTGGGCAAAGAAAATCCAAATTTAAATTTAAGTACCTAAAAAAATTTAAAAATAGTCTAAAAAATCTAACACATAATATAAATTTAAATTTCAGCACAAGCTATACTCAATAAATTTAATCAACCCGTACTTTTTGCTAGTTTTGATTACTAGTCGATTGATTAAACAATTTTTCTGGTGCTAAGATGTCTATATATTATCACTTTGGTGCTATATATTATCACTCTTTTTTCTTCGACCAATGAATCCAAGTGTCCAATAACAATCCTAAAATTTATTTAAGATAGTAAATTTGAGTTTACTCCCAAGATTAAGAATTTAATTCATAAATTAAGTATGGTAAATTATACCAGTAGTTTTACATTTCGTCACCATTAGGATTTTTTTACGAAAAACGATTACTGAATTGATCAAGTTTAAAATTAATTGAACTAATTTTGTACTTTTTAAGTGTATCTAAATTAAGTAAATCTAAATATTTTAAAAAATCACTAGAAATAAAAAAAAAATACGAAATAAAAAATCACAAAATTTCTTATGACTCAAACTTTACAAAATCCTTGTTAACTTATGCAAGTTTTGAGTATCTATAGAAAATAATTGGCATTTTAACTCCTCAATATCTATATAAAATTTACTTTGGTCCTTCAATTGATAACAAACCTCGTAAATTTGACACAATTACAATTTACTCCCTTTTAGCAATTATATTATTAGTAACTAGAAGAGTGCACACACAATTTTTTTATACATTAAGGGTTGGTTTGAGGTGTCCTAAAAAAGTGTACTTTTTGTCTTTTTATGAAAAGATGTGTAGAAAAGTAGAGAGGTGATGTGATGGAAAAAAGATAAAAAGATAAAAAGATGGATTATATAGGCTACCCCAAACCAAGCCTAAATGTTATTGGTAATATAGATGAAAACGATGTCACTATTTTCTACTAAAACGTATGATTATATATTAGCTATATTATAAATATCAGTGTAATTATGTCAAAATTATAAATTTTTTTATTTTTATTTTTTGAAAATTTAAGAGAGATTAATTTAATTTATTCAAAATATAATAAAAATTTTATTTTACACCTAAAGGTTTGATTCGTCTAAATTACTGTACAATTGTTGTCTTTGAATTTAAAAGTGATGGACATGATTCTCACGGTTCTCTACTACCAACATGTTTATTTTGAGTATATTATTGCCTTAACTCTGCATTATGAGGTAGCTGCTGCTGCCCTTTGATTTTCCAAGATCAGCATTCAAAACAAAATAACCGTGGGATCTGAATTCATTATGTGTATGAACTCTATCATATAATAATTGATACCACAGTATCTAGAATAGTAATTATATTTGTTTGTGTTTTTATTTAATGAAAATTACAGGGAAAAAAAATATCTAAAGATTTAATCTTTATAACAAAATAAATTATAAATTTTATTAATTTAAATTCTAATCTTTTGATTTATTTTCAATTTAAATTATTCGTCTATTTTTGTTAAATAAAACCAATGAGAAAAAAATATTTTAGCCAAACTCAATGTAAATGTTTATAAAATGTCTAAAATATCATTTTTTATTAAATTTAATGACTAAAATTTCTTTCTTTCTTTTTCCGTCGACTTTATTTAACTGAAATAGACAGATAGTTTAGATTAAAAGTAAATAAAAAATTATTATTTAAATTGATAAAATTTAAAATGTAAGATTTATTTTGTTACAATAGTCAAACCTTTGGTTTTTTTTTCCCTTTTATTTATTTATTTAAAAAATAAAGCAATGAAACATTTAAAAAAGAGCTTGGAGGAGGGTGTTGTTCAGGTCCGTGGACTTACTACTTTGTTTCGATAATTTAAATCGTTTATTTTGTATGAGCACTTTGTGTATATTTAAAAAAAAAAAAATTAGATCAATTCAATAATTATAACCTATTTAATTTATCATATTTCTCTTTAAAAAAGCCGGATGATAAGTGTATTTTTAAAAATAGATTATTCATTTTTTTGTAAGAAACAAGATAAAATGAATATGTTATGATTATCGGATTAACTTAATTTTTTTATGTGGATGTCACAAAGATTTTAAAAAATAAACAATTCGGATCATTACAACAAAATGCATATTGACTCATGGGCCCAAATAGCACCCTCCAACCCAAATCTGGACTAGAAGGAAGTTCATCCCCTAAAAAGGACCATTGCCTTTGCTATGAAATCATTTTTTCAAAATTTTTAAATATTTTTCTTTTGATTTTTAAAAAAAAGTTATTTTCATATTAAAAAAAACAGTTTAAAATATAATTTGAGGAGGAGTTACGTGTAGGTTTTGATAGGTGGATTTATTGTCTTATAGGTCCTGTGAGAATTAATAGCGTGTTTCATCAAACACTATTAGAAAATGTCACTGATTGTTAATTTTCAACGATAGTTTGAAATTTTTGTCCAAAAAAATGTCACTAATTATAAATTTTAGCGACATTTACTAATGTTTAACTTTCAGAAACAGTTTGAAAAATTCATCACAAAAAAAAGTCTCTAATTGTAAGTTTTAACGACAATTTATAAAAATTATGACAAAAAAGTCACTTATTGCCAGCTTTTAGCGACCTGCAAAAAATCGTCACAAAATTATTTTTAGTGATTATTTTACTAGAACTTATTTTCAATAAGATTTAATAAAACCTATTAAAAATTAAATCTATGGGGACATAATTTTTGAATGACAACACGTGGCCGAGGTGACACCGAAATGTCAGCCGAGGTGTCACGTGTCCTGGTCATGATGCCGAGATGATCTCAGCTAGGCCGAGGTTATCTGCGAGGATACCGGAATCCGGGATAAGCAGATAAGGGACAAGAGTCCTAGAATGGAAGAAGACTTCAGTTTGGGTAAAGATAAGACTCTTAGAGAGTTTATTCTAATCCTACTGGCAGTCCAAGATTAGCAGTAATCTTGAATCCATTGAAGTTAGGCTTCTATTGGGACTAGGATTGTGTTGGCTATAAAAGGGAGGCACCCCCATGGGTCTAAAGGTATGCCTTTTATGCTCTGTCTAGTGAGTTAAGCACTATTGGTTATCTTTGAGAGATATTTTACTGACTTGATCGTCGGAGTTCCCCCGGGTAGACGAACCACCGCCGGAATCTCTTCTTTCTGTTGCAGGTCATTCGGACTTAATCTATTCTGCCGGTGTTCTCCAGCTGAGTACTTAGTAGGCAGTATGGTCGGAAATTGACACACACAATTTGGCGTCGTCTGTGGGAACAAAAGAAGAATAGATGGCCAACGATAGACAGAAAGAGAAGGTTGGGGATGACACCCCTACTGAGAGTGGGAAACATATTGACCTTAACGTCAAAGAAGACAACTGCAACGAAGAGACTCGTGATAAGAATCACGAAGGAAAGGACGTCGGCCAGGAGAGCGACGTACCAAAGAAAACGGACCGGAGCGGGTATTACAACGAGGACGACCTCTAGGTATGGAAAGAAAGATGCCTACGGAAGGACGATGAGGTAAAGGCCACGGTGAACAAATTGGCGGACCTACAAATAGTGGTCAATTTCATGATGCAGAATAACGTCATGCAGCCACTGTTCTCACTACAAGATACGCCGATTCCAGCGGCAAAGGAGGATGCCCGAAAAGAGGGGAAGAAAATAGTCCCTACAGTCCCCCAGCACAGCAGGACCGAAAAACACTGTCACCGGCCTTCAAGGAAGGTCGGGTGAGGAGAGTCAAGACGGGAAGAATCGAGAAGGACGCATCACACCAAGGAAGCCGACCCCAAAGAACATCGACATGTTCAAGGGCAGGAGTTGTGCTTCGACGCAACCAATGGAGGGAAGTCCAAAAGGACCCATAATGAAACTGAGAGTAGTGCACCGAAAAGGCTGAAGTCAGGAGATAGCCGAGCTTCTAGACGGACCAAAGAAGATCTGGGGGATCAGCTACAGAGGAAGCAACAAGATGCCGAGGTAACCTCCCCGGTCAAGCCGAGAACACCGTTCTCGGTAGAATTGGACAAATTCGAACCCCCAAAGAGGTTTAGCATGCCAAGATTCCAAATCTACGACGGTAAGTCGGACCCCAACCTTCACATCGGCTTGTACTTGAACTCGATGGCATTATATACCGGGAACGAGCCGTTGCTCTACAAGGTGTTCCCCTCATCTCCGGAGAAATTACATCAGACTGGTTTCACAAGTTGCCGAAAGGAACTGTGAAAACCTGGGAAGGCCTGGCTGAGATGTTTGTGGCCAGGTTCATGACAAACAAGCTACAGCCATTGAGGGTAAACTCCCTAATGGCCCTGAAGATCGGCGAGGATGAAAGCCTTAGGGCCTATGCCAAAAGGTATTATGAGGTATTCAACCGAATACCAGGATGCAACCAAGAGGTGGCAGTCATGTCGTTTAAAAACGGCTTAAAGGATGACTGCCAGCTTCGAAAATCACTGGCAAAAACATTGCCGAAAAGCATGGAGGAGCTGATGGCCAGGATAGAAAAGTATGCCAGAGCCGAGGAAGACACGCCGGGGACAAAGGCGTCCAAACAAGAGAAGAGAAATGGTTCGCCAAGCGAAGCCAAGATAACACTGGATACGAGAAGACAAGAGCTTAGCCCAAGCGAGCAGATCCCGGATTCCAGACCTCAAATCCCAGATCCCAGAAGACAAGATCTCGGCCTAGATGATTAAGCCCGAGAAGAGAAGAGCTTGGCCCAAGTTAAAGAATTTTTATATAAGGTCCACAAAGGAGTATGTGGAAGCCATGTAGGGGGCAGATCCCTTGCCCATAGAGCAATATCGTAGGAATTCTTTTGGCCTTACATGCAAAAGGAAGCTGAAGCCCATATAAAAAAGCATGAAAAAGCTTTGAAATCCACATGCAACGTGCGACAGAATAGCAATTCGGCTGGGGGCATACCAGTAACAACTTGCTAAGGCTTACAACAAGAAGGTCAGCCCAAGAGAGTTCAAAGTTAGGGACCTCAGCCTGAGAAAGAGACCAAGGTTAATAACCTCGGCCAGTCTTTGTTCAAATCTTACATCGGCGACGAGGTCAAAGCCACGTGTCTATTGAGAACCCACGTGGAACTTAAGTTCACATTAGGGGGCAATGGGCTGAAGAATGATGCTTGGGAGTTGGAATTTCACAAGCTAAGATTGGTTTAGACACTTGTTGAAATTTAAGAAAAATTTACAAGTTGAAGTTAAACCGAGGACATGTTTAACACTTGTTGAAATTGAAATTTACAAGTTGAAGTTAAACCGAGGTCATGTTTAACACTTGTTGAAATTGAAATTTAAAAGTTGAAGTTAAACCGATGATATGTTTAACACTTGTTGAAATTGAAATTTACAAGTTGAAGTTAAACCGAGGTCATGTTTAACACTTGTTGAAATTGAAATTTACAAGTTGAAGTTAAACCGATGATATGTTTAACACTTGTTGAAATTGAAATTTACAAGTTGAAGTTAAACCGATGTCATGTTTAACACTTATTGAAATTGGAATTTACAAGTTGAAGTTAAACCGAGGTCATGTTTAACACTTGTTGAAATTGAAATTTACAAGTTGAAGTTAAACCGATGATATGTTTAAACACTTGTTGAAATTGAAATTTACAAGTTGAAGTTAAACCAATGACATGTTTAACACTTGTTGAAATTGAAATTTACAAATTTAAGTTAAACCGAGGTCATGTTTAACACTTGTTGACATTGAAATTTATAAGTTGAAGATAAACTGATGATATGTTTAACACTTGTTGAAATTGAAATTTACAAGTTGAAGTTAAACCAATGTCATGTTTAACACTTGTTGAAATTGGAATTTACAAGTTGAAGTTAAACCGATGTCATGTTTAACACTTGTTGAAATTGAAATTTGCAAGTTGAAGTTAAACCGTTGATATGTTTAAACACTTGTTGAAATTGAAATTTACAAGTTGAAGTTAAACCGATGATATGTTTAACACTTGTTGAAATTGAAATTTACAAGTTTAAGTTAAACCGAGGTCATGTTTAACACTTGTTGAAATTGAAATTTACAAGTTGAAGTTAAACCGATGATATGTTTAACACTTGTTGAAATTGAAATTTACAAGTTGAAGTTAAACCGATGCTATGTTTAACACTTGTTGAAATTGAAATTTACAAGTTGAAGTTAAACTGAGAGCATGTTTAACACTTGTTGAAATTGAAATTTACAAATTAAAGTTAAACCGAGGTCATGTTTAATATTTGTTGAAATTGAAATTTACAAGTTGAAGTTAAACCGAGGTCATGTTTAATACTTGTTGAAATTGAAATTTACAAGTTGAAGTTAAACCGATGATATGTTTAACACTTGTTGAAATTGAAATTTATAAGTTGAAGTTAAACCGAGGACATGTTTAACACTTGTTGAAATTTAAGAAAAATTTACAAGTTGAAGTTAAACCGATGATATGTTTAACACTTGTTGAAATTGAAATTTATAAGTTGAAGTTAAACCGATGATATGTTTAACACTTGTTGAAATTGAAATTTAAAAGTTGAAGTTAAACCGAGGACGTGTTTAACACTTGTTGAAATTGAAATTTACAAGTTGAAGTTAAACCGATGATATGTTTAACACTTGTTGAAATTGAAATTTACAAGTTGAAGTTAAACCGAGAACGTGTCTAACATTTGTTGAAATTGAAATTTACAAGTTGAAGTTAAACCAAGGTCACGTTTAACGCTTGTTGAAATTTAAGTTTACAAGTTAAAGTTAACCGAGGTTATGTTAAAAGAAGATTGGTTTAAACACTTGTTGAAATTTTGAGAAAAATTTACAAGTTAAGCCAAGGTTATGTTGAAAGAAATATCTACATACTTGCTGAGATTACCATGTTGCCAAGACTTGGAAGAAATTTGAAAACAGAAGTCTTACTAAAGAGTAAAGTATCGAGTTGTAAATAACACTTAAATATTGTCAAAAATATTTTCAAGTGTTAAGCCGAGGTTGAGATAAACTGATTAGTGGGTACAACCGAGGTGCTACACCCCGAGGAGATTGCACAGTTAAGATTACAAAAAGGCCGGTGTGAAGTACGCCGGTGTCAGACGGTGGTAGTAAGCAAAGAAGTGCAACGAAAGCCTCACCGGAAGGAGAGAGTGAAACTGGTTGCAGAAAGCTTCGCAAAAGCAGCAATGGAGGATTTGAGAGAGAAAGTTTGAACAAGAACGAAGATGTAGAAGTGAAAAGACGGAGAGAGAGTTGATCAAAAGCATGAAATGGCGGCAAAATGGCAATTATGGTGTCTTGGACGACGTGCTTGTCAGACAGCGCACGCAAAAGTGATGCGACTTGATAGCGCGCATCAGGTATGGTCCAGTAGGGGAAAGACACGTGGTAAAAACGGTTGAAATACTGTGCGTGCCAGCTCATACACATACTGGAACTCTTGGAGTTCTTGATTCAATAAAGCAAATACCTCGGCTAGGAGGACGGTTTCGGCTGAGAAACTTGAACGAACTTGGTCGTTGGTTCTAAGGCATTGATGAAAGCAGACTATAGGTCTTGGTCATATTGAGCCGATAAGTTCTGACTTCGGCAATAGATGATGAAGCGAGCTTAGTCGACGTGCTAAATTGAAGAAATAATATAGGTTCCATCACCTCAATATGCCAAGGTAATAGAACTTAGGGGGCAGTTGTGGGGACATAATTTTTGAATGACAACACATGGCCGAGGTGACACCGAAGTGTCAGTTGAGGTGTCACGTGTCCTGGTCATGATGCCGAGATGATCTCAGCTAGGCCGAGGTTATCTGCGAGGATACCGGAATCCGGGATAAGTGGATAAGAGACAAGAGTCCTAGAATGGAAGAAGACTTCAGTTTGGGTAAAGATAAGACTCTGAGAGAGTTTATCCCAATCCTACTGGCAGTCCAAGATTAGCAGTAATCCTGAGTCCATTGAAGTTAGGCTTCTATTGGGACTAAGATTGTGTTGGCTATAAAAGGGAGGCACCCTGTAGACACCCCATTTTTGACCGACCTTAAGACTCAGACATCACCGATTGAGCGCTTGGTGATGTTGCATATTGTGCTCGTTCGGAGGTTACGGAATCACGGCTGCGAGCCTTGCCTCCGGACTTCCGGACTCTTTTGTGCTTGGCCTCGGTTTGCGAACCAGGCCCTGTTTTCTTTGTTTTCTCTTCCCAAAGGGAGGGAGAGGTCTCGTAGACCATCTCTTAGTGCCCGTAGGCTACGTTTCGTGGTCGTAGGCCATTTTTCCCGTTTGGAGCCCGGTTCCCGGTTTTCGGAGCCGTCGGCTGTGTGCCTCGGTTCGGGACCGCTTAACCACCTCCATTTGCTCCGGTTTTTGGCATACACCTTGTTTCCTCCCTTTTGAGGGACATTGTGGCCCGAGAGACCAACTTCGTGGTCGAACGCCACCTCTGGTGCTTAACAGCTTGTTTTCGGGGCCCCGGGCCGCGCGTTTTGGCCCTCGAACCTTCGTTTTGCATCGGTTTGAGTTCATTTTTGGCAGAGACCTTATTTTCTTTGTTAGAAAGGTTATAGAAGGATGGGAGGCCAGCAATTGTTCTGAAGACCAGCTTTATTCCTTCATCGCTCTTCATCGCCCGTTTTTCTCACTATAAAGCTGACTTTTCCCATTCCCGGGCCACTTTTTCTGACTTTCCTCCACTCCATTGTGTTGTACATACCAGGGAGGCCACCAATATGGATAGGCCGGCCATCAACTCTTCCTGACCCTTTTGAACCCCTCTAAAAAGTTGGTTTTTATCTCTCCTGGGTTACATTTCCTGGTTTTTCTCCACATAGATGTGTTGTACACACATGGGAGGCCACCTTTTTGGGGTGGCCGGCCACTAATCTTGGTTGAACCTTTTGCACCTGGTCGGCCGGCCAGGGGAGGTGGCCGGCCGGCCACCTGAACCTCCTGAACCTGGCCGGCCAAATTTCTCTCTCCTGGTTCCTTACAGCTGTGCTAGCTGTTTTGACCCAGACCCCTGCCCGGGGATCTGCCCTTTGGGGGGGAAATTTGAATTTGTTTTCCCCCAATTTCTTCACCCCTCTCCCTCTATATAACCAGCCTCTCCCCTCCATTACTAAGGGTTAGAAAATTTGGTTAGAGCATTATATATACAACTTCCATATCTCTCTCATCCAAGCTCCAAAACCCTAGTTCCTTGACCATTTTTACCCTACAACCCATAGCACCACACCACCATCATCCATTCCAGCCCTTTGGAAGTCATTTGCAAAGGTTGGAAGCTCAGAAATTTGGTCCAAAAGCTGCTGGTTTGCTGCACTTCAAGGGTGAGTCCTCTTTTCCCATTTTCTAGTCTTTTTTTGCTTCATCTATAAGCCATATTTACTTACATTTTTGGGCTCCGACCCGAACTGGAAATAGTCTTATTTTGAGCTCATCTTCATGTTTGATCAAGGAACTTTCTCTGTTTGAGGCCATTTGTTGCCCCTTTCCCTTTATCTCTCTTTTAGGCCTATTTCTTGCATGATATATTAGCCCTGTTTATAAGCACTTCTGGGCTTCGAGAAAAACTGTAAAGTGCCTTATTTTGAGCCCCTCTTCAACTTTGTTGAAGGGCTCTTCACTTTTTGAGGCCAGATACTGCCTCTTACTCTCTATCTCTCTTTTAGGGCCATTTTTGCATCATATTGTAGCCTTACTTGTGAGCATATTTGAGACTTTCCATAAACTGTAAAGTATCTTTTTTTGAGTCCCTCTTCAACTTTGTTGAAGGGATCTTTCTGTTTGAGGTCTTTCGCTGCCCTGTTTGTTCATCCTCTCTTTTAGGGCTGTTTTTGCATGATATATTAGCCCTATTTGTGAGCCCTTTTGGACCTCGACCTAAACTGAAAAAAGTCTTGTTTTGACATCATATTCATGTTTGATTAAGGCCTATTCTCTGTTTGGGGACATCTTCACCCTATGCATGCTTCATCTCTTCATGATTAGGGCCATACATGTGAGCATTTGCATTGGCCTTGTTTTGGCCTCTTAGCCACTGAAATCAAGTGGATTTTTAGTGGCCTTGATGTGTCTTTGAGAGCCCAAATTAGAGGGGGGTGACCCCCTCTCACCTTGTTTTGTTTGATGGTCTTTTTGGCCTTCCAAAGAGGCCCTATCTTGCATGCCTTGTTGACTGATTTCAGGGCCAATTTGGTGAGTTTTAGGGCTATCATATTTTATTTTCAGAGTTGATTTGGCTATGATAAGTGTCCTTGATTTATGTGCTTAATAACCCCTTTGTATGCCCTCTAAAAGAACCCGTCATTTGTGCATGTGTTGGTTGCATTTCAGAGGTTATTTGGGCATTTTTTGACATGTTTTATGCACTGATTTTTGCTGGTTTGATGAGTTCTCACTTGCTTCATATACATGCCATGTAAATCATGTTTGCTAGTCGAAATCGCATGCTATTTTAGTCCATCTTGCTAGCATCTTTTGGCCATGCTTTGAACTAGAATTGTTCATGTTTTGGGACTGCTTGGTTCTGTCTTTATGCTTCATGATCAAATAATGCATGCTTTGTATAGCTATAGGCCAATGCATGTGCCTAGTTTTGTGTTTCGGACCATTCCATGCATCGGGTGCCATGTTTCCATGTTTCGGGATCATTTTGCATCACATTTCAGCGCTGGAACTTGCATGTTTGTATGCCATATTTCATGCCTTGCCATGCCTTGTTAGAATGGCATTTGTGCCTTAGGATCGGTCCTCGATTTGCGTGCACGCGTGCACGTATTTCGAGTGTCTCATTTTCATCTTATGGCCACTGATGTGAGTGTGGCTGAGGTCCACTCATGTTGGTGTAAGTCCATCATGCATTGCGTATGCCATTTCAATTCAAAGCATTGCGCATGCTAGGTTGTATGTTAGAGCATCGTGTATGCCGTGTTACATCGTGCATTGTGTATGCCATTTCATAGCATTGTGTATGCTAGGTTGTATATTAGTTACATTCATGCATGCCATGCATATCGCATTGTGTTTGGGATAGGAGTTAGCCCGAGCACGGGAAACGAGGGACGTTTCGTACTTCGAGTGACGGAACGTGTCTCAATTCCCAGTCACCGACACTCCGGATCATCCATGATGGAGTCTTGGTCTTGTTGTGTTTATGTGTGCATTCATTTCATATTAAGTCGTGCAATTCGACTCCTCGGCCATTATGCATCGATATGCGTGATTGGTGGCACGAGGATCGATGACTACACTCCCCGAAGAGTAGTCAAGCATACATATGTGAAAATACATTGCCATGCCCCTTTCCTGCTCTCTGTTGCAGCAAATCAGAAATCGACAATCTTTTGGGGCTTCGCGCAATATTCCGGGCTTAATTGTAAACAGAGGCAAATTGGGGCGTCGCAATGGATTTCCGCGCCAGGCAACCCGAACATGCATCATTCATCATCCGGAGCAGAGTCGAGGCGGTCCCTAGCTTGCATGCTAATTTACTACTTTCCTAGATTAGTTTGTCAATTAATTAGGGTTTTGTATTTATTCGGACTGTAATTATTCATTTGAGACTGTATACTATTTATTCGGACCCTCCGAGCGAGGGCAATGTTGTAATAAGTGTGCGTGTGTGTGATGTATGTCTTCCAACTGTAGACACCCCATTTTGACCGGCCCTAAGACTTGGGCGCTTTCTTTTGATTACCCGATGATGACAATTAGAATGTGTTTCTCAAAAAATTCTCAGTAAGAAAGATGGAATTTAAGTTTTAATTCTAACCTTCACCCTTTTTTTGGCCAAACTATTTTAGACCTTAAAACCCTCTTTTCAAAATATGTTTTTTTTAAATGTTTCTATAATGTCCCGAGGCTCCCATTTCGATTAAAATATTGTACTTTTTAGTAAACCGAGTAAGGACAAAATGGAAATAAAGGGAAGAGAGGTGAACTTTTTTTGAAAAATATTTAAAAACATCTTCTTTATAGGTTTGGAGTTGAAGGAAATAGGAGGGGATGAAAGAAAACGGGTTTAGGAAAAGGATGAGTATCAAATCATTAAGAAGGAAATGAGCAGCCTTTACTAAATTAGGCATATCTCTTTGTACACTTGGAATTTAAATGTGAGGCCACCACCATTGGAAAGTAGACTTCTGGGACTTCAATTTGGACCCAAGAACCGCCTAAAACCAAGTCCATATGGGGGATATATGCCCATTTGAAGTTGGACTTAAAAGCAGATTTTGTTGACTCGGCCCAAAACAATAATAGCCCATTTTTTCTTGGTTTTGGTTCGGTTGGGACAACCCACTTACTTATTTTCTGAGCCATTCAAGTGCATCCACTCATTCTCCATTATACCTAATAATCCCCCATTGTCAAAAAGAGGTTTTGTTTGCATTCATAAAGGAGTATCCCATGCAACCACATTGAAAATTTGCCCTCCTATCACACTCTTGTCTCCCACCTTCTTTTTGACCTTTACTCTCCCTCATTGCCTATATAGAATGATCATATTGTAAGAGAAAAAGAGACCACGAAATTGAAGAAAAAGGGGTGAGAAAAGAGTGAAAAAAGAGAGAAAAATTGAGTTTTTGAGCAAAAAATATTCATATCTTCCATATACATCCCATACCTTCCATAGCTACTGAAATTCCTCATTTCCATACACTAAAACCACTTCAAAAATTCTGATATAGCCAAAGATCAATTGCCTTGATCATAAGGAAGAGTGTTTAGTGATTGAAAGTGTGAAAAACTAGAGAGTTAGCCACTTTCCACACCATAAACTCCATAATTTCGAATTGAGGATTTGAGAACACACTTCTTACACTTGAGGGTGATCAAGAGGGAGTTTGGGAATCAAGAAGTTCAATCTTTCTTTGGAAGGTGAATTTTTAGTCTTTCATTTTCTCATATTTTATATCTCATATTTATTTTCTTACTTCTTATTTCATAGTGTGTCGTTATAATCCTAGTGGTTTGTTTAGCCCATAATTATTTATTATTTATTTATTTATTTTTATTCGCATGTTTTAATTTCATATTATTTTTATTGTAATCTTGCATGTTCTATCTTATAATTATTTTTTTCTTGTATTAGTCTCAAATTAGTTTTGTTATAATCTTGCATGTTCTACCTCATATTTATTTTTTTTCTTGTATTAGTCTCATATTAGTTTTGTTGTAATCTTGCATGTTCTATCTTATATTTGTTTTATTGTTTTAGGTTTATGTTGTAAGTTTGCACTTTTTATTTTATTTTATATTTGTTTTCGTGTTTTTAATCTAACCGGTAGTGGTTAGTTGAGCCACCTACATATTTTTTGTTTGTGCCTTTTCTTGGTTTCGCAACAAGACAGGTTTTGCTTGGCCTAGTTGGCCGGCCGGCCTATTTGGCCGGTCGGTTAGCTTCTTCCAGACAAGATGGCGTAATCTCCCAATGTTGACCAATTTCCGATGGCGGTTCCAAAGAACATGAAGTTTTTATTTTATTTATTTTTTAAAATTTTGAGTGTATTGTGAGGTTTTTATTTTTTTGTAATATTCTCCTTATCCCTCTCTAATTTGGTTTGTAATTATTCTTTAAAATGTTGTAATAATTCCCCGCCCTGCTTCTTTCTATCCCGTTCTTTTACTTGCTTTTTTTATTTGTACATAAACATCATATTTATTTTTCATCATAGTTATGCTTTGCATCCATGTTTCATGCATCTTGATTCGGTTAAGTTTGCATTTGTGGATTTAATCAATTCCTATGTGATTATGTGCGCTACCTCATGTTCTTGAGATGATTCACATATCATATTTTAGAAGCCGAATCTTTAGTTGCATCTCATGAGTGAATTGCATTAGGATTTTGTATATAAGATCATGCATATTTTACTAACTTTGTTTTGTAGCTTGTTCGTGGGACGTCAAACATGTAAGTTTTTATGCTTTAGCATCCCGTTTGTGTGTGTTTTTCTTACTATGTCTAGCATTCTACCATGAGGCTATTTGCTTATGTGATATAACTCTATGAATGCCAGTGGATGGAGGTTATGTCGCTTAATTTGGAATGATGTTGATTTTTCATGCTTGTAAACTCAATTTATTTGGGTTGTACATCGTCAAAACTCTTTCAAAATGCATGATATCAAATTGTTCCAAAATGAATGGCATAGTCTATACTTGTATGCTTCATATAGTAAATTTTAGGATTTATTAACTAATCAGAACATGAACATATAAAGAAAATAAAAGTCATATCATGGTTTAGTAGAGGCCGATCTTTTGGTCGGGTGAGCGGGGGTGCTCATCATTGACCTTCCCCTCTCATACCTAAGGTTCCGCACCAAGCATCCTTGGTTACGACGAACAGTGGCCTTGGCACTGAGTCATGGGTTTCCTAATTTCCCAAAATATTAGGTGGCGACTCTGAGATCTGATGACGCAGTCCATTTTTGACAAAATTGCAATAAAATGGATTTTCACTAAAAGTTTCCAAATCTAGACTCTCATCTACGTTTCACATTGCACTCGTGAGACTAGATCAAAGAGATCTCGAGAGTTCGAACTGTTTAACGCGCGCGGGCACCCCCCGGGCATGTTACACCAACCCCACGTCTTTCTCCATTTTATTTACCAGCTTATGATGGTTAGATTAGGGCATGTTTCAATTAGCATACAGTATGATAGCATGTTTGCATTCATTCATCTGTTTTGCATGCACCGGGCTCGGTACATCATACTAACTGCATTTATATTTCAATTCCGAGTTGAATACATGTTAGCTGTAGCATTCCATATGCCATGTTTAGGATAGCCGAGCCTGCTATAGTTGCATTTTTGCATGTGTTGCATTAGGCATTTCTATATAGTCAGGACCATGCATGGATTTCTAACATAGCTTCTGTTTTGGCTTGGAGTACTCGGTAAGTTTTTATGCTTTAGCATCCTTGCATGTGTGTGAGTGACTGCCATGATAGCATGCTTACCATGAGGCTATTTGCTTATGTGATATAACTGCCTGAATGCTTGTGGGTGAAGGTTGGGTTATTTGGATTGGAACAATGCATTGACTGTGAGTTTTAAGCCCACTAGATAGTGGCAAAACCATCTTTTCTAAGTCCACCTGAGGGTGGAAAAATCTGCATTTTAAGCCTACTTGCGAGTAGCAAACCATCTTTCAAAAACAAACATGAAATGTTTTGTTCCGATTCAGACGATCCAGTCTATATTTGTGTGCTGTGCGCATCACATAGTAAATCTAGGCTAATAACCAGAATAAGAATGCATAATGTTTTCAAAACTAGATATCATGATTAGTAGAAGCCGATCTTTGATCGGGCGAGCGGGGGTGCTCACGAAGTGACCTTCCCCAATCGTACCCAAGTTCCCGAGCCGAGGCAACTTTGGTGATGACGGACACGTGGCCTTAGGCACGAGTCAGGGTTTCCTAAATTTTCCAAAAATAAAATATTTAGGTGGCGACTCTGTATCTGGCAAAGCAGTCCATGTTTGGCACTTCTTTCAAAAAAATCTGTTTTCTCAAAACGATTTGCCGAATTTGGACTCTTTGGTTCAGATTAAGAGCCGTGACATTTGAGTCCTGAATTGTAGTGAGTCCAAATGAACAGAACGGGACTCATCCCTCCCGGGGCGTTCGGGGACGTCTACAGTTTCTGGCGACTCCGCTGGGGATTTAGAGAGCTTGACTCGAACTCATGATATCTTGTTTTGATTACACTTGTGTGTTTCTTTGCATTGCATGTGCATTGGTTCGCCTAGGACACCGTGTTTGCCATCTGCTATTCCTGAGCGGTTTGCCAGAGGCTGCGTGCCATAAGGCTTACCGGTTACGGGCTCTGCCAGTATGGGAACACAAACCCCGGTTTTACCGGGGCACCCTTTTGACCATTCGACCTAGTGCATATTCGGAATCCATAGTGACCATTCTAAACTAGGACAGGTTGCTTACCCGATATAGGTTGTTTGAAACCGCTGCGTGCGTAGTGAAACCCTAGCTCCTAACAAAATAGGACAGGGAAACTCTACCCCAACATAGGGGTGTTTTGACTCTCACTTATCTGTTATGTGCTGTTAGAGTGCGTCTCTACAGGGGAATGAGTGTATCAGTTTATGAGTTTGGGCATCAAGCCTGCGGGCATCAGTCAGTGTTTGAGAATCAGTTATCTGCAGGTATCAGATTCAGTCTTGGGGGACAGTGATTCAGGGATAATGATCAGTGTTTGAGGACAGTGTGTATTCAGCTTATCGACCGTGTGTTGTTATGCCCAGCTGTGTGTTGCGTATTTATTTTAAGCTGTTATGTTGTTCGTTTATCTTGTTATTTATTTCCTTATTGCTTTATTTATCTTTTTGCTAGGACAGTTTTAGCACAATTGCTTCCAACCCAGCAGATATTTCCCAAGCATTTTGGACAAGAGGTCGTCGGCTCAATCGATCTGAGGATCTGGTTGACGGACAGCCAGTGTTCCATTCTCTACCCCCAGTTGTCAGAAGAAGGCCAAGAAAGCGTAGTGTGTCTGAGCAGAGGTTACCAGAGCAGTGGTCTACCCTAGCAGTAAATAGTCGGGCTGAGGTCTCAGTTTCTGCCATAGAAATACACATACCAGTCAGTCAGCAGGACCAGCAGAATATGGCTGGAATGGAAGAAATGATGCGCCAACTCCAAGAAAGTATGAAGCAAATGCAGGAGGATGTTGTCTGCCAAGCGGAGTTCTCTAAACAACAGGCCACAATCATGGCCCAGCAGGCGGAGCTAATTACCCGGCTACAGCAACAAGCCGGAGCATCAGCTTCACATCCAAATCCTCCCCCACCAGGGGTCCCAATACCCGAGCAGACACCAACTACCCAGAATGTCCTGCCAAACATCCAAAACACCTTGCCGAATGTCCAGAACATCCAGGAGGACACAGACCTTCCAACGGGGCCAGCTTCGCCCCCACTCCCGCCTCAATTATCCAAAGTACATACACCCATCAACCACCCGGACTCTCCCTTCGAGTTCGAAGTAGACCCTACAGCACTGAAATTGAGCAAGCTCGAGAAGCTATTCAAAAAATCCCATGGGGTAAAAGCTATCCTGGATATCGAGGACGGATATACCGATGTGGCTGTGACACTGCCGAATAGATTCAAAATGCCGCAGATCGATCGCTTCGACGGATCTGGTGATCCCATGGTCCACCTCCGGCTATTCTTAGATATATTACGGCCAATGGGCCTCACCAGACCCCAGAAGCTTTCGCTATTCAGCCAGACCCTGTCGGGTGTGGCCGCTATCTGGTATGCAAAGTTGGAGGATGATGTCAAGCGGAGTTGGGATGAAATGGCCGAGGCCTTTGTTGTGCAATACTCTTACAACACCCAAATTGAGATTACAACTCGTGATCTCGAAACAACAAGGCAGGAGCCCAAAGAGAGTTTCTCAGATTTCGTGACCCGGTGGAGGGCGAAGGCCTCGATGATGACTTTAAGGCCCACCGACAAGGACCAAATCAGGATGATTGTGCGCAATCTCCAGCCAAAACTGATGCAAAAAATGATTGTGCTCCCCTTCCCCACCTTTTCAGATCTACACGAGATGGGGGTACAAATCGAAGATGCAATGAAACAGGGTCTGATTGACCAAGACAGGGAGCAACCCCGGAGAACCTTTAACCGCAACAACAATGCAGGCCCGAGTGGCACTGCAACTGCAAGAACTTCGGAGGTAAGCATGGTCGCCACCATTCCCCCTCCCCTTCCAAGACCCATGGCAACCACACCCTTCTCCGGTGCATCCGGAAGCAATCCGCAAACCACCAAATACCAACCCAGAGGCCAAAGAATCTTCACCCCATTGTACATGCCCCTGTCCAAGGCTCTAGGGGTCTTAATCAGAAAAGGGCATCAAAAACCCTTGGAGCCGAGGCCGTTACCAAATCCACTACCCTCCACTCACAACCCAGCCAAATATTGTGCATATCACCAGCAACACGATCATGACACCGACTAATGTTTCAGGTTGCGTCACGAGATTCAAGATCTCGTTGACAAACAGGTGATTTTGCCACCAGAAAGACCCAATGTCACAACCAACCCACTCCCTACACACAACCAAGCTCCACCTCCCAAAAGAATTAACTTTATTCAGACTGGGGTTGTGTCTTACGATCCTAGCATTTATATCACTCCTTCCCATCTACCTAAGTCGGAGGTGCTCCTTCATGATGGACATCTCCACAACCCAACCTGAGCCAGTGGTGGTGGCTGTTGAAGAAAGTACAGAGGAGGTTACAGAGGAGGATGGAACTGTTAAGTCAAGGTTTGAGCAGTCTGGGAATTTTGCTGGGGAAGCCTACGATCCGAGCGATTACATTCTGTTAGCAGGCCAGTCTGAACCAAGTGTAGAATTGCCAGAGAGAGCAGAACTGTGTGTGATCTAGGGGGATGGATTTGAGCAGGGGACAGAGGATTTAACGGCCGTAGAGGAGGACTTTGCCAAACTCCAGTTCTTCAATGACCAAGAATCAGGAGATGCGGCAGTCAACTGGTTTAAGTATGAGGAATCGGCAGAGGCTACCGGATGGCTGGATGATCAACCGGATGTTGTAGAGTTCCAACAGGGCCCGACAGGGGCGAGGGTATCAGTTGTGGCCGGAAGGGCCAGAAGTCAAAGTACATTGCCGGAGAGCGCCGGTACAAAGAATTTCGCTCAGGACAGAAGCATTGTGAATACAGGGAAAGCTGAACAATAAACTGCGCTGGCGCAGGTGGAACAACAGGATTCTGAGAGAATCGGGGAAGCCAAATCCCATGAGGGGACTGAAAATGCTGTGGGCACAAGGACAGAAGATGCTGTGAGCATGTGGGCTGAAAGTGCTACGAGTACAATCATGCTGGAGCCAGACAGGTGCCTTTTGAATGCCAACGGAATGTGGTGAGAAGACGATGATTTATGTCTTGCCCACACAGACGAAGATTGGGGGAGCAATCAACCAGACGACACCTGGTATCTCGATGAAGTTGATCACATGACAAGAAGTGGGCGGCATTTCAAGCCCCCACACCTGGACCAACCAGAGGCATCTGGGAAGGATAAAGAAACTGAAAAATAGAAAGAGAAGCAGATTGAAGAAGAAGCTATACTGAAGCAGCTGAAAAAGATACAAGCAGACATCTCCATCTGGGGACTGCTTATGGCATCACGAGTGCACAGACAGGCTGTCCTATCTGCTATGGACAAGGCTAAACTTTCTATAGATACCACACCAGAGCAGCTGGTTGGACTGGTCTTTCCGGGAGGAGGTTCCCCGACGATAACCTTTTCGGACAAAGAACTGCCGCCTGAGGGCGCAAATCATAACAAACCCCTCTACATCTCTGTGGAATGTAGAGACAAGTGGGTGCCGGTGGTTCTTGTCGACACGGGATCCGCCATTAATGTGTGCCCGTCAAGGACGGCATATGCAATCGGGTTAAAGCCCGCGGACTTCGTGCCGACTACTCAAGTGATCAGAGCCTATGATAACACCAGCAGGGAGGTGATGGGGACTGTCAAAATTCAGACCCAGGTTGGTCCAGGACAACACAACATTGAATTCCATGTCTTGGACGTTCCTGCAACCTTTAATCTACTCTTGGGGTGGCCGTGGTTGCACCAAGTGAAGGCAGTCTCTTCCACTTTACATCAGATGTTGAAGTATCCTCACGGGAAGGGGGTGGCCATTGTTTTCGGGAATTCGTCAATCCATCCACCGCTAGAAGTGTCTACACCAGTCTTGGAAATCGAGCACGGCACGGAGGATGTGTTCTTATCAGGGTTTACTCTGGCTGAGGCTCGGGTTGTGCAGAATATCATGGCTGTTAATGAGGGAGTGTACGTCAGTGCTCATTCTGTATACCTCATGAACAAGCTACAACACATCCCCAGGATGGGATTAGGAAGGAGCGGCCGGAAGGGCGTCGCAGCATTGGCCGAAGTGCCACACAATCCCCATACCTTTGGATTGGGTTATCAGCCCACCAAAGAAGACTAGATAAGAAAGGGAAAGGAAATGGCTGGGAGAGGCAGAGCAAAGAAGGCGGGGAAGCCTTTTGACTTAATGCACCGGCCCATTCAGGGTACCCTAAACGGACGTTTCGTCCGGGAGGGGGAGGACTTTCCGTTTTGTGGCTTCCCAGAGCCGTGGCTGAACACGGAGAAGAAGCGCGTGCCAGGTTTCGAGATCTTCTTCAACTTGCAATTATCTGGGGATGACGTTGCCGAAGAGCAGACAGACCCATCAGCTGAGGTTGAGCAGTGTAAGGCAGTGGACGCCGAGGGCGCTGAAATTGAAATGGGGGTAGCACTGGCATGTCTACTTTCAGATCCTCCGATCGACCATAAGTGATTGGGGGATAACTTCTCGGTTTCCATGATCGGGAATGAAACGGCTGTGGGCCTACTGTCAACTATTTTGGATGCATCTATCGCACCCTCTCTCACTTGGCAATACGAAGAGGGATTTTTGTCCAGCAGCACCGAGTCAAGTAGTGAGACAGAATCTGATTCCACCGAGTCTTGTGAGTCGGAATCAAGTTCCAGCTCGACTGAGTCTGAGTCTGGTAATCCTGGGGATGATAACCCGGATGCCACAGTCTTGTCTAGGTCGTCTTTTTCTTTCTCTTTCGAGTCTGTTGTAACCGAGGAATCGGACGATTTGGATGTGCTTAATGAGAATCAAGTAACTGTAGTTTCTGAGTACTTTTCTGTGCCCTTGATTTGTTACATTAACTCATACTTTCAAAATTTTGATGAAAACGACGAGGAAAAAATTCCTCCGGTTTTGCAACGCTTAATTGAACAAGAGCAGGAGAGATTTGTTAAACCCCTAATGGATGAAATCACTACCGTGAATATTGGTACTGAGGAGGACCCGCGGCTGGTCCAGATCGGGTCCAAGTTGTCTTCGGAGGTACGCGAACGCTTAGTCGCTTTATTAAAAGATTTCAAAGATGTTTTCGCGTGGTCCTACGAAGACATGCCTGGGATCGATCCTGAGATTGTACAGTAGCACCGGATCCCCCTTGACCCCGAGGCCCGCCCAGTCAAGCAGAAACTCAGGAGGATCCACCCGGAGGCTCTCAAGATTAAGGAAGAGGTCACCAAGCAAATCGACGCAGGCTTCCTGCTGGTATCCGAATACCCGACTTGGTTGGCCAACATCGTTCCAGTGCCGAAGAAGGATGGCAGGATCTGGGTGTGCGTGGATTTCAGGGATTTGAACAGAGCTAGTCCGAAAGACGACTTTCCTTTGCTGTTTGATGAGTTAGTGGACTTCACAGCAGGGCATGCTTTGCTCTCATTCATGGATGCTTCTCAGGGTACAATCAGATAGTGATGGCACCAGAAGACCGGGAAAAAGACTTGCATTCACGTGCGGGACAGGGACATATTGCTACAGAGTGATGCCGTTTGGGTTGAAGAACGCTGGAGCTACTTATCAACGGGCCGCGACCACAATATTGCATGACATGATCCACAAAGAGGTTGAGGTGTATGTGGACGACATGATTGTCAAGTCCAAAAAAGAGAGGGCCACTACACTGCCTTGCAAAAGTTCTTTCAAAGGATCAGAGAATTCGGTTGCGGCTGAATCCTCAAAAATGTACGTTCGGTGTTACAGCGGGGAAAAATGCTGGGGTTTCTGATTACACAGAGGGGCATCGAAGTCGACCCTTCCAAAATCAAGGCCATCTTGAAAAATGCCACCAAGGACTGAAAAGGAGGTGCGAGGCTTTCTGGGTAAAGTGCAATTCATAAGACGGTTTATCTCAAAATTAACCTTGACTTGTGAACCACTTTTTGGTCTCCTGAAGAAAGGAAAGAAATTCCAATGGAACGGCCGATGCCAAGCCGCTTTTGAACAGATCAAGGAATACTTACAGAACCCGCCCGTGTTGTCACCGCCAGAGCCGGGGAAACCGTTGATATTGTACCTTTCAGTGACTGAGACTACAATGGGCTGTATGCTCGCGCAGGAATCAGAGGACAAGGTGGAGAGAGCCATCTACTATCTGAGCAAGAAGATGCTAGAGTATGAGACTCGTTATACACCGTTGGAGAAGGCTTGCTTAGCTTTGGTATGGGCTACCAGGAAGCTGCGGCACTACCTGTTAGCTCACTCCGTAATGTTGGTTTCACGACTCGATCCCATCAAATATCTTTTCGAGAAACCAGCACTTACGGGTAGGCTAGCTCGTTGGTTGCTGTTGCTCTCCGAATTTGATCTGAAATATGTAACGCGCAAGTCAGTCAAGGGAAGAGCAGTAGCAGAATTCTTAGCCGATCATCCAGTGGAAGGGGGTGAAGCAGTTGAGTACTTATTCCCAGATGAGGCCATTTTGCATATCGATGATGAAACTTGGACGATATACTTTGACGGAGCGTCAAATCAATACGGGTATGGGATAGGAGTGTTGCTGATAGCACCCGACAATTCCCGTATCCCTCTAGCCTTCAAACTCCGGTTCAAAGTCTTGAACAATGAAGCAGAATATGAGGCATGCATTGCCGGTCTAGAAGCAGCCCTGGAACTAGGGGCAAGACGGTTGGACGTCATCGGGGACTCGAACCTTGTTGTCTCAAGCAAAAGGAGACTGGAAAGTCAAAGAAGAGAAGATGATGATGTATCACCAGACCTTGGATTTGTTAATTCCTCGGTTTGAGAGCTAAACTTTGCTCATCTACTAAGAGAGAACAACAGGTTCGCAGATTCTTTAGCAACTCTATCTTCCATGATAGACATCCCGTGCGGGTCCGGATGCGTCCAGTCATCATTGACCAGAAATTTGCGCCAGCCTACGAGACGATTGCTGCTATAGATGAGGTTCAGATGAAAACCCCTGGTATTCCGATATTTGGAATTTTTTGGAGAAGGAAGCATACCCGCCAGGGGTAAATGCCAAGGATAAAAGGACAATCAGAAGAATGGCCGTTCAGTTCATCATCTGGGAGGGGTAAGTTGTATAAAAGAGGTCATCTGGGAATGCATAAGCTGTGTGTCGATGCCGAAGAATCAAAGCGTCTAATGGAAGCCATCCATGGAGGGGAATGCGGTGCGCACATGAATGGAATAATGCTAGCACAGAAGATCCTCAGACAGGGCTACTACTGGTCCACCATGGAGGAGGACTGTATCAGTTTCGTTCGGCGATGCCACAAATGTCAAGTTCATGCAAATCGCATGAACATTCCACCGTTGAAGCTGCATAATATGACTTCACCATGGCCATTTTCAGTCTGGGGAATTGATGTGATCGGGGCTGTCACTCCGAAGGGGTCGAATGGGCATGAGTTCATCCTGGTCGCGATAGATTATTTCACGAAGTGGGTCGAGGCCCAATCTTATGCGGTGTTGAAGGCTTCACATGTGGTGAAGTTTATCATAAACAACATCATCTGTCGCTACGGAGTCCCAAATGAGATAATTTCATATAACGGTTCCCACTTCAAGAAGGAAGTGATTGATTTGTTGGAAAAATACAATGTGTCTTTTCATAAGTCATCTACTTATCGGCCGCAAACCAATGGAGCAGTTGAGGCCGCCAACAAGAATATCAAACACATACTGCAGAAGATGGTGGAAACCTACCGGGATTGGCCAGATAAGCTGCCGTTTGCTCTGTGGGGTTACCGGACTTCAATCAGAACTTCTACTGGGGCGACTCCGTATTCATTGGTTTATGGGATGGAGGCCGTTCTACCTATCGAGATTGAGGTTCCGTCTTTACGAGTATTGGCTGAGTGTCAAATAGCCGAAGCAGATTGGCAACAAAGCAGGTTTGAGGAACTCATGCTCTTTGATGAGAGAAGACTGAAAGCACTATACCATGTTCAAGGTTATCAGCGCAGAATTGCCCGGGCTTTCAACAAGAAAGTTAAGTCCAGGAATCTAAAGGAAGGAGATTTGGTGCTCAAGGACAACCGAGCTCCCATCCACGACCCAAGGGGCAAGTTCAGACCCAATTGGACTGGTCCCTACATCATTAAGTCTATCTGGTCAGGTGGAGCTATGGTTCTGATGGATCTAGATGGCTTGGAGTTCTCACAGCCGATCAATATGGACAAGTTGAAGAAATATTACCCTTGAGAGGCTCGCTAGGCCGAAAACCCGAAAGGCGACCTAGGCAAAACTCAGAGCACAAAAAATTCGAAATTATAAAAACTGAGCTCGCAAGGTGAAAACCCGCAAAGGGCGGCCTTGGCAAAAGTTAGAGCGTAAAAGGAGAGTGAAAATACCCGAGTGAACCCGAGCCTGAACTACGTAAGGCTTGATTCCCATCTTTGGGATACGTAGGCAACTTCATCCTGACGTTCAGCCATAAACTTTTCCCCGATCAACTTTGTCCATTTGATCATCCCAGTCATCTTTGTCTATCAGCATTCATCGTGATCTTCGGTGTAGTGCTATTCAGACTAGGGGCAACTTTCCGTTGCTGTGCAGTGCTGGGTACTATTCCGACTAGGGGCAACTTTCCGTTGTTGTGCAGTGCCGCGGTACTATTCCAACTAGGGGCAACTTTCTAGTTGCTAGGATCCGGGGTTGTGCATCTCGGTGACAAATTTCAGGCGTGTCCAGTTTCGATCCATACCAAAAATGGTTTTGAAAAGTTTTAATAAAAGTTGACTTTTTCAAATTAATCTTTTTTACAACTAAGACCATTTTGGACAAAGCGGAAAAATTTCAGTACCACACCTTCAATTTCATTGATTTAAAACAAGAGTTCTCCTTGCTCTTGCATACAAATTGAAGTTGATTTTTTATTACATTCACACAGAAAACTTGAAAGTACTAATAAAGCAAGAAATCAGGGCATAGATAAGTCAGGTGTCCTGCGCCCCCTCCCAGAGCTGGTCGAAGCCTCTGAGCCAAGCTGGGCCCAATCTGTGCCTCTTCATTGAGCCAATCCAAGCACTCGTCAGACAAAGTGCAACTGAAAGTCGGAGCGGGGGCCAGGAGCTCTCTAGTCCTCCATGTTGTTGCATACCGGGCAAGCTGTGCGCCTCGAACCGGGAATGTGGCAAGATACTCTATCCCCTCTGGTGGGCAAGTCTGATCATGACCGAACTGGCGCTGGAATCGGAACGGAAAGTAGAACACACAGTGAGTCAGACCAATCAACTGGATCCCAGTTTGCCGGGACATGCTATAGCTCATTGCCGGGAGATTGAGCCAAGGACAGCGCCAAGCAATGCGATCTGTAGACAAATCGCACATCCAATCAAACCACCATCCCTCATCAAGGGCATCGACTAGGCGTTGTTGAAAGAAGTAGCCGCGAGCTGAGTAGGCTGGGCAAGAGTCCACAACCTGCAATTTATCCATCAACCATACCTGGGGAGGGATGAAAAATGAGAGAATAAAGAATAGAGAGATGTACGATGAGAGAAAAGTAAGAAAAGGGTTTTGTGAGAAAAATCGAGCCGGAGGACCGAGTGATATGAGCAATATATATGTGAGATTGGTGGGAAACATTACCTGCAGCAGTAGTGGACTCCCCGCAAATCTGGTCGTCTCCTGGCAATAGAAAGCATCTAAGCCCATCAGTGTCTCGGCCAATGTCATGGCAATGCAGCTTTTTCCTTCTTTCAAGCCTTGAGCAACTTCAATCAGACGAATGCTAGATCCACCGAAGCCCGGGGCAAGCAAAAAGCGGGATAGCATGCACAAGCAAAGGGTGTGTTGCCGAAAACCTTGCCAATAATGGTTGCCGCGGTCACCGGCATCAGAAAAGCGATGAATCAAGCCGAGGATGTCCAGTTCCCCGTTGCAGATCAGAGACCGAGCGTCATGCATGGTGAGCCCACACATCCGTCCTAAAGCTTGGGCGTGGCCGAAGCGAAACTGAGGCAAAATTTCTTCATAGCGTTCAGATTCCATCAAAACTTGAAAATCTTCGAAAGTTGGACATACCTCTTGCCCGCCGAAGCTAAAAACATGCGTTATCGAGTTCCAAAACCTCGCCGCGGCATGAAGGAAGGGAAGGTGCAGCGGAGTACGGCTCAGCATGAATAGTGCATTCAAGCCGATGCCCTGGAAGTTCAACTTTTCCGAGCCATCTAGAGAAACGATCCAAGCTGTGAGATTTTCGATGAGAAACGCCTCTATTTTGGTGCAAAACTGAGATGAAATGAATCAACCACGAGGCTAGGACTTTTAAAGAGGATAAGGCACTGTTCGGGGGACACGTGTCAAAAATTTGGTGGTTGCTGAGCTAGGTGGCCGGCCGGCCACCTTTTCTGGTAGGCCGGCCACCCCTCTCCCCTCCAATGCAAAAAGCTGGCCGGGCAGTTCCCAAAGGTGGCCGGCCATGCTGCAAAGTATGCCTTGGGTCCTGTTCTGCCCTCTAGAGGAAAGTTCCTAGCATTTCCATGCATCGGGAGTGTCGAAGGCCTCCATTTCCCTCAGTTTCGGATGCGTTCTGTCACCCAGATCGTCCGAAATACATTTTGTTTGTAGAGTTGTTGTTAAGTTTTGCTTATTGAGTTGTTGTTTTGTTGGTTGAGATGTCTTGTTTATCGAGTTGTTAAAGTTTTGTCGAACTGTCGAGTTTCGTGCATTGAGTTGTTATCTTTTTGTGCCTTATCAAGTTATCAATTTTGTTGTGTTTTGCTTATCGAGTTGTAAACTTGCTAAGGTTTTGTTATTTCTTAGTAAGTTAAGTTGTTTAGTTTGTTGCGTCGGTTCACTACCTGACTTGGCAAATACACAATGCACATTTCCATTCAATCTCATTTTGGTGCAAAATAATGCGATGCGATGCTAAGAGCACAAAATACAACACTTTTTCAAAAGCTGTTTCATTCCATCATGCTTCCTTTGTTACAACATTTTACAACAAGGGTACAAGTTTTACAGAAAATAAAACTGCCTAACAATGTACAATGTGCTACAACTACTAGTAAAAGGGTAAATAAAGCAGGGAACAACTGCATCAATGCTCTCAAGAGCAAGAATGAGAGGCCCTCTTCGTCATCTTCTGCGGAATGGCCTCTGCACCATCATCACCATCATCTGAGTCGGGGCTGCCATCCTCGCAACCCTCCTCAGCCTCATCTCCACTACCGGAACCGGGGTCGGAGCCACCCTCTCTGTCAGCAGATGTCTCTGACTGGGGATCTGCAGCCTCCTCCTCCTCCTCGCTGGGCTCCTCCTCTATGATGTGCGCCCTGCGTCTGCCTCGTCCGCGAGACAACTCCCCTCTACCAGCTCCTCGAGAAGGCCTAGATGGCCCAGCTCCTCGGGAAGGCCCAGGTGGCCCGGACTGTGGCCCGGTATATATCGGCAGCATCTGAAAATGAAGAATGCAATTTGAATACATTAGCCAAAATATGTGTATCAGATGCAGATGCAAGAAAACTACATGAAGTGGGCGCATACAGATATGGTACATGAATGCGGTGTGTGTCAGATGTGCTCTACACAGGCAGCCTATCAATGCAGTTAAATGTTCAAGATCAGCATGTCATCGGAAGTATGATAAATGCAAGAAAACTAAAGGGTACCTGGACACCCATAAGGGACAACTGCACCTCTCTCCGTAAGACCATGCCCTCAAGTGAGGCTACCATCCCGAGCACCTCATCTATGTACTCCCTGGGTGGCTACAGATACAAGCTCAAGTCATCAATGAATAAACAAATGCCAAAGTATCTGTGTGATAAACAGAAAACAGTGGAACATACTGGTGGTGAATCAGGGTCACTGACATATAGGTGGTCAGGTATAGGAGGCTCTATCGGAATCGGGTAAGAAGTCCCATATCGCCATCCCGTCAACTCAGTCGGCATATCTGGCCATCCGGGATGATGATAAGTCGGAGGAATCGGGGGAACCAATCCACCCCCACCTCTAGACGTACCAGCCCTACTGGTCGAAGGAATGTCTCTGGCTCGGGCTCGGCTCGATGAGGGCATACCAGCAGACCTCCTCATCGGAGTACGGGCTCCCGTCAATGGAGGCATCAAGTATGTGTGACGATAGGTCGCATACTCCCCCTGCTCCAGATGTAAGAATGCATTGGTACCCTGCATAGCACTGATGACATCCTGAGGAGAGAGCCTATCAGCGGTCCACATGTCGTCCGGAGGCGCTGAAGGAAGGTCCTGAGTAGGGTAGCCCCATACCCCCAAAAACCAAGCCCTACCAACTGGCCCCTCGAACAGGATCCTACACCGAGAGGCACCCCATGCTCCGGCAAACTGGAATCGGAGCTCTCTGCCTAAAGGCGCCCAGGGCTACCACGAGATCTGCGGATAACCAATGCATAAGCTGATCAGAAATTGTGAATGTGCAAGATAAATCAAAGATTGGAAATATGAAGAACTGAGTTCTGAAATACCTCTGACGGCCGCATTGTATCAAAGTACTGCCGTAGGTAGAGGAAAGACTCCTGAGATCTCGGCCGTTGCTGACCCTCGAATACGAGTGAATAAGGGGTCGTGAGAGGCACCTCCACCTCAAGCTCTGGGGCTAGCGTCGGGAAGTACGCGTAGACCCATAATTGTGAGAAACAGAACAATAGCCATCAGAATACAGAATGCTGAGTGCAGAATGTAAACACGAAATGCTGAGAGCAAAGTACAAGGTACAGAATGTAAAGTGCGCCGTGTGTGCAATGTACAAGTAGTGAGAAGCAGAAATGTAAGTCAAGAGGGCAGAAAGTACCTCCCAGGCTCTCCAATAGCCACCGACCATGTTCCCCCGTCCGCGGGAGGTCGTGCTCATATAGCAATAGAGGGTAGCCAGGCTGGCGCCACCCCAATCATATCGACTGACCTGTGATAGGTCCACTAAAGCACTCAACAGATAAAGCCCGACAGTGTTCCCCCTATCGGCAAACAGAGTGGTCCCGAAAAGGAACATCAGAAATCCACGGGTATACTGTGCCACCTCCTCAGGAGTCTCAGGCTCCATCTCCGCCCTCCTGAAATGGGAAGAAAACCAGGTGTATCGGACTCTGCCCGAAGATCGGTCAACTGGCGGGCGAGCCCCCAATAAGTATATCCAAGCGGCCTCCCACTGGCCCATATCCTCGTCATATGGGATGGCCCAGCCTCCCACATCGAGGCCCTTCAGTACGGCGAAGTCAAATGGGGTCATGGTCAAGTCCCCGGTGGCAGAGAAATGGAAGGAGTTGGTGGTGTCCCACCATCTCTCTATCAAAGCACCCATCAGTGTCCTACTAGCAGGACAGCGGGAGATCCCAGTGCAAAAGGGCCCAAACCCTGCCACGTCAACCAAATCCCGGACAGCCTCCGGGAGCTCAGCGTACCACTCTCTCTCCGTGATAGAGCCATATCCTCGTGCAGCGCGAGAAGTCACCTGCATTCAGGATGAACACATGTATTCAGTTTCAGAATGAAATGAATAAGCTGCGTGCAAATGAAATGAATAAGCTGTGTGCAAATGAAATGTATAAGCTGCGTGCAAAAGAAATGAATAAGTTGCGTGCAAATGAAATGAATAAGCTGTGTGCAAATGAAATGTATAAGCTGTGTGGAAAATCAAATCAGATACAGAATCTAGGCTGTGTGTTTAGATATCAAAGTGTGGGCTGTGTGTTCATCTCAAAGTTTGGGCTGCGTGTTCAATTCTCAATCAGTGTGTGCTGTGTGTTCACCTTAACAACGAGCTGTGTGTTCGACATCAAAGTATGGGCTGTGTTCATCTCAGTGTTTGGGCTGCGTGTTCAATTCTCAATCAGTGTGTGCTGTGTGTTCACCTCAACAACGAGCTGTGTGTTTGATTCAAAGTTTGGGCTGCGTGTTCAATTCTCAATCAGTGTGTGCTGTGTGTTCACCTCAACAATGAGCTGTGTGTTCGACATCAAAGTATGGGCTGTGTTCATCTCAGTATTTGGGCTGCGTGTTCAACTCTCAATCAGTGTGTGCTGTGTGTTCACCTCAACAATGGGCCGTGTGTTCAAAATTCAAGTATTTGGGCTGTGTGTTCAACTCTTAATCAGTGTGTGCTGTGTGTTCACCTCAACAATGGGCCGTGTGTTCAAAATTCAAGTATTTGGGCTGTGTGTTCAACTCTCAATCAGTGTGTGCTGTGTGTTCACCTCAACAACGAGCTGTGTGTTCAACATCAAGTGTTTGGGCTGCGTGTTCAAATTCTTAATCAGTGTGTGCTGTGTGTTCACCTCAACAACGAGCTGTGTGTTCAACATCGAATATTAGAGCTGTGTGTTCAGATTTCAAAATCAGTGGGCTGTGTGTCATCTCAAAGTTTGGGCTGTGTGTTCAATTCTCAACAAGTGTGTGCTGTGTGTTCACAATCGATATACGGGCCGCGTGTTCAGAAAGTCGGAGTGTTTGAACTGTGTGTTCAAGATGCAAACGGAATACGGTGTTATAAACTAAACATTCAAAACAAGCTGTGAGCTTGAGCGAGCAGATAAACATAACGAAAGCACAAAATGCAGGGAAAATGCAGAGTGCATTGCAGAAAATGTAAGAGTGAAGTAAATACCTCTCGTGCCTGGTAAGAGAGGTGGGACTCCGGCTCTCGCAAAAGCAGATCCCTAGGCGCTCGATCATCAAAATCAGTAAAGTGGTGGAAAACTGCCTGCGGGAGGATGTGCGCCGGAGGGTCGTACCTCTCAGGAATGAATGGCCGGATCCTCGGGGGTAAAGCCATAATATCGGGATCATCTCCGGCACCCGGAGGACCTCCACCATGAGGGAAATGACCAGCCATCTCGAAAAATCTGCAAAAACGAGCAAAAACGAGCAAAATGAGCCAAAATTGGAAAAAGTCAACAAAAGTCAACCCTCGGGAAATGAAAAAGTCAACAAAAGTCAACCCCCGAGAAAATCTTCCAAATATTGAGACAAACTTACCTCAAGTGGTGAAAATGAGAAAAAAAGCGCCGAAATCAAAATTTAATCAGTTCAAAGTGACGAAAACTGAAAGATTTCGCGAAAACAACTTGTGTGGGGCGTTGGAAAACGCATATAGAGCGTAGATCTAAGGAAGAAAATGGTTTGGGAAGGAGGAGAGAGCAATTTCGGAGCTGGAGTTGTGAGGAAAAGTGCTTTGGATAAGCACATTTAAAGAAAAGAGAGCAAAAAGACCAAACTGCCCCGGATTTGGGCTAGGTGGCCGGCCGGCCACCTTTTCTGGTAGGCCGGCCATCCCCTTGCCTCACCCCTGGCCGGCAGCCTCCTCCTTGGACCAGGCATGGCCGGCAGTGTTCCCAACATGGTATCCAAGGTCCCTGCAAATTTTGGTGATGATTGGAGTCCCCGGCACCCGAGAAAGTACAAGGAAAGTGCACTTTTTGTCGCGAAACCCCTCCGCGGGAACTTCAACTTCAACTCCAACTTTCAATGTGTGTTTCATCATTACTCGCCGAGAGCAAGATGTATCCTTTTTGAATATGTTGTGACCCCTTCGGGAGGTAAACCGGAGGTCGCGATTGAGCCACCTTCGTCGAAACTTGCATTGCTTTGCTCGTTGTCTCGTTTCAAAATGTGCATTCGAGTTTACACTTATCTTGCATTGTTATGCACGTCACTTGCATTCTTATGCACATCACTTGCACTGTTCTGCACGTTTCACGAGCATTGTCATATCCTTGTGCTTAACTTGCGTTGTCATGCGCGTCACTTCTCGCATTGCGATGCACTCACCCATCAACACCGCGTTTGCCTGCATTCGATATCACACTGAACATATGTTGTTAAACATGTTGTGCTTGTCGAGTTTCTTTCTTTTGCAGGCACGATATTGTATGTACGGTTCATTTGAGGCTGGCACGACCAGACGAGCCGCATAGGTATTGTATCTTCTCCGTGTGAGACGTAGCGAGAATTCGATGATTCTCCGCATTCTTCAACTGCATGAAATGTAGTATTGCTTTGCATTCTTGCTTAAAACTATTGCATCTATTGTGAATATTTGCTTCATTACAGCTTGCTGCTTCGCATGATCATTGAGTTACATCCGACTTGGTGCATATCGTTTTGCATTTTGTCCTCCCCTGCCTGTGGGCATGACTGTGGGCACATTTCTTTGTTATCTTGTATGTTTCTCTAAGTCTTCGACCTTGTCAAAAATGGGTCGTCTCTGGGCTTTGACATTCACTCCCGTCACTTATGACTTTCGAGTTCTGTCAAAGAGGGGCAACTGTAGACACCCCATTTTTGACCGACCTTAAGACTCAGACGTCACCGATTGAGCGCTTGGTGATGTTGCATATTGTGCTCGTTCGGAGGTTGCGGAATCACGGCTGTGAGCCTTGCCTCCGGACTTCCGGACTCTTTTGTGCTTGGCCTCGGTTTGCGAACCAGGCCCTGTTTTCTTTGTTTTCTCTTCCCGAAGCGAGGGAGAGGTCTCGTAGACCATCTCTTAGTGGTCGTAGGCTACGTTTCGTGGTCGTAGGCCATTTTTCCCATTTGGAGCCCGATTCCCGATTTTCGGAGCCGTCGGCCGTGTGCCTCGGTTCGGGACCGCTTAACCACCTCTGTTTGCTCTGGTTTTTGGCATATACCTTGTTTCCTCCCTTTTGAGGGACACTGTGGCCCGAGAGACCAACTTCATGGTTGAACGCCACCTCCGGTGCTTAACAGCTTGTTTTCGGGGCCCCAGGCCGCGCGTTTTGGCCCTTGAACCTTCGTTTTGCATCGGTTTGAGTTCATTTTTGGCGGAGACCTTATTTTCATTGTTAGAAAGGTTATAGAAGGGTGGGAGGCCAGCAATTGTTCTGAAGACCAGCTTTATTCCTTCATCGCTCTTCATCGCCCGTTTTTCTCACTAGAAAGCTGACTTTTCCCATTCCCGGGCCACTTTTTCTGACTTTCCTCCACACCATTGTGTTGTACACACCTGGGAGGCCACCAATATGGATAGGCCGGCCATCAACTCTTCCTGACCCTTTTGAACCCCTCTAAAAAGTTGGTTTTTCTCTCTCCTGCGTTACATTTCCTGGTTTTTCTCCACATAGCTGTGTTGTACACACATGGGAGGCCACCTTTTTGGGGTGGCCGGCCACTAATCTTGGTTGAACCTTTTGCACCTGGTCGGCTGGCCAGGGGAGGTGGCCGGTCGGCCACCTGAACCTCCTGAACTTGGCCGGCCAAATTTCTCTCTCCTGGTTCCTTACAACTGTGCCAGATGTTTTACCCAGACCCCTGCCCGGGGATCTGCCTTTTTGGGGGGAAATTTGAATTTGTTTTCCCCCCATTTCTCCACCCCTCTCCCTCTATATAACCAGCCTCTCCCCTCCATTACTAAGGGTTAGAAAATTTGGTTAGAGCATTATACATACAACTTCCATATCTCTCTCTCATCCAAGCTCCAAAACCCTAGTTCCTTAGCCATTTTACCCTACAACCCATAGCACCACACCACCATCATCCATTCCAGCCCTTTGGAAGTCATTTGCAAAGGTTGGAAGCTCAGAAATTTGGTCCAAAAGCTGCTGGTTTGCTGCACTTCAAGGGTGAGTCCTCTTTTCCCATTTTCTAGTCTTTTCTTGCTTCATCTATAAGCCATATTTGCTTACATTTTTGGGCTCCGACCTGAATTGGAAATAGTCTTATTTTGAGCTCATCTTCATGTTTGATCAAGGAACTTTCTCTGTTTGAGGCCATTTGTTACCCCTTTCCCTTTATCTCTCTTTTAGGCCTATTTCTTGCATGATATATTAGCCCTGTTTATAAGCATTTCTGGGCTTCGAGCCAAACTGTAAAGTGCCTTATTTTGAGCCCCTCTTCAACTTTGTTGAAGGGATATTCACTTTTTGAGGCCAGCTACTGCCTCTTACTCTCTATCTCTCTTTTAGGGCCATTTTTGCATCATATTGTAGCCTTACTTGTGAGCATATTTGAGACTTTCTATAAACTGTAAAGTATATTTTTTTTTGAGCCCCTCTTCAACTTTGTTGAAGGGATCTTTGCTGTTTGAGGTCTTTCGCTGCCCTGTTTGTTCATCCTCTCTTTTAGGGCTGTTTTTGCATGATATATTAGCCTTATTTGTGAGCCCTTTTGGACCTCGACCTAAACTGAAAAAAGTCTTGTTTTGACATCATATTTATGTTTGATTAAGGCCTATTCTCTTTTTGGGGACATCTCACCCTATGCATGCTTCATCTCTTCATGATTAGGGCCATACATGTGAGCATTTGCATTGGCCTTGTTTTGGCCTCTTAGCCACTGAAATCAAGTGGATTTTCAGTGGCCTTGATGTGTCTTTGAGAGTCCAAATTAGAGGGGGGTGACCCCCTCTCACCTTGTTTTGTTTGATGGTCTTTTTGGCCTTCCAAAGAGGCCCTATGTTTCATGCCTTGTTGACTGATTTCAGGGCCAATTTGGTGAGTTTTAGGGCTATCATATTTTATTTTCAGAGTTGATTTTGCTATTCTAAGTGTCCTTGATGTATGTGCTTAATAACCCCTTTGTATGCCCTCTAAAAGAACCCATCATTTGTGCATGTGTTGCTTGCATTTCAGAGGTTATTTGGGCATGTTTTGGCATGTTTTATTCACTGATTTTTTCTGGTTTGATGATTTCTCACTTGCTTCATATACATGTCATGTAAATCATGTTTGCTAGTCGAAATCGCATGCTATTTTAGTCCATCTTGCTAGCATCTTTTGGCCATGCTTTGAACTAGAATTGTTCATGTTTTGGGACTGCCTTGGTTCTGTCTTTATGCTTCATGATCAAATAATGCATGCTCTGTATAGCTATAGGCCAATGCATGTGCCTAGTTTTGTGTTTCGAGACCATTCCATGCATCGGGTGCCATGTTTCCATGTTTCGGGATCATTTTGCATCACATTTCAGCGCTGGAACTTGCATGTTTGTATGCATATTTCATCCTTGCCATGCCTTGTTAGAGTGGCATTTGTGCCTTAGGATCGGTCCTCGGTTTGCGTACACGCGTGCACATATTCGAGTGTCTCATTTTCATCTTATGGCCACTGATGTGAGTGTGGCTGAGGTCCACTCATGTTGGTGTAAGTCCATCATGCATTGCGTATGCCATTTCAATTCATAGCATTGCGCATGCTAGGTTGTATGTTAGAGCATCGTGTTATGCCAGTTACATCGTGCATTGTGTATGCCATTTCATAGCATTGTGTATGCTAGGTTGTATATTAGTTGCATTCATGCATGCCATGCATATTGCATGATTGTGTTTGGGATAGGAGTTAGCCGATCACGGGAACGAGGGACGTTTCGTACTTCGAGTGACGGAACGTGTCTCAATTCCCAGTCACCGACACTCCGGATCATCCATGATGGAGTCTCGGTCTTGTGTGGTTTATGTGTGCATTCATTTCATATTAAGTCGTGCAATTCGACTCCTCGGCCATCATGCATCGATATGCGTGATTGGTGGCACGAGGATCGAGGACTACACTCCCTGAAGAGTAGTCAAGCATACATATGTGAAAATACATTGCCATGCCCCTTTCCTGCTCTCTGTTGCAGCAAATTAGAAACCGGCAATCTTTTGGGGCTTCACGTAATATTCCGGGCTTAATTGTAAACAGAGGCTAATTGGGGCGTCGCAATGGATTTCCGCGCCAGGCAACCCGAACATGCATCATTCATCATCCGGAGCAAAGTCGAGGCGGTCCCTAGCTTGCATGCTAATTTACTGCTTTCCTAGATTAATTTGTCAATTAATTAGGGTTTTATATTTATTCGGTCTGTAATTATTCATTTGGGACTGTATATTATTTATTCGGACCCTCCGAGCGAGGGCAATGTTGTAATAAGTGTGCGTGTGTGTAATGTATGTCTTCCAACCCCACGTCTTTCTCCCTTTTATTTACCAGCTTATGATGGTTAGATTAGGGCATGTTTCAATTAGCATACAGTATGATATCATGTTTGCATTCATTCATCTGTTTTGCATGCACCGGGCTCGGCGCATCATACTAACTGCATTTGTATTTCAATTCTGAGTTGAATACATGTTAGCTGTAGCATTCCATATGCCATGTTTAGGATAGCCGAGCCTGCTATAGTTGCATTTTTGCATGTGTTGCATTAGGCATTTCTGTATAGTCAGGACCATGCATGGATTTCTAACATAGCTTCTGTTTTCGCTTGGAGTACTCGGTAAGTTTTTATGCTTTAGCATCCTTGCATGTGTGTGAGTGACTGCCATGATAGCATGCTTACCATGAGGCTATTTGCTTATGTGATATAACTGCCTGAATGCCTGTGGGTGAAGGTTGGGTTATTTGGATTGGAACAATGCATTGACTGTGAGTTTTAAGCCCACTAGATAGTGGCAAAACCATCTTTTCTAAGCCCACCTGAGGGTGGCAGAATCTGCATTTTAAGCCTACTTGCGAGTAACAAACCATCTTTCAAAAACAAACATGAAATGTTTTGTTCCGATTCAGGCGATCCAGTCTATATTTGTGTGCTGTGCGCATCACATAGTAAATCTAGGCTAATAGCCGGAATAAGAATGCATAATGTTTTCAAAACTAGATATCATGATTAGTAGAGGCTGATCTTTGATCGGGCGAGCGGGGGTGCTCACGAAGTGACCTTCCCCAATCGTACCCAAGTTCTCGAGCCGAGACAACTTTGGTGATGACGGACACATGGCCTTAGGCACGAGTTAGGGTTTCCTAAATTTCCCAAAAATAAAATATTTAGGTGGCGACTATGTATCTGGCAAAGCAGTCCATGTTTGACATTTCTTTCAAAAAAATCTATTTTCTCAAAACGATTTGCCGGATTTGGACTCTTTGGTTCAGATTAAGAACCGTGACATTTGAGTCCTGAACTGTAGTAAGCCCAAATGAACAGAACGGGACTCATCCCTCCCGGGGCGTTCGGGGACGTCTACACACCCCATGGGTCTAAAGGTATGCTTTTTATGCTCTGTCTGGTGAGTTAAGCACTATTGGTTATCTTTGAGAGATATTTTACTGACTTGATCGTCGGAGTTCCCCCGGGTGGACGAACCACCACCGGAATCTCTTCTTTCTGTTGCAGGTCATTCGAGCTTAATCTATTCTGCCGGTGTTCTCTAGCTGAGTACTTAGTAGGCAGTATGGTCGGAAATTGACACATGCAAAATCTAACTATTAAAATCTGTTGATAATTTATCCATTAATTTGTCTAACATGTTTACCACACACGTTTGATTCCCTATAAAACAATTTGGTGATACAGTGGCAATATCTTGTAATCGATATCCTTCTGAGCTGTCTTTGGACTTTAGAAAACCTTTGTCCTCTCTTGTTCTCTTTTTTTTATTTTTTATTTATTTATTGTCTATCTCTAGCATGATTGATTTTGATCACATTTTAAAAAATACAAATACAAATGATATGTACCCTTTTATACCAATTTTTAAAAAGTTGTGTTTCATGCATATGACAACTCGTCTAGTGTGACAGCTTCTAGGGTTTGTAGTAATTACTGAAAGGTCAATTTGGACAAATGTGAATTCAAATTTATCAAATGATGAAAGAAGATAAACACAAGTTACTATTCAAATGACTCATTTAGATTTAATGTTGATTAGATTTTTTATCATTAGATATAAATACATGAATATCGTGTGCCTTTATTAATGTGAGTGTTAGTGAATATGGTGTATATATATATTAGATGTTGTAATCACGTTTTATCATATTAGAATATTTTCATAAATTTCTTGTTACACACTCTTACCTTATCTATATATAGGCCTCCTTATTATATTGTAAGATACAATTAAATATACACATAACATAATATTCTCTTTCTCTTTCTTAGATATTGTAATATGGTATCATAATTATAGGTTAAACTTTGGTGTTCTTTGTCTTACTGGCGGACGACAACCTTTGTCTTGGCTGCTCATCGGACCTCAGTCCTATCTGTTGTCTCAGCATAGCCGTTAGACCTTCTTCAGCATCATCGGCTTCACTCCGCTGTATCTTCTAACTCCGGCATCTTCGCTATCTCCATTGTCTATAAACCCATCCTTCTATCAAACACATGAAACCCTTTCATCACTATCGTGCTACAGCTACAACTACATCTCTAGCCATCACGCCAACTACAGCTCTGGCCATCGTCGTCGTTTTTCACCATTGCCCACAAACCCATAAGCTCTGGCTATCGTGTTGACTTCTTTTCAGTCCTTCCCTCCGACCATCACACCGGCAGTTTTGGCCCATCGTCGCCGTCAAATTCTTTTTTCTCCAACATTTGACAAAAGGCATATCCTCTATCACACCACTCCCACATTTATTTTCATTGTTTTTATATATTTTTTCCAAATAAAAAAATATTTTAAAAAAAAAAAACAATTCTATTTATATAGCCTCAGAAAATCTCCTTCCTGCTCCGCTCCGCCTTTTCCTCTCTTTTAACCTCAACTAGGTTTCTATTTTCAAATCTATTTGAGTTTGAGGGGTGAGGAGGGGATGGGTTTTATACTTATATCATGGTGAGCATGATTAATACCATGCGAACCACTTAAGTCGTATCCTTGATGAACTCTTTAAGCCGCCCACTTGGAACAATACCTAAGCCATTTCTTGGCGCACTACCTAAGCTGCACCCTTGGCACATCATCCAAGCCGTCCCTGGTGCATATGGTTCCTTTCCGATTGAGACTTTTTCTTTCGGCTTCTTCTTCAACGGTCCGGTATGACCTCACCAAAAACTGTCTTCCGGCATTATCTCTGGTCAGTTTCTACAAAGGTCTAACATAACCATAAACTGTCTCCCAGCATTACCTCCAGCCTTGCTTCTACAATGATCCGACATGACCATAAATTGTCTTCCGGCATTAGCCTCGGCTGCTCCTACAACAGTCCGACATGACTATAAACTGTCTTCCAGTATTATTATTTTTATTTATTTTATTTTTTTCTAGTTTCTCTTTCCAAACTCTAGTTGGCTCTTTGCAACCACCTTGAGTTTGAAAGGGACTGTTAGTCAATATGGTGTGTATATATATATATATATATAAGGAAATTTGGCTATAAACCCCTTTTATGTTCCTTTTATTGTTAAAAGGACTAAGAAAAAAATTATACTTTTAAAACCCCCTCATAATTATAAAATTTTATATAAATGACAAAATTTATTATTTAAATATTTTATCAGACTATTATACCCTCAAGTAAATCTTCCCTAATCACTATCTCAATCTCTCAAGACGCCATGGCTAGGGTTTCAAGATCTGGTATCAAAACCAACGCCGACGACCTCGCATGCCTCTCCGCCACCCTGTTGCCTCCGCCTTCCACCTTCCACGGCATCTACTTCGTAGTCAACGAAAACCGCAGCCGCCACAAATGGCCACCGCTAACCACTCAACGACTTGCTTTGCTTCGCCTTAGATCGGAGTTCGATCTCCTTCTTCGGTTGATTTCTTCGCTACTCGATCACCACCGTTGCCATTTGATCAAATATCCTCACCTGAGATCCATGAGTTGGTCGATTCGCCGAGCCACCGCGATGACCTTGCAGGCCGAATTGAAGAGTAGATACTAGATTATTTTGATATCATTTTTGGAAAGAGCTATTGTGATCCCAACCACATTTTCCTTCATAAACAGTGCTATTGGTGCCATGTACAGCAGAAGGTTCATAGAAGTCAAGAGATTTTCAAGATGATATTGATGATGATGAATGATTATATGAGTTGTGTGAGTTCTGATCTGTTTGAGGTGGAGGACATTGGTGTGATTAGGGTTAGAGTGTAAATGCATATCAATTGGCTTTCTTTTTTTTTTCTTTTATTATTATTATTATTATTTTTTAGATCTAAAATAAAATTTGACTTTGGTTCATTCATTTATGTATTTTATTTTTTTATAACAGTAAAATTTTACTCTGGTTAAAAATATGTTGATTTGCCTAACGATATAAAATTTTACTTCGAATCATAGTAAACTTTACTCTGATTCAGAATAATAAAATTTTACTTTGAATCATAGTAAATTTTAATTTGATTCATAGTAAACTTTACTCTGATTTAGAGTAAATTTACTCTAAATCAGAGTAAAGTTTAATATGATTCAAAGTAAAATTTTACTTTGAAATACACTGTGAGGATAACTTAATAGGAGAACTAATAGATATGAGGGTAATATAGTAAAAGAAATAAGTTTTAAAATATTAGGGGGCTTTGAATATAGCGACCCCGGTCTTTTCCATTTGGTTGTTACATCCGGACTTAGGTTCCGTAGATCCTGTTGTTATATAATTGTTGTTGTCGTCCTTTAATTTCTTATTTCTGAGTTATGGGATGCATTGAGCAGGTTTGTTACAGGTTGGTAGTGTTTGGGAGCAAAGGGTTGCTGCCTAGAATTTTCACCCTTTGCTCGAGCGAACAGTTAGTCGCTCGAGCGAGCTCTTTGTTTTTGGTCCGTCGCTCGAGCCAGGGTTTCTTCGCTCGAGCGAGAGACTGCGTCTAGGTATAGACCTGAGAGCTGTGTTTCTTGGCTCGATCGAGCTCTTCTTCGCTCGAGCGAGCTCGTTTGTTCATCGCTCGAGCGAGCGTTCCGTCTCTCGAGCGTGCGTCTGGTTGCAGACCTGAGGGTTTGAGTTGTTGGCTCGAGCGAGCAGTTTGTCGCTCGAGCGAGCTTCTGGGTTGTTGGCTCGAGCGAGACCTTTTTGGCTCGAGCAAGGGTTTTCTGTGTCTGGTCGCTCGAGCGACCAAGTCTTCGCTCGAACGAGCCTGTTTTATTTAAATACGCAGCAGCGGTTTTTAAACATCTTTTTTCATCCTCTTTTGTTTTAAAAACCGTAGGTCCGTGTTTTCTCTCCCTCTACACACCTTCTCTCTTAGGTTTGATCTACTTAGAGTGTATTTCTACCCTAGGTCCTTTGTTAAAAAGATAGAGTGGGTCGAGGGCTTCACTTTAATCTAAACAATCTTGGATTTGGAGCACATTGGGTTTTCGCCTTCTTCTCCATTTGAGTTGTTCACTTCGAGGTAGGGATTTCCTACTCCATATTATAGGTTTTGTCCTAAGTTTTGGTATTTTTGATATGTTGGTGTCGTTTGGTAATTTTGGAAAAATTAGGGTTTGAACTTTAATTTGAAAAGGGAGTTTTCCATCTATTAAACAACATATGTTTGTGTGTTAAATTAAGATAACTGAACCTTAGGGTTGATTTTGAGAAAAGAGGAAAAAGCCCTAATCGTTGTAATAAAATTAATTCGTATAATTAATTTTTGGGAAAATGTGGAATTTGGTTTAATTCATGAAATTGAGAAGTTATGAGATTATATTTGTTGATACATTTATTTCCTGTTTAGAAATAACTGTTTTGGACTATCGGTGGAGGATAGTTGTGATTATTGTAGACTTTGCATGTTGATTAGGAAAAACTGAAACTAATCACATTGATTGAGTCATTAGATATGATAGTTGAATTAATACAGCAAATCTGTGTATTGATTGAATATTGTGTATGACAAGTGTTTAATACATTGCATATGCATATTGTTTGGGAGGAGATAGGGGATGTACTCCATGGTTTGAGGGAAGATAGGGGATGGACTCTCAAACCGGTTTAGGAGGAGAAAGGGGATGGACTCCATTAGTACAGCAAATCTGTGTACTTATTGATGTATGGAAGTGTATTAGTACAGCATATATGTGTACTTATCGATTTATAGAAGTGTTTTGGTTTGAACTTTAGTTTCACTTAAATTGTGGATATTGGAAGGATTGTTAATCTGAGATGTAGTCTCATTATATTGTTTGGCCAGGTTCTGAGCCACGTTTGTATAAATGGAAAGTTGAATAATAATGGAAAGCGAAACATGTCATGGACATTATTGTCATGAAACTGTCAAGTGATAAAATGGATTTAACAGTGTTAACCATCTATCGAATGCTATTGCTTTAGTCAATTCTTATATTTGGTTTAGTATATTTCTGCTGGGCTGTGACTCACCCTATACGGGAACATCATTTTCAGGGTCAGGTGATATGCTACCTCCAAGGACTTAGCTTGGAAGGATTTGGAGTTGAAGACTCTGTTTAGATTAGTTGTTATTTTGTTTTAGTTTGATATTACATGTAAACTCAAGCCAATGGCTTAATGTGTAATTGAGTTAGTACTCAGACTTTTGTGTCCAAGTGTTGGCTTGGAAAGCTGTAAGCCCGTAGGGCATTTATTTTCGATGTTATATGTAATGTCTGTTAATAAGAATACTCTGATGAATGGAATAATGTTTTGTTTTCTTTTACCAATGCATGTCAATATTGTATATATTATGGGTTTATTTTGAGGGCGTTACATTGAAAGTACCTATATAATTCTTGTCCTTTTGAAAGATAAATTAGACAGTGAGGGTCTATCACCAAATCCCCCATATATATATATATATATATATATATATATTATATTCACTAATATATTAGATGTTGTAATTAGGTTTTATTATATTAGAAATTTTCAAAACTTTCTTGTTACCCACTCTTGCCTATATATAGGCCTCTTTATTGTATTGTAAGAGACACAATGTTAAATATACACATAATATAATATTCTCTTTCACTCTCTCTTACATATCGTAACAGTGAGACTCATTCCTTCACTTATTGTCACTACAAAAAATTAAGGTTTTAGAAATCAAAATTTAGAGACAAAATTATTTTTTAGGGACCAAATAATTTTGTTGCGAAAAATGTCGTTATTATATTTTTAGCAACAAAAATTAGACATTAGTGACGAATTATTATCCTTTTGGACCAAATTTTTTGTCTCAAAAAATAAACTATTTTGAGACCAAATTATTTTGTCCCTAAAAGTCTATTTATTAGTGACATTTTCAAAATTTTGTCGCTAAAAACCTTATTTTTTACTTTTTTGGACGATCTTTTAGCGACTATTCTCATGAGGATGGAAATTGGTCTCTAAATGTCTTTTGTAATAAAATTTTTACTTTTAGAGACCAAAACATCTGGTGTCTACAACTCTTACATGTTGTAGTGTGTAATAAGAAAATTAACTTTAAAAAATGGAAGGGATTTGTGAATGAAATAAAAAGTAATTTTTTATTGATTTTTTACAAATTACTTCCATTTCTTTTCTTCTTCTTTTTTTTCGGTTTGTGTGTGTGTGTGTGTGTGTGTGTGTGTGTGGGTGTGTGTCCATCTTCTAAAATTTCCATAAATTCAACATCTCAACGCAATTTTAGTGATCCAAAGCCTATAGTTAATTTGAATGTTAATTAGTGATGTATCTAGCTTAATCGGTGTGTGTATGAAAGAGTGGAATCACCTAAGCCTTGTAAAGGACTAAATTACACACACACAAAAATAAACCTTCAAAAAATTTATTGAAGAAAAAATATGAATGAAATACTTGGTTGACTGAAATATAAATTCTTTGAGTATTAGCTAAAAAGGCAACAATTAATCCAATTTCGTTCATTGCTTGACTTTTTAAGAGCAATGATTATTATTATTTTTTTCTTGATCGGCAAAAGAAATAGTAGGTGATTAACTTGTATATACATATACTGGGGTGTGACCTAATGGTCTAATAGTCACACTTTAAGACGTGGTTAGTAGGACGTCACGGATTTGAGCTAATATAATAGTGATGAACTCTTCAATTGTAATCTAATTATACTAACATACTAACGTTATCTTTAACAAAGAAAAAGAAAAAAAAAAAAAAACTTGTATATACAATTGAAGGATCGTAACCAATAGATATAGTTGTGAAAGATGCAAATATCAAGGTGCGGCAAGCACATCCAAATATCAGGTTATCCAAAAAAAAAAAAAACTAGTATTGTTTGCACTTACTGGTAATTACTCAAAGATCCCTTCCTATCCCATATTGAAATCGTTGTATATATATGTACATATTTTTTTTCATATCTCTCTCTTCTTTTTTTTTTTAATAATTACATTTAATTATTTGTTGCCATTGTTATTGCATTTTGTTATGAAGAGTTATTTTATTTATTTACTTTTTAGAACGACTTTTTAGTGATGACTCTCATGGTGACAAGCGATGACAAGAATTGGTCTCTTAATAGTTTTTACAATAAAATTTTCAATTCTAAAGACAAAAAATTTTTTATCCCTAAAATGTTTATTTGTTGTAGTGAGCCCTACAGAATATAAAACATAAATCTAATTGTGTGATATGTGTTGTGCTAAAATAACACATGAATCATGATATAACATGAGAGGGTGATTTGTATCAAAATAGTAGGCCGGACTAAACTAGCATGGGCCCAGTTTTGGGCCTGAAAAAAGTCTGATCGACTTGATGAGTTTGGGCTGCACAATGTCAACTAGGCAAACGGACAAACATTGCAAGAATGTCAACCAAGCAAACGATGCAAAAATGTCAACCGGACAACCGGAGCTCGGTTGTTGACCTAGTTGAGAAGACCGTTATGCCTTCGACCGGCCTACGTAGATCTTTGACCAAAATGAAGAATTTAATGGATGGTCGAACTGGACAAGCTTTGCATGGTCTTGATGTTAGTTTTAGCTGGGTGGTCTTATCTGGAGTTAGTAATATGACAAATGTAATTACATAATTGATGTGTTACCGAGCAATGGATTTGTTTAGCTCGGTTGCCGGCCTAAGACTTAGGTCGTTTCACTAGACTTTGGTGATAAGGGCGTTACAGGGTAAGTCTTAAGAAGATAACTCCTAGTGAGATTCTAGGAAAGAGAATTAGAGTCTTAATAGAAGTCTACCATGCGGAATATATAAAAACTCAGGGCCAACCTAAAACATGGTGATGCAATTTCACTCGTTGAATACTTGAGAGCTTTCTCTGTGTTAAGCCTGCGAGTTGACTTAGGCATCGAAGGGATTGATTTTTCAGCACACACTCGCTAGATAGCTCACCGAAATTATTTTGTAAGCTATACGACACCGTTTGAGGAATTTTACGCTTGATCAGAAAGAGTACACATACAAGATATTTTTCGCGCTCATACATAACACAATGCTATTTTATACTATACCTTTGTCTAGTTAATTTATTTTTTATAATAAAAGTTACGTCTATTCTATTATAATTGGAGTTTAATTTTATCATTAATGTATTAGGACATTCTCACTCACCTATCTATTGAAATACTCACATATTCTCACTATTTTATGAATAAAAGTTAAAATTATCAAATTCTATTTACTTTGTAACTTCAACTTAAATTAAAAATTAGTGAATGGTGAAAAATATAAAAGAGACTATGCTCAGTGTATTTGTTTATTTTAACACAGTAAATATTACATAGTGGAGCATCTTATAACAAATCTGTATAAACTGCACTTTTGTTGTGCTAAAATAGCACACAAAATACTATACAAATGGAGATACTTTCAAATAAGGTTCTATATTGACAAAGCGTCCAGCTTATCTCATATTTGAGATAAAGATTGACCGTTTAGTCCGGTCCATGAGCTTATTTTTGGGCCTTATTTTGATAATTCGAACAATTGAATGTGTAGAACTCGTTGAGTAATATATCTTTATAAAATATTACGTTGATCAGATATCGATAACTATTTGATCGGATCAGATTTGTATAAAAAAAATGGACAGTAAAAAAATAAACGGTTGACATAAATTTGATACGATCAAATAGCTATCGATATCTGATCAACGTCATTTTTTTTTATAGAGATATAGTACTCGACGAGTTTTACACATTGACCGGTTTGAATTATCAAAACGGGGCAAAAAAATGGGCTCATAGGCAGTGGCATAGTCAGGAATTCAGTGAAGAGAGAGCACAAATTAATGACAACATTAATTTTTTTTTTTTTTTCATAATTAACAACAATGAGATATTGCTAAACTTAAATATTAAGAGTTCATTTGGATAAAAGTGAATTTTAAATGAAAGGATTTGAGATTAAATTTTATACAAATATTAGGGAGTAACTATTTTATAGGTAGATTGGAAAATTAAAAAGAAAATAAATTGAGATAGAAATGATATATTTTAGTAGAGAAATTCTATAAAACATACTGCAAAAAAATGTCTATCATATGTCGCAATTATGATTTTCGTGGTCTTTAGTTATAACACATTATAGTGTTAGACATAATTTAGTTATAACTTCTTGTGATTGTTATTTTAGTTATGACTATATATCAAGTAATAGTTAGTTATAACTCATTCTGATATTAGTTATGACATATTGTAAATTTTTTTTTTTTAAAATGAAGATGTATTGCTTGATTATAATTTATATAGTGGTCATTTTAGTTATAAATGAAAAGAAACACATGGAGGATAAACCCCAAATGGAGGATAAACTCTATAGGTCAAATGTAACTAATAATTCAATAAATTTCATATCTTCATTGAAATTAATTATATTTGTATGTCAATAATGATAGACATCACTATTATATTAAAATTTTTGTAGATAATAATATGACTTATTATAATCTTTTTATTTTCAATCAAAAAAATCATTATTGTTCTTATAATTTTAAAAATATCATTAACATTTCACTTTAAATAATATTTTTATAAATTTTTTGATTTAAAATATTTTCTTTATGTTTAAAAAAAAAAAATCTCAAAACCCAGAGGGGCACGTCTCTTGGGCCATATATGCCTCTGCTGCTGCCCATAGACCGGATTAAACGGTCCAATCTTAGGCCAAATTTGGCATACACAAAATAATACATCTTTTTATCTTTTTATCTTTTTTTCATCACATCACTCTCTACTTTTTTACTCATCTTTTTATAAAAAGACAAAAAATACAACTATTTAAGTTATTCCAAACAATCCCTCTCAAAAATAAAACAAGTTGGACCTTGACAAATCTCAAAAAATATTAATTTTTTAGGCCAAAAGATAAGATGAGTCAGGCCCGATCAAATGAAAAAAATATTTAACCCAACACGGTATGACAGTGATGATGGATAATTCTCGTTATGAAATGGCTTATCAATCTTGTCACTATAATTAAACCAATAGTTTAAATCTGTTTGAATTTAAGCCTTGTTTTAATAGTAGGTTTACTTTTCTTTTTTTTTATTATTTAAATTTTGATAAGTTCCACAGCTAAGCACAAAATGACAAAAATTATAATAAATTTAACATTATTTCGCGGGCATTGATCATGTGTAATCTCTTGATGACATAGATAAGTAGTCTCTTTTTTATAATTCAACGAATAGCTACTGATTAATTAGCAGTCTTTCAATAATATTATATGTATTAATTAATATATATATTAATAGATAATGTTGTATCATTTATATAATTTTAAATATTTGTAATTTGTATAATAAATGTGGTCAATAATAATATTATAACACTAGTAAGTACACTAATGTGTACATTAATTGGTGCATGTAACACCACCGTTTTACTTTTATAGTTTTTTCTTCGGCGATATGGTTACAATCTCCTTGTTGCTAAGTGAACTTTTTAGTCAAAAAGTTAAAAAATTATTAAAAAAGTCAAAAAAGCTAACAACTTATATAAAAAAGTCAAAGATTCTCTTTTCTCTCTACTTTTTACACATCTTTTTATAAAAAATAAAAAGTCATTCCAAACATATTAATTTTTTTAAAATTATATTTAAGTTAAAAAATTAAAAAATTACTAAAAAAAAAAAGAGAAGAAAAGAGTGTGTTCTTAAACTAGGGCTCCGTGTACAAAATAAAGCACATGCAGTGCATTCAATTTGCCAGCCTTCTGAAAAAATTGCCAATTGAGCTTAGCTGAATGGGCCAACTATGTAATAAAACGTGAAATCAGCCTTGATTATGGCGGTGGTTGGCAAGTTAGGTTTGGGAGATTTTTTTGGTTAAAATTTATAAAATATAAAAATAAAATAGATTCAAATAATTAATAAGATAAAATATCACATTAAATTTATAATCGTTTTATTTATTTTTTTTACAAATATTACATCTAATTTAAAAAAATCTAATCATATTTCCAGACACAAATATTTTAACCTATTAAAATAACTAAAAATTAAAATAAAATAGTCAATTTTCCAAACCTGGCCTACATCAAGTATATTTGAATTATAAAAGAAATGTGGGCCTCACTACCTTAATTTCCCTATCTTCATGTGATTCATGCCAGTAATTGAGGAGTTGGTTTTGCATAAATAACTCAAGTATGTTTGAGTTATAAAAGAAATGTGGGCCTCACTGCCTTAATTTCCCGAGCAAGGATCTCTAGAGTAAAATTTTCCTAAAGTTTCCTAGAGTACTATATTGTATGGTTGAGATTTACTGGCAAGTCACATCAGAAAAATTAATGTGACTTGCCAGTAAATTTTAACCACACAATGTAGCACTCTAAGAAACTTTAAGAAAAAATCACTCTAGAGGATCCAATTCTAATTTCCCTGTCTTCATGTGATTCATGCGAGTAACTGAAGAGTTGGTTTTGCATAAATAACACAATTCTTAGGTGGGTTTGGTTTAGTTTTAGAATTATGATTTTAGCGTGGCAAAAATGCTAGAGGCCCCAAACATTCTACCAAAAGTTTTATCAAATGTCTCACATGGGTGTGGGACCCACATGGGACCCACATTGTATGGGTCCCACACCCATGTGAGACATTTGGTAAAACTTTTGGTAGAATATTTGGGGTCTCTAGCATTACTCTTAGCGTGGAGTTGTAATTTAAATATGGAGTTGTGAGTTGAGTTTTGAAAGAAAAAATTTGTTTAGTTATGTATTTTGAAAAGAGTTTTGAGTTTTGAATAGAGTTTTGAGTTGTATTTTGAGTTTTTAAGTTTTTGAATTTTGAGTTGTATTTTAAAAAATTTTAGATTTATTATTTTAAAATATTTAAAAATATTTAAGAAAATTTTATTTTTTATTTTAAATATATAATTTTTATTTAAATTTTTTTAATTTTAAATATTTTATTTAATTTTGTAAATATTTTAATTTTTTAATATTTTAAACTTATTAATATACAACTCCATACTCAAATCGTAACCAAGCACATAACTCAAAAACTCATAACCAAACTATTTTCAAAACTCTATTATAAAAAAAAAAATTAATTTTTTTTTTTAATTTTGTTCTTTAAAATTATTTTTTATTTTATATTTTTTTGAGAAATTTTTTTTTTTTCAAAAAATATTTTGTTTATTTTTATTTTTGAAGAATTTTTTTTATCTTTTCAAAAAATAACTTTTTTTATTTTTTTAAGTATTGGTCAAATAATTTGTTATGATGTAAAAATATAGAGTGATCCAATTTTTTTTTTTTCAAATTTAAAAAAATTAAATATTTAAAAAAAATCAAATTTTAAAAAAAATATATATTTATCCAATAAAATAAAGTATTTAAAATAAAACATATTTACAGTAAAAAATTAAAATTTTATAAATTTTTAAATATTTACAAAATATATTTTAAAAAAATATAGCACACAAATGTATGAAATACAGTATACATTAAAATATAAAATATTTACCCTAAAAAAATAAATTAAGAAATTTTTTAAATATTTTTAAAAAATAAATCCAAAAAATTTCAAAATACAATCTAAAACTCAAATTTTTTTTCAAAACTTATAACCAAAGACATTTTCTCTTTCAGAACTCAATTGAAAACTCATAACTCAAAATACAACTCTACACTCAAATCATAATTCTAAAAAACGAAATAAAATAAATATTTTTTTTTTAAATTTTTTTTAAAATAGAGTTTTGAAAAAAGTTTAGTTTTGAGTTTTAAAAAGAGTTCTGAATTGAATTTTGAATCGTGTGTTTGGTTATGAGTTTTGAAAATAATTTTTAAATTGAGTTTTGAGTAGTTTTGAGTTATATGTTTAGTTATAAATTTTGAAATTTTTTGATTGTAATCACAATTCTAAAACTAAACCACACGTATGCACTTTTTAAATATTTTATTTAGCACCCTTCCCAAACTTAACAATTTAACAACGACTTTTAGTGGATTACTTGAAGTAAAGGTCAATACCATCTCTTTAATTCACCAATGGAGTCTCTTATTATCCTTACCATCTCTTTAATTCACCAATGGGGTCTCTTATTATCCTTTTTTATTTTAGGGATTAGTGTAGTTGAGGCAATACCTAACAAGTTATTTGTAATTAAGTCCATTTCATGTTTGAAATTTTGGTGAACTAATTAGATTTAGAACTAATTATGAAAACAATCAAGCCCTTTTTTGTGTGTGCATGTAACATGGTTATAATCATTATTGTGAATCATGTTCTCACATGAGAGTAATTATAAGCATGTGAGAACATGTTTGAATTCTCGAGTGTTTTCTTTCATCTTTTTGGTTTTTAATTTGCAATAGATTTATTATCTTTAATATTTTTTTTGGATAAATTACAAATACACCTTCTGAAATTTGCTTAAAATACAAATTGTCCCATGTGATTTGAAAATTTACAAATACCTCACTGTAAGAATTTTTTATTTAACAGAATTAATTAAAAAAGTAAAATTTCTAACTGTTCACCTATACAATAATAAAATTATCTGAATTATTAATTAAAATAAAATTTTAACATTATTAAAAATTGTTAATTACCTTGATAATTTATTAATAAAATGACCTATTTGTTATGAAATTAAAAACCTTAAAGGGGCATAATGTAATTTCTAGAACTATAGGAATAATTTGTAATTTAAATAAAATTTAGGGAGTGTGTTTTAATTTACCCATATTTTTTTATGAAAATTAATTATTCATGCCGACTATTTTGGTCATAACATGTGAATCCAAGTCGGTCACGTAATATATATCATATATATTCCGCGTGAAATAATTGCAATACCTAATCTATGTTGTCAATTATCATTCCCTACCAAGCAGTGTCATATAAAATAAATGTAAATCAATGTATTTTATTATTAAATATGTTATTAAATTACGCTGTGATGTAGAAAAGATGTCACATTCATCTGCAAGAAAATTTTGTTATGATTTTAGTAATTTTAATATTTTTCCTTCTCTTTCTTGCGCGGTTAGGTTACCTTTGCCATTATTCAGTGATCAAATGTAGTTACAACTATGGTTGGTTGAGTCGGTTCAAAAAAAAAACTATGGTTGGTTGAGTAGATGACATATTCAGTGATTTTTCTACCTCTTGCAAAATATCACAAACTAAGCAAATATTTTCTGGCCAAAAGTAATGTCATATAAATAGGTTTTTTTCTCAGATTTTATGCATCCACACTAGATAAATACACGTGGGACATAATAATAACAAAAAAATAAGTAAATTATGGTACTTATGTAAATTATCATGGCAACATATAAGAGTTTTAGAGACCAAATATTTTGATCTCTAAAAGTGAAAATTTTGTTGGAAAAGACATTTAGGGACCAATTTCCATCGTCATGAGGATAGTCGCTAAAAGGTCGTCTTGAAAAGTCAAAACTAAGGCATTTAGCGACAAAATTTTACAAATGTCATTAATAAATAGACTTTTAGGGACAAAATAGTTTGGTCTCAAAATAGTTTATTTTTTGAGACAAAAAATTTGGTCCCAAAAAGATAATAATTCAGCTAATGTCTAATTTTTATTATTAAAAATATAATAACGACACTTTTCGCAACAAAATTATTTAGTCCCTAAAAAATAATTTTGTCCATAAATTTTAGTCTCTAAAACCTTAATTGTTTTGTAGTGTATGTATAACATGCATAACTTATGCAAATTATGGCACTTGCATTTTATTTTCTTCCATTCAAAGTAAGAAATAAGAATTGATTTGATCGATATTACATCATATCTATCTGCTAATTTTTAAATCCATCAATTTCAGTACTTGTGAATCAAATTCACTAGATTGTGAGTTAACAATAGGGGTGTAATTTTGGCCCGGCCCATGTGGGGCCTTGTGGGCTCCCGCCAAAAATTAGGCCGGGTCGGGCCGCGGGCCAAAAAACTAGGCTCAGGCCCAAGCCCAGGCCTAGGGGTATTCGGGCTTTGGGCGAGCCAGTGGGTCGGGCCCCTAGGCTTGGGCTTTGGGCGGGCCTAAATAATTTTTTAAATTTTTTTTAATTTTTTCTATCAAAATTTTATTATTTTCCATTAAAAATAATACTGGGTCTTGGGTGGCCGGCCAGGCCAGGCCTTTGAGCGGGCCTTGAGCGGGCCGATGGGCCCATATGGGCGGGGCGGGCTGGGCTTCAAAACGATGGCCCAAGCCTTGGCCTAAGGCCTCGGGCTGGGCTTGGGCTTGGGCCTAAACGGGCCTTAACGGGACGGGCCCACCTCAGGCCGCCCGCGAGCCACAGGCCAAAATTACACCCCTAGTTAACAAGAGCATATGAAAATCTCAAGGGTTGTTTGCGTGGTCAAGGCTGTGTGCCCTCTTTAAGGTTTTAAGTTAGAAAATTTCAAGTTGCAAACTTCTTTTTGGGATCGATCCATATAGAGTTTTTTTCTAGCTTTAAATGACCTCCGCTAGTAGACAGCATGATTGGTCCTTTGTTTAGTTAGTCCATTAGACTAGATACCGAGTTATCAAAAACTAATAGCACGTAGAATACAGTAAAAATATTCCAAATTTATAAATCTTACAAGAGATATGGAAGATGAATGTCATGTTATTATTATTATTATTTTTAATTAACAAAGCATTAGAAGAAATCCATTATTTTATTTTATTTTTAGATGGTGGAAGAAATCCATTATTAATAATATATTTGGATGAAGATTAAGATGCATGACAAAACTTACATATAATCTTTGTTGGATTTTTGAAAGTGACACTATACGCACGAGGCTCATTGCGTGGTTGCGGTGGTATCAAATAAATGGGAACATGATAATATACAAAGTCTTGAAGGGGTAGAATAAAAATGGATCAAATCTAAGTTTTGGGTCAGTCCAATCCACCAAGCCAAACCCAAGAGGGCCAGACAAGTATAAGGGTCAGTCCATTGAGCCCATTTCCATGAAGAATGATCTTCTCAAGTCCTCAAGCACTTGGGCCTAACATGCAGTGGAAATGCCAGCCCAAGCCGTGATGCTAGACTGGGCCGAGCTGTTGGATCTAATTCATAACACCGAACTGATAGGCTAAACCCATCATTAGTGGGCTCAGCCCACACAGAGATATCTAAATGAGCCAGCCCATCTTTATAAACAATCCTATAGAAGGCCGAGCCAAGGCACATCAGTACCGAGCTGAGAGAACCTCACAGAGAAAAGTGGAAGCTATGAACAAATGTATGTGCAAGCTGCCACCTCAGCTAGTCCCCCTTCATAGAATCACAGAAATAGTTAGATAGAGGGAATGTGATCTGTTATATGCATGGTTACAATGAACACATGTATCAATGCTAACTACCTTGTGGTCCTCCACCTTGAGTAATGTTAAAGAAAGTCTTGAGGCACTAAAGCTCCATGAAACCATCTTGGGCAACAAGAAAAGTCTTCTATATAAGCCTCACTCTCTTCACATTGAAGATAACTTAATGGAACTTAACTTAACACAACTTGATTCAATATATATAAACTCAAACACTCTTTTTTTTTCCTCTCTCTACACCTATATGGAGCTTTTCATCTTCTTTAATCACTCATTCCCATGCCGGAGGGGTTTTTCTGCCAACCTCGGCCACACAGTTCTGACGGTGTTCTGTGTTATAGGTCCCCAGTTTCTAGATAATCAAGTCTAGCTGCGGAGCTCCGATTCACTTTCATATAATGTGGGATTTAGTACACATAATTAGTGCGGTGAGCGTGGATTCTTCATTTATGAGCTCTACATCTGATTCCAGCAATGGAAACTGAGGACATTCCTTCCTTTACATCAACTCCATCGACGGAGAAGACGAAGGACAAAGGCCTGGTACTGCCAACAATTCTAGAGGAATAGACCGAAAATAATAATCGGACTCTAGATTCTGTTGAGCATCGCCAGCCTTTTGTTGGTGGCTCCTACTATAATTTCATATTGAAAAAGGATTATAGAGATCATATTATCGATTCCATGGAGATGGAGATATAAGAACTGAATGCACAACTTAAAAAGATGATGGGCGACCCGATGGAGAAGAGGACTGACGCAGAACCTTCTCATCCAGAGGAGTCTATCTCTGGAACCACTGGCGAAGGATAGCTCTATAAATGGCTCTGGGCAGCGAAGTCAGCCAATTCCGGTACACAGTGAAGCAGCGAGCAGCCACAAACATGGTTCACGTCAAAAGAAGGTAAAAATATAGAAAATGGTCAGGCAACGTACGGAGTATCCACTTTGTCCCCAAGATCTGTGTACTTGGTTGATCAGGAACAAAGAAAATGAACATTGGGAATGAGATGCACAACATCTCGATCACACTATTCATCAGAGGGAGCACCAAGCACTGGATTAGCTCGTCTATTCTCTTTTCTCTCTAAACATTGAAGCCTTGGAACTTCCTAAGAATTCACCCCGCCGAAGTTCACACCACATGATGGGAATTCAGATCTACTCACACACATCAGCCACTACCGGCAGATGATGTCTCTGTGGAACCGAAACGATGCACTCATGTGCAAGGTCTTTCTGTACAGCTTAGGAGAATCCAAACTCTGATGGTTCGATCACCTCCCTACTGGATCGATCTATGACTAGAAATAGATCTTGAAGGAATTTCTAGCTAGATTCATTTCCAACACCAAAATCTCGAAGGAGTTAGACACCTTGTTTAGCCTCCGAAAGGAAAAGAAGGAAACATTACGCAATTATGCAAGGAGGTACTGGGGAGAGTATAATGAATTAGAGAAGAACGTTTGCAGCGAGCAGATAACAGTGATGTCTTTCAAACACGGTTTGCATCTAGAAGTAAATTGAGATAGTGTTTACTAAGTGCCGAGCCACTACCCTAAAGGATTTACAAGCTAGGATTGAGCAGTACGCTTGTCTTGAAGATGATCAAATTCCTATTGAAGTGGCATCGGTTGAGCAGCCGAACCGCGGGGACCGATAAAGAGTGGATTGGAGAAAACCCCATGAAGTTGTAGAAAATGAGGTAGACAAATCTAAGTTCCATGAAGCGAATCCATATCAGATTAAAACGGTTCAAGAGATAGAAATATCGAAGAAGGCCAAGGAACTTCAGAAATTGGCTGGATGGCGCCAGTGCTGAACCGACTTATTAGCAGATCCTCAGACTGAATGAAGCCTTTTTTTTCTAACTTCTAAAAAAAAATGCATCATTTAAATGGGGACCTGAGTGCACCGAGGCACTGTAGGATCTTAAGAAGTACCTCAGTTCACCACCTCTCATTTCCACTCCAAAACCAAGGAAAGCACTATACCTGTATTTGGCAGTTTCAGATCATGCAGTAAGCGCGGTATTGATTCACAATGTGGAAAAGGAACAGAGATCGGTATACTACATTAACAAGATTCTTTTGGATACCGAGATGCAATATCTACCACTCAAAAAGTTAGTTTATACTCTGCTCATCGCATCAAGGAAACTTCAACACTACTTTTAGGGCCATATCATCAACGTCCTTATTGAGTTCCTCCTCAGATCTGTCTTTAGCCAAGCCAACTTCTCAAGTCGAATGGCAAAATGGGTGGTTGAGCTTGGCGAATTTGACATTCGGTATTAGTTCAGAACAGCAATTAAGGCCTAGGTCTTAACGAATTTTGTCACCGAATTCGCCTCCCACCTCGAGCATCGTATATCCGAACACCAGCTCGATACTGATGCCACGCACCAGTAAGCTGGGAAAACAAAGTGCTTCAGAAGCATGGAAACTCTTCGTTGGAGACATTTGAAAACTTTACGTTAACAGATCATCTAGTAATTGATGCTTGGGACGGGGGTGGTATTAATCTCTCTAAAAGGATTCGTTTACGAACAAACTCTGAAGCTTTGACGGAAAATCTCTAACAACGAAGCGGAATACAAAGGACTACTAGCTGGTCTACGCAGTGCTAAGTACTTCAACATAGACGAGCTCCTAGTTTTAAGCGATTCTCAGCTAATTATCAAGAAACTTACTGGGATCTACGAAGCAAGATATGACCGAATGGCCATGTATATAGACAAGGCTATAGGTTTGATCAAGAAATTTCAGTCTATACGAGTAGAACGAATCAATTGAGACAAAAACAACCATACTAATTCCCTAGACTGTCTCGGCTCATCAATGGACACCAAAGATGCCAGAAAGATTTGGGTAAAGTTTGTGCCATAACTAAGAATTACGTTTTAGGATCCAGTCTTCTGTACTAACTTAGGACCGAGCAAGATGGACCCAATACTTGTTTTTCTGAGATTTGGCACTCTTCCCCGAAAACAAGAAAGAGGTTAACAAAGTTCAACATCAATTAGCTTGATTTTGGATCTCACCATTTGAGAAACTATACCGACGCTCGTACCTTAGCCCCTATTTACTATGTATGCATCCAAATCTAGTCGAGAATGTTCTCTACAAAACTCACGCCGGGATTTGTAGAAGCTATGTTGGTGGAAGGTCGTTGGTGCACCGTGCCCTAACCCATGGGTACTGGTGGCCATAGACGTAGAAAGACGCATAGTAGTACGTCCAGAAATGTGACAAATGCTAGAGGTTCGCTCCTCTAATCCATCAGCCAGCCAAAGCTCTCACCCCGCTCACCAGTCCTTGGTCATTCGCTCAATGGGGCTTGGATATCGTCGGGCTTCTAGCACGGGTGGCACAGGGGACTAGGACCAAAAAATTCTTCATCGTTGCAACCGACTATTTCATCAAGTGTATGAAAGTGGAAGCATTGGCAAGTATCAAGGAAGTAGACACAAAGCGGTTTGTTATAAAGAATGTCGTGGTTTGTTTCAGTATCCAAGGGTACTGATTGTAGACAATGGAACATAGTTTGACGAGAAAACTTTCAAGAAGTTCTGTGCTGATCTCAAGATCGAATATCGGAACTCCTCTCTGGGCTATCCATAGAGCAATGGGCTGGCAAAGTCGTCAAACACGATTATCATTAATGGCGTGAAGAAACGGCTTAAAAGTGCAAAAGGGAAATGGGTTGAAGAGTTACCCCATGTGTTGTGGGCTTACCGAACGACGGTACAACGCTCAACCGGGAAAACTCCCTATTTCTTGACCTATGAAATAGAGGCTGTTATTTCGTTGGAAGTTGGTCTCCCAACCATCCGATCAAAACTATTTGAAGATGCAAGTAACAAAGAAGCCAACGCTCAAGCACTGGATATAGCAGAAACCGAAGAGAAGTATCATTGATCAGCCTTGTAGCCTATCAGCAGTAGCTTATCAAGAGTTTCAACAAGAAGGTCCTCCTAAGACAGTTTACACCTGACGAATTGGTTCTGAGAAACATTATGGACCATAAAAGGGTTCATGGTGAAAGAAAGTTATGTCCCAACTGGGCGGGGCCCTACAAGGTTAGAGTCATTGCTAGAAATAGATCATATTTTCTGGAAGATCTCAAGGGCAAAGCTATACCCCAGCCCTAGAAAATAGAAAATCTCAAGAAGTATTATAAGTAATCCGTCTTCCTAAATATCTACCAAAATGTAAAGACATTTCTCTTTTGATTAATGGAAAAAGTCTGTCTACTTCCTTGAACTATTGTTTCCAATACCTGTACAACCTTAAGGCTAGAACCGATTGATAATCAACATAGGCCTTTAAAATCCAAGTTCTAAAGCATAGTTCAAACTAAAGGTGGTTTGGACAAAGGCAAAGTTAGCAATAACTCTTGAAATAAGCTTCATTAGGAATGAACGGATTTTTAGCAAAGTCAAGGAATGACTTTCAGAATTAGCTTTGGTTTTAATCGAACGGAATTAGCTTCAGAACAACCGAACGCAGTTATGTTTGGTTTGCACTCAAACATGCTAAGTGGAATTGCTTGGTGGAATTATGTTTGACAACTAAATAGAACTTAGCTAAGTGGAATTGCTTGGTAGAAACCACAGTAACAAATTAGCTTCGGGACGACCGAACGGAATTAGCTTCGAAACAACCGAATGCATTTATGTTTGGTTTGTACTCAAACATGCCAAGTGGAATTGCTTGGTGGAATTATGTTTAGAAACCAAACGGAACTTAGCCAAGTGGAATTGCTTGGTGGAAACTGCACTAACAAATTTTTTGAACATGATTATTTCTTTTCTTAAAATCACATGATTTACAACGTCACAAATGACTTTCTTTTAAGTACAACTACATCAAAATTCAACACTTCAGTTCTGCATCATGCAAACAGAGTTGGAACAGAATCGAATAATTCTTTCAGGAGCAAACTTCTAGCACAAGCCTTACTCAGCTCCAAGTGGAGGCAAACAATTGAGTAAAACACTTCTTTGTGACTTTGTTACATCCAAGCATAATCATGTAGCACATCGGATAACCAGGCCGAGCTCCAGTGCATCAAAAAAAAAAAAATGTAAAACCTAAAATTGTCCCAAGGATCACTTCAACTTTCATCAGAAGGAGGAATCTCATAAGCTAGGTCCACAGCTTTGTCCAAATCATCATTGAGGGAAAAAGCATAATGTCACGACCCAAACCCGCCCCTATGGGTTTAGCACCGTAACCGGCCAGTAATCCGTGATTACCGAAGGCCTGCTTAACAGTAAAGACAGTAATACAGAGTACAGGAGCTGGCGGAAGCCAAAACAGTAATAAAAGATGTCCAATGAACTATGGCAGTCTGTATGCAAAAAGACTTTTCTGTAACATATTCACATTCATAAGGAAAACATATATACACCAAATGTACAACATTCAGGTTAGGGACCAAATCCCTAATTAGCACAGTACAGTACAAGTCTTAACACTTAATACAGAACAGAGGCAAAAGGGGAAATCTAAAACACCCCAAAACAGCCTTGGCTTGGCAGCACTGGGAACCTCGACGTGAGGCACAATGGTTGGCTTGACAAAAAGGGAGCTAACCCAACGCTCTTAACTCCGATCCGGTGCCTGGACACCTACATATAAATATAAACAGTGAGCTAAAGCCCAGTAAATAACAGTTGTGTAAAGAGGTTAAGAATGAATGTCCTTTCAGTCATTAAACAGTCATATCAGTCATTTAGAAACCATAGCAGTTATATGTGGTACATCCAATAGCAAAGCAGTACAGTAGGTCTTAACAGACGGAACAGTCAGTTGATGGCCATTATAATAGTAAACAGTAGTGGTTCCAAACAGGGGAACCGACAGAGATCTCTATAACAGTAGCAGTAACAGTACAGTAACAGTAAATTTTTATGGATACCACGGATACAGTTTACAAATAGGACAAACATTCATTCAGTAAACAATAACATTTCAGTAAACAGAACAGCTAATATTTGAGAAAATATTCATAATTGAACATATCTTTACAACATTGTTACTCATAGAGCACTGGGCTATAAGCAGCTAATGAGCGTCCTCGGATGCCAACCCTACACAGTTACAGAACGAACACACACTAAATTTCACACTTGGGAATCGACAACTTAGTCCCTATTTTACTCGGTGTGGTTCTACATCAATATCCTCATTAAGATGCCTTAAACTAGGCTTAGGAATGCCTAGGATGAAATGAGGATGCAAAGATGTACTTTAAAACACTTTTCAAAATTTTCAGAAAACAAGGGTCTCGCTCGAGCGTGGCTTTCTACGCTCAAGCGGACATGCAGACAAAGGATCTCCGCTCGAGCGTGACTTTCTTCACTCGAGCGGACTGTAAACTCAAGCAAAAGTACTGGATGTATGCAATTCACGCTCGATGGGCGCTCGACCTCCGCTCGAGCATGAGACACAAGTCCTCGCTCGAGCGTGCATTCCCTCGCTCGAGCGGACTGTAAACACATGAAAAGTACTGGATACACACATTTCACACTCGAGCGTTACTTTCCCCGCTCAAGCGGGATGCATGTACTTAGAGTGTACGCTCAAGCGTGGAGTCTTACGCTCGAGCGTGGGTCCAAAATCTGGAATTTCCAGATTGAACCTCCAAGCTCAAATTCAACATTTAAAGCATCAAATTCGATTCTTTTGGGCCAATTTTCTGGAAAACACTTTAAAACTCATAATGTGACATGTTTCAAAGATCAATTTGCAAAATCAAAGCCCAAAGGTAGTTCAATTAAACACAAACTTCAACTCAAAATTCAAGAACATAAAGAACAATACAAAACTCATACATGCATGAGTTCTCATGAACTCTTATGCTCTAAGACATGATAAAATGCAAGTTTGAGCTCAAGAATATGATTAATTCATGGATCAAAACCAAAATAGAAACATGCATGTGGGAATTTCATGAAAATAACTTCAAAATGCTATGGCATAGACATGCATGCATGAATTCACTCTCAAATTCAACTCTTTAAACCAATTCTTGAATCTAAACACTAATTTACCATGGACCATGCAAGATACAACTAGAATTCATAATCAAGAAGATGATTTCCTACCTTAGGTCTTGAATATCAAGGTATGGAAGCTCAATTGCAATTATCCTCCAAATCTTCTAAGTCTCCAAGCCAAATTCTTGATAAACTAAATTTCCTCTTACTCTCCCTCTCTTGCTCACGGTTTTGGCCTCAAGAAGATGAACAAATTGACACATAACCAAGCCTCAAGATGGTTTATGAAAGTGGCCCACTAATGGCATTTTGGTAATTTACTTGAACTAATGTGATTTACATTATTTAATTCAATTTAATTATCCCAAATCAAATTTAAATTAAACCTACCATAAAATCACATAAATCCTAATTAGTACATATCACTAATCAATTTCTGATTCGGCCGCCGATAAGGCCTTCAATTTGCAGTTCAAAACTTAAAACATGAATAGATCAATCAATTGATAAACAGATAGAAATGCAATCAAACAACATACTCATGCAATCAGTTTAGGATTTCATCCTAATCAGTTACTTATCATGTTCAGTCATAGTTTAGCAGTAATCAGTGGTGAGGGTACACATAAACAACACCAATGTCTTGGGAGACAGGAACTTCCTTAGCCTCCTCCTCTGCAGCATTAACCTTTGGGGTCCTACCTTTTCCAACATCCACCAGCTTGTAAGCAACATCACTCTCTGGGGTCGTGTTGGCAAAACCAACACCTGGGCAGATCTTTGATTGCAGAGTTGCAAGAGTTGTAGCAGCTTTCAAACTTGAGGACTTTGAAGGAACATGGACGTCTTGTAACAAAGGGGACTCCTTAGGAACTTGGGCAGTAGCTAGGGCACTCAGCCATCCTTTGAGGAAGAGCTTGTCACGCAAAACCAGCACCTCCTCATTATAAGTTGCACCAGCCTCATCCTAACCTTGTTGCCAGTACTTAGCTTCTAGAGTTGAACGCTCAACAGCTGTTACGGCGATAACAGTCTCTAGCTCAACAACCTTTCCCTCAGGTTTGACCTAGGTATTGACAGAAATTTCATTAGATTTCTCAACAGAAGTAATAACCTTGTTCAATCGAAAATTTTCTCTCGCTGCAGTTCTTCGGTCCTCTTTCTTAGCCTCTAAATTCATCATCAACCTTTCAGAACTCATCACGGCCTCCAGTACGGCCTTCTCTAATTCTTCAGTATAGGTGATGGACAAGTGCATCCTCTGATGCACTGCAGTAACAAGAGACAATAAGAAAATATAATAGTCAGACAGAAAAACAACATAAAAGATTACTAAGGCACTTACAACAGTCATCATTTGCAAGGTTCCCTTTATAATGAGAATATCATGGGGTCCATTGTGGTCTGCCTTGTCCACTAGCAACAGTAAAGTCTTGGTCAAATCAAATTCGAGTTCTCTAGATGAAACGACAGAATCAAAATTTGAAATGGGCCTACCATGATGCAGTATGGGCGGTTCCCACTGTTCAAAAGATTCATCAACCATAGGCTCTCTAGAAGCCTCTCCAACCTTATTCTTACCAGTTTTTCTCATTCTCTTCCTAGCCCATTCAGTAGTTAGGGCTTCAGATCTCGGAATAGTAGTAGAGGGGGTAGCAGCTCTCATCTCCAATTTAACTTTCATTAGAATTTTCGGCTTGGCCTTGACTCCGGAGTCTCCAGAGCCGAAGAGAAGCCAAAAGCCTCCGCCTTCAAATCCATAAGTAACCTTCTCTTAGACATTGATCCATCTCTTGTGGAACTAAGGATATGAGAAAAAGTCATTTCAGTGAAGAGGCTATGAGTACGACAGTGATTGGTAACCAATAGAGCATGGGGTGTATCAGTTTCAGTATCAGAGTCAAGCAAAGCTGTAGCAAGCTTCACTTTCTTGGGAATAGTAGTTCAGTAAGTGCCTTGGTAATCTAGTAGTTTAGGAGCGAATCTCTTCTTGTATAGTAGTGTGGCCTTAATTGTTTCAGTATTTTCACGATTCGGTCTTCTCTGGTAGCGAGACAATTCTGCAAAAACAGGGGACACCATTAGCATAACATTCAAACAGAACATAAGTTAAAAATAGACAAACCGAAATATGAAGACAGAAGATTCAGACCTGGATAGCCGTCTTTCTGGGGCATCTATTTGGACTGGAACTTAGTTCCAGCAGGGAACTCCTAGTTCATACTAACTTGCAGGAAGTCGTCATTATGCTTATCAGAATTGAGCAGACTCGCAACAAGGTAAGAGTCAATAGAACAAAAACGAAGGTAACATGTGCTATGGTCTTTGTTATGCGAAAGGGTATAGTAGCCTAAGATGTCTTAGACATCCAAGTTCAAGGCTAACCATCTATTTAGGGCAGAAACGCCACAAATAACGCGAAATAGATTCACAGAAACTTGTATTGGGAAAAATTGAAATTGGTGTAGAAAACAACGGATCAATGGGTCTAAGGGGAACCGAACCCCTCATTCAACAATGGCAGCAACCGAAAATGCATCAGTATTTCTTGTACCCATATGTTTGGCATCAATCTTAGCCAACATAAGAGTAACGTCATCCGAAATACCGTAGTCACGACAGAACAAGGCCATCGCTTCTAGGGTATCAACTAAAGTATGAAACTTAACTATAACCTAGACCAAGAATGGCAAAGACAATGCCAGACGAAGAGAAAGGTAAAGAAATAACATGAGTTGCCGGAAACAGTGGTACTAAGGCCACTAATGACGATAGAGACCGTAAAATGAAAGAAAAGAAGAGGTTCAGAAGAATTTAAAACGATTTGATGAAAGAACGATGACAAACAAAGGTCTTGCAAACTAGAATCGAAAGGAGACAACAACTTCTGGAACTAACAGCAATGGTGGCAAGCGCCGAAGTGGAGCACCGTTGGAACCACAAGAACAGAATGAAAAGGTTTTTAGGATTTCAAAAACTAGAGAACCAATGAAGAAACGAATGGGTAGTCTTAGGATATTTATGATCCTTGATTGACGTGATGATACAAATCACATCTTTCTACAAGGAAGCGACATACGATCTCTACATACCAACACCACAATGCTATGTGTCACTGTGAAAGGATGCATGTAGAGCATGTGTGTCAGAGATTAAACAGCCACCAAGGCCGAACCGAGGAGAAACTAAACCGACGCGACGGTTGGAAAACGGAATAGTAGCTCGCCCCAAGGGAAACCTTAGCGCGAGCTAGGGGAAAATGAAGGGGTAAAATATAAACAGGTTGGATCCAAGCCTTGGGCTAGTCCAATCCACTAAGCCCAAGCCCAAGAGGGCCAAACAAGTATATGGGTGAGTCCATTGAGCCCACCCCTATAAAGGCAAATGTGTAAAATTGTATGACTACCATTATCCAGGGGTTTTTAGTTTAAGGTTCCTAATATTAAGATTTTATTAGATAAAGAATATGCAACATTTATATAGTAGTTGGAATCACCCAATATTTTCAAGGAGAGAAATTTCCAACTCTTCACAGGAAAATTTCTTTTTTCCTAGAGAAATTTCTCTGTGACAAACTGAAATTTCTGTAATAATATTATTAAAGGACATTAACAAATAAAAAAAAAACATATTGGATCTCTCATACTATCAAAAGTTAGAGAGGGATGTTTCACTAATTTTTTCGATAAATAATTCATTTTATTTTTATTTATTTATTTTTATGATCTACACAAGAATTTTAAAAATGAATGAAATGAACAAACAAAACAAGGGCCAACACTATCTAGTGTTCTCTCTTAACTAAAAAGAAATTGGACTTGTGCGTACCAAATCCCGTAATATATGAAAATGGATCGAAGCTTCGCAATTGGACAGGATTATCTAAGAACTGGGGACCTACAACACAAAACAATGTCAAAGTTGCCTAGCCGGGTTGGCTGGAAAACCCTTCTGACGTGGGAATGAGTGATTGGAGAAGATAAAGAACTCCATCTAGGTGTAGGGAGGGGAAAAGAAATAGTGTCATGACCCGAACCCGTCCCTAAAAGTTTGGGTCATAACCGGCCAGTAATTCGTGGATTACCGAAGGCCTCAAATGAACATACAAAATATTTACATTAATGGGGCCATAACGGAAGCATATGATGAAAAGGAGTCCATTGAGCTATGCCAATCATGAGCAAGATTATAGAGATAACCATGTAACACATTAATACATTTAACAACCCAACAAGCCAAAACAAAAATTGTATATAGTGTTTACAACCCAAAACCATGAAAGCAAAAACAAAATAAGATCAAGGTGTGGTGTGAGTCAAGACAAAACTCCATCTTGGAAGCAGACTCGATTGGGTGTAAAAAAGAATAGCTCCTGAAGCTGACTTTAGGAGTGTGCTCCATGCTACAGATTACCTACATGTGCATACATAATATTGGGTGAGCGAAACTTAATGAGTAATAATATAGTAAACAACGTAATAATCATAAGATTCTCACAATATCCATAATCGTGTAATCAAAACGGCATCGGGCCCAACTGTAGACACCCCATTTTTTACCGACCTTAAGGCTCAGACGTCACCGATTGAGCGCTCGGTGGTGTTGCATATCGTGCTCGTTCAGAAGTCTCAGAGTCGCGGCCGTGAGCCCTGCCTCCGGACTTCCGAACCCTCTTCTGTACCTTGCCTCGGTTTGCGAACCAGACTCGGTTTTCTCTATTTCTTTTCCTGAGGGGAGGGAGAGGTCCCGTAGACCATCTCTCAGTGGCCGTGGGCTACATTTCGTGGCCGTAGGCCATTTTGCCCATTCGGAGCCCGGTTCCCGGTTTTCGGAGCCGTCAGGCCGTGTGCCTCAGTTCGGGACCACCCAACCATCTCCGATTCCTCCGGTTTTTGGCATGCATCTCATTTACTCCCTTTCGAGGGACACTGGGGTCTTAGATACCCACTTCGTGGCCGAATGCCACTTTCGGTGCTTAACGGCCTATTTTCGGGATCCCGAACTGCGTGTTTTGGCCCCCGAGCATTCGTTTTGCATCGGTTTTTGTTCATTTTTGGCAGGTACCTCTGTTTTATCACCAGGAAGATCACTGGAGGGTGAGAGGCCAGCAATTGTCTCAGCAACCAGTTATGCTCTTCCGGCGCCCTCCGACGTCCGTTTTTCTCACTTCTGGGCTAATGTTGAACACCCTAGGGCCATTTTCTTCGAGCCAAAACCACATATTTGTGTTGTACACACATGGGAGGACCCTAAAAACACATGGCCGGCCAGTAATTGTTATTGACCCTTTTGAACCCCTCTTTAAAGTGGCCTGTTCTCTCTCCTGTTTTAGAGTTGCCAGATTTGAACCACAGGGTCTTGTTCAGCACACATGGGAGGACACCAATCTTTGGTGGCCGGCCACTAAATCAATTTGGCCTTTTTGACCCTTGGCCGGCCGGCCATAGGGGGTGGCCGGCCGGCCACCTGCAACAAAAGTAGTTGGCCGGCCATGCTCCTTGGGGTGTGTGCCTTGTAGCTGTATAGCTTTTTCTCCAAAAAGATCTGTATCCGGGGGGGACAGCTGGTGGAGGGAAGCTTGATTCACCTCTTTTCCTCCCTTTCTCCCCCTTTTTGGTCTATATAACCAAGCTCCAAAACCTGATTTTAGGGTTGAACAAAAACCCTTGAAGCCTCTTGCATTGCCTCTCCCAATCTCTCTCATTTCAAGCTCCAAACTCCAAGTTCCAACTCCATTTCTTCATCATCATCAAGCACCACCACCACCACTCCATTTCCAGCAGCAAGGAGAGGTTCTTAGAGGCTTAGAAGCAACATTCCTCAAGCCAAGAGGTAGCAAAAGTGTGGTCTTCAAGGGTAAGTCTCCATCTCCCTCTTTTGTAGCACTTTCTTGCCTCATTTCTTAAGCCTATTTTCTCACTGTTTTAGGCTCCGACCCGAACCAAAAGGGTCACTCTTTTGAGCTTATCTTCATGTTTGTTTAAGGGATCAACCCTGTTTGAGCCCTCTATGGCACACTTGCTTCAATATCATCTTATATGCCAATATTTTGCATGAAATTTCTAGCCTATGAGTGATCTGTTTTCGAGCATAATGTAAACTTTAAGAGGGCCTATTTTGAGCTCCTCTTCAACATTGAAGAAGGGCTCAACCCTGTTTGGGCCCCCTATCTTGCACTTGCTTCACAATTCCTCCAATTTACCGTAAATTTGCATGATTTGTTTGGCCTATATGTAAATTGTTTTGGAGCATGTCATGAACTGTGAGTAAGCTTATTTTGTGTCCCTATACAACATTGTAGAAGGGATCAACCTTATTGGAGGTCTCCATGTTATACTTGTCATTATACCCCTCTTTGACCCCCATTTTTGCATGCTTTTTTAAGCTTATCTAGATTCTGTTTTCGGCCATCATCAGAACTGGAAAGAGTCATATTTTGATCTTATTGACATATTTCATTAAGGGTCTATGCTGGTTTGATGAATGTTTGGGGTATCTCATGTTATAGCCTTATGTATCCTAGTTCTTGCATGACATTTTTAGCATGTTTGCATACTGAGTTGGAGGATGTCATCTACTGTAAATGTTCATTTTTTTAGTCCCTCATCAGTGTTGTAGAAGGGTACTTTTCCATTTGGGCATCGCATGTATCACTTGCTTCAATACCCCTCTCTTGGCCCGTATTTTTGCACGCTAGTATTGCCCTATCTATGCTTGCTGTTTGGCCTTGTTTTAGACTGAAAAATGCTTTTCTTGGGGCTGCCTTGCTACTGTATTTTCATTCCATGTCCATATTGTGCATGCATTGCATAGCTATAGGCCATTTTGGGTGCCTAAATTCATGTTTCGGGGCCATTTCATGCATCGGGTGTACTTTCGCCTCATTTCGGGGCTGTTTTCCCCCACATTTCAGTGCCAAAATTCATTTTCATGTTTTCATATCATTTCCAGGCCATTTCATGCCTTAGGGCCATCGCCTCGGTTTGTATGCCCGTGTGCACGCATTTCGAGGCACTTCATTTTCATCCATCGGCCTCTTATGTGAGTGTGGCTGAGGCTCACTCATGTTAGTGTAAGTCCATTTTGCATTCTATATGTCATTTTAGCATCATTGCATTCCTTAATGCCATTGCCTCGGTTTGCGTGCCCGTGTGCACGTATTTCGAGGCATCTCATTTTCATCTATCGGCCTCTTATGTGAGTGTGGCTGAGGTCCACTCGTGTTAGTGTAAGTCCAATTTGCATTGCGTATGCCATTTCATGCCTTAGGATCATCGCCTCGGTTTGCGTGCCCGCGTGCACGCATTTTGAGGCATCTCATTTTCATAGCATAGTGCATGCTAGGATTGTATTTTAGTTGCATTCATGCATATCATGCATATTGCATCGTGTTCGAGATAGGAGTTAGCCCGGGCACGGGAAACGAGGCGCGTTTCGTACTCCGAGTGATGAAACGGGTCTCAATTCCCAAGTCACTGACACTCCGGATCACCTATGATGGAGTTAGGTTTTTATTGTAGCATTCATATGCATTCATCCCATATTGAGTTGTGCAATTCGGCTCCTCGGCCATCATGCATCGATATGCGTGATTGGTGGCACGAGGATCGAGGCATACATATATTTGTGAAATACATTGCTATGCCCCTTTCCTGCTCTCTGTTGCAGCAAAATGAAGAATCAGCAACTTTTCGGAGTCTGGCACGCATTTCGAGGAACATTGCAAACAGAGGCTAATCGGGGCATCGCCGTGGATTTCCGCGCAAAGCAGCCCAAGCATGCATCATTACACCATCCATCAGAATCAAGGCAGTCCCTGGCTTGCATGCCAGTTTTATTATTTTCTTAGTTAATTTGTTAATTAATTAGGAATTTGTACATTATTCGGACTATATTATTTGGACTGTAATATTCTTTCATTCGGGATTGTATTATTTATTCGGACCCTTTGCGCGAGGGCATAATTGTAATAAGTGTGGGTGAGTGTGATGTATGTCTTCCAACCCCACGTCTTTCTTCCCTTTTATTTACCCGCTTACGTTGGTTAGGTATAGGGCATATTTCAATTAGCATACAGTATGACAGCATGTTTGCATCATTCATCTGTTTTGCACGCACCGGGCTCGGCGCATCATACAAACTGCATTTATATTTCAATTCCAAATTGAATACGTGTTAGTTGCAGCATTCCATATGCCATGTTTAGAATAGCCGAGCCTGCTATAGTTGCATCTTTGCATGTGTTGCATTAGGCATTTCTGTATAATTAGGATCATGCATGATTTCTAATCAGCTTCTGTTTTGGCACGGAGTACTCGGTGAGTTTTATGCTTTAGCATCCTTGCATGTGTGAGTGACTGCAATGAATAGCATGCTTACCATGAGGCTATGTGCTTATCTGATATAACTGCCTTGAATGCCTGTGGGTGGAGGTTGAGTTGCTTGGATTGGACAATTCATCAAATGCTTGTTTTAAGCCCACTAGATAGTGGCAAAATCATGTTTTTCTAAGCCCACCTGAGGGTGGCAAATCCACGTCTTAGCCTACCTGCGGGTAGCACCATCAAACCATTTTCAAACAAACAAACATGAAATGTTTTGTTCCAATTCAGGCGACTCAGTCTATACTTGTTTGCTGCGAGCATCACATAGTAACCTAGGCTAAATAACCGGAATAAGAGCATACAATGTTTTCAAAAACAGATATCATGGTTAGTAGAGGCCGTCTTTGACCGGGCTAGCGGGGGTGCTCACGAAGTGACCTTCCCCAATCGTACCCAAGTTCCCGAGCCGAGGCAACTTTGGTGATGACAGACACGTGGCCTTTGGCACCGAGTCAGGGTTTCCTAAATTTCCCATTTTAAAAATATTTAGGTGGCGACTCTGTATCTGGCGAAGCAGTCCATGTTTGGCACTTCTTTCAAAAAATATGTTTTCAAAAACGATTTGCCGGATTTGGACTTTTGGTTCAAGATTAAGAACCGTGACATTTGAGTCCTTGAACTGTAGTGACCCCAATATGAACAGAACGGGACTTAACCCTCCCGGGGCGTTCGGGGACGTCTACACCACATTTATCAAAATGGCCTCGGGCCCAATTTGCTCATATCAAAACGGCCCCAGGCCCAACCTGTAACAACCCCGACCCATGATTAACGTTAATCCATGCTTAATTATGCCTAATAAGTAATTAAAGTGAAATTTTGCATCATATGTTGCCTTATTTGTGTTTATATCTATTTAACATAGAAAGATTTGTTCATGTTTTCGTTTCGGTTTGCGAATTAAAGGGCTTATTGGCATTCGATTCAGAAATTGACTTGATTTATGTGTTAATTAGAACTTTTAGAATTTTATGGTAGGTTCAATTAAAATTCAGTTCAGAACGATTAAATTAAAATAATTTAATGTCCAAATTAATTAGTTGATCAACAAATTAATTAAGCCATTAGTCAAGCCCATATAAGGCTCCCATATGTGCCTTCACTCTTTCTTTTTCTTCATTTCAACACATTTGAGCTCACACACACACAACCAAACGTGGGAGAGAGAGAGAGAGAGGGATGAAAATTGAGATCAAAAGCTAGGAAAAAGGAGAATTCCTAAGAATTGTTGGAGGGTTGCAAAGAATTTGGGAATTGAAGCTTGTTCACTTGTGCAATTTAGACTCTAGGTAAGAATTTTAGTATTTGACCTTGTAATGTAGTTGATTAATACATGGAAACAAGTGAATTAGGTGAATTCATATAGGAATTGAGCTAGAATTGAAGGAAGTTAAGTCATTCCATACATGCATGCATATTTCACAGTATTTTGAAGTTGTTTTCAAAGATTTCCTCTCATGCATGTTGTAATTCTAGCATGGTTTGAAGAATTCATAACATTTCTCACCATTGGACCTCATTTGATCATGTTTTGGAAACTATGAACTCAAGTGAATATATGCATGTCATGTTCATATCAAGTTCTTACATTTCAAGTTGAATTTTGCACAATTGACATGCTTTTGGGCCTTGATTTCATGATATGATCTTCAAATCATGATATTTTACAAGTTCCTAAATGTTTTCCAGAATTTTGGCCCAAAAAGATGAGTTTTGAGGTGAGGAATTCGAGTTTGGAGCTTGGGAATGCAATCTGGAGATTCTAGATTCTGCACCTCTATTCAAGCGACAGATTCTGCGCTCGAGCGTCCACCTTTGTTTTTGCACAACTACTCGAGCGACTTTAAGTCTGCTCGAGCGTGAAATGCATGCTCCGAGAAGTTTTCATGTTTTGTAGACCGCTCGAGTGGCAAGAGTTGCGCTCAAGCGAGGGCATGGGTCTCACGTTCGAGCGAGAGTCAAGCGGCCAGCGAGCGGAGATTTCACACAATCAGTACTTTTGCAAAGTTTACAGACCTCTTGAGCGGGAGAAGTTACGCTCAAGCGTACCCTCACATGTTTGCATGTCTGCTCGAGCGAGGGAAGTTGTGCTTGATTAGGACCCTTATTTTCAGCAAGTTTTGTTAAATGTGTTTAAGTGCATTTTAACATCCTCATTGCATCCTAGGCACTCATAGGCCATGATTAAGACTCAATAAGAGGTTAAAACTTAGAAACACACTAAGAATGAAACGAAAGAAGTTAAGTACCAACCGAGTGTGTGTTTCATTATGTGTTTCTGCTGTATATGTGTAGGTCACGGTATTAAGTTATTTGATTTGCCTATTTTACAAGTAGAGCCATTTGTGAGTAATAACTTAGTAAAGCTATGTTTAACTTTAATTATTTTCTGAATGATATGAATTAAGATCTGTTGATTTCATGTTATATTATGTGTAATGAATGATTGTCTAAGTTTCTGAAATGTATTTGTGGCATCCTTAACACAAGGCCCTAGCTCGGGGGTAACAATACCGTGCCTTTATAAGCAAGGCCTTTGCCCGGGGGTAATAATACCGTGGTCTGATGGCCCTTACCCGGGAGTAACAATACCGTGGTTCAAGCAAGTTACAAGTTTTCCTGGTACCGGAGGTTCCCAATAGAACTACCAAGCAAGTTAATGCTAATGGATGTACCATGTATAACGAAGCATGAACTCTGATTTCTGTATGTAGTTGAACAAGAACATGAATATATCTGCTTCTATTATGAACTCTGATTTCGATACCTGTTATAGACATCATTCATTTAAAACCCTTACTTTGTTATTATTCACTGGGTTCCAACTCACTAATTATTTTATGTATGTAGGTAAGCAGGCACGTGACCAGGTTCAGAGCTGAAGACCTGGCATCTCAGTTTTTTTGTCAACCACCCTTCTGTGCCTCCCGGGGAGGTTCCCTTTCGAGATGTTTAGTTTTGTAACCTTACTATAGATGTTTTTGCTTATTTGCTTATATGTACACTGGGCTAAATCCCCTTTTGATTTCATTTTTATGAATGGGTGACGCATGATTAATGTATTTATGATGTTATATATTTATTTTTACAAGTTTGTTTTGAAGATTCTTGTCTCATATATGTTAACACAGCTCTATGGACATTGTATATTCTCTATATTTGCTTCTGCAGCCCCTTACCATATGTTGTTCTGTCAATAGGCCTTTGGTAATCCAAGGATTACTGGCCAGTTACGATGCTAAACCTTTAGGAGTGGGTTTGGGTCGTGATACAATCGTATATAAAAACAGCCTCGGGCCCAATCATATATCAAAACGGCATCGGGCCCAACATTTATCAAAACAGCCTCGGGCCCAATTTGTACATATCAAAACGGCCTCGAGCCTAACATTTATCAAAATGGCCTCAGGCCCAATTTGCACATATCAAAACGGCCTCGGGCCTAACATTTATGTATATATGGACCCAAGAGGTGACTCGTACAGACTCTAGAGGTGACTCCCACTATAGCACTTAGTTTCATACAACACTTTGTTCCATACCAGAAATCAATAGGTTTTAAAGACTGAACAATTCATATCATGTCATAGCATAAATGAAACAGATAAATGGAATGGCTTTGGGCCCACCATATCATGTTACAAACAATTCACATTTCTTGTTCATAACTCATTTCACACTTCTTGGAAACTTGTGCATTTTGACAAAATACAATATTAGAAGATCATGTCATACATAAATCAAAATACATAATGAAAAACATATCTTTTCTATACTATTACTCACAATGATTTCCAGAAATGGTTGACCGGTCCTCGAATCATGACCTGCAAACACAATGCGCATGGCACAACATATCGGAATATGGAATTACTCTTTTGATCAAATCTACTTCTCTTAATCTTTTTTTAACTAAATAAATCAATCCCTTACTTTGCTTCTTAACCAATTATTTTTGTTGGTTCTAAGCTCATTAGTCCTCAATGGGTCATAATCCGTGTCTAGGAAAATAGGAAGAAACGAAAGGAAACTGGGTTAGGAGAGGAAATAGCATGAAACGGTTAGAAAAAAAAAAGTGAATAGCCTTCACTAATTTGAACATATCTATTTGTGTATTTATAATTTGGATGTGAGACTACCACCATTGGAAACTAGACGTCCGGGGCTTGAATTTAGGCTCAAGAATGGCTTAAAACGGAGTTCGGGTGAAGGAGATATGCCTTTTTGAAGTTGGGCTAAAATAGGGGTTCTACACGTGCGGAAGTCTTCACCGCTCGTGCGGCCCAAATCCGTTCGAGCAGAAACATCAGTCGCTTGAGCGCCCAAGGAGCAGAATCAAAACCTCTTTTTTTCTTCATGTTCCGCTCGTGCGGAGCCCGTGGCCGCTCGTGCGGTCTAGGCAAAATTAGACAGCTCAAAAATTCATCAAAGATTGAGTTTTCAACCCAAGATTTCATGTAATCTTCCTTTAAAAGATGAAATACTAACCTTACACAAGTGTAATCACAACTCAAACACATCAATCTTTCTTAGAGTTCAAAAATCAAAAGCTCATCTTTCATAATCTTAAGAGTTTCAAAACATAACCTCACAAATGCACTTGTACATGGAAGATCCTTGCATAAATCTTGTTGTATGGACAATCTAGAGTTCATTTCATACATTATTCACAAGATTGAACTCCAATCGTGCAAAATCAAAACATTCAAGTCCTAATTTCTTAGTTTAGCTCAAATAAACGCATAACCCAAAACCCTAACCCAAAAGGGTTTCAAATATCTATATGTTTTCAAGCAATAGATGAGTTGTATACAAGAATTCCAAGTAAATTTCCATATCTTAACTCAAATATGGGGTTTGCTCCTTGAATCTCCACCAAATCTCTAGCTTCTCCTCTTCTTTTCTCTCTAACTCACTCTCTAGCAAAGCTCTCCCAAAAATGATGAACTCAAGAACTAGAGAGATATATAATATAGGCTAATTAAAACATTACGAATCGTAATTTTACAAAATTTCACCGTAGGCTCTAAAAATCATGCTAATCACAAACATGAAGTCGATTTTGGTTTATCGCGCCTCTAAGACTTTCAATTTTCAGTTCAAAGTTCTAATTGCAACAAATTTTTCTACATTCAACAGATATAAAATCTAAAATCACATAATTTACATACTTAACTTGCAAATTCATATTAAACAGAAAAACACGGGTATAATTAAGCATAATACGGGTTGGGTTATTACGGTCTTCCCCCTTTAGAAAGTTTGGTCCTCCAAACTTGTGTACTTATACGGGAAACAAATCGTATGTCTCGATCCTGTTATTTCTCTCTTTTTCCTCAAGCAACTTCTTTACCTCTCGATGTTCTCATCACAAAAGTTCAACCCATCCTCATTAAATGATTAATAACCCAAATTCATGATCAGGCTCATTGGATATTGATATCAAAGGCTACTCAGCCAATCTCGGAATCAACCTCATAACATCAAGCCACAAACGTACAATCATGATACATTACTCTTGTAACGCCCCAATTTGCATACCCAAATGGCAATACAATAATCATGGCCCTTTTAAAGGAAAACCAATTATACAATCTCACACTTGCATTTCTTAATGTAAATAATTCCTCATGCGATAATACATTAGTCCAACAACAAGCAATTAAACACATAAATGCCCCCAAGGGTTTACAAGTTTCCAAGCCTTAAGCCTGGTTACACAAAATGGTTATTCAAACCCACACAAATACAGCCCTTGGCTTACAGACAGAGTCATAGCGGAATAAGAGTTTTGTACTCTCAACACACACATTTTCTCACCTTTAGTTAGATGGAATCACTACATCCTTTCCTGCACAAAAATCCCGTAGGGTGAGCATAAAGCCCAGTAGGAAATTCTTAACAAGGTATATACATTTTATACAAGTCTCAAGAGATGAAATGCACATGCCATGCTATGTCCTTTTTAAAGATAAATCACATTTTTCATCTTTTGAAAACCATCATGCTCAATGATGTCATGCAATTTCAATTGTTCAAAACTTAACAATTTATTTCAAGGGCGGTAAATACGATTCTGGTAATCCCTAGGCTGGTGTCTGCAAGTAGACTATACAAGTACTACCAATTTGTCATTTTTATCAATATTAACTAGAAGGCTCGACACCTGTAATCTGTCATTTTTACCAATATTAACTGGAAGGCTCGACACTTATCATCTACACCACCTTTCAAGACTTACCACTGTATTTACCCCAAAACCATTCCATGAAAACTTATTTCTCAACATTCTTTTCTCAATGCAAGTTTTCAAATCAACTTTCAAAGTTTAATGTAATCAAATGAATTGATATGCCAATTTCACAATATGAATATAAATACTTTTATTTCGATTCATCATCCAAGGAATAACATAATTCCCTCCTCTCAAGTATCCTCAACAATTAGTCATTTCAAGACTATTTCAATGTTTTGAACAATAATTTCCAAAATAAACATCAATTCTCATATTCCAGGAAATTCATCATTTATATAAATATAAATAAGAAAATTTTCCAAACATCCATTTATTTTGACATACAAAATAAATATAACAATATCATTTATGGATTTTCAATCTCTTTTAAAAATCTCAAATTTCTACCAAAACTGTATAACTCAAATCTTTTGAAAAGAAAACTTTCCAAACTCATCTTTTCTTCAATCAACAAAGATCAAAACCCATAAGATTATTTTAAAAGAACAAGAGACAAATCCACTTTCAAAATCGCTCAACTTCCTAAATCAACAATCAATTTTCAAAGCTATCGAAGGATGATTTTGAAAATCATCTAGATCTTGCAAAAATATATATATAACTCTAAGAAAATCTCTATCTCAAGTTTGAAGAAGAATAAAGATGAAACTCCAAAATCAACGATGCCTAAACTCGATTTTCACAGCACACAATGAAGCCCTCGAGATGATAACCCACTTTGATAAAGGAATAATGGCAAAACTCAAATGGATCTTAAGAAATTAAGGTTTTTGATCTAGTTTGTGTAGAGAAATGTGGAGAGAATGGAGAGGAAATGTTTTTAGAGAGAGAGATATACAAAAGTGATCTAAAATATCAGATTCACGAATTGCTATAACATGGTCCGCTCGAGCTTGGAAAGCCCCGCTCGAGCGTCGAATATACCTTCCCAGTACTTTTGCAGACATGTCAAACTTCTGGAACCAAACATTCTCTGCTTGAGTGCATAAACGGCCGCTTGAGCAGACAAGTAACTTTGAATGCATTTTGCATTTTTGCTTCGGGGGCGCTGCCCCTCGACCCCGCTAGGGCGCTGCCCTCGGACCCGTTAAGGGGCGCTGCCCCCTCGACCCCTGCGAGCTGACCGGGCAGCTCGATCCCAGACATAATTAGCGAAGTGGCAAAACATGAAAGATACGCTACAACCCCATACAAACATGAGACATTACCTATTCCAAACACACCGCTACAACCCGATAACCAAAATAAGGGAAATACAAGGAACTAAGATACATAACACCGTTCAAAACCATACTAACCCGAGCCCGGAACACCACAAAGACACGAGTCAAAACCGAGATCGCTACAACTCTCATCTATCACATCACTTTAGATACTTCTATTTAAATAACCACATATCGTCTAACAATTACATGACTCTAAATAACCCACATGCCGCCAAATAGTTAAGGATTAATCCCAAATGATGCTCATGATCCTATTTAACTTCAAATAAATCAAAATACTCCTCTGTTGACATCTTATATAAAGTCTTCCAAATAAATAAGTGTTAATACACAATATCAATAGCAATCCAACATCTCGGTCCACCAATACCTTTGCAACAATAATCCGAATGCGCATTCTTAAACACTTCGCAAGTCGTCAATAGCAAATCAAAAGGGTGGCGATTTATTCCATTAGTTCCACAAGAAAAGTCATTTATCCTCAGAAGTCAGAGACAACTCACATAGGCATATGATTAATATTTACTTATCATATTCGAAGGTACATCTTAATAATTCATAACAAAAGTATTGAGTCAAATTCATAGTATAACACTTCCAAATAATATGGATCCTCCAGATAACGATGAGACACATAACACATAACATTAGCCCCGATGATCAACCCCAATGATCAACTCATTTATAACCAAATCAGTCGAAATAAAAGAACGGGTCTTGAATCAATCATCATACAAACGTTTGTTCACACGTAATAAAAATGTTCAATAGTTATCTTGGAAAATCAAAGTATTCTCATCCCAATTGTTTTAGCAACCTCAAATTAAGTTTCAAATGCTCAAGTAGACGAGTTATAATTTTACCAATAATCGATTACACAACCATAAGGAATTTAATTCTAGTTCAAGTCTCCTCACACTTTACGAAACATATTCTTGTTGATCTCTCCCAACGCACTCCTAAGTTAGCAGGGATAACACCGAAACAATTAATCACGTGACGTGCGTAATTCTCACAACCCCATAGTACCAATTACAATTCAAATACTCCCAAATAGTTAAGGTTTTTCTCAAGTAGTGTTCACAAACACATAATTTACGAGTAACAATTCTTATAGCATCAAGTAAAAACACGGTAACACAGAAGTAGCAATTTGGTAAATCAATCAGTTGCTATGAGATGGGAGATAAACTCCAATGTACAATAAAAATCAGTGAAGAACAAGTTAAACTATTCCCCACAGCAATTAAATAGTATTAATGAAAAATAATAAATTAAAAAATTGTTGAAAAGTCAAATTTAAGAAAGGTATAAAGTATTAAATTCAGTGGATATTTTTCAGGATTTTTTTTAAAGTATTTGATATTAAGATTTTATAAGATAAAGTGCATACAATATTTTCATAATAATTGAGACCCCTCAATATTTTCACAGAGAAAATTTAGCTAAGAGATATTTTACCCGACTTAGAAAATTTTGGTCATAACTCGGAGAAATTTCAATTTTCATAGAAAAATTTCTCTAATTTCACAGAGAAATTTCAAAATTGCTATGTGAAAATTGAAATTTCTCTAAGTTGGGCGAAATTTTTCTGTGAAAATGTTGAGGGACCTTAGCTAATAAAAAAAATATTTTAGACCTCTCCTACTATACAAAGTTAGAGAGGGATGTTTCACTAATTTTTTCTATTTTTTATTAGTAAGAGGTTCACCTTTGTGAAAATAGTTCGGTAAGTTCTCTTTTGGGTTATCTGTTTAAATTTATACCTATCTATTCAATTTTTTGGCTATTTGTTCAAATTCATATCTATCTGTTGAATTTTTTTCTTTATCTGTTAAATTTTTTTTTTCCCAATTTCCTATCTATTAAATATTTTTTCCCCTATCTGTTAAGGTTCAGTAACCCTAAATCAAAAACACGTATTGAACTACGTATCAATTGGAACTTTAACTTTATAAAAATAAAAATATAAACCAGTCAAAATGATAAATCAACGAAGCATTATATCTGGGTCGACATTAAGAACTCTCTCTACACAAATATATATATATACATTGTATATACAGATCTGCTAGTGTACAGATTTACCCTACCTTCATTTCCTCAGACTTGTTGATGTATAGATCTCTATTCGCTAGAAACTTCTCTGCGACAATGCTGGATGTAACGGCGGTAGAGAAGGCGAAACAAAGGTCGGCGATATGAGGAGAGTGAGGGGCGGAGGGAGAGGAGGAGTAGGCCATATACCTGCTGGAAGACATGATCAGATCACGGCCAGATTGACCACCAACGACCGAGCTTTCTTTCTTGTGGAGAAGGATGGCGAATATAGCGCGGGTCTCTAGGTGGAGGGAAGAAGTGAGCGAGATTGAGAAAGAGGGAATCGGTTAGGGTTTCTTCCCTCATTTCTCTCTCATTCTCTTGGTTTCAAGAACGGGCAGAGAGAGAGAGAGAGAAAGGTGATTTAAAGAAAGAAAGAGAGTGATTTTGATTATATATGGTAATTTGGTCTTTTTTCAAGAGTATAATAATTTATGAGGGCTACTATTAGTACATTCCTTTATTCTTTGGAATCCCTACTTCTTTGAACCCCCATCCAACTAAATGAGACCCCTTCTTTTTCTCTTTGAATCCCCACCTTAATTCCAATTATACCCTCTTTCTAACTCACTTTTCTAACCCAACCATTGCAAACTCCGGCCACAACCTCCAGCACTGGCGCCACTCTCCGATCAATCCCAATCCAAAGCCACTCTTCAGTCAACTCCACCGCAACCCTTAGAATCAACCACCCACAACAGCTTCAGACAGCCTCAATCCAGAGCCACTGCCGCGAGCCACCGTCTCAAGCCTCTCTCTCTCTCTCTCCCATTGCCTAGCCACCATCGTCGGTCACTACTCATCCTAACTCAAATCACGACAGCGATGAAGGCAACAAGGGTTTGAGGCCACAGATTGCGATGACAGGTAGGGTTTGAGATCACGGATCGTGATGGCGGCTAAGGTTGAGATCTTAGATTGCGACGGCGATGGAGGTAGCTAGTGTTTGAGGTCTTAGATCGGAACGACGGCAGTGGCAAAGGAAATTAGGGTTACGGTTAAGGCATTGGTGCTGCTGGCAGTAGGTGGAGGTGGTCGATGGGGTTGAGACAGGTTAGGGTTAGGGTTAGGGTTTGACAAGATTACAGATGAGAATAAAAATAGAATTTCATATTTGGACAAAATTGGAATTAAAAAAAAATGAAAGAAGTGGGGGTTCTAAGAAGAAAGGCACGGGTAAATAGTTGCTCTCTAATTTATAGCATGAACTTTTAAACTAAAGAAATTTAAAATTAGACTTTTCAACCAAAAGATAAAAAAAACAAATAATAATAATAATTATTATAATAATACTAGAAAAGGAAAAGGAAAAAAGCTTATAGTACATATGGAGTTCAAAAAGGTGAAAATGTGCAGTATTTATTTTGAGTTTTATTTTTTATTTTTTATTTTTTAGTTCAATTAGCGGTTGGCACACGTAATGCGTATGCAAGTTAAATAAATAAAATTGAAATAAAATATTTGACATATATTAGTTGTAATCTTAAGTGATAAGAGTCTTTCTTATCAAATTTGTGGTCTTGGGTTCAAATCTCAGCTCATTCTTTTTTCTTTTTTTTTTTTTGGGTTAATTACAATGACACTCCTGAGGTTTCTATTTAATATAGATTTTCCCTCATGTTTAGAAAGTTACACTCACCCTTTATCAGATTAAAATGATATATTTGCTCCTTAATCTTTATACATAAAATAATACTGATATTTTGTTCATGTCATTTGAAGAGAAATAACAATTATCTTTTTTGATTTAACTCACACAAAAAATTAAGTTTTATTTTTTATTTTTTATTTTTCATATTTTGTTTTATTTTCATTGAATTTTTTTAATATTCTAAGCAATTTTTTATTTTTTATTTTTTAGATACACCTAATCTAGATATACTTAAGAAATATAATATTTTGTGATTTTTTTTTTAAATTCACCAAATACAAAAACAATTATTAAAATACAAAAATTCAGTAAAAGTGTAATAAATGTGAATGACGGTGTTTGATAATATTATAATAAATGTAGATGAATAGACGAGAAAGAAAATTGATGATGGAAATAAAAATGAAAAATTCTATTCATATATAAAAATTTATACAAAAAAAATATCATAAAAATATTGTGATAGTGATGTTGTAAATATAAATCATGTATATGTTGTATTTTGTTTTAAAGTGAAAGATCACTATTAAGTTATATCATTATGTTTAAAAATTGTATATAAAATTTATGTTTGTATATTATCACTCAATAAAAATATGTTTAGCTAGAATTTAATGATAGGAAGTTGTAGAATGTAGTCATGATAATAAGAAGAAGAAATGGTAGGAAAATGACAAAATGGTTATTTAAAAAATTTTAAGGTATGACATCAGTAATTCATGAGGCAATTTGTAATAAGATTGCAAACCTCAAGAAGAAGAATGTAATTTTTTAAATGTGAGAGGGAATTTATATTAAATAGAAACTTTAAGGGATGTCAGTGTAATTTACCCCCTTATATATATATATATATATATATAAAAATAATCAGACACTTGACATAAAGAAAAAAAAAGTTTTAAGAAACAAATCTCAATGCTCACATATATAATTTTTTAGTTTAATAATTTTTATTATTATTATTTATTTATTTATTTATTATTATTATTATTATTATTATTTTGTGTTGATGTTTGGTTGTTTCTAGTGAAGGAATAAGTCCCTTGAAGTTGGACCCCTTGGCCACATGGGCAACCACTTTATTTTTTACCTATTCATTTTTTTTTAAAGGTAAATTACAAATATAGTTATGAGATTTACTTAAAATATTGATTATCTGTTATGGTTTTGAAAATTACATTCCACTTTTTTAAGTTTTTCATTGTACAACAAATTACTCTTTTTATTCATAAATTATCAACTCAATCAATAGTTTTTAATGATGTCAGAAATATATTTTAATTAACAATTTATGTAATTTTATTGTTGTATGGAAAAGTAGTTATAATTTTTATTTTTCTGTTAATTCTGTTAAATAAAAAATGCTAATAAAGGGATATTTATAATTTCCAAACCATATGGAGCGATCCATATTTTAAATAAATCTCAAAGGTGTTTTTGAAATTTTCCTCTTTTTTTTTAAATTTTTTTATTTTTAAATTACATACGATTATGTGAGTAATGATAAATATGTTCAATTTGACTATGTTGTTGGAGAAACATAGAGCACCATTTGACACCAAAAATGAAAGAAACATTATAAAAATGTTAAAAAACAACATTTCAAATGTGACATGAATAGAACACATGATACAAATAAATATATTTTAAGACAACATCCTTAATATGAATCACACCAAGCATTCTACAACTCCCATGACGGCAGGACATATAACCGTCTTGTTTGATGATAATAACTAGAGTATATAATAAATTAAAGGACTAGAATGATTCTAAAAGTTTTTTTTTTTTTTTCCAAACTGAATTGCAACAAACTTATTCCCATTGAATGAAACAGAAAATCTTTCACAATGTAGACTTAGCTAGAACCAAATAGCATTCGATGTTTTTTCGACCCCTTGACAAATGCATTAGCCCCAAATTAGCAAGGATTCAAGTAAGGAGGGGGATCCTGCATACTTGCTTCAGTAGTGGTGCCATTCTTGACAATTAGCACTGTATCCATTCCCCAACTAGAATGTCTTTCTAAATGACAGTGCATGAACCACACCCCTGTAATACAATCAAAAATTTTATTAGTAATTTTGTTTTGCACTTGTGAAATCTAATAATCCGAAGTTGAGTAGAGTTCCATCTTTAGAAGCAATCTAAAATTAGATCAACTCAAATATTATGACTATCAGCACTAAAGAAGTAGACATAAAAGCTAAGAACACTCATGACACAAACATACCTGGATTATCAGCTCTAAATCTGATGGCAGCCCATCCATTTGTAGGGACCCCAACAGTGTTTACCTCTGGTGGATCAACCAGATTGTACCCTGTAGGGTCAGTTTCATTGTTAAAGTTTCCAAAACCAAAACCAACAAAATAAAAGCTGTAACCATGCAAATGCATTGGATGATTTTCTGCTGCTTTCATCACATTAGTAGTTTGGAACACTATCTCCACAGTCGAATTGAACTCCAAAACCTTAACCTTAGTCACATTATTTGGTGTCAAATAATCATCCGATACATCATCAGCTGTAAAATTGAAAAAATAAGGTGGTTGACTCGGAAAATCTGTCGTGTAAAACCCTTTAAGTTGGCTGTAGTATGCTTGTAATACATCAACCTCTGGGGTCACAAAACTCATGTTGTTCAAGCTTGCTGCTAGCCTATCACCATTGGGTCCATCACAAGAACTGTTGACACAAGGAAGTGTGTTCACTGAAAGAGTTATATAGAGTTTTGTATCAACTGTTTGTGGGACATCAACTGGGTGCTCCTTGCTGTTTAAGGCCTTCATTTGACGGGTAAAATTCGTTACAGCATCAATATCAGTATAATTAGGAAGGATAGGAAATGCAGGTGTTGATGGTGCTGTATAGTTTCCACTATATTGAACTATTGCAGTTGTGGTGGTATTATCAAATTGAAGTCCCGCATATGCTCTCGCAGCCATATAATATTCGCTTGGGCTCTGATTTGCTGTGATCAAAACATCCATGGTTTGTCCAGGGGTTATCATGATATAGTCGGTATATATAGGTTTGATGTAGGCACCATCCATTCCAACAACTGTGAGATTGTGTTCGGCTACCTTAAAGAACATTTCTTCGTTCATAATTGCATTGATGATACGAAGAAGATAAGTTTTTCCATAATCAACCATTATTTTGAATGTCCCTGCAATATATAGACCGTATTAGTCAAACGTTATACAAATAACACTTCAAATTTTAGACAATGACAACAACCTAATTTGAATTATATCGTTGTGCATATATAAAAATATACCGGGTTTGGAACAATTGTAGAGATCTCCTGGTTGCCCATTGATGGTGAAAGCATCAGACTGGTTGGGTTCGCCTCCACTTTCAAGGGCAGATTGAATTAACTCCATCACATCTCCCTTAAACCATGATGCTAAAATAGAAAAAGTAGAGTGGTATATAATTTATTGTTTAAACATGCATAATAAAATAAGATCAATCATTATCTGATTATAATTATGTCACCATACACTATACATACCCAAAACAATGGGAAACTCTTCAGAGGGCTTAGAATATGGGTAAGTGGTTCCATTTGCTGGGTAGACAATGATGGGACCATGAACTGTGGCTCGAGACCAGTCACTATGAGCATGCCACCAAAGGGTACCTTCTTCAGTTGAGAATATGATCTCATAGCTGAAATTCGCTCCTGGTTTGATGGGGCATTGTGTGATATACTCTGGACCATCTGACCATGGATTTCTTGGTTGCTTTACTCCATGCCTATCACACACAACATGATATTTTCAAAACACAAATTTCATTTTCCTTTTATTAATATTGCAATCATCAAAGCAGGGGCTAGTTTGGTGAATGTATTTTGAAGTAAATTTTTCATGTTTTGCATTTTCTATTGTAAAATTATTGCTGAAAAATATAATGTATTTGGTACATCTTAAAAAATTTACTTTAAGTTATCATTAGTATAAAAGATTCAGTAAAAACTAAAATATAAAGAAAAAATGTGTATTTCTTTTAGCACTTATCAAACAGGGTACGTCTATGAAAAAAGTTATTCTTTTCTATTATCAACTAAAATAAGCTTAAACGAAATAGCTAATTTTATTTTATTTTATTTTTTTTAAACTTGAATAGCCAAAATTAATAATTTGTTGAGTAAATTACAAATATACCCCTAAGGTTTGTTTAAAATACGAATCGTCCTTTGCGGTTCTGAAAATTAAATTTCACCCCATGAGATTTCGAATTTCATAACAAATGATCATTTTTATTAATAAATCATCAATTCAATTAACATTTTTTAATAATATTATAAATATATTTTAATTAATAATTCATGTAATTTTATTATTGTTTAGGAGGACAATTATGAATTTTATTTTTTCAGTTAATTCTGTTAAATAAAAAATTCTGATAAGAAAATATTTGTCATTTTTTTAAATCAAAGGATACAATCCATATTTTAATTAAATTCTAGAAGGCGTATTTGTAATTTATCCTAATTTGTTTATTGAAACCAAACAGAGCATTCGATTGTAGTATGGTGTATGGACTACGTACATAAATCTATGTGTGGGTGTCTATGAGAGAGAGAGAGAGAGGAAAAAAAAAAAAACTATACCAATGAATGGTGACATTGTAAGCCCCTTGATTTTGAATATTGACAATCAACCTATCACCCCTGTGAACATGCAAAGTAGGTCCTGGAAATAGTCCATTGACTGTCAATATCTTCTTGGAGCTACATAACCTCGTGTAATTAGTTTCTTCCAGCTACAAAATAATAAATAAATAAAATTATGCATGTTAAATAAGATCTGCCTCTGAAAAAAAATAATAAAATAAAAATATCCTTGTATATCCTTCTTTTGACGACCCTCATAGGTAGAAGATTACAAAATAAAAACAACCAAATTATAATGGAATGTTGAGTAACATTTACAGTATAGTTCTACTTTTCACGAAAAGTATAAAATGTATCATTTTAAAAACAAGTGTGGAAATTGACACAAAGAACCAGCACCACGGGAAAGCTGTGACTAAAGTTGTGACAAATCACGATTTACTATGTTTAATTTTGTGCCAAAAAAAATATATATATATATATATATATATTTAGTGTGTCAATTAAATTCATATGATTCATTCATTAAGAAATTGACAAGTGTTTAGATTCGCAAAGTTTGTGCTATCTACTTGTTCAGCCTTACAAAGTCAATCTTCCAACTCTTACGTTTTTTTATTTATTTATTAACAAGTAAACTTTCTAAATCTATCCTTTGCCGATTTCGCATTCAACTACCCAATGTCAGTTTAATTGGAATAGGACGAGGGACAAATCTCAAGTGTGAGTACTGACTCCACAACGCATACACTATTTAAGTCAAATAGTGCAGCTCACATCTAAACCCTGGATACGTTTTGTCTAGCATTTAGAGGGTCATCCTAAAACCATTGCACGAAATCTCTGGGAGTTTGCCCCGGAAAGTATAGAATTTGAAAACTCAGGATTTATATCCCAAAACCTTTCCGAAGTACCATAACCCCTTCAGTTCAAACTCTCACGTTATTCTTCTCAAATTTCAAATTTTATAATGGCAAAGAAAAAACCTACTAAACTGAACAGAAATGTGATGATCATTATCGGTCAAGTCTATATGCTACAGATAGATTTGTACATGAGAAGGTATATATATATATACATATATTAGATTTTCAAAAATCATCTTAAAAAAAGAGTAAAGAGTGGGTGGATGGGATCGCGGTTGCCGAAAAGTAATAACAGCTGGGGGTGGACTTAGCTTCCAGTCCCCACCAATCACGACTCGCCTTATCAAAGCACTCGAGAAAATGTGCACTGTGATTGGGACTAGAGCGTAATATAATTGGTTATCATAAATCCCTTACGCTGTGTTTGGTTGGAGGATATAAAGAAAGATTTGGAAAGAAAAAGAAAAAAATTAGGTAAAATATGAATAAAATATACTTACATTTCACCTAGTTTCACACACCTTTTCTCTTTTCCTTTCCAAATTCCTCTCTAAATCTCTCAACCAAACACAGTATTAGGGTGTTAATCTTAAGAAGAAATTATGAGTTCAACTCTCTTAAGAAGAAATTAAATTAAGAGACAATTAATTGATACTTTGCAAGGATAAAAAAGACTAATTTCTATTGATACTAATATAACAATTGACAAATATAACATAGTTTTAAAATATTTATTGGTATCTATCTAATAGCATCAGCCCATATTTCCGTAAATAACGATATTAAAAGATCAAAATCTCATTACATAACGACTAATATTAAAAAAAGCTGATAGGTAGAGAAAATGGTGAAATACTCACAACCCAGTTGACAGTACGGAGGCTCTGAGCCATCGAAAGAACAAAGAAATTCAAAAGTAAAAACCCTAAAATCTCCAACTTGAAACTCATCTTCTTCAACTCTATGTTTTCTTTATTACTACAGAATAAGATCAGAATGAGACACAGAGACTTGTTTCTGGTTTAGAGTGCTCTTAATCAATCTTCCAATGGCCCTTTATATAAGCCTTGGTATTCGGTGCACTAAGAGACAGACTTGTTTTCCTCATTTTTTCCACGTTGATTGAATATTTTCACACATTCTGTCCAACACAAAGAAATATAAAATGATGAAGTGAGGGAGGAAGCTTCTTAATATACATTCCAAAAGCCACACACCCATTTCTTTGAATTTTCTCTAAGCAATAATCAAAGTATATTTGGGCATTTTTTTATTTTTCATTTTTTCCACGTTGATTGAATATTTTCACACATTCTGTCCAACACAAAGAAATATAAAATGATGAAGTGAGGAGGAAGATTCTTAATATACATTCCAAAAGCTATGCACCCATTTGTTTGAAGGAAAATGAGTGAGATCTTTTTTGAAAGATCTTTATAACTCTTACAGTGATTCAAACCACTTATGATGTGTGGAGCCTACTCATCTATGTGTGGAGCCTATATCAAAAGTGGTGTGAATCACTTTGAGAGTTGTGAGAATCCTCTAAAAAAGAGGTCTCTATTATTATTATTATTTGAATTTTGGTCTAAGCAATAATCAAAGTAAATTTGGGCGTTTTTTTTATTTTTTTATAATCGAACCGCGTCCTAGCCTAGGTAATGTTTTTTGGGTCCACCCAAAAGCATAAGTTTGGGAAACAAGCAACACTCTAATTGCAAAATCTAGGCAAATAGAAGGGCTGACAAGAATTAAACCTAAATAGAAGGGCTGAGAAGAATTAAACCTGAATTAGGCATGTGACTAGCAAACCCACTGCAAACTAGGCTATCCCAATAAATTTGAGTTTCTTTTGGCTTTGGCTTTAAGTTGCCTTTTTTTTTTTTTTTTTTTTGGAAAAAATTAAAAATTAAGTATAATTTTTAAAAATAGTTACTTACACGTAAAAAAGTTTATAATTTTAATAATTAAAATTTATAAACTTTACCATTATTCTGATTTTTTTTTTTCAATCCCTAGACTAATTTGTTATTTCTCCCTTTTTATATGTGTGTTTACGGTAAAAAAAAATTTCCCATTTAATTTATTACTAGGTTTGTCTAACTATACCGGCTAGAAAATTTAAAAACAAATTCGGAACAATTTTGAAACAATAATACAATAAAAGTCAGTTTTTATAAATAAAAAAAAAATTCTAAAATTAGCTGCCTCTTTTTCTTCAGTGAAATTTTAAAAATTTACAAATTTTATGATGGCCTAGTCTGTACCGACCTAAAAATTAAAATTTAACCAAAAAAAAAAAGTTAACAGAAGACCTTCACAAAAAAATAAATAAAGCTTCGTTTGACATTGGCTACGGTAACTAACTTTTTTTGTGTTAGAACTTTTTTAGCCTGACTTTTCTAGCTTCGTTTGGTTTTTGTTTTTGGATTTTTTTGACTTTTGTGAAAGAAAAAGTATAATAATTATGGTTTGAATGGGATAAGGGGTCACTGCTGTGCTCAAAACACAACAATGACTGTGGTGCCTCCGTTTGAGGTGTATTATGGCCTTATTTTTATGATCCAAACCGTTATTTTGTAGGGTTTGTTGAGTACTTCATGCCTACCAAAAATCATATTAATCGGATATCAACAACTATATGATCGATAACCAAAAAAATAAATAATAAGTTTTTATTTTGAGAAATAGTATAAACAATATGCAATTCGATCATATAGTTATTGATATCCGATTAATATGATTTTTGATAGGCATGAAGTACTCAACGAACCCTACAACATGAACGATTTAGATCATAAAAATAAGGCCATAATACACCTCGATCGGAGGCACTACAGTCACTGCTGTGCTTTGAGCACAGCAGGGACCCCTGTTCCGTTTGAATGTGACATTTTATCTTATTGATTTATATAACTTATTTTGTCTTTTTTATACTTTTTTAACCCTAAAATATTTACCAATGGAGGAGTAAATCAATTCTGGAAGGAGCCAAATCTATACATTATTTCTAGGCCAAATTACTTTTTCGAAGCATTTGTCAGACATGCATTTTTTGCCAATCAAGTCACATGACCATCTGATCTGCATACTTCTTTTTCCTTATCATAATTTACTTTCAGTTATTTGATAGTAAACTATTTTTTCATAATTTTATTAAATTTGTTGACTTGAAAATGTGATGGGCATGTCATGCTTGCACTATTACCACCATGTTTATTTATAGGTTGTTTGGAATGATTTAAATAATTACATTTTTAATTTTTTATAAAAAAAATATACAAAAAAAATTAAAAAAAATAATATGACTAAAAAATATAAAATAATAAAAAATATACTTATATAACACCCTCCAAACGAATTCTAAATCTATAAGTATATGGATCCATTGGAGCGGGCAGCCCTCTGATCTTCAAACCTCAGTACCCGTCACATCCAACTGGGATTTTTTTTTTTTAAATAAATAGAAAAATAATTATAAATCTGGTAAGTATTATAGCAAATAATCTAAGCTCAATAACTACTAGCTACATCATTTTTTATTTTGTTTTATTTATTTATTTTTTTTGTACATCAGAAAGAACAACTACTAGCTACATACAACCCCATAACATTCACTAGAAAAAATTAAGATTTTATAGACTAAAATTTAAGGATAAAATTATTTTTTTAAAGATCAAATATTTTTGCTGTAAAAAATATCGTTATTATATTTTTAGTAACAAAAATTACACATTAGTAATTAATTATTATCCTTTTGGGCCAAATTTTTTGTCTCAAAAAATAAACTATTTTAAGACTAAATTATTTTGTCCTTCAAAGTCTATTTATTAGTAACATTTTCAAAATTTTGTCACTAAAAGTCATATTTTAAACTTTTTGAAACGATCTTTTAACGACTATCCTCATGACGATAGAAATTGGTCCCTAAATATCTTTTGCAACAAAATTTTCACTTTTAAAAATCAAAATATTTTGTCTCTAAAACTCTTATTTATTATAGTAATCCAATCACTAGTGATTTTTTTTTCTTTTTCAGTCAATAGATAAAAAAAGGTAACTACAAATCTGATAAATATTGCATCAAATAGACCATTAACCTAATAATAATTAGAAAGTCAACCTTCACCAAGTAATCCAAGTCCAACAACCAGTAGCTATATACAACCCCATTTTTGTTTTTTAATCGGCAAAAGAACAACTTTATTAATTTGGAATTAAGGTGAAACCTTATATCAACCATTAATAAAGACGCAAACAAAAAAACAAGACATTTGGAAAATGCTATATGCATCAAAACGGAGGCTAAGATCCTAACTAGGTTGGCACCAGAATCACAGCCAAGTCATATGCAGCGTAATCCATCCAAATTGTAATACAATCCTATAATGGGGAGAAATAAACACCACTATAAACAAAAGAGTATCAAACTCATCTTTATAAGAGTTGAACTGGAAACCTCATGTAAAAAAGGGTCTACCCAATCAGTAGGCCAAAAGCCCTAGTTAATCATGGTGAGTTAAAGACTCCAAATGTTGCCAAAGTAGTGTATTTGGTGCAACTTTTCTCATGCAGAAAAAAAAAAAAGTTAATAAAAAAAACTAAATATATTTTCTTCATAATTTTCAGATAATTATTATTATTATTTTTTGAGTTATTTAAGTTATTTGTGTCTCAATAAAATATGCATACCAATGTGTAGTTTAAATTCATTTTAAATGTGAATTCCGGTTAGCTTGGACAATGTGAAGTTGCAACCTTGTGTTATGCTGTCAAGCTCTCTTGAGGAAGGTTGCTGTGGTGGTTTTGTGTTATATGTCCCCTGTCCACATAGGAGTTTTTGTGTGGGCTTGGCTGTGTGTCCTATGTTTTGGTTGTCTTTTTATTGCGGTTGGTTACTCACCAACTTTTGATGGTGTGCTAGCAGATTTATCGGTGCTAATCTAGTTGGAATTAGTTTGTTTCGTTTTGATATTCTTTGCACTCATCGCTTTTTTATTGATGTAATTCGCTTTTGGTTCATCAATAAAATTTATCTTTTGCTAATAAAAAAATAAAAAAAAAAAACTTGGACAATGTGAATTCAAATTAACTTGGACAATACAATATTAATTTGGCCAAATTAACTTGGACAATGTGAATTCAAATTTATCATATGATGAAAGAAGGCAAGGAAAGTTATTATTCATTCGGATTTAATTCAAACCTGTTAGCGGTATAATCTGAAAGTTGTTATAGTAACCAGTTTGATATTATAATTGTAAAGGCCAAAAGAAACTTAAACAATAATTCAAAAAATGTATTGAAGAAAATATATTAATGAATATTTGGTTAATTGAAGTATAAATTCTTCAAAGGACTTGTGGATAGCTCAAGTTGTTATACCTTTAGATTTTTAGGAGTAAATTTCTGATTTGAACTTATGAAAAAGCGTGGATCGTCCAATTTTAATAACCTAAGATATGAATCTCCTAACATCCTACTTAGTGCAAATACATACATGCAATCTCCTAAATGTCTTAATTAACTTCTAAGACTTTGAGTTAAGTTACAATTTGTTCTATTTGTATAATGCCTATGAAAACTAAAAGACAATAGCATGTGATAATATTAATTACACTTAGAATCTTTGTACTTTTATTAAACTCCCACTTTAATTCTTTCTTATCTCTTGTATGATTTTTCATCTATAAAGGTTCTTTTTTGCTAATCAAAAACAAAAAATATATGTATATATATTTAGCACTGCTGTACTTTTATCAGAATCTCACTTCAATCACTTCATTTTAGTTTCCCTCTCAATTTTTGAAATAATGTTATTCGACTGGACTAGATTATAACTTGACTCAAAGTGTGGAGGATTAATTGAAACAATTAAAAGATCATGAAACAAAAAAAGATTTGATATAAAATACAGAAGTACAAAGTGTAATTTGTCATGTATCACTGCAACATAAAAGAATTTTAGAGATCAAATGTTTTAGTCTCTAAAAGTGAAAATTTTGTTGCAAAAGACATTTAAGGACCAATTTCTATCACCACCAGGATAGTCGCTAAAAAGTTATTCCGAAAAGTTAAAAACAAGTCTTTTAGTGACAAAATTTTGAAAATGTTACTAATAATTAGACTTTTAGGGACAAAATAATTTGGTCTCAAAACGGTTTATTTTTTGAGACAAAAAATTTGATCCCAAAAAGATAATAATTCATCACTAATATCTAATTTTTGTTGTTAAAAATATAATAACGACACTTTTCGCAATAAAAATATTAATCTCTAAAAAATAATTTTATTCCTAAATTTTGATTTCTAAAATTTTAATTTTTTGTAATGTATATATATATAACTAAAAACCCAACAAAACCAATACAATTTAATTCAATGCTGGACTTTTTGAGAGCAAATGGTATGAAGCCAATATGGAGTAGGTGATTAAATTGAATGTATATATAATTAAAATATTGTCAACAATAGATTTTTTTTTTTTTGGGTGAATAGTCAACAATAGATATTAGTTTAGAAAGATCAATGTGTCATTTGCAGTTATTTTTCAAAGCTACCCTCCTTTCCCATGTTCAAATATATATATATATTATGTCGGTGAACGTTTTCTTCTTTTCTTCCCCGTGTAAGCAAAATATAAATAAAAATACAAATTTTGAATTAATTCAATTTTATTTTATGAGTAGAGAAGAATATTTTATCACATGAATAACAGAGTACTTGAATACAAAAATCAAGACCAAGACATGCAACATATTGGTGAAAGAGATTCATCACCACTAAGGTACCAGTCCACCAGCTAATTATGTTGGAAGGCCAAGCAAAACGACACCGACACATAAATACGAACCATTACAATCACAACTTTCATTACAAATTTGTTTTTTTAAATGCCAATAATAGTTGTACAAGCACGAAAAATAACTGGCACGAGTATTCTGTGTATCCAAGTTCGAACTCTTCAATGCGATGCCGTTCTTTCTACAAAATAACTCTGGTGAGCTACTCAGTAGATGTTGTTAGAAAAAATAATTTTTTAGTGGTTTTAATTAAATATTAAAGTGGATTTCAATTATCTATTGTGTTGGGTTTAAGTGGACCAAAAATCATTGAGATTTGAATAAGAAATTGTCTCGTGATGTTATATTCATGAATGTGATTTTAAGGGTATTTAAATCATTTTTCTTGGCTAAAGGATGTGAATCCTTTGGGCATTTAAACTTGTCAACTTTTTGGAAATGGGCTATGGATGCTGATTAATGGTATTTTAATGACCAGTCTTAAAGGCTGGAGGCTCTTATTTTCTCCCCTAAACATGTATAAATTGAGATCCTCATGTCAAGTCTCAATATAGAAATTTTTACTTCCATTTTACAAGTCAGTTTGCCAGCAAGTTCCTATAGTGAGAGAGTGCTGCCACAGTTTTTGTTCGCTAAGCTAGACAGAAAGTGCTTCTGCCGTAGTTGGTTTTTGACCGTCGTATCCTGGGAGACAGACGTCGGGATTCCTCAAGCACTTGACCTGTGAGGCAGCGAAATCTGTTTTAAGGAAACTGCTACCGTGTAGGTTTCGGTTTGGTTTCTTTACCATTTTATTGTATTGTGTATTTTTGTTGTAATTTAGTTGTAATTATCAGCATATGTTCTTAGTATATAATTTTGATTTTTTCATAAATCTATTTATTTAATTTCACAATTTGGACAACAAGCTTAAAACATTTTTTATATATTTTCTATGAAATTGATCGAATAGATTTATATAGACAATTAGGTTAGCTTTGTATAATGTTACTAGGAACTGTTGCGGAATTGCTCACTATTTCAATGATACAAAATATAAATTTGCATGTTTAGAGATTCAAATAATTTATATGAATAGGCCATTGTTCCGTTTTCTGTAGGTTAATTGCCGGTTCATGATTTTGCTTCTTTGCATGCACATAAAACTATTTTTATGCCTTCTTGCACTGATTCATCCTTCTGAGTACATTAATATATTTGTGTTTGCTAGTGAATAGATCCATGTGTGTCTTGGACATATTGCATGCTATTGCTTATGTTATTTAAGTAGACTACTTGTACTAAAGAGAAAGTCTACTGTTTGTTTTTCCTTTAGAAATCAACGATTGTAAATTATGCAATGTTATTATCTAATTGCTTAGTTTAATTAGAATGCTCTATCATAATTTACATACTTAATTGTATTAGTATAATCTTATTTTATGCATATGGTTCATCATTCCCCTACCATGAATTGCATGAATTTTAAGGTTATAAAATATAATTTATGGATGTTACAATTTTGACATGCTAATTCTATTCTAGTTTTTAATTTGTTGCATGCTTATTATTTTTTAGACTAGATTACATAATTTATTTATTTTTTTTTAGAATTATTTGCATATGTTAATTGCTAAATGGTTATTGATTTGTAACTCTTGCATTAATTTGAATTTAATTTGATGCATTAATCTGAATTATCTAATTGCGTGCATTAATTTTTGATTTTAATTTATTTATTTGGAGTTACAAGTTTACATGGCTGTTGTGAATTAATAACTCATGACTTTTAAATTTTATTTTAAAGTTATAATTTAATTTTGAAGTTACAAATTGTATTTTGTTTTGGTACCTTATATCAATTGGTTACTTATATAATTAATAGTTGGCTAGATGGTTTCATTTAATTTATTAAATTTACTTTTTTCTTAGATTATTTGTTTGTATTTTGTTATGGTTTGCTACTAACTTTCTTTGTAGACATACCAATGCGAAAGGGAATGGAAAAACAAATACAAAACCAAATGAATAGTATTTGGAATGTAAAAATAAAAATATTTGGACTACTAACCTTTGTGTTGAATATGAATACTTAAGCGTGGAAAGGCTTTTGGACTAAATAGAATCCTTATGGATTGACTATTTTATTTAAATGTTTGAAGCATGTTTTCTTGAGATTTAGTTGGTTTGTTTATCAATTTGTAGTAGTAAGTTTTATTTGGTTATATTGTTGTAGCAATTATTTACATTGCTTGTAAAAGTTTTGGACCTTGGCTTGTTTTAACCTAATTCATCCCTAAGAAAATTTAATTCTTAAATTCTTTTATCACGGATTAGGAGTCAACATGCTCTTGAAAGTTTTGTCAAAAGGTTAACTGGGTTTTAAGTGGGACCGATATGACCCCTCCAGTCTTCTTGGGAACTTTCTTGACCATGTTCGATTTTAGGTTTTGTGGTGAGACTAAATTTTGAATTAACTTTTCATCTGAGGGATTTTCTAAGGGTTAAGTTTAATTTCTGGAAACACAGAAGTGATATTCTGGTGTAATTTTCAGAAATGACAACTATCACTAATGTTGCTTCTACTGCTAATGTTGGTGGGGATTTGAACCCCTTGGGCAACTGGGTTGCCAACCCCTACTGCTGTGACCTCTGTGATCAACCCTGGCGTTACTCTGGCTATTCCGGGAGGACCGCTTAGTCACCATGAGCGCCCAAAAAATTTTCTGGGGTAAACTTTAAGAGATGGCAGCAAAAGATGTTGTTTTACTTGACCACGCTAACCTTGCAAAGGTTCTGAGCGAGGATCCTCCAGCCGTGGCAGAAAATGAGCCTGACAGGCAGAAAGTCATAGCGCTTGACACATGGAAGCAGACAGACTATCTTTGCCAGAACTATGTGTTCAACAGCTTGGCAGACTCACTCTATAGTGTGTTTTGTACCAAAAGCTCAGCAAAAGAGTTATGGGAATCTCTGGACAAAAAGTACAGGACTGAGGATGCCGGGGCAAAAAAATTTGTGGTTGGCCGGTTCCTAGATTTTAAAATGGTAGATTCAAAAACTATGCTAAGCCAAGTGCAGGAGTTTCAAGTGATCTTGCATGAAATTCATGCGGAAGTAATGCCTTTCAACGAGTCATTCCAAGTTGCTATGATCATTGAGAAACTTCCCAACGGTTGGAAGGATTTGAAGAACTATTTGAAGCATAAGCGCAAGGAAATGTCAGTTGAAGACCTGATTGTCCGACTCTGAATTGAGAAGGATAATAGAAAGAAATGAGGGAGTACCTCCTCAGTAAAGGCTAATGTCATTGAGCATGGAAAATCTTTTGGGGTAAGGAAGAAACCCCCTGTGAACAAGGGCTCTAAGCTGGGGCCAAGGGGTGGTGTTGCAAAGAAATCGGCTTACAAGCCGTAGGAATTTGGTTATCGGTTCTTAGGAAAATGCTACAACTATGGTAGCGAGAGGCATCGGGCTAGTGATTGCCGCAAACAAAAAAGCCATACAAGACTAAACCTCGTGCTCATATGACAGATATTCAAGAGCACTCCCATGATGATGATGACATACACTTCTCTACTGTTGTCTTTGAGGTGAATATGGTGGGTTCAAATCCAAAAGAATGATGGATTGATACTGGGACTACACGCCACATCTGCTCCGAGAAGAAGCTGTTTACAACTTTCAAACCGGTTACAAACGGTGAGAAGTTGTTTATAGAAAATTTTGCTACCTCTATTATTAAGGGGAAAGGAAAGGTAGTCCTGAAGTTAACCTTAGGAAAGAAGCTAATCTTGAACAAAGTCCTGTATGTTTCGGACATTCGTAAGAATCTTGTCTCATGTTCTCTTCTCAGTAAACATGGCTTTCTTATGGTTTTTGAGTCTGACAAGGTCGTTCTAACCAAGAGCGGAATGTATGTGGGTAAGGGTTATATGTGGGGGTATGTTTAAACTCAATGTAATGACTATTATCCTAAAGATGAATAAAGGTGCATCTTCTTTTGCTTACATGCTTAAGTCTTCCAATTTGTGGCATGGTAGACTAGGACATGTAAACTTTGAATCTTTATATAAATTCTTACGAATGTGGGGGTGTCTTGCAAAAGTGGCGATTCTTACACCTAAACGGGTTAGGATAGGCCCAAAATCTGTGGATTGTATATTCATTAGTTATGCACATAATAGTAGCGCATATCATTTTCTTGTATATAAGTCTAAAATTCCAGATATACACAGGAACACCATCATGGAGTCAAAGAATGCATGTTTCTTTGAAGACATTTTTCCTTGCCGAACCCATGAAGGGGTTTCGAGGTCTTTGGAGCAATTTGATGAGCTTGCTAGTGATGATGATCATGTTGATGATCATGGTGATGATCAAATTGAGGTTTTAGATGAGCCTAGAAGGAGTAAAAGGACTAGGATGTCCAAATCTTTTGGTCCAGACTTCTTGACTTATATGGTTGAGAACGAATCTCAAACTTTTCACGAAGCTATGACTTCTCCTGAGAGTCCTTTATGGAAAGAAACGATCAAAAGTGAGATTGACTTCATCTTACAGAACCACACTTGGGAGTTGGTAGATTTACCTCAAGGTTGTAAGCCTTTAGGCTGCAAATGGATTTTTAAAAGAAAGATGAAGGTCGATGGGTCAATTGACAAGTATAAGGCGAGGCTCGTTATCAAAGGGTACAAGCAACGAGAAGGCCTGAATTACTTTGATACGTACTCACCTGTAATTAGGATAACATCCATTCGCATGGTGATTGCGATAGCAGCTTTGCGCAATCTAGAGATACACCAGATGGATGTAAAGACAGCTTTCTTAAATGGGGATTTGAATGAAAAAATCTACATGGAGCAACCTGAAAGGTTTTCAGCACCAGGGCAAAGCAAGAAAGTCTGTTAACTTGTCAAATCATTGTATGGTTTGAAACAAGTGCCTAAACAATGGCATGAGAAGTTTGACAACATAATGTTGTCAAGTGGGTTTAGAATCAACGATTGTGACAAGTGTGTTTATGTCAAAGACACTGACAGAAGTTATGTCATTTTGTGTCTATATGTTGATGATATGCTCATTATAGGTAGTAACGATGAAATGATCAAAACTACCAACAAGTTGTAAAACTCTAAGTTTGACATGAAGGATATGGGCATTGCAAATGTTATTTTGGGAATTAAGATTACCAGAACATTTGGTGGAATTGTACTTTCTCAGTCTCATTATGTTGATAAGATACTTGAGAAGTTTAGTGGATCAGATACGAATGTGTCATCGACACCTGTAGACTTAAGTCTACATTTTACCAAGAATAATAAAAAGAGTGTCTCTCAGTTAGAATATTCTCGGGTAATTAGAAGTTTAATGTATCTGATGAGTTGTACTAGGCCGGATATAGCTTACTCGGTTAGCAGGCTTAGTAGATACACAAGTAATCCCGATGCTTCTCATTTGAAGGGCATTGTGTGGGTGTTAAGGTATTTACGCTACACTCGGGATTATGGGCTGCATTATACTCGATATCCAGCAGTGCTAGAAGGCTATAGTGACGTGAATTGGATATCAGATATAAAGGACTCAAAGTCCACTAGTGGATATGTGTTCACTCTTGGTGGGGCAGCCATGTCTTGGAAATCTTCCAAGCAAACGTGTATATCTAGATCAACGATGGAATCAGAGTTTATTGCTTTAGATAAAGCAATGGAAGAAGTTGAATGGCTTCGCCATTTCATTGAAGATATTCCATGTTGGTCTAAACCTGTGCTAGCTATTTGTATTCATTGTGATAGTCAATCTGCAATTGGTAGGGCATAGAGTAATATGTATAATGGAAAGTCTAGACATATCCGTCGTAGACATAATTCCATATGACAACTACTCCTGAATAGAGTTGTCTCTATAGACTATGTAAAGTCTAAAGACAACATAGCGGATCCGCTAACCAAAGGGTTAAATCGAGTGTTAGTCGAAACGTCGTCAAAAGGAATAGGGTTGAGGCCTTTGGAAGTTACCGGAATGGAAACCCAACCTAATTGACTAGAGATCCTAAGATCTAGGTTCAATGGGACAACCTAATTACGTGTAACGGTGGTATGTCACTGAGGAGGTTAAACCTCCAGCCATTCTTTTTATTAGTGATACCTGCAAGTGTAGAGGTTAAGTTGAGCTTTTAATGACTCTATTGTGTTAAGCTGTTGAGCTAAGTATAGCAGGATACTAAAGTAGAGTCACCTATGTGAGTTTGAAGTGGGGCCGCTTCTAGAAGAATTGGGCAGGCCAAGATTCTTTGAAACTACTCGCTGAACTAGGCTAGTGCCCAGGGCCATATAGGGCACACCAGTGAGAACAGAATGGTGGTAGGAGTAATTCCCGTATGAGATCTATTGTCTCAGTTTACATAAACGGCAGAACAGTTTAAGATGTCATATTCACTGATCAGCCAGTAAACTCGATAGGTTTTCACTATGAGAGGTTCAAAGCCAAAAGCTACCTTCTCTGATGTTGGGGTTAGTTCGTTGTACTCTCTCTCTCCGAGCCATTATTGCTGAACGGTGTCCGTTTGTTGAGTCATTCAGTCAATTTTTATTCATGTGGGGGATTGTTGGAAAAAAATGATTTCTTGGTGACTTTAATTTAATATTAAAGTGTGGTGACTATAATTAAATATTAAAGTGAGTCCCAACCATCTATTGTGTTGGGTCCAAGTGGGCCAAAAACCATTGAGATTTGAATAAGAAATTGTCAAGAAATTGCCTCATGATGTTAGATTCATGAATGGGATTTTAAGGGTATTTAAATCCTTTTTCTTGGCTAAAAGGTGTGAATCCTTTAGGCATCCAAACTTTTCAACTTTTTGGAAAGGAACTATGGATGCTGGTTAATGGTGTTTTAATGACTAGCCTTAAAGGTTGGAGGCTCTTCTTCTCTCCCCTATACATGTATAAATTAAGACCCTCTAGTCAAGTCTCAATATAGAAATTTTTGTTTTAATTTTATAAGTCAGTTTGCCATAAAGTTCCTATAGTGAGAGAGTGTTACCACAGTTTTTGTTCGCTAAGCTAGACAGAAAGTGCTTCTGCCGTAGCTGGTTTTTGACCGTCGTATCCTGGGAGATAGACGTCGGGATTCCTCAAGTACTCGACCCGTGAGGCGGCGAAATCTGTTTTAAGGAAACTGCTACCGTGTAGGCTTCGGTTTGGTTTCTTTACCATTTTATTGTATTGTGTATTTCTGTTGTAATTTAATTATAGTTATCAGCATATATTCTTGGTATATAATTTTGATTTTTTCATAAATCTATTTATTTAATTTCATAATTTAGACAATAGGTGTGTGCCGAAAAATCCATCCGATGCCTAAGTCAGTTCATAGGATCAATATGTGGAAAGCTTGTTAAATTCAAGAGCTATAATTGCGATACGTTGTCTTAGGTCATTTCTGAGCTTTTATAACCTCTACATGATAGAGTTCTACTAGGACATCTCATTCCCTTTCCTAGAATCCTGCTAGGAGTTATCTTCCTAAATGATAAGACTTATCCTTTAACACTCTTATCACTGAAGTCATGTGTAACGACCTAAGTCTCAGCTCGACAATTGAGCTAAACAAATCCATTGCCCAGTTGCATGTCAATTGTGTAACTACATTTAACATCTTACTATCTTCAGATAAAATCACCAAACTAAAACCTAACTACAAGACCATGCTAAGTTTGAGTAGTTCAACCATCCGTTGACTTCTTTAATCCAATCTAAGACCTTCGTCGGCCGGCCCAAGTCCTCACGATGTTCTTAGCCCAGTCAACAACCAACCTCCAGTTGTCCGGTTCACATTCTAGCACCATTTGCTCGGTCCAATGCCGATTGTCGATTGTGCGGCCCAATTCATTAAAACGACTACGCTTTTGCTTAGTCAAAACTCATTAAGAGTCCAACCCAAAATTGTCCCGCGCTAGTTTAGTCCAGCCCACTATTTCAATACCAATTACCCTCTCATTAGTGTACCTATCGAAATTAGGGATATTTATTAGAAAGTTTTCAAGTACTTGTATCCCAATTATTTCATAAAATATTATTGTATTCTAAAATTTTTTATTATTTTAGACTTTTGATCCACAAAATTCTAATTATCATATTTAAGGTATTTTATGAACAATTTTTTGCTTACAAATATGTTTTGAACCCTAAACAACTTGGAGGTATAAACATTCATATTAAATAAATTTGACAATATAAATATTCATACTGATAATGTGAATGTTCACATCATGGAACATTTACATTATCAATGTGAATATTAATGCACACTTTACCCTATTATTATTAAAGATATTTTGATAACTATATCACTTATAAAATTTATTAGAATATAAAAAAAATATAAAATAAAAAACTTAAACTAAGTAGAATATAAATAAGTGAAGAAAAACCTTATAAATAAATAACCTTTGAAATTAAAATCAAACTTGTATCAATAGATTCCCAATATACATGAATTCATAGCCAATTCACCAGTTAAACCTCTATTCATATTCACATTTACATTCACATTTAATATCGGCGGTTAGCAATTACAAACTCTTTTTTGTAGTTAGTAATTTTAAAATAATAATAATAATAATCGTGATGATGATGACACCTATTGTTGATATTACTCAATATTATCTATACCATTACGTCACGACTCGTATCGATAATATGCGGATATTACTGTGATTCACTTTCTTAAATTTTTTAATTTTTATTTATTTAAAAGCTAAATTGCAAAGCACAAACGCCATCATATAATTGACGTACTGTGGCACGGGCAGTGATGATGGGTAATTCTCTTTTTGACATAGCTAAACAAATAGTTTTCAACTTTATTTGAATAAAGGGGCTGGTTTTTCACCCGTCCGTGCTTGGATTAAAAAGTATTATTGGGTCGATAAGAGTTGATTTTGGATTTCGTTTCGATGATTTGAACTATCTAATATGTAAAATTTATTGAGTGTTATATATCTGTAAAAAATTACGTTGATCGGATATTGATAACTACATGATCAAATCAGTTTTGTATAAAAAAAATGAATAATGAAAAAATAAACGGTTGACAGAAATCTGATCTGATGAGATAGCTATCGATATCCGATCAACGTAATTTTTTACAACATATAATACTTGATGAGTTCTACATATTAAATTATTTGAATTATCGAAACGGGACTCTTAATAGGCCCCCACAAGTCCAACAGTACCCTTCAGTCCGAAGCCCAACTCTTATGAAAAAATATAAGATCTTACTAACACGTAAGTGAAAGGCAAAATGGTTAAAGAATATAAGACACATTTTATTAAATTTAATACATTTTTATTAAAATTAATATATTTATTAATAGTTTTATATATTTTTAAAACACTTTATACATACTTTTTAATATTAAATACAAACTGATTACTATCACAACTTTCATGGTAGATTTACACCTTGAGAAAAACAATTTCCTAACACAATTTGTTAAATTTATAAACTAAAGACAGTTTGAATATATCAAAATTTTCTTTACTTTTGTCTTTAAAACTTTAATTTGTTGTAATATATATATATATATTGTATTAATTTAGTTCAATTAATAACATCTATTGAAAAATTGTACAAAAATAATAGCAAAATAATATGTTTAAAGGAAAATTTATTATTTTAAATTAGATACTAATCCTAATTTCTTTGAAGAAAGTAAATTGAATATCTTATCTTTTAACTATTTCACCCTTTGATTTTTAAGCATTGGTATGTTGATTGTTTACAAAATAAAAACAAACAGATCCGATATTGGGAACTATATAATTTTAAAATATTTGATTGGGTTATTCTCAAGTTCAAATCTGAACTTTATAAAACTTGACAGATCTATAGAGCTCACCATAAATCTCGTTTTAAACAGTTCATTTTGTAAAATTCTCAATATATATCATTTATGAAAAAAAAAAAAAATCGATCCTATAATCTTAGTGCTTTTTATTTTATTGTGTTTGTCTCAAAAAAAAAAAAAAATAGATAACAAGTTTATTTTTTAAAATAGATCATCCAAACTTACTTGTCGTCTTTGTTTTTTTTTTTTGACAAACACATTAAATGAAAATTTTACGATTATCAAATTGACTTAATTTTTTTTTTATATAGATAATATACACAGAGGGTCCTACAAATAAACTGTTCAAATAATTAAAATAAAACTCGTAAGAGCTCGATGGGCCTATCTTGAGAGAGGCTCAATCGGAAAGATATACATAGTAAATATAATTCTAAAAATTTGTTAAATTTTATAAAAGAACAAATATGATAAAATCATGTTATCACAATTATCATCGAACCAGTTTGAATTTTCAATATAAATAAAAAAAATAAAAAATCTATACACAATGACAAAAATAAAAAATAAAAGTACCAAATCATCAAAATGGGTGTTTCGACAATCACAGCTCCTGAACTGAACGATTCAATTTTTTCTCCCAACGGAAGAGGGAAGTGGGAGGGGACCTGTTGGGCCTACCGGGGCTATTTGGTACAATTTTTAGAAGATAATTTTAATTTATTTTAATTTAAAAATTTGTGTCAAACTGATTGATACAATTTTTACTTATAGTTTATTATGTAAATACAATTTAAATAGATTAAAAAATTAATTATTTAAAAATTAAAAAATAAATACTTTTAAATTCTATTTTCTAATTACTATCTTTTAATTTAAAAAAAAATTCACCACATGGAGCGATAATGACAGTCGGAGCTGTTTAACCCTTTGTGGGCCTTCATCAATAAAAACATTAAAAAAACTCTTTGAGGGCCCATCTTGATATTATTTTTTTTTCGGAATAAGTACACCCAAGGCGTGTCACAGGGAAAAAAATAAAATAAAATAAAATAAAATAAAAAATATTTATCAAAAACCTTACAATTTTAATTATTAATATATATAAAATTTCTTATTGATTTATAATTATTTTCTCAATATTCCATTGATGTGATATTTTTTAGATAAACTATTAATAAATTCTAATACTTTGACTTAATTCCTATCAAATCCTATTGAAAATAAACCCTAGTAAAATCGTCGCTAAAAATAATTTTTTCTAAATTTTTTTTTACATATGTTGCTAAAAATTAATAATTAGTGAATTTTTTCTCACGATTTTTATAAATTATTGTTAAAAGTTACAATTACTGACATTTTTGTATGACGAATTTTTCAAAATATCGCTGAAAGTTGAAAATTAGTGACTTTTTTTGTGGCGATTATTTTTAAACTATCGCTAATACTTCTAAATAATGGCATATTTTGTGACAAAAAATTTAAATTGTCAATTAACAATTAGTAATGTTGTTTAATAGTAGCTGACAAAAACGCCATTAATTTTTACAGGACCTATTAGACAATAAGTCCACATATTAGGACCTGGACGTAAGTGCTCCACATTTTTTTTTCTTTTTTTTCTTTTTTTTTTTTTTGTAAGGAGAACTAACTAAAAAGTCTTATTAGGAAGATTGATGCGCCAATAAGTTCTCTTAACTTTTTGGTACATCAAAAAATCCTGTTCACTTTTAATTGTTACCATAAAATTATATTTTCTATTTTTTTTAGTGGAGTTTTCATGAAAAAAAAAATGTCACTAATTATTAATTTTTAGCGACAGTTGAAAATTTTGTCACAAAAACGTCACTAATTGTCATTTTTTAAGCAACAGATTTAGAAAATCATTATAGAAAAACGTTACTAATTATCAATTTTTAATGACAGATTTAGAAAATTGTCACAAAAAACTTCATTAACATTTTTGGGACTTTTTGATCTATACAAACACTTATAGGACTTAATTGCTAGGGGTGTTTGCGGTTCGGTTTTGGACAGTTTGCGGATCAGTTTGGACCCGCTCGCATGTATGCAGTTTGAGGAAAATTCAACCCACAACCACCCACAGTGCGGATTGCGATTTGTGCGAATAGGGTTCGCAGATGTGCGGGTTGTTTGTGGATTGGATTTTTTTCAATTTCCATATTCAATATAATATAAGATTGATTTCAATTTCAAAAGTAATTAACAGACTCAATTTCCCTTCCATAAAGAAGTAGATTCAATTTCCTACAATGTTCACAAAGCACATAAAAACAAAAACATTCAAAAACAATATTTTTTACAACATTTCTTTTCGTATCATGAAATTAGAGTTTGGTGTGTTGGCAAAAAATATCTAGAATATGATGAATGAAATTAACGGTTCAAGTTTTTTTGTTTAAAAAAAAAAAACTAAGTGCGGGCAAGTTCTTGCGAGTGCAAGTTAAACCTGCAACCCGTCCGCAACTCGCAATTATGCCATATTCCAAACCGCATTTGCCCATATTATGTCTACAAAACCGCCCATTTGTATGCAGATCAGCTCGGGTTAAGCGGGTTATCCTGTTCGGATAATCCTATATCCAACCCTAGTACGCATGTCCTTATAACATGACCTTTGAGTAATTACCTATTTTTATAATTTAAATAATTTATTTTATGACATTTATTTATAAGTCCCTTTTCACCTGTTTATGTTTCATTTTTTTTTATTTAGATTTGTATTTATGTTTCATTTACTCCAAATTATTTTCTTATATTTTAATAAGTCTTATAGGTGACATAGTTACCAAAATATCCCTAATAATATGGTAAAGCGCGCATTAGTGTTCACATTTACAGTGTGAATATTCGATTATGTAAACATTCACATTGACAAATTTATTTATTTATTTTATAAATTTATGCATTCGATTGAAATTTTATTTGGTAGGTCTCGTTAACTAGGTTTCAAAAATAAATTTCATAATATATATACAACAAAAATTATAAATTTTTAAAGTTTAATATATAAAAAGTATAAAATAGTCCAAAATAGTGCACATCAAGTTGTTAAGGGTTCAAAAAATATTTATAAAGATAAAATTGTCCACAAAATACCTTAAATATGAGAATTAAGATTTAGTGAATCAAATGTCCAAATAATAAGACTTATTGGAATACAAGAATAATAAAACCAAACCAAATCAAATCAAACCAAATCAGCCTTAAGATCAAATAAGGTTGGTTACATGAACCTTTTTTCTCCACTCTACTCTATCAACTGCTATTTGGTTAGTCAAATTAAGGAGATTCATGTCTCTATTTACAACACTAGCCCACGTCAAATTAGGTCTGCCCATTTTCCTAACACTTCTATCTATCGTCACTGTATCGCATTTCTTCATTACTGCAATTGTTGGTCTCCGTTGTATATGATCAAACTATCTCAATTTATTCTCTCTCAACTTATCTTCTATCGGTACTACTCTTACCCATTCACGAATATATTCATTTATAACTCTGTCTTTTCTAGTCTTAGCACACATCCACCTTAGTATCGTCATCTCAACAACACTCATCTTATTTACATGTTGTTTCTTAGTTGCCCAACATTCCGTTACATCACTGCCCAACATCGTTGGTCTAATAGTCGTTCTATAGAACTTTGCTTTTAGTCTAGTGGATAATCGTTTATCGCACAGTACCCCAGACGCACTCATCTACTTAAGCCACACCGCCTTAATTCTATGGACCACATCCGCTCCAATCTCCCCAGGCATTGTGATAATCGATCGTAAATAACAAAAACGCTCACTCTTAGGTAGTTCTTGGTTCTCAATTTTCACTTCTCATCTGTTTCCATTGTTTCTATTACTAAAATTATATTCCATATACTCTGTCTTAGTTTTGCTTATCCTAAATCCTTTAGATTCAAGTACTTCTCTCCAAGTCTCCAACATAGTGTTAACTCCTTCTCTAGTCTCATCTACTAATACGATCTCATCTATAAAAAGTATACACCATGGCACATCATCTTGAATATTTTTTGTCAACTCATCCATAATTCTTAGTGTAACCCCATAGTAATTGCAAATTCACTTGTCTCTTCAGCAGGCGATCTAATAGTAGTTACCACATCTTCATACATCACATCAATGTACCTTTTTGTTACCCTTTTCTTCTCTAACACCCACTAGATTTTATTTTGAGGCACTCTATCATATGTTTTCTCAAGATCGATAAAAACCATATGAATTCTTTTCTTTTCTCTATACTTTTCAATTACTCTCTTCAAAAGATAGATCATTTCCATTGTTGACCTACTAAGCATAAATCCAAATTGATTCTCTGATATCTCTGTTATATCTTGCAATCAACATTACATTACTCTCTTCCACACTTTCATTATATGACACATCAGCTTGATTCCTCTATAGTTGTTACAATTCTGGACATCTCCTTTATTCTTATAGATTGACACTAAAATACTCTTCCTCTACTCCTCTGGCATTTTCCTAATCAACAAAACCTTACTAAATAACCTAGTCAACCAAGCAATCCCTTCTTACCCAAACATTTTCAAGTTTCAATAAGAATATCATCGGATCTTAAAGTCTTATTCAATTTTATCTTCTTAAGTGCAATCTCCACTTCAAAGTCCTAATGTTGTGATAAAACTTGTAGTCTTGGTTTTCCTTATTACTGGCTATTTCCTCCCCTTTTAACCTTCCTTTATATTCCTCATTTAACAGCTTCTCAAAATAGTTCTTTCACCTCCCCTTAATCTCTTTATCCTTCACCAACACCATAAAGTCCTCACTCTTGATACACTTAATCTGATTAAAATCTCTTATTTTCCCCTTTTTTATCTTAGCAAGTTTGTATATTCTCTTCTCTTCCTCATTCCTATCTAGTCTAGTATACAGGTCATCATACACTTTCAATTTAGCATCTTTCACTACTTTTGTGACCTCTTTATTAGCCAATCTGTAGTTCTTAAGGTTTTCCTCAATATTATCCTTATATTACTTTTTAAAGCACTTTTTTTTTTTTTCATCTTTACTACCGCTTGAACCTTCTCCCTCCACCACTAAGTTTCCTTAGAGTTAGGTCCCTTTCCTTTCGACTCTCCATGGACTTCCCTTGAGATTTTCTTCATACAATTGGTCATCAAGTTCTATATAGTGTTCGCATCATCTTCCAAGTCCCAAGTACCTTTTTTATCTATTCTATTCTTAAATATTTCCAGTTTATTCCCTTTTGGGTCCCACCATCTCGTCCTACAACGCCCACTATCTTTCTTAATTTGGTACTGCTCTTTAAAGTATAAATCTAATACCAAATTCCTATGTAAACACGTTAGGCTCTTTTTAGGAATCACCTTACAGTCGCTGCATTTTAAATGGTCCACTTTTCTTACTAGAAAGTAATCTATTTGGCTTCTAATTGACACACTCTTAAAAGTTGTCAAACGCTCTTCTCTATTCTTATACATAGTATTGGCCACCACTAGGTCAGAAGTTAACACAAAATCTAAATTACTTTCTCCAACCTCATTTCTTTCACCAAAATCAAACCTCCATGCACCCTCTCATAACCTAGTTTATCTATTCCTACATGGCCGTTGAAATCTCCACCTATAATTAGGTTATCTCCTATAGGTATCTCCTGTAATAGCGCATCTATTTGGTCCCAAAAATCTTTTTTAGTCTGATCATCTAATCCTACTTAGGGAGCGTATGCACTAATAAAGTTCACTATATTATCTCCAATAAGTAATTTAACTAACATAATCTTATCACATTTCTTAATGACTACAACTACATTCTACAAGACCCTTGGCAACAATTATTTCTACCCCATTCATGTGTCTATTATTACTACTATAACATAGTTTAAAATTGGTATCCTATATTTTCCTAGTTTTTTCACTTGTCCACTTAGTTTCTTATATGTAAGCTATACTAACTCTTCTCCTAATTATGGCATCTATTAATTCTATAGTCTTACTAGTTAAAGTTCCTACATTCCATGTGGCTACTTTAAACCTATAGGGCGTCGATGTGGCGTCCCTTGCTTACTTTTTGAAACACCCGAAAGTGTCACAACCCAAACCCGCCCCTAAGGGTTTAGCATCATAACCGGCAGGTAATCCGTGATTACCAAAGGCCTGCTTAACAGTAATGTCGAAAATATAGTAATGGGGCTGGCGGAAGCCAATCAATAATAAAAAGATGTCCAATGAGCTGTGAAAATCTGAATGGGAAAAAGAAACTTCCATGCACATAGCTATAGACATATACCAAAAATACATGTACAAGGTAGCATACAGGTTAGGGACCTAATCACCTCAGCATAACTGTACAATCAAAGTCTTGAACATTCTTTACATTAATAGGGACAAAAAGGGTGAATCTAGAACACTCCAAAATAGCCCTGACTTGTGTAGGTCCGGAACCCCGATATGAGGCACAATGGCTGGCTTGACAAAACATGAGCTCAAGTCAGTGCTCTTAGCTCTAGTCCGATGCTTGGCCACCTACATATATATATATATATACAAACTGTGAGCTAAAATCCAGTGAATAACAAATGTGTAAAGAGGTTGAGAATGATGTCCTTCGCTTTTGAAAACAGTCAATTAGCATTAGAACGTTTTCAATCAATATCATTTGTCAATCAATCATTCAATTCGATCCATCACATTCATTAAGTCATACGTGGTACATCCAATAGCAACAATACACTAGGTCTTAAAAGACCGGACAATCAATTGATGACCATCATACAATAACAATAGTTCCAAGATTTGGAACTGACAGAGATCTCTGTAACAATAACAATATTAATAATCCATAACAATCGCAATACGCTATGGATGCCACGAATACAATTCAAAATACGATCATCATTCAATTGGTAAAAAGTATCATTTCGTAAAGCAATATGATTTATCAATCTGAAAATAAATACGATTGAACATATCTTTACAACATTGTTACTCACAGATTATTGGGCTATAGGCAGGCTAATCAGCGTTCTTGGGTGCCAAACCTACACAGTTGCAGAACGAACAGACACTAAATTACACACCCGAAATTAATAACTTAGCCCCTTGCTTGTTTTGGTGTGATTCTAAATCATTATCCTCATTATGATGCCTTAGACATGGCCTAGGAATTCCTAGGATGGAATGAGGATGCAAAAATGTACTTAAAACATTTTTCAAAACTTGCTGAAAATAGGGGTCTCGCTCGAGCGTGGCTTCCTTCGCTCGAGTGGACATGCAAAATGTGCTTGGTCGCTTAAGCGTAGACTCCTTCGCTCGAGTGATCTGCAAAAATGTGAAAAGTACTGGTTGCTAAAAATCTACGCTCGATGCTCGCACGAGCGTGAGACACAGTTCTTCGCTTGAGTGCAAGTCTTGTCACTCGAGTGTGCTTCTGTACACGCGAAAACCTGAGAGCTTGCAATTTACGCTCGAGCCAACATTTCGTCGCTCGAGCGAAAGACTGGAAACAAAGGTGGTCGCTCAAGCGAGGAAGCCAAATTCTTGGTTTTCCAGATTTGCTCCCAAAGCTCAAACCATGGATTTGATATGCCAAAACTCATCCTTTTGGGCCAATTCTCTAGAAAATACTTAGAGACTCATAACACAACATGTTTTGAAGATCATTTCATAAAATCAAAGCCCAAAAGTATGCCAATTGTACACAAAATCAACTTGAAATAGAAGAACATGGTGTAATTATGTCATGCATGTACTTGTTTGAATTCATGACTTCCAACACATGATCATATGAGCTATTCTTTCCAAAAACATGATGAATTCTTAGATTACAACTATAATATGAACATGCATGTGTGAATTTCATGAAAACAACTTCAAAATTCCATCCTATGGACATGCATGCATGAATTGATTCTCAAATCTACTCTTTAGGCTATTTCTTGACTTTAGTCTCCAATTTTTCCATGAACCATGCATGAAACAACTTAAATTCATAACTAAGAGGGTGAATTCCTACCTTAAGTCTTGAATTCCCAAGTATAGTAGCCTAATCTTCCAAGCCCTCTTCAATGTCTTCTAAGTTTCAAACAATTCCCTTGTTGAATTCAATTTTCCTTCTACTCTCTCTCTCTCTCTCTCTCTCTCTCTCTTACGTTTTGAGCATCAAATAAGGAAGAATGAGATGTGAGGTTCAACTTAGTGGGGTCAAAATGCCCTTATTGGTGGTAATTAATCATAATTAATCAAATGACATTAATTTAATTTAATTTAATCGTTCTGAACCAAATTTTAGTTAAACCTACCATAAAATTCTATAAATCCTAATTAACATATAACACAAGTCAATTTCTGAATTGGTCGCCGATAAGGCTTTCAATTCGCAACTCGAAATTAAAACGTGAACAGATCATTCTATATTAAACAGATAGAAATGCAATTAAACGACACACTCACACAGCCAATTGGGATTTCATCTTAATCATTTACTTAGCATGCTTAATCATAAATTAACACTAATCATAGGTCAGAGTTATCACAGAAAGTAGGCGCAATGCGTCACTTAAGTAAAACGACCTAACATTTAATCAATTCAAAATAGGATTTATTTTCATAAGAGATTCGAGTAGCTTTTTTACGTGTTGGTTGAATAGATTATTGCTGTAAAAAATTAAGTTAATTAGAAATCGATAAACTATATCTAAAATCATTTTTGTCTTAAAGAAATAGACGATAAATGTAATTTTGAATATAAATTATGTATATATTTTTTTAAATAAATATGATCCGATCAAATAATTATAAATTTAATTAATGTAATTTTTTATATGAATAATTTATTTAACAAATTTTATAAAATCAACTATTAAGATTATGAAAATATGGCGGAAAGTGAGCCCAACAAACAGCATAGCAGCCCTGTGGTGCCTTGATGAGTAGTATTCTAAAGCGTGAATCAGCTAGTCGGGGTCATGAACTAAATTCAAATCAACTGGGTTTCCTTATTCGGTGCATGACTTGGTCTCAAATTTGCATAAAGAAAGGTTCTCATTACTTGGTATTGGGTAAGGCCTTTCGTGATGTTTAGGAAAAATTATTAGTTGGTTCATGAGCGCTATGTGACTATGTTCCTTACCAATTATAATTCATCATGTTTCTCATATTTTTCAATTACTTAACACAAATTTATGGACCCTAACCCCTCTACCAATTACAACACAATTTAAACACCACATAACAGTGCTCCAAAATCAACTAATAACTTCTCGATGTTTAGTGGTCTGTTTCAGTTGGAGTATGGCGTTGTGGTATTGAGTTGTAGTTTTCACTTTTCATGATTGGTTTTCTCATCAATGCACGGTGTTGTGTTAGCATATTATTGAATTTTTTATTTTGGCGTGAACTTAATTGGGATTTTATAGTTTAATTGCCATATTCTTTGTACTCACCGTATTTATTGAAGTATTATTTTAAGTATTGTATTTTAATTATCATCAATAAATTTATTTTTTTTTCCATTGAAAAAGAAAAAAGAAGCTTGCCAGGGTCATGTCATGTCATAGCATAGATAAGTTATAATATTTATAATATCTATTATTATAAATGTCATAATTAATTTTTTTTTAATTATAATTAAAAAAATTAATAAATTATAATTAAAACTACATAAAATATAACGAAAGCTTTTTTGAATCCTAATAAAAATAATGTCATAAAATTTCCTTCCAATATGTTTAAATACAATTTTATTTTATTTTATTTTATTTATTTATTTTTTTTGTGGTGGGGCTCAATACGCCGCTAATTTCGCGCTCTCCATGTGATTCAAAGACAGCAAATGTACCATTGATAAGCCATAAAACATAAAACATAGAGCACGACAAGAACATAATGACAAGGACGAGCATCTCCGTCGGTCCAAATTTTAAATTGGAAGATATTATTTGGGCTCGTAATTTGAATCGTTTATTTTATAAGGTATTTTGTATATTTTATTTATAAAAAAAATAATAATAATTTAAGTCGATCCGATAATTATAACTTGTTTAATTTTTCAATACAAACAAAAAGATAATAATTATGTTTTTCAAAATAAATCATACATTTTTTTACTAAGAAATATAATAAATTAAATAAGTTATAATTATTGAATTGACCTAATTTTTTGTATGAATAAAAAACAGAAAGCATCCGATAAAATAAACGATTTGAATTATCAAAACGGAAGTGAAATAAATCACTAAAAAGTTATCAAACTATTCTTTATGAGAGTTGAATTTGCAACTCCACATTACAAAGGAGGTTACACAATCACTAAACCAAATGTTGTAATTCATCTCTCTGAATTTGATTGATATCTTTTATAATATTTATTTCTTCTTCTTATGAAAGTTGTTTGTGGTTTATATTTGTAATTACTCTCTACTACCAATTAAAAAAATGTGAATCCAAAAATAAAAATTTTAAAATACTATACGACATTATTTAGATTACCATATAAATATTATCACTTATGCTGTATTTGGTCGGGAAATTTGGAGAGGGATTTGGAAAGGGAAATGAAAAAGGTAGGTGAAATGTGAATAAAACATGCCTATATTTCACCTAATTTCACACATATTTTCCCTTTTTCTTTCCAAATCTCTCCTCAAATTCTCCAAACCAAATACAATATTAACGTTCTAAAATAATTACTTCAATCTGATAATGTCGGTCATGTAATATAAATATTCCACTTGAAAGGAACAATTATACTGTTTGGAACCCTATGTTGTCAATCGTCATTCCTACATAGAAATATACAAATTAATTTATCTTATTGTTAAATTTAAGGAGTGATGTAGAAAAGGAGTCACATTCATCTGGAGAAATGGTTTGGACCCCACTGGGGGTCGACCCCCAATAAGGTGGAGGCCTGTGATTGAGAGAAAAAAAATTGTTTTTTTTTTTTTTTTTGGGTTGTCAGCCAGTGGGGGCGCGCCACGTCACTGGAGGTGCGACCCCACTGGGGGTATTTAGCAGGACTCCATTCATCTGTAAGCAAAGTTTGTAATAATTTTAATATCTTTCTCTCTCTCTATCTCTTCCATGATACGATTATATTGCCATTGCGTATGATTAAAACAAATGTTGTTTAAAACGAGATGAGCATGAAACATGCATTTTTTTTTTGGAAGGAACATTTTCATGTCTTATAAAGCATGTGCACATATCTTGTTAAATAACTAATCGTAAGTCTGGTAGTTTGTGAACTAAAATATATTATAAGTTTTTTTTCACTCTAAATTAGGAGAAAGTGTATCACATGCAATTCTTTCTTTTCTTTTCTTTTCTTTTCTTTTCTTTTTTTTTTTAAAAAAATTTTTAAAATTGCAATTCAGTGCATGTTTAAAATAAAATGAAATAATTAAATCAATGGTAAATTTTACTGATTTTATTAATTAAAGTTATAAAATTTTTCAATAAATTTGTAAATATTTTGAAAAGGTGCCACTTATTTTTAATTTTTTCTATTTTCAAATGACTAAGGATTAGTTTAGTAAAGAGGAAGAAGATGAGGATAAACAAATTCATGACCACTTTCATATAATTTATTTTTTAATCAGTAAAAAGGAGATTTTATTAACTCAAGATAAAAAATTACAATGAGTTAATAAGGATTAAAGAAATGTTTAGTGATGGAAAATCACACTCAACTTAGTTTGAAATCATCCTAAATCAATCCTAAGCAAAACCTTAATTTCGAACAAAAGAAAAAAAGAAAAGAAAAAAGCAAGTTGGCAAGAGAGAACACCTTCAACAATGGCCATGACAACATCACCCTATCTCTAGCTTAAAATAAATAATATATAAAATAAATAAAAATGATTACAAAATCGAACACAAGTTATTCACATGAAGTGAATCTTATATTTTTGTGGATCTCACACTTATGTGAAATTGTGAAAACCGAATTGAAATAAACCTAAAATGACAAATAGAGTACATCCAAGTCCATCTTTGATGGGCCAAATGAGGCCAAAGTGCATTGGACTCGAAGTCATTGCCGAATAGATACAAAATACAAGATGTGGAGCACACTAAGTTAAGGGTGCCTGGACTGGACGTCTGAGCCGAATACATCGTATAAGTCGACGAGACCACATTGGATGGATCCAAGCTGTCCCTTTTTAAAGAATATAGTAAGGAGATGGGCCCTGACAAAGTGATGATGAGGACCTAAGCTACAAGAAAAATATCAAGAAGAATGACTCTATAAAAGGAGGAGAAAGTTAGAGAGAGAGATATGTTCTAAAAAAAATTTCACTGGAAGAAACCAAAAAAAAATTATTCTTTTAAGAAAAAAACTAACTTGCTCTTCGGAGTACTAATTCCAACACCATCGTCTAGAGTTATTCTTCTGTTTCAGGTGACAGCAAAAAAGATTTTTTAAGGGCTTGTTTGGAACAAATGAGTATTCTAACACCACATCCCTACAATTGGCGTCGTCTGTGGGAATACTCAAAATTCATCCATCGCTGACCCAGCTCAAGATTCTTCAATTATTGGCAACGACAATATTCTACTTGGAATAATTCTTAGTCCGGAAGATACTCCCGCACGAACGACCTTAAACTTCGATCCCATAACTCCTTCCTTGCCTTCAACATTAGCGGAAGACACCATACAAACCTTGATAAATCAAGCAAATCGGAACGATCAACGTCTAGAGGATATGGCAGTTGACAATGAGCGCCTGCGCCAAGAGCTGGCAAAATCCTAACAAATTCCACCACAGCGCGAATAGGTCAATTGCCAAGGAGGAAAATGAAGTAGCAACGTCAATTCCAAAGGCATGATGATAACATCAGTATGTCGGATTCCTCTTGGTAATAACCCAGAAAGTGAGGCTGTGTAGACTCGTTTAGCTCATCAGACGGGTAGAAGTTCTCTACAAGCATGACAAGAACATAAAAAGGGAGATGATGATTCGGATTTAGAAGATAGGCATGACCCTTTCATACGACGTATAGCCAAGGCCGTCTTGCCTAAAAAGTTTAAGGCATCGACGTTCACCCTTTAGGACGGCAAATCGGATTCCACTGATCACGTTTGTCATTATAAGCAAGCTATGATGTTGCTTGTGGATAATAAGGCTCTCATATGCCGAATATTTCCTAGTAGCTTGGGACCTCTGGTGGTGAGGTGGTACTATAAGCTTGAACCGTTCTCAGTTAAGAGCTTCCATCAGCTTCAAAAGTCCTTTCGAGCCAGATTCATCACGAATGAGGTACAGCCCAAACATGCCGACTCTCTGTGGTCAATGAAGATTGGACCAAGCGAGACCTCACATGAGTACTCAGCGCAGTACTGGGAATGTTTTAACCTGGTAGATGATGATTGTAACGACTCAATGGCAGTCATGGCCTTCAAAATGGGATTGAAGCCGAACAGCCCATTTCAAAATACTCTAACTCGCAAACAGCCAGAAACAGTCTGCACTTTGATGAAGAAAGTGGAAGAATATTGCAAGGTGGAAGATGAAGCACTCCGAGTTCAAGGTGGACCTCAAATCACTTACTCGGCAACTCCAGTTTTGGCACAACATTTGACTACTGTGCTTCTAAACAAAATACCATCGAAAAAAAGCCCAGAGCCACAGGGAAGGCCCAAGAGAGGTAGTAGCTGAGATTCACACCAACATCATGAGCAATACCAGATGGACAACAAACGTCCACAAAGGTCAAACAATAAGTATATAGAGTTATCCGAGTCGATTGGCCAAATCTTATCGAGAGTTCAACATCGAATATTCTTCAAATGGCCGGCTAAGTTGTCTGGGCCACTGAACATCAAGAGAAGGGACCAGAAATGCGATTACCACAAAGATCATGGCCATACGACTGACAAATGCTACGCATTAAGGGATCACTGGGAAGAATTGATGCAGGTTAGTCACCTAAATGACTACCTCCCAAAGAAGGTTGCCCCAGCCAATGGGTTAACCATATGGCCCAAGTCTCTACCACTCGGCTTGATCCATATGATATACAGCCTCCCATCGTTGAATAAGGTCAATACGGTTCAGTTACAATTGGCACCAGAATCATTTAGCCTAGTTCATAATCTATCGGTTAGCCGAAGTGGCAAAGGGTAATGCTGACCATTGAAATCAATTTTTCTGATGCCGATTTAGAGGGTTTGACCCTACCCCATGACCAAGTTCGCTATTGAACGCATCTTAGTCAACCAAGGTAGTACCTCTGAGATTATGTATTACAAGACGTTCCTTTGGCTCGGCTTCAAAGATGAGGATCTCACAGTAGCTGAATTTCCTCTTTTTGGCTTTAACGCCAACTCGGAGTACCTGTTGGGAAAAATCGCGGTGCCAATGTGAGCTGGCACTCGGACACAAGATGTGGAATTCCCAGTGATCAAACCCCCCTCCTGCTATAACCTTGTTATGTGCCAAACATGGCTCCATGCAATGAAAGCCATCCCAAGCACTTACCATCAACTCTTCACTTTCCTACTCAATATGGCATCGAACAAATTCGAGGATCACAGATGTCGGCGAAGAATTGTTATATGACAGCCTTGGAAAAGAGACCAAAAGAACTTGAGGTCAATTCGATTGAAGTTTTGGATCGAGAAGGGCTAGATGACGTGGGAAAAGTTCCAGCCGAAAAGGCAATAGAAGATCTGGATCAAGTCATAATACCTAGCGACCTAAAGAAATTCTTTATGATCTGCACTAGCCTCAATGCAGTCGAGCGACAAGAGCTGGTAACCTTTTTGTTGGGCAACATTGATGTTTTACCTGGACCTCGTATGATATGCTCGAGATAGATTCAGACGTGGCTATGCATCCCCTGAACATCAATTCCACGGCCAAACTAGTTGTGTAGAGGAGTCGCTACTCGGCCACTAAACATGCATTCGCCGTAGTTGGTTATCTAATACTATGGTGGTAAAAAAGAAGGCAGGGGCGTGTCGTATGTGCGCTGACTTCACAGATTTGAACAAGGCCTGCCCCAAAGAGTACTTCTCTCTACCTTGAATCGATCAACTGGTGGACACCACAACTCATTATCAATGCATAAGTTTTCTAGATGCGTATCGAGGCTATCATCAAATTGCCATGGATCTCGCCGATCAGGACAAAACAGCATTTCTCACTCCAAGGGGCACCTTTTGTTATAAGGTTATGCCCTTTGGATTGAAAAATGCAAAGGTTGGTCACAACTATGTTCAAAGATCAAATCGGCAAAACCATGGAGGTTTACATTGACGATATGATGCTGAAGTCCAAAGAAAAACAAACCCATTTGGCCGATCTCACCACAACCTTTGATGTTCTTCGAAAATACAAAATGAAGCTCAACGCGTCGAAGTGCACATTTGGCATTGGGTCGAGCAAGTTCCTCAGTTACATTGTTAACCATCGCGGGATAGAGGAAAATTTGAAACAAATCAAGGCTACTATGGAACTCGGCTCTCCTAGGTCCGTCAAAGAGGTTCAAAAGTTAATGGGCATGATTGTGGGGCTCAATCGATTCATCAGCTAATCTTCTGACCGATACAGGCCGTTCTTTCAAACATCTCGGCAAGGAAAATCATTTAAGTGGACTTCAAAATGTCAGTCGCCCTTGGAAGGACTAAAAACGTATCTCGGCTTCGTTCCTCTTCTATCTACTCCCATGCTAGGTGATATTCTTATTCTATATCTAGTGGTATCTGACCATTGTCACGACCTAAACTTGCCCTTATAGGTTTAGTATCATAACCGGCCAGTAATCCTAAGATTACTGAAGGCCTTTGAATCAGATTAACAAAATAAGGGGCTAGCAGAAGTAAATAGTAAATATACAATGTCCATAGAGTTATGCAAACTTATACGAGACAAAAATTTTAAAACTTTATATACATATTTTATACGTCAGCCTTACATCATCATATGTACAGATAAAACAAAAGGGACTTAGCCCTAATTACAGGGTAAACAAAAGTCATCCAAACAAAAGAAAATAAAACAAACTTAGGACTTGTTTACATGATTCACAAAAGACTTTCGGGAACCTTCTTGTGAGGCACAATGGTTGGCTAACACAAACAAATCCAAACTAGAAGTCTCAAACATGGTCACCCGCCTGATCACCTATATATATATATATAAATAATGAGCTGGAGCCCAGTGAACAACAATAGAGTAAAGGTTTTATGAATGATGTCCATAACATATTTAGAAATCGGAATTGAGATTAGAAACAGATTCATATATATATATATATATATATTTAGATTTGTAAACTGTTATATGTGGTACATCCATTAACTAACAGACCAGATTGGTCATAAAGACCCACATGCAGAGTAGTTGGTCATAAAGACCCACGTTCACATGAGATGGTCATTAAGACCCACATGCAGATCAGATAGTTGATTATGTATAATCAGTTCTATGAATAGAACCCACGTTAAACCCTGGTACTAGGTAATAGATAACACATGACAAATACATATGATGCTAAGGATGCCACAAATACATTTTAGAAATTGGACAATCATTCATCTTAATCAAAAAATAAGATTTCAAAAAACAAAGTATATCGTATTAGTCAGAAAATACTTATAATCAACATATCTTTACATAATTATTACTTACAGATAGCTCCATAAGTAGATCGGATAAATCAGATGGACGGTGGCACATGACCTACACAACACATTTAAACACAACATCTCAAAACATGTTCATTTCATACGGTTAGTTCTTAAACCTAATCGGTTTATTTGTTACTTATTCGTTCTTTAATTTCTTTTGTGTCCATGTCTGCATATGAATTTGAAATATACATGAAAACCATGCAAATGGAGGCCCAAAAGTCCGAAAAACAGAGAGAAAACGAAACTGGGACTACCTTGAAAACTGCACGTGCGAAAGCACTCGCTGCACGTGCAGAACCACCACCGCACGTGTGCCCCGCATGTGCAATTAAAGCAGAATGTGAGTGGAACAGGAAAGGTTGACCGCACATGGGGGGTTTCGTGCCGTACATGCGATCTGGGTTTTCACAGAATTCGAATTTCAGTTCAAGTTTTGGAACTCAATGTTTGCAATTTAAACCTCAATTTCATGCATTTCAAGGCCCAAAACTCTTCAAAAACATCTTGAATTTCATATTTCTAACTTCAATTAAAGATTATAACTTCATAAACAAAACCCAAGTTCCACTTAAAAGATCAAAATCTAGAATAGAAAGTTTGAGTTCCAATCTTCGAAACCCACGGATTTTCCTCATCAATTCTCAAAACTCATGCAAAAAAACATGTGTTTGACATAGATCTCATGAAATTATGCCATGCATATAAAGATTATAAGCTCATTACTTGAATTCTTGTCTTGGATGATCATATTGAGTCACTATATCTTCATTCACTATAAAACTTCAATTAGACATGATTTCATCCTAATTCAACTCAAATTCTAAAGGATTATGAGTATGACATCTCAATTCATGAAACTAGAGGAGAATTTTTACCTTGGTTGAATTGTGGAGATTTGGCTTAGTTCTCCTTCTTCCTCTTCTTTTTTTTCTCTTCTCTCTCTCTCTCTCTCTCTCTCTCAATTGTTTGACTCCAACAATATGCACTAACTCTCTCTCTCTTACTCCTCTCTTTCTTTTATTAAGTTGATGAGTGGCTCAAGACATATAATTAATCTCTAATTTCCTAAGCATGATTAATTATAGGATTTAATCACAAGGTTAATTAAATTGTATCAAATTCACTTAATCATAACCTAATTTAATCTAAACTAAACTAAACTTAAGTATTCCAATATGGATTAGACTCTAATTACCTATCCAAATATTTAATTCCAACTTATTTAAATTAATGATTTAAACAGGTTCAATCCACACCCTAACCATGTCTGTTCACAATAACACAATTCAAATGTCACTTGGCACATAATAACACATAAATACACCATCAATGCAAATCATAGACTTAACACATAATTTCATTTAATTACTAGCTTAACATTCTTAATTATAGATTAACGGTTAATTACGGATTAGGGTTGTCACAACCACGCTGTAAGTGTCGTTCTCCTTCATAATGAACTCGGCGATCAGAAACCCATTTTCTATGTAAGTAAATCCATGGTCCATACGAAGACCCGATATTTGCCCTTGGAGAAATTGATTTTGGCTTTTGTGGTAGCCGCGAAAAAGCTAATGCACTACTTCCAAGCCTACACCACTAAGGTATTAACGGATCACCCCTTTCGTGCGGCGCTGAGCTGAGCAGAAGCTTCGGGAAGAGTCTCTGAGTGGGCATTGGAACTCGAGTCATATGATCTCCAAATTTTTCCTTGAACGACCATTAAAGGATAGGTTCTGGTCGACTTCATTGCTGAATTCACAAAGCCAGTTGGCAATGCTAAAATTATGCCGAACCAATTAGCCCTCCAACCTTAGCCGGAATGGTGTATGTATGTAGGGGACATCTAGAAACTATATTGTGATAGATCATCCAACTAGCGAGGTAGTGGGGTAGGAGTTGTTATTATGACTCCCGAGGCAACAGTGGCCAAATAGTCTGTCAAACTTAACTTTAACACTTCTAATAACGAGGCCGAGTACAATGCCTTTCTTGTCGGCCTACGCAACTCACTTTAGATGGGAGCTAAATGGCTGCATGTCTTTTGTGACTCAAAGTTGGTGATTAACCAGTTAAATGGGGGAATATGTGCAAGAACGATCGCATGATAGCATACGTGAGGATAACTAATTCTTTGCTAGACAAATTTAATAGCCATTAGCTTAATCAAATCACCCGTGATCAAAATACTCACGCTGATGCCCTAGCATGTTTAGCCTCGGCTATTAATTTAGAGGTCAAACGAACTATGAAATGGGCTTTATCCCTGAGCCGAGTATCAGTATTCCCGAAGTCTATCCCATTGTGCATATAATTCATAGATGACCGAGTTAGATGGATCTCATCGCTATATTCTTGAGTTCAAAGCAATTACAGAGGATAGAAAAGAAGCCCATAAGCTTCGAAATAAGGCCCTTAGGTATTATTTGTCCCCCGACGAAAAGCTATACAAAAAATCTTTTTTAGAACCATACTTAGAGTGTGTCCATCTTGACAAGGTTGAAAACTTCCTGGCCAAAATCCATGAGGGAAGTTGCGGTGCTCATTTGGGAGGGCGATCACTAACTCACCGAGCCGTTATACAAGGCTATTGGTGGCCGACTACATGCACTGATGTTGAAAACTATGTCAAAAAGTGCGAGCGGTGCTAGAAATTCTCACCACTAACACATCTGCCAACTGAAGAGTTGAACTCCTTGACTAACCCTTGGCCTTTTGCTCAATAAGGTCTAGATATTGTCGGTCCACTGTCCAGAGCCCAAGGAAATTGACAATTATTAATTGTTGCTACGGATTACTTCACCAAGTAGGTTGAGGCAGAACCATTGGCGCACATAAGGGACACCAACATCAAATACTTTATCAGGAGAAACATCATCACCTGATTCAACATTCCCAGTGCGCTAATCTCAGATAATGACACTCAATTCGATTGTGGCCTCTATCGGGAGTTGTGCGACATGTATAGAATTTGGCCCTATTTTTCCTTCTTGGCTTATCCGCAAAGCAATGCACATGAAGAGTCTTCTAAGAAAGTCGTTTTGGATGGCATTAAAAATCGACTTGAGAAAACAAAGGGCAAATGGGTTGACGAGTTGTCGAGTGTATTATGGGCATACCAAACTACGCCGAGACAGCCTACTAGAGAGACTCCGTTCGCCTTATGCTTTGGCAAAGAGGCAATCATAGCATTGGAAATCGGCCTGCCAACTCTCCGTTCAAGGGCATTCGATACCAACAGAAATGATATGATGCTCGCATTATACATGGATTTAATTGAGGAGCATTGAGATCATGCCATCGTCAAGATGGCGCTGTATCAGTAGCAGTTGGCAAAGTCATATAACCAACGAGTACAATTATGCTGGTATCCACCTGGGGAGCTCGTCCTTAAAAAATGCTGTCTGCTAACGAAAATTCAACTGAAGGCAAACTCGGTCCCAATTGGGATGGCCCGTATCAGATCGATTCCAGTGTCGGGGCAGGGGCAACATGAACGGCAGAAGGATACCCTAGCTTTGGAACCCAATTCATCTCCGTAAATTTTACCATTAGTATCGATGGTTATGTCAATTCCTTCTTTCATCTTATCCGATTAATGTTTCCATGTTTTTTACTTTCAATATATGTTATTACTTTGTATAGATATAGATAATCAATGATACGAGATGTTATGATAATTCCTTGTTTATTTAACTCTGGTTGCCTTACTTTTATTCAGCCTCCAAATCTGAAGCACTCTCCATGCTCGACATGAAGTGCCAGCAATAAAAGCCTCCAAATTTGGAGCACTCTTCGTGCTCGGCATAAAGCGCCATCAATAAAAAAAAAAAAATGCCATCAATAAAAGCCTCCGAATTCAAAGCACTCTTTGTGCAATTTGAAGGTACAATTAGTTTGATAATTTTGAACACGCATAATTTCCTTTTCATTCAGAAAACATCAAGACAAATTCAAATTACATTACAGATACCCTAAGGCCAATTGGCACCCTAATTACAAGAATAACCTATCAAATCGGATTTTCTGCTGCCGTTCAGGGTTCACGGCCTCCTCTTCATTGTTCATTTTCTCGGTGTCATAGGCCTCGAACTGCATTGTATAGTTTTAGTACAACGGCAAAGCAGAATCAAGATTCCCTGCTTAAAGTGCCTTTGTCCATTAGTGCTTAAAACTGCGGTTTTCATATCGGCAGATATCATTAGCCAGCTTCTCCCTTGTCTTGTCGATGCCGATCTTTCTTCCGTCGAAGAAGCCCTTACTGTAGGCTCGGCTCTTTATAGCTTTCCTTACAAAAATATGAGTCATGTCTCAGTTGGCTACCGCCCGGTCCATAAGGCATTGTGTTACCTTGTCTCTTGACGTTGATGCCTTTACTACCCACGCTGCCTTAAGGTCTGCCACTTTGGTTTTTCGAGCCTTATTCTTCGCCATCTTCTCGGCATTTTCTAAACAGTGCTCTAAGTTTCTGATCTGCCCATACTTGTGGTCAATCTCCTTTTGCGCAACACGAAGGCACATGCCAACTTCGTAGGAACTGTAGAGTCCTCTAATAGCCCCATGAACGCCTTATCAGAACACTTCATAGTCACTTCGATTAACCATTGGCTGGTGCACTTCGGGAGGTAAGTTTTGGCATGTAAACTCTACCACCGCATTGGGATCATGTACGCCAGAGTTAACTTCTATCATTGGCTTATTCCCAATTAGCACAAAGAAGCTCAAAGGGCGCGGTGGCGACTCGGTTTGCCTCCTATTTGAACTCCAGTTGCCTTGGCTCCTCATCTTGCAAGGGCACTATAGACACCCCATTTTGATCGGTCCTAAGACTTGGGCGCTTTTTTTTTTATTATCTAATGATGAAAATCAGAATATGTTTCTCACAAAATCTTTCATTAAAAAAAAAATAAAAAATAAAAAATAAAGGAATTTAAGCTTTACTTCTTAACCTTAAGCTAATTTCAGACAAGTGTTTTAGACCCTTGGGGCACCTGGAGGGAACCCTGGCCGAACCAGAGCGAACCTGGGTTAGGCAGCCAAAACTGGCCAAACTTTCTCTTGGCCGGTCAACCGCCTGGAAGTTCGGCTGGTCGACTGGCCAATCGACCACCTGCAATACAATAGTTCTGTTTTGTTTGGTCTGTTCGTGTGGGCATTCCATTATACCATTTTTTGATATATTCAAGCCCTAAATTGCATACAGACTCAACCTCCCTTGCCAAAAGGACTTTACCCTTCAAAAATGAGAGAGATAAAGCAAAGAGAGTGCATGCTCTATTATACAGTAGTGCTTCACTTTGTTTTCCATCTTCACTGATATGCTCCACTGATGCACTTTGCTGATATACGTTTCCTACATACAACAAGGGTATAATGAAGAGAGATGAATGAATTACAGATGAGAGATTAAGAAAGAAAGAATAGATTCATAAGGGAGATAGTCTAAGCTTTGAGAAGTAAGCAAGAATTCTATGCAATGTTATATCCTTATGCACTGTTAGTTGAACAAAACATTCCAAAACACTGCTATTTCACCCTTACACACTGTTTTTTGTCCCAACAATTCAGCTTTGATCAAGGAGTGTTCAATTTGTCTCAAAAGTGAGAAAAACAAGAGTGATTTGTGAAATTTAGGTTTTCACCATCTTCCCTCACACTATTAAACAACCCAAAATTGTCATTTTTGGCTAAAATTCCTAATTTTCGAATGGAGGATTGAGAATATAATTCACAAGCTTGAGGATGATCAAAAGGAAGTTTGAAAATCAAGAAGTTCATTCTTTCTTCGAAAGGTGAATTTTCAATTTCTCTCATTTTCTATTTTATATTTATTTTCTTACTTTGATTTCATATTAGTTTTGTTATAAGCTAACCGTTAGTGGTTAGTTGAGCCACCTATATATTTCTTGTTTGTTTCTTTTTTCGGTTTTGCAGCAAGATAGATTTTGCTAAGCCTAGTTGGCCGGTTAGCTTCTTTTAGACAAGACGGCGTCATCTTCCGATATTGACTAACTTCCAGTGGTTTCCAAGGCACATGAAGCTTTTCTTTTGTTTATTTTAGTTTGAGTGTTTTGTGAGGTTTTTATTTTGTTGTAATATTTTCCTCCTCCCTCTTTTTTTCGGTTTGTAATTATTTATTCAAAAAGTTGCAATGATTCCATGCCCCGCTACTTCCTATCACGTTCTTTTGTTTGCTTTCCTTATTTGTGCATAAGCATCATATTTTGTTTTTTTTTTTTGTTTTTCTTCATATTTATGCTTTGTATCCATGTTTCATGCATCTTAATTCTGCTAAGTTTGCATTTATGAATTTAATCAATTCTTATATGATTATGTACGCTATCCCATGTTCTTGAGATGATTCACATGTCATATATTAAAAGCCAAATCTTTAGTTGCATCTCATGAGTGAATTGCATTAGGATTTTATATATATGATCATGCATATTTCGCTGACTTTGTTTTGTAACTGTTCACGGGACGTCGATAAATATGTAAGTTTTTATGCTTTAGCATCTCGCTTGTGTGTGTTTTTCTTACTATGTTTAAGCATCTTATCATGAGGCTATTTGCTCACTTGATATGATCATATGAATGCCAGTGGATGGAGGTTGCGTCGCTTAATTTGGAATGATGTTGATTTTCATGTTTGTAAAACTCAATTTTTTTGAGTTGTACATCTTCAAACTCTTTCAAAACACATGAAATCAAATTGTTCCAAAATAAATGGAATAGTCTATACTTGTCTGCTTCACATAGTAAATTGTAGGATTTATTTAATAACCGGAATATGAACATATACAGAAAATAAAACTCGTGTTATGGTTTAGTAGAGGCCGATCTTTGATTAGGTGAGTGGAGGTGCTCAATTAATGGCATTCCCCTCTCATACCTAAGGTTCCGAACTAAGCATCCTTTGTTACAACAAACAGTGGCCTTGGCACGAGTAACAGATTTTCTAATTTTTCCAAAAATATTAGGTGACGACTCTAAGATCTGGTGATGTAGTCCATTCTTGGAAACGATTTTATGTTAAAATAGATTTTTCATAAAAGTTTCAAAATTTGGACTCTCATCTATGTTTCACATTGCACTCGCGAGATTAGATCAAAGAAGTCGAGGGTCCAAACTGTTTAACGCGCACGGGTACCCCCGAGGTGATGTTACAGGTACCATTGTATGGAGGCCTGCTTCGTCGTTTTCTTCTTCTCAAACTTTGATTTGGTTACCTGGGCGACTGACGCTCGCCTCGGGGAGATTTGTTTCACTCTTCTCCCCTTCTCTGTTCCACCGGCTTCGTCCCACTTCTGTGTGCAGATTCGTTTGGAACTTGTCGATTTGTTCCTATATCCAAATCTACCAAACTTTTTCCCTCTCCCACTTCGGTGGTATTCCTTTTTCCTCTCCCCTTTTGAAATGCTATATCCATATTTTATACTTCCGACTTGCAATTTTATAATCTTTAACATTGCATCAATATTTGCAGTCTGTCGTTCGAACGTATATCAAGTTGGACCAGCATGCTGTTTGCATTTCATTCACATTCATTCATCAAGACATTTTTGTGCACAATGGATTGTTTTTATTAATAAACTGATTTGTTACTTTATGTATGAAAACGACCCTAATATATCATCTTTTAAAACAAAACAAAACAACAAAATAAAAAGCACCAAAATATAAAATAGTACCTTTTGTTTTCTACTCTTAACCTCGTCTTCATTGCAAATCTGACTCCAATGGCTCGACATCCTCTATCTCGAAAGGAATTGGCACGCTGAGCGTAACTTGAGTGGCAACAAAGGCTTTTTGCCACCCATGTTTGAAGCCTTTATTTTCAAAGGCCAAAGCCCGGTCAGCATATTTTTTAGTGGCTGCCTGCTCTCCTTGCTCAAAGCCCATCGTCGTTGCCGATTGAGCCTTTGTTAATAATCTCTCCATCTAAAGCTTCCTCAAAACGCTTCACCCTTTCTTCAGTAGAGCGGCGAAACAAGTCGGCATGCTTCTTTTTCTCCTCTTCGGTAGAAGCTTTTTGCTGTTCTTTTGCATCATTTTTCTATTCAGCCTCTACTTTTTATGTCGCAATTGCCAGCTCAACCATTGCTGACTTAGCTTTATGTTGCTCAGCCGTCACTTATGCTTGAAGCTGATTGTTTAACTCCACTGCATCATGGAGACGGTGACCAATCTCGATAACTCGTTCGGCAACTTGCGAAACAAGCTTTTTAAGACACTAGACATAACCAACAATCTGCGAAAACTTACCAAAATCACCAATTGCGCAGCCATTGCAACAGACAAAACATCATGTTCGGTGCAGAACATTGCCATATTTAATGGTAATGTAATGGAGGTGGCCATGCTCAGTGCAACTTGAGGCTCTTTAATGGCTGAAGCACTACCAAAATTAGAGCACCCTTGATTCTAGACATAATTGGGAACAGCGCCGTCAAGTCAAGATTAGATGCAAGTCTAGCTCTTTTTTCAACAGGCTGATCAATCAATTGCGAGGATTCGGCAGGACGCTTAGTGCTAGTCGTATCAGTAACTTCAACTAACACCGATGAAGGGGCTTTAATTGATGCCAATGGTGGTGGTTGCACCGATATTTCGATTGCGTCTTGTTCAGCGATCTCTTCTTTCTAGACATCTGGAGTATCGTCCACTCAGCTGGAAGTTTCAGTATATGCCTTTTTAGCCATAACTCTTTTAGTGTTCCTCTTTTTGGCAAATTGAGCGAGGAAAAAGGACTCACTTGCCATTTCCTCTGATCTGGACCCAGGCAAGTCATCCAAATCAATGAAGATATCTTCCTCCTAAATACCCTCACTATCTATTCAGTTAAGGAAAGTCGCAAGATTTGAGCCGCTAACCTCCTCAACTCTTTCCCTAGGGTTGACTTGATCAAAAGATGCATCAGATCCCTATCCAATTCTTGCTCTTTGAGCTGATGGGCATCTCGTTCAACAACAACGTTTAAATTAGCTTCTTAATCAACGTCTTGCTTAAGGTTTAAGCCGTCTTGTCCAATGTTCCGCTTGACGCCTTGTTCCAGGCCTTGTTCGGCATTCTTGACCGCCGTTTCTATCGCCTTGCTCATTGACTGATGATTTCTCAACCCCAATATCTTTCAAATTAATGAAGCTAGGGAATACAAGAGCGGAGAGTTATTGTTTGCCTCTAGGCATCAGTATGTGGTCGGCTACTGTGAAGGATGAGTAGGAAGGATTGTATCTTAGCAGAATATGGACGGCTCGTCCCTGTCCTTAGAGATTCGAGCGACCAATGAAATCAAGTACGATCTTTACTTAAGCAAGAATAGTTTCGTCCATCGAAGTAAGAGATTTCTTAAGATCATTGCCTACAAGTGGAGGAAACACGGTTAGCCTACAGAAAACCAATTAACAAGTAAACTAATGAAAGATCTACTCGGCCACCTGGTTCACCCTTCTTCCTAGGTACAAGATTCAGGCTATCTTCTCCTTTGCCGAATTCCTAATTACCTCGAATGGCAACCATTACATCATCTACCCTTTTTCCAGAGTTGACAAGCATGGTTACTAAGTGGTGGTAAATATCCTTGGCTCTCAAGAAGAACCATCCTAGCAGACCAGATGATTTGGCAAGGGCGTAGCAGTGTCAAATGGAAAGAATCCCTAAGTTAAGTCGGAATTGACGATTTAATTTTATTATGTTGATGATTATTCGGTAGAAATTTATGTTGGGCTGGGAAGGTTGACGTCAGCCCCTTTCATGTTAACCTCTGCATCCCCAATGAGTGTCAATTGAATGGCGTCAGGGATTGTGAAATGACGACGAAAGACGACAAACTTATACTCAGAAAGGAAAGCTTTCAAATGATTAGCCATGAAGACCGACATAGAACACGAGAGGGAGAAGTAGTAGGAGAACAGATTGAAATTTTGAAAATGAAATAAAGAGTGAAGCTTAGAGGACTTACTGGTTGAAATAAAAGATTCACGAATAATGGAGAGAGTAGAACAACCGCAGACGAGGTCTTGAAGGTGGAAAGTTGCGAGGATGAAGTTTTTTCGAAAGCAAAAAGGTGGAGAGGATAGTTTTCAAATCGCATTAAATGAATGGAGATTTCAAAGAAGTGGGAAACTTCACACATTTCACATCGTGTCCTGTTCGACGTGTCAGCAACAAAATGACGTGTTCGTCACGTACCCAAATTTCAAGGCGCCTCAAGTGTCAAAGAACGCCGACTAAAACAGCCCTTCGACAGCCAAACACATCGACTACTCAGAAGCCAAGGATAGTTAGATGCTCGGAGTTGAATTGAAATAAACCTAAAACGATAAACAGAGTACATCCAAGTCCATCTTTGACGGGCCAAATGAAGCCAAAGCCCACTGGACTCGAAGTCATTGCCGAATAGATACAAAAAATAAGATGAGGAGCATGTCGAGTTAAGGGTACCTGGGTAGTCAGCAAGACTACGTTGGGTGGATCCAAGTTGTCCTTTTTTAAAGAATATAATAGGGAGATGAAACCTGACAAAGTGATGATGAGGGCCTAAGCTACAAGAAAATTATCAAGAAGAATGACTCCATAAAAGGAGGAGAAACTTGGAGAGAGAGGTATGTTCTAAAAAACTTGCACTGGAAGAAACCAAAAAAAAAAAAAAAACTATTCTTTTAAGAAAAAAACTTACTTGTCGGAGTGCTAATTCCAGCACCACTGTCCGGAGTTGTTCTTCTGTTTCAGGTGACAGTAGAGAAGATCTTTTAAGGGCTTGTTTGGGCCAAATGAGTATTTCAAAACCACTTCCCCACAAAAATAATTGTATCTAAATCCGTAATTAGTTTCTATTTTAAGTAGAACAACTGTTAGCTATAATATACACGTGTCACTTGTTATTAGGAGTGTAAAAATGGCTTGTGGCCTGTGGGTGGCCCGAAGCTCGCCCCGCAATTCGGGGTGGGCCCGGCCCGATTAGGCCCGAGCCCGAGCCCAGCAGGGGACCTTGAGCCTAGGCTTGGGCCATCATTTTGAAGCTCGCCCCGTGGGCTTAGCTCGTGGCCTGATCAAGACATACTCAAAGCCCGGCCCGAGGCCCGGCCTGCTCGAGGCCTAATGTCGTTTTTTTGTGGAAAAAAATAGAAAAAAATTAAAAAAATGTTCAAGCCTTGCCAAAGCCCGAGCCCAAGCCCATCGGCCCAGCCCGCCCAAGGCCTGAATGCCTCCTGGGCCTAGGCCTACTTTTTTGGCCTGTGGACTGGCCTGACCCGGCCTGACCTGAATTTTGGCGAGAGCCCGCGAGACCTGACATGGGCTTGCCAGAACCTGGCCTCAAGTAGGCCGGGCCGGGTCGGGCCAGGCTAAATTTACACCCCTACTTATTATACTACAAATTTTGAGTATTGCTATATATAAATCGATTTTCCCTCAAATTTTCTTTATCACCCAATGGAAAGGTAATCAGATACACAAAGTGTAAGACCCATATTTTTCTATCAGTGACAAGAAAATTAAATAAAAATTTCAATTATACATAGCTTTTTGTATAATTTTTATTTAAATCAATGGATAACATATGCAATCATAGTAACTGCATGTTCCATCATAGCTATTAGCTAACTACTTCTTCTTATTTTACTTTTTTTTTTTTTGGATAAATTATAAATACACCTTTTAAAATTTACTTTAAATATGAATTGTTTCTTATAATTTAGAAAATTACAAATGCCCCTTATTAGAATTTTTTATTTTGCAGAACTTACTGAAAAAATAAAATTTTTAATTTCTCTTCAATACAATAATAAAATTACCTAAATTATTAATAAAATAATTTTTTAATATCATTAAAAATTATTAATTAATTTAATAATTTATTAATAAATAGGGAAATTAAAATTTTCAATTGGCGTGATGCAATTTTAAATACGACAAGCGGCGAGGTGATGGGCTCTGTGAGTAAGCAAGAGCACATGAATATTATTACGACAAGAGAAAAATTATTCAAATTTTAAAATGTGTATTTAAACTTTTTGGTATGGGATCATAACTGTTAAACCATTCCACTTAAATTTAATTAACAATAATATATTAAATAAGTTTACACTCTAAATCAAAATTAATCGACAATGATATATATTATTGAAAGATTAACTGAAGAAACTAGAGAGCTGAGAAGCCACTCAAGACCCACCTCTAATACTATATTAAAATATTTAATTCAAAATTAATTGATAATAAGAGAAGGATATTAATTAAGGTCTCTTTTGGAAATATTCAAAATTAATCTACTTCCCATATTATAACCCACTTCTCCTCTTACAAAAAAGTTACTTATAAATAATTTTTAATTAAAAAATTAATTATAACTATCCTCTTAAAATAGCCTTAAGTTTAAGTGATCTAGGTTGGTGTTGTACGATTAAATCTAACACCATGAATAACATACATTTAATTATAAATTCTAAATAATTGTTTTTTAATGAATTTATAGATTTATTGTTGTAGGAATATCCCAAAAAGCAAGATCTTAAAGAGATACGGATGACGTACATCTGTTTTTTTGTTAACAAAGAATTTGAATAAATTCATAATATCATATATTTGGATGAAGATAAAGATGCATATGACAATTTGCATAGGGCCCTAGAGTTAGATTTTGAAAGTGACATCATGGGACTAGCATTGTAGGGTCACTATGATGCAAGGTTTTAAAAATCACTAAAAAACTATGATGCAAGGTTTTAAAAATCACTAAAAAAATTCTTAATCATATCGGTCACCGTCGGATATTAATTACAATAATGTTAGATAGCTCAAAATTTTGTGGCTTAAATGGCTCAAATCACTCAAAACGACATCATTTTGAGTGTAAATGAGTGTAAAACGATGTCGTTTTGACAGATTTGAACCATTTGAGTCACAAAATTTTGAGTTACCAAACATTTTTCTATTAATTATAATCGTTATGCACTTATTTTTTACAAATTTTGTAAATAAAGAAATTTAAAAAAAAAAAAATTCTTTCAAGTTAATAAAATTATTCAAAAAAACATATAAAATTTATGTGAAAATGTTAGATCTATATATTTTAAGTGTTTGATTTTTAAATTCTACGAAATTTGAGGTAGTATCAACCTTAAATGAGCTTACCTCTTCTGTTTTTTTCCCTAACTTACATTACTTTTTTATTGACAAAGTTTTTTACTTTATCGCCTGATTCAGTGATTATTACCACCAATATTTTTTCTTTTTTTCTTTTTTAATTCATATGTGATATTACAGTGAAATTCAATAAATTATAATTATAATTTTAATGACGAAAAAAAAGTCTTAATAAATATACGAAAAATAAGACACACGTGCAAGTAAAAGAGATTTGAACAGCTAACTTTCTAATAAAATGTAGAATTTTTAACCAATCAAACTAGCCTAGTTGATTGGCCGCCTCCAATACTTGTATCTAATAAATGGTAACAATGTTTGTTTTCACATGCAAACATAATATATATTAACGGGTGACATACATGATGCGTGTGTAATTTAAATAAGTAAGGATAAAAATAAATAATAAAGAAATTAGTATTATAAATATGTATATTGTTAAGTGGTAAATATTTTTTTAATGAAATCTAAGATCTTGGGTCAAATCTTGTATACCATCTCTTTGTATAAATTTTTTTATTATAAGATAGAAAAATCTTCTACGTGGGATAAGGAAAAGGCTTAGATACCAAATTCAACTTCCACTTAATAATAATATAGGTATAGAAGATAAATACATAGATATATAGAAGATATATATATATATATTTGGTCCTGCTTTACATGTGTGGGAACCTTGCTTGCTAATGAACAATTGACATTAAAGCAGCTAGTTTGGAGATTAGTGCATTATTTATTTATTTATTTATTATTTATTTATTTTTTATCTTTTCCCTATGGGTGATTTGGTTAAAATCCATTCATAATAAAACTTTAACGCATTAAGGATAAATACAAAAGATTTTCTTTAAAAAATTCAATACATACCATTATTATTAAAATATTAAACTTTAAAATAATATAATTTTTTATCTAAATATCAGTTTTTAATAAGATTAGTATTTTTAAAATGTTCTCATCAAGATTTATCAAATAAGATCTATGTTGACTATGAAATTCTTAAAAAAAATAAAAAATAAAAAAATTATTACTTGTCAAAATTGATATAAATAGTAACATGTTATTCTGTTTTACATTAATATGTTATTCTGATTGATATTAACATGTTACGCTGACAATATTGTCTAAGAAAAAAAATGATATTTTATTTATCTTTACTCAATTATGTGCTTCTTTCTTAGGGGGGTTTATGAAACAAAATAAATTAGATTATCATTTTTCCCAAATAAAGATCCAATAGAAGAATTTTTGGCTAAATTTTTCTTTTTCTCTATTATGCTTTGTAATTCCATTGATGTAAACAACAAGAAAGATAATGGGCGGCAAATATTAATAATAATAATAACTTTGTGATCTAACATTTGTAGCAGGTGAAACCGTGAGGTAGACTCTTCAGTGGTGAGAAAATGACAACAAAATAAAGCCAAGGCCCGTCTAGTAGCAAATTAGCAATGACCCCCAGTAATATTTTTTATTTATTTATTTTCAGATTTTTGTATGTAGTCTTATGTTATAATGGAGGTAGCTAGGGGTGTTCACGCATAGCTTTTGAAATCAAATAAAAACTAACCTCTAAAAGGCTGTTCAATTCCAGTTCACTTCTATGGTTATGAACTAAAATACTCATCATTGTATCCACACTATTAGCAACGGAGTTATGAAGGGTTCAGGGTCACGTGCCCCCTTAATTTTGGACTCTTTTTCTTTTTTTTTTTCTTTTCTTTTTTATATATGTATATAAGGAAAATTAATTACAATTAAAAAATTTATTTAGAAATAACATTTAGAATGATTTGTTAATAGCATTCTTAAAATTATGAAAACAATGGTGGTTGTTACCATTGAAAATAAATGAACTACAACAAGTCATATTATTATATATGAAAATTTTGTAAAAAAATTCAATGAAGTGGTGATACGATGTCAGTATTACTGACATTTAAACATAGTTAACTCCACTATGCACTACAACAAAAACACATTTTAGTGATACCATACTAGTGGCATGTTCTTAAAAAATGTCACAAAAAGAATATTTGGTGGTATTTTTTAGAAAAATATCATAGAGCCACAAACATACAAGGCTCTAGTGACATTTTAATTAAAAAAAGTGTCACTTCACTACAACAAAAATGTCACTATAACAAATTTATACATTAGTGACACTACACTAGTGGCATGTTTTTAGAAAATGCCACAAAAATAAAAATTGGCATTAAATGTTTTAGAAAAATGCCACAGAACCACAAATATATAAGGCTCTAGTGGCATTTCAATAAAGAAATGTCACATCAATTTTATGGCATTTTATAAAACAATGACACAAAAAATTATGTTCATGACATTTACCAACAGATGCCACTAAACTTTAGTCGCAATGGCATTTTAAAAAAATGTCAAGACACTAGGTAGGTGCAAATTATTTTTTTATGGCACTTAGGTGAAAAGTGTCATAAACAAATATTATATAGCATTTTGAGAAATGTCACTAACCCAAAAACTTTCCAAGCTTATAATGGCATTTTTGAAAAAATAAAAAATGCCAATATATTTTCTAAAATTTTAAAATGCAGTAAATGATTAAAAATAAATGAATTAAACTCAATATACACTATAGGAAAAAGCACATTCGGCGATTAAATTTCCTGACCAAAAAAAATTTGGTCGCTGAAAGTATAGCTTTTAGCAATCAAAACAGCATTAGTGGCCAAAAGTAAAGTTTTTTGGCGACTAAACAATTTTAGTAGCCAAAAGTCTACAATTGGCGACTAAAACTAAGTTTGGTCGCTGATTATATGAGTTTTAGTGACTAAAAAATTTTTAGTAGCCCAAAGTAAAGCTTTTTGGCGACTAAAAAAATTTAGTAGGCAAAAGTCTACAATTGGCGACTAAAAATAAGTTTGGTCGCTGATTATATGGGTTATACCGACTAAAAAAATTTTAGTAGCAAAAAATAAAGCTTTTTGGTGCTAAAAAAAATTTTAGTAGCCAAAAGTCTACAATTAGCGACTAATAAATAAGTTTATTCGCTAAAAGTGGTCATTTTTAGCGCGGGAGAACTAAAATCCTAAGGCGGGAATTAAATTTTTTGGCGACCAAAATTTTGGTAGCTGAAAGTGCATCTTCGGCTACCAAATCCAATTTTGGTCGGCAAAAGTTAAGTTTTTTAGCAACTAAAAAACAATTAGTAGCCAAAAGTATAGAATTGGCGACTAAAAATCCAAAAGTAGTCTTTTTTTATTTTGCTAGTAAATAGTTTATTTTACATAAATTATGTTCAATAAAATAATTATGTTTATACATATACTTTTATATTAATATGGATGTATATACTATATAAATAATATATGTTGCATATATAATCATGTGGTGCTATAGAGGTGTAGTGGAAAGAGTGTGGTGTATAAGGTTTATGGTATGGGAGGTTGGCGGTTCGAGACTCTACAAGAGCGGATCAAATTATTCTACAACGAATTATCGTCACGAATGGCATTTGATAGCGTCACGAATAGTGCCTACCATGACATTAAAGTGTCACTGAAAAGTTTTAGTCTTGATGATGTAATGACACTTATAAGTGTCACTAACTCTTTTTTTAAGTGGCACTTGCAAGTATCTACCGTGGCACGGATACAAATGGCACTTGTTCAAAATGTCACAAGACTAAAAAATGTCATTAAACCAATAGTTTTGTGGCACTTTCAAATGTTACTAAACTAAAAAAATGTTGTAGTGATGCTAATGTGAAAGTTGTTAGATTGTTAATTATATTTGACAAGTGAGGTTTACCCTTCATGTGTATTATTTTACTTTACTATTAGTTAGTAATGTCACATACTGATGATGATATTGTATTGCCATTATACTAAATTTTTCTCAAATTTTATAAAAAAAAAAATTGAGAAAAGTATATTAGTATGGTATAATCTCTCATAAGACTTATTTATAAGACATTCTCCACAATACACTAGTTTTCGATTCCAATCTTTCTTGTAGTCAATATAAAAATATATATTAAATTTTTTTGTATTAAATATTTAAAATTTTGGGCTTAATATTAATTCAAAATTTTATTATTACCTATTATTGATTATGGGGAAAAATCAAAATTATATAATTATAAGTGCCCCCTCTCAGCTAAATTTCTGATTCCGCCACTTCACAATACTACAAAGTTTAATAAAAAATTATGTATACCTATAAAAGCATTTCAAATTCTTCATATTATATATTAAATACTATTATCTTAGGTAGACAACCAAGAGGGATGTGAATTGAGTTATTAAAAATAATTTCACAATATTAAAAATAATAATCAAAATATTTGAATTTTAACAAATAAAATAACAGAGTAATAATAATCTCTAAATAAATAACTAGATTAAAATTTAACCCAAATATTAAATAAATAAATATGCTCAACAATATCAAATAGATTAATGAAATAAAAATGAATAAAGGGAAGAGAAAGCAAACTTAGCAATTTATAGTGGTTTGGCACGTCGAGCCTACGTCCACTCCCCAAGTATCCTCATCGGGAATTTCTTCACTATTTTTTAAATAGTAATTACACCACTAGCTTCACGGGTGCTAGTGAACCTTTACATTAAGTAATCGAACCCAATTACTCTGACTAGTTTTGAATCCGGCGCCTAATCTCACCTTACCCAAGTGATTTTATCCCAAAAAAATCACTCACAAAAACTGTCTTTTTTACAAGAATAATAAGAAGGGTGTGAAAATCCTTTTACAATATTTGGCTCAAATTTTCTTACGAAAAATACAACACAATAAGACACAATACAATATTGAGAACAATTCAATATCACAAATTTTTTCTCCTCTTCACTTCGTATTTTTCTCACACCAAAACACTTTTAAATATAATAGAAAATATATCCGTCGGAGAAGTAGCCGCCCCATCACAAGGCATCCGCTGAATCACATGGACACACACGTACGTCTTTCCCTCTTTCTCAAAAATTGTAGGCGGATGTTTGAAAATTAATGATCAAGGGTGGCTTTTGATGAATAGTGATGGTAAAGTTTCAAACTTCTAACAGCAAAAAAACAAATGATGCATAGTAATAGTTCTATTAAAATATTAAATTATACAGTAATTTCTCTATTAAAATATTTGTATGCATAATTAAATCTTTTTAAATAATAAATATAATATACAATATATATTTTAATAGATAATATTTTGTGTCAAAAAAATATAAAATATGTATATTAAAAAATCACAATTTAACTCATAATATTTTAGATATCATTAAAATTAAACGAAATGATTAACAAATACTATATAAGTATTATTTTTAATCATGTGAGAGAAATGGTTCAAATTTACTTTTCTAATAAAAATAAAAATAAAAATAGTTTGGTTCAGTTCCTTGGAGCCTTAATACAAAAACCAAATGATAATTTACGATTCTTAATTACTTGGAACAGAAACTTACTTGTCCTATCACAAAAATAAACCAAATTGTACTATTTAGACTAGTTCATATCCATTTCTCGATTATACCAATTTCTTAACACTCAAGAAGCATATACAACTTGAATGAGAAAATGTAGATAGCATATGCAATGAAGCTGAATTCAATTGGGGAGAAAGTTGCGGAACTAATCAAAGTTAAAAATTGCTTTAAGATTGCCATTGAGTTTATTTTGGTGCTTTGCTTCTTTCTTTCTTACATTGTTCCTTTTGGTTTTATGTTGTACCTTACCAACCTCTTCGTCATCCTTGGTAGATGTTGCATGTTTGATTTTGCTTGCCTACCAAAATTTTGGATGCCTTGTTTTGCTTTCGGGCTTGTGAATGGATGGGTTGTGTTGTGATTACTTTCATACACATATTTTCCTTCGTTTCTTGTAGTTGGGACCTTTGTTGTTGCTTTAGAATTGTCCCATGAATTTAGAACCAGAACTTGATTCAGCTTGATCGCGACTGCAATCAGACCCATTGTGTCCACAATGGGTGAATGTGGGCAATCGCGCATGTGAAGGGCTGCGACCAAGCTGCAATAGAAAACCATCTCCCAGTACTTTTGCCATGCGTGTTGTTCTGTGCTCGTGAGGATGTTAGTCGCACCTGCGATTGTGTCTTTCGCGGCCGCGGTATATAGGTTTGTGCCCGCGATGTGTACGTTTATATAAGGTTGTTTGTGTGAAAATATTAGATTTTTGTTTCCCTTTCCCTTTTCTCTCTCCTCTGAGCAAATTTAGCCCTAACTTCTTCGGCTTCAACCTTTTTTTTTTTTTTTTTCCAGAGTGTTTACACTTGGGTTTGATCTCCAACCCAAACACAATTGTTGGAGAGCTTGGCGATTGTTTCGATTTATTCTCAGTGAAATCTTGATTCAGGTATCGGATGTTGCTCCTACTTTCTCCTCTTCTCTTTAAGAGGTAGGGTTCTATTTCATTGACTCAATATGAGTTCCTTAGTGTATTTGTGGTACAAAAAAACCATGTTGTAGTTGTTGTTGTGTTTTGTTCTTGTTAATTTTAGAAATCATGTTAGAGGGTTGATGGTTTGGTTGAATTGGGTGGTTGATGATCTGTAATCTTGCTATTAAACATATTTTCTTTATATAAAATTGCATAAGGGTATCTAAACATAAGAAAGCCACAATCTGTGAAAACCCTAAATGTTAATGTTTTGGGAATTGAGGGATTATTGAGCATGTGGTAAAATTGGTAATACTACATTGAGTATTATGTTGTTAAAATAAAATTGGTGAAAGATGAGTGAATTGGGAAATTGTGAAATTATATTGTTAATGGATAGGTTATAACCATTAAAAATGAAATGGTGTTGGTGGTTATTAGTGACTCACATTGAATTATTGAGATGTTTTGATGAGAATGAAAACCTGTTGTTGAACAGTAGAGCAAGACGCACATTTTATAAGAACCAAATAATGCTTTAAAGTATTGGTTATAATTAAAAACAGCTTGGTTTTAATTGAGTGGTTAGGGTGAATCTGGGTTATATATAGTTAAGATGAGATTGTGATGGGTTAGGTGGCGCTTAGCGATGGCCACTGGCAGAGTATAACTTATTATAGTGCATTGGTTTGTAGAGTGTAACTTATCTTGTACACTAGTATATGTGGTACTCATGATGACCACTGGATTAGGTAACGCTTAGCGATGGTCCTTGGAAGAGTGCAACTTCTGATAGTGCATTAGTTTAAGTGGTGCTTAGTGATGACCATTGGTAAGTACATGGACTTGAGAGGATTCACCAGGCCTTTGAGTTGATGACGGAAAATGGTTTAATCAAACAAAGCATGTTAATGATGGAAAACTGGTTTAATCGAACAAAAAGTGTTAATAATTGGAGAATAGTTTAATTGAACAAAAACATGTGTTAAGTAAAACGTTTTGAGCTTATTATATATGTATAATATCATGACCATCTATACTTGTGGGGTTGTATTAGTTTCTGAAATGTTCCCTACTAGGATATATGCTCACTCTATGTGGCTGAAATCTTTTTCAAGTGTTAATGACATGCCCGGACATGGAGATGATATACATTGCAGGTATGTTTGTGCTAATAGAGATAGCTTTATTACTTGTAGGCCTTGGTCCATCTGTTTTGTAGGGTGAGTGTCATTCTTGTAAAGGTTATACCCTTGTATATGATGTAAGCCTGCGGGCATTTTAATTATTTATGATATCACTACTTGTCTTTATGTACAAAACATTCATCTCACTTAGATCTTGAATATAGGTTGTATGTAACTAGAGGAACTCATGCAATGTATAACATTATTGTATCCATTTTCATGAGAATTATCATTTTCATTTAGTTTATTGTTGCCCTTTATTTATTATTTAATTGCTTATTCACATAGGTCAGATCTTTGAAATTCGGAGTGTGACAACTTGGTATTAGAGCTAACCAGGTTTGAAAATCTTGGGCTCGTGAGAAGTGGTTTAGCCACAGTGGGTTTATCATGCTCAGTAAGGACATTTGTATATTTGTGTGCTAAGTGATAACATGCTTATGTGTTGCATTTTATGTTGGAATGGTATTGAGACTCATAAATATTATTTTGTGTCTAGTTGACTAACTTGGAGGTCATATTGGAAACACGCTTGGTCGACGTTATTTTTAGTGGAAATTCTAAGAGAGTGCTAAAATGAATAACTATCTTTATAGACTCATCTCGATTATATGTTAAGTGTTATTTGGTAGAGGTTATGTGATTTGAATGGAGTCTTAATGTGTTGACTTGAATAGTTGGTTGTAATGCGTGAGTATTTTGGTGAAGGGTGTTAGTGTTGTGTATCCTAAGTCATAGGTTTATCTCTTAATAGAGACATTTTGGAATGAGTAAAAGTTTTGAGAGAGCACTCTAGTGTGTTATGTGTTAGCAAAACTCGCGTTGTTGATGTTGACTGCTTTAGATTGCGAGTAGTATGTCTTCGAGGTACGTTGGTTTCTTGAGTTACTTTTATGGTTGTACTTGAGGGTTAAGTAGTTACACTCACTTGAGTGATCTTGTGTGGGTTTTGAATTGGTTGTTAGCCCTTAGACTTGGTGTGTACTCGGAACTAGATATGACCTCGGTTGGTTGAAAGTATGAGGTGTAGTGTGGGATGCGTCACCCTATAGACGTTTGTTTATTTTTAAGTCTTGTAACTAGTTGAAGGAGTGTAAGTTGTGTCGGGAACTTTGGGGCATGTTAAGTTTGAAATTGAACTCGTATGTTATAATATTGTTGGCATAGATTTCTAAACGTATGTTATAATATTGTTGGCATAGATTTCTAATCTCAGTGTTAGTAATCTTGAAATAGGTGTTTCGGAATGTTGTCAAGTGGGATGTGTGTTATGGTTTTGGATTGCCTCAAGATTAGTGGAGTCGGTTGTGCCAGTTAAGGCTTGGGTATTCTCGTAGTAGATGATGTTTGGTTGGTTGAAATAGGTGGTACTTGTCTCCCTATAGTTGCATCGAGCAATAAGTTAAATACTTTGTAGGGTTTATGGTTGCTCGTGAGTATTTCTGTGGGGCACGGTATGCACTAGGACATTACGGATGGGGTGGTTGGATTTAGAGTTGGTGTTCTTGAGGTGAGTTTGTAGCAGTGGGGTTTTCTAGGATCGAACTAATTTAGTGGTAAGATGTGGACGTTGGGATGTATCCAAGGGAGGATTATCCCTATTAATAATTGGGTTAGGAGTCTTGTAGTGAATTTTATCTCACCCTAGGTATAACGAGATTTAGAGGTATTAGCATGTTAGGAGTAAAGTCATCGTTAAGTTTAGATGTAGACTTGTGTATTGGTTGTAGGGAATAAATAGCAGGTTATAATAGTGTGCGTTTGGTTTTCTTTGATAGGGGTTATCAATCTCTTGTTATATTTCTCATTATTGTGTGTTTAGTGGGTAGTGTGCTTCGAACACTTTAAAGTAAGTTTTTCCCTCGTTGAGATATGAGATGTTTCCGGAACAATTGGTTGGGTATATAACCCATGGTTGGTGTTGTGACTTATACTTATCACCTACGGTAGTTTTATGTATGTTAGTAGAGGTTATGGGATGACATTGGGGATGCAATTGTCCCTTGGGGTGAGCTGTTGACTTGGGCTATAATGGGCTTCCATTGGTTGGTTGGGAAAGTAGTTAGTGATGCCGTGAGGAGGCTCGAATGGTTGTAAGAATTCAATTGCCCTTATTCTATATTCCTTGGAGTTAGGGTAGTATGACTTTTGAAAGTCTATAGGTGGTGTGAGTATCTCTTGGCGGTTAGTTTAGGGTGTTTGTCCGGTAAAATGTTAAAGACCTGGTGAGTTGGCCATGGGAATGGTGTTCTTGTTAGTTACTCTTGTAACGTGTGCTAGTATAGTTATGTTGAACTAAGGTTTGACCTTATTGATCACTAAGGGATGGAGGTGAGGTGTTAAACTCTTGCTACGCTTGAGGCACTATTGTTATGCGTTAGTTTTGAGGTAAGGTAAACTCTTGTGAGTTGCTTCTAGCAGATAGGTCCGGGGGAGATAGTTTTGTATATCGAGTCATAGTAAATCTGGTACAAATTTGGGGAAACCTTGTAGAACATGGTGACGAATTCTACGTTGGAGTAACCCACTTGGGTTAATAGTGACAGACTGTGTGGCTTGTGACTGTGTTATTGAATGCGTGTTTGTTAACTGACGTATAGATGGGGATTGTCATGAGACCATCCTGCGGTTGCCTTAGTTTTGGGCAATAGCGTGTTTGATTTGTTGATATGTGGTAATATATTTGATAGTGTTGACTCACGTTTGATGTATGTGGTTACTTCTTATTAACCTTATGTGGAATCCTTGGTATTGAGATGATTGCTTTTGAAATTTTGGTATGTGTGTAGAACTTCGAAGCGAATGGAGATACCGTGAGGAGTAGATTGTGTTCTAGTGGTGGTGGGATAAAAATCCCCAACTATGGTATGTGTATATAATTGTTTCTTTTCTTTTCTGCCCTTTATTGCTTTTTGTTTTTCTCATTATTATCTCAATTATTGTTGTTGAGGTCGGTGATTATGTGATGTTGTTTTGGGTGATAGTTGACAATCACCGGATAAGATGTTTGGTAGTGCTCTTGAGGAGGGGCCTTCTTGTTGCTTGAGATTTAATTTAGTTGTGTTGATTTGGCTCAAACATTGTGTTGTTGCCATAATTTGTCAGGAGAGTTTGTTATGATGTGTTGTAACCAATAGTGTGCAATGTGAATGACGTACAAGTGTTTTTAGAGTTTCTTCTTGCGAACTCTGGTGTTATGTTTTTGAGTTATAGTTTTCCTTTTTGGTTTGGTGCTCGATAAGGATCTAGAAATCCCTTCATGGATTCGTGGTGATGGAGATTGTCAGATCGGAGGTTTAGCCTCAGAAAACCTTTGAGTATTGGTCGTTTGACCTTTGGTATTAGGAAGTGGGGCATCAGTTGCCAACAATGTGGTAGTGTTGTTCGTTAGTAGTATGTTAACTATTGTAAGGGTGGAACAAAGTTTGTCTATTGAGTAGATTTACTCGTAGTCGTATTGACACTAGCAGTGTTACCTAATACTTTCAGAACTGGGTACTAGAATTCCCTATTCTTGTGAATGTTGAGTTGGAACCTTTTTGTTGACTTTCAAATGAAATAAGGACTTGGCATGCCACCGAACCTGTAATTAAGGCACTAGTGATGGGAATGAGAGTTAAAATTGTACTTATGACCTTGGTATGTGATTTGGATGCGTTTGTATGTGATAGTGGGGTCAATTGCACCTTAGTAATGAATTTTGTGAACCTTGAGTTAATTTTTATTAGTGGTTAGAGATATTGAGAGACCCGTCTAAATCAAATCTATTGTTCGAGAATCATTTTGGGCTATATTGAGAGAGGAAATGCTACCACACTCTTATGAGTCAGAGGTAACAAGAAACTTCCACTTAAGTTGTTTTGATATCGAGAATGAGTCAGTGGGGTGGCTTATCACTTTGCCTTGTGACTGTAGTTATTTAAAGTCTGTGACATGGCTCTATATCCCAATGTCGGGAGAGTACGAGCTAGACCTGTTTCTCGAGTCAAATTGGGTTGACTTAGGAGTCGATGAGGATGTGTTCTTCGAGGGGTCGATTAAATCCTAAATTCTAAAGAGCTAGTATTCTCATTTCACGTGTTTAGATTTGTTCCTAGGTCGTTGCTTTGCATTGATTACTTTATTTATCTTTTCGTTTTAATTTCAGAGATGAAATTTTCTAAGGTAGGGAGGTTATAGTGTCCCAATTCTAAAACCAAACTTGAATTTGTTTGTATGGATGCCCTGCTTTGTTTTCAGGCTTGTGAATGCATGGGCTGTGTTGTGATTACTTTTATGTACATCTTTTCCTTTATTTCTTGTGAATGGGACCTTTTTTGTTGCTTTAGAATTGTCCCAGGAATTCAGAACCAGAACGTAACTTAGCTTGATCACGCTCGCGATAGGTGAATGTGAGCAGTCGCGCCGGTGAAGGGCCGCGACCAAGCCGCAATGGAAAACCACCTCTCAGTACTTTTGGCATGCATGTTGTTATGCGCTTACGAGGATGTTAGTTACGCCCACGATTGTGTCTTTCGCGGTTGCGGCGTATAGGTTGTCCGCGATGTGTATGTCTATATAAGGCTTTTCAATGTACAAAAATATCAGGTTTTGTTTCCTTTTTTCTTCTCTCTCTTCTCTGAGCCATTTTAACCTTAACTTCTTGGGCTTCAACCTTGATTTCGGAGTGTTTACACTTGGGTTTGATCTCTGACCCAAACACGATTGTTGGAAAGCTTGGCAAGGGCTTTGATTTAATCTCAGCAAAATCTTGATTCGGGTATCGGACATTGCTCCTACCTTCTCTTTTTCTCTTCAAGAGGTAGGGTTCTATTTTATTGACTCAATATGAATTCCTTACACTGTGTTTGGTTAGAGAATTTGGGAAGAAATTTGAAAAGGGAAATGGAAAAAGTAGGTGAAATGTGAATAAAATATATCTATATTTCATCTAGTTTTACACGCCTTTTCTCTTTTTCTTTCCAAATCTCTTCTCAAATCCCTTAACCAAACAGAGCGTTAGTATACTTTTGGTATTTTTGGTACAAAGAACCATGTTGTAGTTGTTGTTGATTTTAGAAATCATGTTAGAGGGTTGAGGGTTTGGTTGAGTTAAGTGGTTGATGATTTATAATCTTGCTATTAAACATATTTTCTTTATATAAAATTGCATATGGTTATCTAAATATGAGAAAGCCCTAATTTGTGAAAAACCCTAAATGTTATTGTTTTGGGAATTGAGGGATTATTGAGCATGTGGTGAAATTGGTAATACCATATTGAGTATTATGTTTTTAAAGTAAAATTTGTGAAAGATGAATTGAGAAATTATGAAATTATATTGTTAATGGATAAGTTATAATCATTAAAACTAAAATAGTGTTGGTGGTTGTTAATAACTCGCATTGTATTATTGAGATGTTTTGATGAGAATGAAAACCCATTGTTGAATGGTGGTGTAAGGCACAAATTCTATAAGAACCGGATAATGCTTTAACGCATTGGTTATGATTAAAAACAACTTGGTTTTAGTTGAGTGGTTAGGATGAATCCGGGTCATGTATGGTTGAGATGAGATTATGATGGGTTAGGTAGCGCTTAGCGATGGCCACTGGCAGAGTATTACTTCTTATAGTGCACTGGTTTGTGAAGTGTAACTTATATTGTACACTAGTATATGAAGTACTCATGATTATCACTAGATTAGGTGACACTTAGCGATGGTCACTGGCAAAGTGCAACTTCTGATAGTGCACTAGTTTAAGTGGTGTTCAACGATGACCACTGATAGATACATGGACTTGAGAGGATTCACTAGGCCTTTGAGTTGATGATGGAAAATGGTTTAATCAAACAAAACATGTTGATAATGGAAAGTTGGTTTAATCAAACAAAGAGTGTTGATAATTGGAGAATGGTTTAATTGAACAAAAGCCCCGTGTTAAGCAAAATGTTTTAAGCCTTTATATAGGTATAGTATCATGACTATCTATACTTGTGGAGTATTATTATTTTCTAAAATGTTCCTTATTGGACCATATGCTCACCCTATGTGGCTGAAATCTTTTTCAGATGTTAATGACATACCCAAACATGGAGATGATACATTGGAGGTGTGTTTGAGTTGATATAGATAGCTCTATTACTTGTAGGCTTTGGGCCATTTGTTTTGTAAGGCGAGTGTCATGCTTGTAAGGGTTATACCATTGTATATGATGTAAGCCTGCGGGCATTTTAATTATTTATGATATTACTGCTTGTCTTTATGTACAAAACTTTCATCTCACATATATCTTGAAAGTAGGGTGTATGTAACTTGAGGAACTCATGTAATATATGACATTTATCAGAAATAATTATTTATTATAAAAATTATTTATGCATTTGTTCTAACAAAAATATCAATTGCAAGTAGCAAACAATATTTTTATATGAAAAATAACATAATATTAACAAATTAATTTAAACCTGTAATAGAAATATCAATCCATATTTTCATATATATATATATGTATGCTCCCATACATCTCATTGTTTACTGTAAAATTAAAAAGAGTAAATTCAATTGTTTACTGTAAAATAGTAAACAATTTAGAAAGAATTAAAAAGAATTCTCAACATAAATTAACATGGAAGCCTAATGTTTTCAGCAAGATCAGCACACAAACTAGTACTTGTAGCCATTGGCCTAATCTCTTATTGGCAAATTCTGTAAATACCAAATAGTAGTCAGCATCACACATTCAAAAACCAAAATTTAGAAAATTAAAAAAAAAAGAAAAAAAAAAAAGAGAGAGCATACTACAGAGTTATCATGAAAAAAAAAATAATAAATAAAAATCCAAACATGTGGGTTATCATGAGCATACAACCACTTTTTGCCAATTAATATAGTATTCTTGGCACATGACCTTCAAATCATAATCACTTGCATACTCAAGAATAAAAATTATATTTATATAAAAAAAGAAAAGAAAAAGAAAGATGAAGTTAGTACAATATAGGCACATTTCAATACATTAATAAAAGAAGAAAACTAATAAATATTGCCTCAAAGCTGAGGGCAACCCAAGACTCCATAAGGTAGCCATCTTTTTTCCAGCTTGTGAGAAAATGCAAAGAAAACTAATGACTGACAATTGGTAGACAAGACCAAAAGATCCAGGATTAATCCAAGGAGTATAAACGGTCTGAAATTCAAACACTATCAAAGTAAAAGACGTTTGCTGTTAAATGAAGCAAGATAGTTGATGCACCAAAAGAAATGCTTTTACACTTGTGAACTTGAAGAGTCATGAGATGTAGAACAACAGAGCACTCTTACATGAATAGTCATTCAAAGTAGTCAATAAATGCTCGAGTTATTTTGGTAGAACAAAAGGTCAATGGGAATTATTCAATTTACGACATCTATTCATGGTCATCAAGTTAAACTATAACGAGAATGTATTTGATCTGAAAATGCACCATTGTGATTAGAAAATTTTAGTACAAAATTGAGCTAGAAACAATATTCTTTTGAATAGAAAATTGGCAATGTAATGCTATGGAAAGGTCACTCATTTTGTAGAGAGAGAGAAAGAGAGAGAGAGAGAGTTCTACCAGAAACTATGCAGAAGCAACATTAACCCAAAAAACATGTTAAAAAACGATGGGAATAAAATATTTCAATGTTATAAATAGAATAGAGCACCAACTTGGAAATTTAGAATTCTAATTCTCAAACTCTTGGCAAGTGAGGGGTCTATAATATAAAATGTAGTATCATTTATTGAATTGATTTTGCAATCCACAATATGTCCTTCAACAAGGATTTATTTGAAATATGTATTAATGATTTGGTTCTGTGTAAACGAGGATTTACGTGATGCAAATTCAGCTCATCTAATCAATTGATTTGGAGTTTACCTTTGTATCAATAAAAACCAGCTTTAGAAACTTTTGCCACTTGTAAATCCAGTTCTTGGATAATCCTTCTCAATGATCATTACATTGACTGTCTATCATCTTCTTTATAGAAAAACATCCTTGATAGTTAGTTGATTACGCATGTTTTCCTACAAGAATAGAAAGCTATAATTGTGAAGGTTTTGGAAATAATTACAAAGATGCTACATGGTTTACAACAAAATGATTCTATTATTATATATCAATGAGTAACACATACCAATTCTCTTAGAATGACCATGTTGTTTCTACACAATAATATCACGCTCTCTATACTCTACAACTTCATCATCCTCATGGCATTACAGCAACTTGAAAAGCATTAGGAGCATTATAAGCACAGGGATCTACAGATGGATCAGCGCGAACAAAAATATGATGAGTGTCTAAGTCAGCAATTGTTCTCAAACTTCTATAGAACACCAAATACGGAGTTGAAGCCATAATAGCAATCAAAAGGGTAATGATGTGTGGATCCAAGTTAACTAAAACTCATAATTTGTTCTGCACTCCATATTCAATTTCAAAAAATAAAGCTGCAAGTAGGATAGTTTATCCCTAAGGATAAAGTTGATTGATAAAAAGATTGGCTAAACCTTGAACATGAAAGATAGGCTTAACCTTGAACACGAAAGCTGCAATTATTTAGTGAGCATTTCCATACCAAGGAATTAATGCAGATATAAACAAACAATAAGGAATGTCACAAACAAATTTTTTAATAATCAACAAACTCTATAAACCTCATTATGAAGCATTTATAAGCATGGTATTATCAATTCTAATGCATCACACTAACCCATTCACACTATATGGTCCAAGTCCGTTTTAGTATATGAAGTGAACTCTAGAGTTGGTATGGCAGGTAATATTGGTGTGGCAGTAGATTATGTCTAAGTTCTTAAAAATGATGCCACTTGGCAATATAATTGAGAGCACGATATTTGTGCTGTAGATCAAGGACACAAGACAATTCATAGGAAATAAGTGCTTTCAAGTAAAAATACAATAAAGTGAAGAGTATGTAAAGGTTGCAAGTGTTCTACCTCTTGAGCATCATTCTAACCTTTTCAGCTTCACCTAACCAATTTGCTTTAGATAAATTGGAATGTAACTTTTTAATGGAATATTAAAAACAAACAACAGTGCTTCATTAGGTGCTCCAAGCATTGTATCAACACATACAATTGTCATTTGCTCAGGGCTTTACTTCCTTCAAGTTAATCAAAATACAATAATTTTGTCAATAGAATTAATAATAGCAAATATTCATAACATGTTAAGAAAAAAGGAAACCACTGGTGTGTCTCAGCTCTTCCCTATATGAACGGGTGTATGCATGTACATGTAAATATTTTTTATGCACATATCAGACAAATAATGCACAAGTAAGAAAAAATTGCAAAAAAAGAAGAAAAAAGAAAATCAGAAATGCATTACAAACTTAAGATTTCAAGCTGAACTCAACTTCAAGGAGCAAAAATAGTTAGAAGAAACATACATCATTTCAAAACAAGTAATGCTGGTTCAAATCAAAGTTTTTTTCACTCTTTGAAATCGGCAAATTTCAAATTCTAGGACTGAAAATCAAATTCAACGCCTTGAATAGTAGATCATTTTCCATTATTTCCGAAATAATAACGATCTCAGCATAGTCGGCAAAATTGAATACCAATCCAAAAATGCATTCATGCTATAAAGTTACTAATATTGCTTGATTTCCAGTTCAATATTAAACTCAAAGGAACATCAAATCAAACTCGCAATCTTTTTTTTTCTTTTCTTTTTTGGAAGATAAAATTGAAATAAAATAAAGGAACCTAAATGAGTTGGGAGACGAAAGAGTTGTGATTGTGAACATCGAAAGCGAAGGAACAACAATCGATGCTACCAGAAGCAGAAGAGAAGAGGTAAAGTTGGATTCGATGGTGAAGATTGTTAGAAAAATATGGTTTTATAGACTTATTTTAGGCTAACTTTGAGCCCAAATTTGGATAAGGCCCACACGTCTTTTGGGGTGGGTCCAAAGAGGTAACGTGTTCTTTGCTGCATAGCAAGTCACATGGTAAAAACGATTCGTCAAAACCATTTATGAATAAATGAGAAGTTGACGTCGTTTTCGAATTCGTGGAATGGAAAAATAAAGAATAAAATGTGGGTTTATTTGTAAGGCTTGTCGCACATTGGAAACTTAAGAGAACTTATGTGTATATATAAGTTCTAGGTGGCAACACATGGGTTGGACCCCAAGGGACACCCAAGTTTGTAGAAGGAAAGAGTTATGAACAAAGTGAACCTTGGCTTAAACCACCACATACGTGCCGCCGCCGTCCGACCTACCAGCCGGCCGAGCCGTGCCGGGTGCGGGTGTGGGTTGTTGGTTGTGGGTTGGGTCAATTCTAATATTAATTTTTTGGATAAAATTTATTTGAATTTTTTCCAGAAATTCTTAATGAAATTAAATTCGAATTTTGTGCCAAAATTGAATTTAAGTTTCTGTCCAAATTTTACCTCATTTAGTCCGATTTCCCAACAGATTAAAACTGTTTTAACAGGTTTAAACTGCTAGCAGTTATAAACAGGTTAAAAACTGCCAGCAATTTCTGGACAGATTCAAACTGCCCAGCAGTTATCTGTTCAACACTGTTTGCATCTGTTCAATTCAAAGTTCAGACCTGTTCAAGTTTGAATTCACACCTATTTGGCCCTATATATACCTAGACCATTCCAGCAGATTGCTACATCCGAAATTCATTAGCTTCCTTCTAATTTTTGCCCTCTTGCATAATTTATTCATCATATTATTTTAGGAAAAAATTTGAGAGTATAGAACACAAGTTTGGTTCGCCATACAAATTATTTGGAGTGCTACTACAATTTATGAATATCATTGTATCATGGGAGATAAACGCCATTTGTCCGTAAGCACCATAATGGGGCGAATCTGTCTTAAGGACAGAGTGTCTGTCACGCCCCAAAATTTGAACAATTAAATATTAAATTAGGATTAAACCCTAATCAATATTCCATCATCCAAATTCTAGGAGTGAAACAAAATCTAAATGTTCTTGTCTCTATAAGATTTAAATAAATTCCATACTCAAAAGATTATAAGAGATAAAGAAAAACTAACAAAATGCCAACCAAACTATTCATCATAGATTCATAAGTATCCAATACCTCCAATATTAAAGTAGCAGCAACTAGTCAAAACAAATTAAATAATGTAATGTTAAAAAACAATCCACAAAGTCAAATTGTCAAAAATACAAAGGTCATAAAAAATAATAAATACATAAACTAATATCAATCCTAAGCTCAAGAAAACCAAAAGAAGTCCAAAAGACATGTCCTACGATCATAGTTATTTCTTGTCACCACCATAGTCCCAACTAATCCTACAAAGGAAGCTCGACTGCGCTTAAATAGAATGCACCTATAGCGACCCCGGTCTTTTCCCATTTGGTTGTTGCATCCGGACTTAGGTTCCGTAGATCCTGTTATTATATAATTGTTGTTGTCGTCCTTTAATTTGTTATTTCTGGGTTATGGGATACATTGAGCAGGTTTGTTACAGGTTGGTAGTGTTTGGGAGCAAAGGGTTGCTGCCCAGAATTTTGACCCTTCGCTCGAGCGAGCAGTTTGTCGCTCGAGCGAGCTCTTTGTTTTTGGTCCGTCGATCGAGCCAGGGTTTCTTCGCTCGAGCGAGCGACTGCGTCTAGGTATAGACCTGAGAGCTGTGTTTCTTGGCTCAAGCGAGCTGGTTTGTTCATCGCTCGAGCGTGCGTCTGGTTGCAGACCTGAGGGTTTGAGTTGTTGGCTCGAGCGAGCAGTCTGTCGCTCGAGCGAGTTTTTGGGTTGTTGGCTCGAGCGAGACCTTCTTGGCTCGAGCGAGGGTTTTCTGTGTCTGGTCGCTTGAGCGACCAAGTCTTCGCTCGAGCGAGCCTGTTTTATTTAAATACGCAGCAGCGGTTTTAAATACACTTTTTCATCCCCTTTTTGATTTCAGAACCCTAGGTCCGTGTTTTCTCTCCCTCCACTCACCTTCTCTCCTAGGTTTCATCTATTTTTAGGGTGTTTCTACCCTAGGTTCTTTATTAAAAAGGTAGAGGGACACGAGGGCTTTACTTTAATCTGAGAGTTTGGCGGTTTGGAGCACTTTGGACTTTCGTCATCTTCTCCATTCGAGTTCTTCACTTCGAGGTAGGGATTTCCTACTCCATATTATAGGTTTTGTCATAAGTTTTGGTGTTTTGATATGTTGGTGTTGTTTGGTAATTTTGAGGAAACTAGGGTTCAAATTGCAATTTGAGATAAATGGGATTTTTATATATTAATCACCATATGTTTGTAAATCATGAAAAATGGCATTGATAGTGTTAATTTGAGAAAATTGAACCTTAGGGTTAATTTTGAGAAAGGGGGAAAAAACCCTAATTGTTGTAATAAAAATTAATTTGTATAATTAATTTTGGGAAAAATGTGGAATTTGGTTTAATTCATGAATTTGAGAAGTGATGAGATTAAATGGTGTAGTTGAATAGTTTAATCACTCACCTATGAAAATGTTGAGTTTACATTTGTTGATACATTTATTTCCTGTTTAGAAATAACTGTTTTGGGCTATCGGTGGAGGATAGTCGTGATTGTTGTAGACATTACATGTTGATTAGGGAAAACTGAAACTAATCACATTGAATGAGTCATTAAATATGACAGTTGAATTAATACAGCGAATCTGTGTATTGATTGAATATTGTGTATGACAAGTGTTTAATACATTGTATATGCGTATTGTTTGGGAGGAGATAGGGGATGTAGTCCATGGTTTAAGGGAAGATAGGGGATGGACTCTCAAACCTGTTTAGGAGGAGAAAGGGGATGGACTCCATTAGTACAGCAAATATGTCTACTTATTGATTTATGGAAGTGTTTTAGTATGAGCCTTAGTCTCATTTGATTTGTTGATATTGGAAGTAATGTTAATGTGAGATGTAGTCTCATTATTATTGTTTGGCCAGGTTCTGAGCCATGTCTGTATAATTGGAAAGGTGAATAATAACGTAAAGAGAAACATGTCATGGACATTATTGTCAGGAAACTGTAAAGTGATATAATGGATTTAACAGTGTTAACCATCTATTGAATGCTATTGCTTTAGTCAATTCTTATATTTGGTTTAGTATATTTCTGCTGGGCTGTGGCTCACCCTATATGGGAACATCATTTTCAGGTGATATGCTACCTCCAAGGACTTAGCTTGGATGGATTTGGAGTTGAAGACTCTGTTTAGATTAGTTGTTATTTTGTTTTATTTGATATTACATGTAAACTCAAGCCAAGGGCTTAATGTGTAATTGAGTTAGTACTCAGACTTTTGTGTCCAAGTGTTAGCTTGGAAAGATGTAAGCCCGTAGGGCATTTACTTTCGTTATTACATATAATGTCTTTTAATAAGATTACTCTGATGAATGGAATAATGTTTTGCTTTCTTTTAACAATGCATGTTAATATTGTGTATATTATGGGTTTATTTTGAGGGCGTTACAACTTGGTATCAGAGCGTACCGGGTTTGAATACTTTGGGTACGTGGGAAGTAATTAGTATCACAATGAGTTTGTCTCGCTTGTTAGAGACTTATGTATGATAGTATGTGTTTATTTGATAACATGCTTATATGACTATTTGGGTATGGGATTTAATTTCTAGGATGTTGATTGGATCCTTGAGTTTCTATGAGTCTTGTTGGAAAAGTACTTGATCAATGCTATTTCCAACTGGAACTCTAGCAACGCCTCGGGACTGTCATTATCCAGGAATGAAATTCGTAGGTGCTTATGTGATTATGTGCTTACGTGGAGTGAATTATTGTTGTCCAATTGTAGAAACCTCATTTTTGACCGACCTTAAGACTCAGACATCACCGATTGAGCGCTTGGTGATGTTGCATATCGTGCTCGTTCAGAGGTTTCAGAGTCTCGGCTGCGAGCCTTGCCTCCGAACTTCCGGGCTTTTCTGTGCTTTGCCTCAGTTTGTGGACCAGGCTCTGTTTTCTCTATTTTCTCTTCCCGAAGGGAGGGAGAGGTCTCGTAGATCATCTCTCAGTGGTCGTAAGCTACATTTCGTGGTCGTAGGCCAATTTTCCCGTTTCGGAGCCCGGTTCCCGATTTTCGGAGCCGTCGGCCGTGTGCCTCGGTTCGGGACCGCCTAACCACCTCCGTTTGCTTCGGTTTTTGGCACACATCTTATTTCCTCCCTTTTGAGGGATACTGTGGCTCGAGAGACCAACTTCGTGGTCAAACGCCACCTTCGGTGCTTAATAGTCAGTTTTCAGGGCCCCGGGCCGCGTGTTTCGGCCCCCGAACCTTCGTTTTGCATCCGTTTTGTTTCATTTTTGGTGGAGACCTCATTTTCATTGTTAGGAAGCTTGTAGAAGGGTGGGAGGCCAGCAATTGTTCCGAAAAGCCAGCTTTATTCCTTCATCGCTCTCCGTCGCCCGTTTTCCTCGCTAGAAAGCTGGTGTTGACCATTCCCGGGCCACTTTCTTTGGCCCTCAACCACATATTTGTGTTGTACACACCTGGGAGGCCACCAATATGACATGGCCGGCCAACAATTGTTCCTGACCCTTTTGAACCCCTCTAGAAAGTTGGTTTTTCTCTCTTCTGGTTCACATTTTTAGGGTTTTGACCACATAGCTGTGTTGTGCACACATGGGAGGCCACCAATATGGGTGGCCGGCCAGCTTTTCTTGCTTGACCCTTTTGAACCTGGTCGCCCGGCCAGGGGAGGTGGCCGGCCGGCCACCTGAACCCTCTGAACCTGGCCGGCCATGACCCTCTCACCTGGTTCCTTACAGCTGCACCCTCTGTTTCCCCCCAGATCCTGTATCCGAGGGGGGGTCTTTTGGGGGGGAATTTTGAATTTGATTTTCCCCCCTTTTCTCCACTCCTCTCCTCTATAAAACCAGCCCCCCCAGCTCATTTTCAAGGGTTACAAAATCTGTGTTGAGCCTTACATACAACTCTCCCTATCCCTCTCTTCCAAACCATTCAAACCCTAAGGTTCTTTCACCCTTTACACTACAACCCATAGCACCACACCACCACACTCCATTCCAGCCCTTCGAAGCTGATTTCCAGAGGTTAAGAGCCCCCAAACCTGGTTCAAAAGCTGTTGAAGGTTGGCTCTGCAAGGGTGAGTCCCATTTTCCCTCTTTCTTGCCTTGTTTTGCTTTATATTTTAGTTCCTTTTGCTTACCTTTTTGGGCTCCGACCCAAACTGTAAATAGTCATATTTTGAGGTCCTCTCCATGTTTGATCAATGACCTCTTGTTGTTTGAGGTCTCCTACTACCTCTTGTCTCTCTATTCCTCTTTTAGGCCTATTTTTGCATGGCATTTTAGTCTTATTTTTGAGCTGTTTTGGACTTGGACATAAACTGTAAAATGTCTTTTTTTGAGCCCCTCTTCAACTTTGTTGAAGGACTCTCCTCTGTTTGAGGTCAGCTGCTACCACTTGTCTCTTTATCCCTCTTTTAGGCCTTTTTCTTGCATGTTGATTTAGCCTCACTTGTGTTCATTTTCGAGACTTGATGTAAACTTTAAGGTGCCATTTTTTGAGCCCCTCTTCAACTTTGTTGAAGGGCTCTTTGCTATTTGGGGCCAGCTGATGTCCCTTGTCTCTAATCTCTCTCTTAGGGCCATTTTTGCATGATAGATTAGCCCTACTTGTGTTCATTTTTTAGACTTATTATAAACTGGAAAAAGTCTTTTTTTGACATCATCTTTATGTTTTATTAAGGGAATTTTCTTATTTGAGGTCACATGCTTCCTTGTATGCTTGATTCCCTCTTATTTTGAGCCTTACATCTAAGCTCTTGTTGCATGCTTTGTTTGGCCTTCTAGCCACTGAAATCCAGTGGATTTTCAGTGGCTAGCACACTGTTTTGAGCCTCCAAATCAAAGGGGGGTGACCCCCTCTCACCTTGACTTGTTTGGTGGTCATTTTGGCCTTTCAAAGAGACCCTACCTTGCATGCTTTAAAGTCACATTTCAGGGTCAATTTTGTGAGTTTTGGGACTACCATACTTGATTTCCAGAGTTTTTTTGGTCATGCTTCATGTCTATCTTGTATGTGCCTAATAACTCCTTGCATGGCCCTCTAAAGGAGCTCCTCATTTTTGCACATGTTGGCTACATTTCAGTGATTATTTGGTCATATTTCCATATGTTTTGTTCATTGATTTTTTTTGGTTTGGTGAGATTCCATGTGCTTCATATATTTGCCATGTAAATCATGTTTGCTAGTCAAAATTGCATGCTACTTTTGCCCATCTTGCTAGCACCTTTTGGCCATGATTTGAACTAAGGAAGTTCATGTTTTGGGACTTCCTTGACTCTGTCTTCATGCTTTATAATCAAATAATGCATGCTTTGTATAGCTATAGGTCATTGCGTATGCCTAGTTTTGAGTTTCGGGTTTCATCTCATGCATCGGGTGCCATATTGCCATGTTTCGGGGCTGTTTAGCGTCATATTTTAGTTCTGAAATTTGCATGTTTGTATGCCATATTCCATGCCTTGCCATGCTTTGGTAGAGTGGCATTTGTGCCTTAGGGTCGGTCCTCGGTTTACGTGCATGCGTGCACGCATTTCGAGTGTCTCATTTTTATCTAATGGCCACTGATGTGGGTGTGGCTGAGGCCCACTCATGTTGGTGTAAGTCCATCATGCATTGCGTATGCCATTTCGATTCATAGCATTGTGTATGCTAGGTTGCATGTTAGAGCATCGTGTATGCCATGTTACATCATGCATCGTGTATGCCATCTCATAGCATTGTGCATGCTAGGTTGTATATTAGTTGTATTCATGCATGTCATGCATATTGCATTGTGTTTGGGATAGGAGTTAGCCCGAGCACGGGAAACGAGGGACGTTTCGTACTCCGAGTGACGGAACGTGTCTCAATTCCCTGTCGCCGACACTCCGGATTATCCATGATGGAGTCTAGGCCTTGTTATGTTTTCATGTACATTCATTCCATATTAAGTCGTGTAATTCGACTCCTCGGCCATCATGCATCCATATGCGTAATTGGTGGCAGGAGGATCGAGGACTACGCTCCCTGAAGAGTAGTCAAACATACATATGTGAAAATACATTGCCATGCCCCTTTCCTGCTCTCTGTTGCAGCAAATCAGAAATCGGCAATCTTTTGGGGCTTCGCGCAACATTCTGGGCTTAATTGTAAATAGAGGCTAATTGGGGCATCGCAATGGATTTCTGCGCCAAGCAACCCGAGCATGCATCATTCATCATTTGGAACAGAGCCGAGGCGGTCCATGGATTTGCGTGCTATTTACTGCTTTCCTAGATTAATTTGTTAATTAATTAGGGTTTTGTACATATTTGGACTGTATTATTTATTTGGGACTATATATTATTTATTCGGACCTTCCGAGCGAGGGCATAACTGTAATAAGTGTGCGTGCGTGTGATGTATGTCTTCCAACCCCACGTCTTTCTCCCTTTTATTTACTAGCTTATGATGGTTAGATTAGGGCATATTTCAATTAGCATACAGTATGATAGCATGTTTGCATTCATTCATCTGTTTTGCATGCACCGGGCTCGGCGCATCATACTAACTGCATTTGTATTTCAATTCCGAGTTGAATACATGTTAGCTGTAGTATTCCATATGCCATGTTGAGAATAGCCGAGCCTATCTTAGTTGCATTATTGCATGTGTTGCATTAGGCATTTCTGTATAGTTAGGATCATGCATGGATTTCTAACGTAGTTCATGTTTTGGCTTGGAGTACTCGGTAAGTTTTTATGCTTTAGCATCCTTGCATGTGTGTGAGTGACTGCCATGATAGCATGCTTACCATGAGGCTATGTGCTTATGTGATATACCTGCTTGAATGCCTGTGGGTGAAGGTTGGGTTATTTGGATTGGGACAATGCATTAACTGTGAGTTTTAAGCCCACTAGATAGTGGCAAAACCATATTTTCTAAGCCCACCTGAGGGTGGCAAAATCTGCATTTTAAGCCTACTTGCGAGTAGCAAATCATCTTTCAAAAACAAACATGAAATGTTTTGTTCCAATTCAGGCGACCCGGTCTATACTTGTATGCTGTGCGCATCACATAGTAAATCTAGGCTAATAACCGGAATAAGAATGCATAATGTTTTCAAAACTAGATATCATGGTTAGTAGAGGCCGATCTTTGATCGGGCGAGCGGGGGTGCTCACGAAGTGACCTTCCCCAATCGTACCCAAGTTCCCGAGCCGAGGCAACTTTGGTGATGACGGACATGTGGCCTTAGGCAGTGAGTCAGGGTTTCCTAAATTTCCCCAAAAATAAAATATTTAGGTGGCGACTCTGTATCTGGCAAAGCAGTCCATGTTTGGCACTTTTTTCAAAAAAATCTGTTTTCTCAAAACAATTTGCCGGATTTGGACTTTTTGGTTTAGATTAAGAACCGTAACAATTTGAGTCCTGAACTGTAGTGAGCCCAAAATGAACAGAACGGGACTCATCCTCCCGAGGCGTTCGGGGACATCTACAGTTTCTGGCGACTTCGCTGGGGATTTAGAGAGCTTGACTCGAACTCATGATATCTTGTTTTGATTACACTTATGTGTTTCTTTGCATTGCATGTGCATTGGTGCGCCTAGGACACTGTGTTTGCCATCTGCTATTCCTGAGCGGTTTGCCAGAGGCTGCGTGCCATAAGGCTTACCGGTTATGGGCTCTGCCAGTATGGAAACACAAACCCCGGTTTTACCGGGGCACCCTTTTTGACCATTCGACCTAGTGCATATTCGGAATCCATAGTGACCATTCCAACTAGGACAGGTTGCTTACCCGATATAGGTTGTTTGAAACCGCTGCGTGCGTAGTGAAACCCTAGCTCCTGACAAAATAGGACAGGGAAACCCTACCCCAACATAGGGGTGTTTTGGCTCTCACTTATCTGTTATGTGCTTTTAGAGTGCGTCTCTACAGAAATGCATGTATCAGTTTACGAGTTTGGGCATCAGGCCTGCGGGCACCAGTTTAGTATTTTGGGATTCAGTTTACCTGGGGGTATCAGTTTACGGGCAGAATTCTGTAGGGGCACAATCATTCAGCTCTGCTCATATGGGTTATCGTGAAATCAGGCTGAGATGCTCTCTGTTTTCCCTTTTGCTAGGTAGTCTTGGAATCATAGCTTCAGAAGGCTCCAATATCCCCCGGGTACACCGAACTTGTGTTGATAGACTTTGTCGGGTCGGAGATTAAGTTCAAGGGCAATCAGTGTTCCTTTACCAGGGGCAGGGTGAAAAGCTCGGTCAGGCACAGACCACCAGTACAACAGCTACCAGCTCAGTGGTCTTTAAACAGCCAGGTTGAGATTTTCGAGTCTACTGCAGAGATAGATATACTGGTGGTTCAATCAGATCAGGACAGTATGTCAGGCTTAGAAGAGATGGTGCGCCAGCTCCAGGATAGTATGAAAGCCATGCAGCAAGACGCTGTCCGTCAAGCAGAATTCGCCAAGCAACAGGCCATGGTCATAGCCCAACAGGCAGAGACAATTGCCAGGTTAGAGCAGCAAACTGGAGTATCTACTTCACACCAGGCTCCTCTCCCACCAAGAGTTCCCATACTCGGGGAGGCAACCCACGTCCAGGATGATACGGACATTCTAGGCGGGCCAGCTCCGCCGCCGGTTCTACCCAGCTGTCTAAAACACCCACCAACCTGCCAGACTCCCCCTTTGAGTTCGAGACGGACCCCACAGCATTGAAAGTGAGCAAGCTTGAGAAATTGTTCAAAAAGTCTCAGGGGCCCGCTCTATTCCTGATATAGAGGATGGTTATACCGACTCAGTGGTGACCTTGCGGAGCGGTTTAAAATGCCGCATATCGATCGATTCGATGGCTCTGAAGACCCAATGGTGCACCTCCAACTGTTTTCTGATATCTTGAGGCCAATGGGTTTGACCACAGCCCAGAAATTGTCACTATTCGGCCGAACCCTGTCTGGGATAGCCGCAATCTGGTATGCAAAATTGGAGAACTCTGTGAAACAGAACTGGGAAGAGCTGGCTGAGGCCTTTATTGCTCAATACTCCTAAACACACAGATCGAGGTCACAACTCGTGATCTCGAAGTCACCCGCCAAGAACCAATGAGGGTTTCTCAGAGTTCGTGACGAGATGGAGAGCAAAAGCCTCAATAATGACCACTAGGCCCACTGACAAAGATCAGATTCGGATGATTGTGCGCAATCTCCAGCCCAAGCTCATGCAGAAATGATTGTTCTCCCCTTCCCTACCTTTTTAGATCTTCATGAAATGGGGGTTCAAATCGAGGATGCCATCAGACAAGGGATCTTTGCAGAAGATAATGAGCCTTTGAAGAGGTTGCTCGCAGTTCCAATGGTACTACTGATGGTAGCACAGCTGCGAAATGCTCAGAAGTAGACACTATCACCACTTCCCTCAATGACCAAAAACCAACCACTTCAACTCGGCCCCAAGCCCGAAAATTCCATCCTCTTTACATGAGTCTCTCCCAAGCTTTGAAAAAGCTGCAAGAAGAAGGGCACCTAGAACTCCTAGAACCCCAACCCCTTCCAAATCCTCTTCCACCAAGATATGACCCAGCTAAATACTGTGCCTATCATCAACAACACGGTCATGATACGAACCGTTGCATCCGCCTCCGTCATAAGATTCAGGATTTATTGACGAAGAGACCCTAGCTCCACCTAAAGGACCTCAGGTTAGTACTGATTCGTCACCTCCCCATCTCAACCTCATCCATACACTACCATCCACCTTCGACCCCAGCATATACATCACCCCAGCCCATCTACCCAAGCCTGAGGTGTTCATTCCAGAAAGCATGGACTTATGCATGATGGATGCACCTGGACCCCAATCATCTCAAACCCGTGAGCCCACTACTTCTGAGCTGAAGAGAATGATCGAAGATCTTCAGAGAACTGTGACAGATCTGGCCTCCGGGACATTGGCTCCCGTCAACCACATACATACCAGGGAGTTCATGTCAAAAGGCTCCCCAGTCTTGGAACGGGCTGCATTTGAGGAATGCCAATCCCTTGGCAAAGTGGAGGCGAGTGGAAAGAACAAGATAGGGGGGACATGGATCCCCATGAACATCTTCTGTTGGCTGTTGAGGCTTTGAAAGCCGAGGACTGAACAAAGAGCAAGTGCTCGCAGTTGTTGCAAAAACTGTGGACGACATTTTCGCCACTCAAGTTGGGGGCAGTTTGAATCAAGGGGCAAGCCGGGAGAAGGGTCGTTGTATCAGAAACGTTCCTTTCAGCTATAATCCTGCACTCGGAAGAGATCAACAAACCAGGCCAGCACCTGCCAATCCCTTTACTGGTGCGTCCAGCAAAAATCCACAAACCTTGAAGTACCAACCCCGAGGTCAGAGGGTCTTCCATGCCCTCTATATGCCTTTGTCCAAAGCTCTCCAAGTCCTTGTTGGACAAGGCCATCTCAAACCCCTTGAGCCTCGGCCTCTCCCAAATCCTCTTCGGCTACGCATGATGCCGCCAGTACTGTGCCTTCCATCAGCAAACTGGCCATACTACCGACAACTGCTCCCGTCTTCGCCATGAAGTACAGGATCTATTTGACAACGGGGTCATTGCCGCGCCAAGCTCTGCAAAGTCTATCGGCACTGGATCGGTGAACTTGGGGGATAATGTGACCATGTGGTCGGGGGATGAACCACCTGCGGATGGCGCTCAGTTTACTCCAGATATGGTGGATGGCATGCACTGTTTTGAGCACATTTGCGAATGTTGTTAATTTGTACTTTCTGACTTGGGTATTGGGTCAGTCTTGTTGTTTGTACAGAGTCAGTCTTTTCTTACTGAGTCAGTTGGGTCTGTCTTGTTGTACCGAGTCAGTCCTATTTTGTTGGAGTCGGGTGATTTCAGGGGTGTTACCTCGGACATCACTATCTTGTTTGTGTTTGTCTTTTCGTTTTGTCTTGAGTCTGTTTCTGCCACGGAGCCAGTTGTGCCAACAGATCTGAAATGAAACAACAGTGATTTTCACATCCTTGTGTTTACTTCTGCCTTGTGCCAGTTGTGCTAGAAGTTTGAATGAAACGGCAGTGCATTCCACCTGCTCTTCTGTGCCTCGAAATTATTGCATTGACCTAAGTTTTTCAAAACTTTTTGAACACTGCAGTGAAAACGAAGAGGAAGGAATTCTCGGGATTTGCAAAAATTTGATCAATTGAGAGAAAGAGAGGCATGCTAGCCCTTAATGAATGAAATCATGCTTGTTAGTGTGAGTACTGGGAAGGATCCTGGCTTGATCCAGATTGGTCCTACACTGTCTTCAGCGAGCGACTGGTCGCTTCCTTAAAAGATTTCAAAAAATGTTTTGCGCGGTCCTGCGAAGACCTGTGTAGAATCGCTCTTGAGATTGTGCAGCTTAGGATTGCTCTCAGCCTTGAGACTCGACCCCTCTGCTTTCAAAACCTTGAATTCAGATTCAGAATGTTCAACGGTCAATCACGATGTGAGGCCTGTGTGGCCAGATTTGACGCATCCCTCGAACTAGGGCAGGGAAGTCAGATCAAGAAGATCAGATGTCATCAAAAGAAGCTTGCGAAGCTAGATCAGAAGCACCCCTCGAACTAGGGGCAAAAATGTCAAAGGTGTTCGAAGATTCAAAAAATTGGGATGTTTCTCAAGCTAACAAAGATCGGCAAGAATGCCAAATCCCAGAAGGGAGGAAAGAAGAAAGAATTGCTGAAGGATAACCGAGTTCCTATCCACAACACTAGGGGCAGATTTAGCCCCCCATTGGATGGATTCCTGCATCGTCAGCAAACAACAACCATTCTCCTGGATTCAGATGACTTCAGGATCTCAAAACCATTCAGCATGGACAAAGCTACACTTTTATCCTTGAGAGGCTCGCTGGGCCGAAAACCCGAAAGGGCGGCCCAGGCAAAAGTTAGAGCAAGAAAAGAAAAAAAGAAAAGAACAAAAAAAGAAAAATGCAAAGAAAAGAACAAAAAAAGAAAATCAAAAATGGAAATGAAAAAAAAAGAATTAAAGAACATAGCTCGCAAGGTTGAAAACCCCAGAAAGGACGGCCTTGGCAAAAGTTAGAGTGCAAAAGGAGAGGTTAATAACCGAGTGTACCTTAACCCCGAACTACGTAAGGATTGATTCCCATCTTTGGGATACGTAGGCAACTTCATTCTGAAGTCCAGCCGTAAAACAATTCAAATTCGATTGTGTCCATGCGATGGTTCTGGTCATCTTTGTCTTCTCTGTATCTGAGGATTTGGTTGTGTTCGTACTCTGAGATGCGCTGCGGTGCCATTCAAACAAGGGGCAACTTTCCGTTGCTATTCAATGCGCTGCGGTGCCATTCAAACAAGGGGCAACTTTCCGTTGCCATGCAGTGTCCTTCAGGAAAGGGGCAATTTTCCTTCGATCTGAGGTTGTGCATCTCAAGAGTAGGTTCCATGCTCGTTCAGCAGTGGCTGTTTGCGAAATAGTTTTTGAGAATTTTTACTGAGGTTGACTAATCTTCTTGAAAAGTATTCCATTTTTCAAAACTGGACCATTTCTTGGACCCAAAAAAGGAAAATTTTCAGTGCTCATAGCCTGACTCACATGATTTTAAATCAGAAAATTGAACAAGCATGTTAATCTAACTCTCATTTTGGTCAAAATTGTTTTAGTAGAAAGCCAAAAACAAAAAAAATGGTCGAAATGATGAACTAGGGGCACAATTGAGTCAAGTGTTCTGTCTCTTCCCCATTGTCAACATACTTGCCAGAAAGGGCACCATACTTGCGAAGAAGGGCACTCTACCTGCCAGAAAAGGCACAACTGAAGGCGACAACAAAGGGCTGAATGTTCTTTCACCGTCTGAGCAACGAGGTATCAAGCCAAGTGCGAAGTACGAACTGGAATGAGTCAAGATATTCCACTCCCTCATCTGGACAAATCTGATCATGTCCAAACTCCCCAGTAGCATCGTCAACCGATGTTAGCTGCAGATTTGCTACACACCCAGCTATAGCACAGCCCCTCTGTGGAAAAAACTCACTGTTGTGAACAAGAATGAGAATCTGGTAGAATACCAGAGGCGAGAGCCCACAACTTCCTGCTTATCCATCAACCACCCAGTGGAGGGATAAAAAATGAGAGATTGAAGAATAGAGAGATGTGCGCTGAGAGAAAAAGTGAGGAAAGGGGCTTTTTCAGAGAAAATAGAGCCTGAGGGCCGAGTGATGTGAGAATCACAAATAAGAAAGGGTGGGAAACACTACCCAAGGAAACAGGCTTCCTGTGCATGTCTGAGTGTTATGTCTTTTGTTTTGTTTCGATTTTTGTTTTGAGTCGTTTCGAGTGTTACTCGATGTGTTTAGGTTGTTTACCTTTTGTTTTCAGTTGTTGAGTCGTTTTTACTGTGGTCAGTCGTAGGCTCAATACCAAGTTGCGAACTTATACTCATTTCTCAATTTCAAAATGATTTGTTTTATGCTCAGAGTGCCGTGCCATTCTCCGCATTTGTGCAAAACAGGATTTGGTTCTTTCATAAACTGCAGGGTTCAACCCAGGTCATGTGAGAACAGTAGAACCAGGACCTATCTGAAGCTATGAAAGTTCCGGGCTACAAAGCAAAAGAAAAGAGGGAAAATGTCGGGCATTTGAGATTGTTTCAACTTCTGCAAGTTCCGTCATTGCATCCTGTATGTTCAGAATGAGCAGTGTCAGACTGAGCTGTGTGCCGAGTAAACCAAATACTGTGTTATGAGCTGCGTGTTCAGAATGAGCAGTGTGCTGATACGAGCTGTGTGTTCAAAGTGAACAGAATACTGTGTTGACTGTTTCACTGTTTCAAGCCAGAATGGCGATCAGAAGTACTCTCCTTGAATACCATTCCCCGTCAGAGTAAAGCGGTTTACCGCACTCACTCCATGGTGCTTTCTAAAGTGCCACTTTGTGTGTTTATTGCATTCCCTAAACATCATGCTCTACATCGCTTGTAACATGTACTGTATCATCGCACTTATTGCATTCATTTGCATCTTGTATTATCTCTTATTGTTTATCCTTTTACGCTGGGCAGCGTTTAGATCATGGTCCCCCGGGACTTAACTTAGGATGCGTGGAACGCGCTCCTGAGTTACCTAACCTCTTCTCACGATTTCAGCGTGGTTAGAGTTTGTTCCTTCCTCACACGATTTCGTTTGTGCCCGTTTCCTCACACGATTTCAGCGGTTGGATTTATCTCAGGTGTGTTGTGTACGCACCTGGGCGGTTGTTTTCTTCCTCCACGATTTCAGCGTGGTTGAGTGCCCGTTTCCTCACACGATTTCAGCGTGTTTGGAATTTATCTCAAGTTGTGTTGTGTACGCACCTGGGCGGTTGTTTTCAGGCCTCCTCTCACGATTTCAGCGTGGTTTGAGTGCCCGTTTCCTCACACGATTTCAGCGTGTTTGGAATTTATCTCAGGTTGTGTTGTGTACGCACCTGGGCGGTTGTTTTCAGGCCTCTTCTCACGATTTCAGCGTGGTTTGAGTGTCCCGTTCCTCACACGATTTCAGTGTGTTTGGAATTTATCTCAGGTTGTGTTGTGTACGCACCTGGGCGGTTGTTTTCAGGCTCTTCTCACGATTTCAGCGTGGTTTGAGTGTCCCGTTCCTTACGCGATTTCAGCGTGTTTGGAATTTATCTCAGGTTGTGTTGTGTACGCACCTGGGCGGTTGTTTTCAGGCCTCTTCTCACGATTTCAGCGTGGTTTGAGTGTCCCGTTCCTTACACGATTTCGCGTTTTGGAATTTATCTCAGGTGTGTGTTGTGTACGCACCTGGGCAGTTGTTTTCAGGCCTCTTCTCACGATTTCAGCGTGGTTTGAGTGTCCCGTTCCTTACACGATTTCAGCGTGTTTGGAATTTATCTCAGGTTGCGTTGTGCGACCTGGGCGGTTGTTGTTTGGACCTCCTCTTACGATTTCAGCGTGATTTGAGTGTCCCGTTCCTTATGCGATTTCAGCGTGTTTGGAATTTATCTCAGGTTGCGTTGTGCGCGCACCTGGGCGGTTGTTGTTTGGACTTCCTTTTACGATTTCAGCGTGGTTTGAGTGTCCCGTTCCTTACGCGATTTCAGCGTGTTTGGAATTTATCTCAGGTTGCGTTGTGCGCACACTTGGGTGGTTGTTGTTTGGACCTCCTCTCACGATTTCAACGTGGTTTGAGTGTCCCGTTTCTTATGCAGCGTGTTTGGAATTTACCTCAGGTTGCGTTGTGCGCGCACCTGGGCGGTTGTTGTTTGGACTTCCTTTCACGATTTCAGCGTGGTTTGAGTGTCCCGTTCCTCACACGATTTCAGCGTATTTGGATCTTATCTCAGGTTGCGTTGTGTGCACACTTGAGCGGTTGTTTTCGGACCTCTTCTCACGATTTCAGTGTGATTGGAGCCTCCCCTTCCTCACACGATTTCAGCGTGTTTGGAATTTATCTTAGGTTGCATGGAGCGCGCTCCTGATTGATTTTCTTTGTTCTTCCTCCACTCACGAGTCCAGCGTGGTTGGCGTGTGTTCACCCTTTGCATCTATTGTACTCTCTGTCGCATCACATCTATTACATCCATTGCATCGTATCTGTTTTACTGTCTAGTCTAGGAGACCTTAAATCCTGCATCTTTATTCGCACTGTCTTGTGCACTCCCTGGTCTAGGAGACCTTAAATCCTCTAAAGGTGCGATTCCTTTGGTGTTTGTCGTGCCCGAACGACTTCCAGTGGTCTGTTATAGCCACCTGCCTATGTTAGCAGTGAGCTCCTAGGAGACCAACTGAGACGGTGGAAACTAGAGCTTGAATGGCTCATGCCTAGAACACAAAGGTTCGGAATTTCCGAGACTAAAGTCTGGTTTAAATACCCAGGGGTATATCCTCGGCTTGAAATCTGTATGGCAACCCCATAGATTGAGATAGCATATGTGTGAGCCTCAATTCTGGATACTGAATCAACCTAGTCTGTCACCCTGTTGGAGAATAGGGAAAGCTGCGACCATAGTCAGGGAGAAAAGTAGTACCTACAGTTCAACCAAGAAGAAGCGAAAGACCCCCAGCAGCATGAGGCACGATATTGTATGTATGGTTCATTTAAAGCTGGTGCGACCAGACGAATCGCACAGGTATTGTATCTTCTCCATGTAAGACGTGGCGAGAATTGAATAATTCTCCGCATTCTTAAAACTACATGAAATGTAGTATTGCTTCGCATTCTTGCTTAAAACTGTTGCATCTATTGTGAATATTTGCTTCATTACAGCTTGCTGCTTTGCATGATCATGAGTTACACTCGGCTTTGTGCATGTCGTTTTGCATTTTGCCCCCGCCTACGGGCACATCTCCTTGTTATCTAGTATGTTTGTCTAAGTCTTCGGCCTTGTCAAAAATGGGTCGTCTCTGGGCTTTGACATTCACTCCCGTCACTTATGACTTCCGAGTTCTGTCAAAGAGGGGCAACTGTAGACACCCAATTTTTGACCGACCTTAAGACTCAGACGTCACCGATTGAGGGATGGTGATGTTGCATATCGTGCTCATTCAGAGGCTTCAGAGTCTCGGCTGCGAGCCTTGCCTCCGAACTTCCGGGCTTTTCTGTGCTTTGCCTCGGTTTGCGAACCAGGCTCTGTTTTCTCTGTTTTCTCTTCCCGAAGGGAGGGAGAGGTCTCGTAGATCATCTCTAAGTGGCCGTAGGCTACATTTCGTGGTCGTAGGCCATTTTTCCCGTTTCGGAGCCCGGTTCCCGGTTTTCGGAGCCGTCGGCCGTGTGCCTCGGTTCGGGACCGCCTAACCACCTCCGTTTGCTCCGGTTTTTGGCACACATCTTATTTCCTCCCTTTTGAGGGACACTGTGGCTCGAGAGACCAACTTCGTGGTCAAACGCCACCTCCGGTGCTTAATAGTCAGTTTTCGGGGCCCCGGGCCGCGTGTTTCGGCCCCCGAACCTTCGTTTTGCATCCGTTTTGTTTCATTTTTGGTGGAGACCTCATTTTCATTGTTAGGAAGCTTGTAGAAGGGTGGGAGGCCAGCAATTGTTCCGAAAAGCCAGCTTTATTCCTTCATCGCTCTCCGTCGCCCGTTTTCCTCGCTAGAAAGCTGGTGTTGACCATTCCCGGGCCACTTTCTTTGGCCCTCAACCACATATTTGTGTTGTACACACCTGGGAGGCCACCAATATGACATGGCCGGCCAAAAATTGTTCCTGACCCTTTTGAACCCCTCTAGAAAGTTGGTTTTTCTCTCTCCTGGTTCACATTTTCAGGGTTTTGACCACATAGCTGTGTTGTGCACACATGGGAGGCCACCAATATGGGTGGCCGGCCCCAGTTTTCTTGCTTGACCCTTTTGAACCTGGTCGGCCGGCCAGGGGAGGTGGCCGCCGGCCACCTGAACCCTCTGAACCTGGCCGGCCATGACCCTCTCACCTGTTCCTTACAGCTGCACCCTCTGTTTCCCCCCAGATCCGTATCCGAGGGAGGGTCTTTTGGGGGGAATTTTGAATTTGATTTTCCCCCCTTTTCTCCCTCCTCTCCTCTATAAAACCAGCCCCCCCAGCTCATTTTCAAGGGTTACAAAATCTGTGTTGAGCCTTACATACAACTCTCCCTCTCCCTCTCTTCCAAACCCTTCAAACCCTAAGGTTCTTTCACCTTTTACACTACAACCCATAGCACCACACCTCCACACTCCATTCCAGCCCTTCGAAGCTGATTTCCAGAGGTTGAGAGCCCCCAAACCTGGTTCAAAAGCTGTTGAAGGTTGGCTCTGCAAGGGTGAGTCCCATTTTCCCTCTTTCTTGCCTTATTTTGCTTTATATTTTAGTTCCTTTTGCTTACTTTTTTGGGCTCCGACCCAAACTGTAAATAGTCATATTTTGAGGTCCTCTCCATGTTTGATCAATGACCTCTTGTTGTTTGAGGTCTCCTACTACCTCTTGTCTCTCTATCCCTCTTTTAGGCCTATTTTTGCATGGCATTTTAGTCTTATTTTTGAGCTGTTTTGGACTTGGTCATAAACTTTAAAATGTCTTGTTTTGAGCCCCTATTCAACTTTGTTGAAGGGCTCTCCTCTGTTTGAGGTCAGCTGCTACCACTTGTCTCTTTATCCCTCTTTTAGGCCTTTTTCTTGCATGTTGATTTAGCCTCACTTGTGTTCATTTTCGAGACTTGATATAAACTGTAAGGTGTCATGTTTTGAGCCCCTCTTAAACTTTTTTGAAGGGCTTTTTGCTATTTGGGACCAGTTGATGTCCCTTGTCTCTAATCTCTCTCTTAGGGCCATTTTTGCATGATAGATTAGCCCTACTTGTGTTCATTTTTTAGACTTGTTATAAACTGGAAAAGTCTTGTTTTGACATCATATTTATTTTTATTAAGGGAATTCTTATTTGAGGTCACATGCTTCCTTGTATGCTTGATTCCCTCTTATTTTGAGCCTACATCTAAGCTCTTGTTGCATCTTTGTTTGGCCTTCTAGCCACTGAAATCCAGTGGATTTTCAGTGGCTAGCACACTGTTTTGACCTCCAAATCAGAGGGGGGGTGACCCCCTCTCACCTTGACTTGTTTGGTGGTCATTTGGCCTTTCAAAGAGACCCTCTTGCATGCTTTAAAGTCACATTTCAGGGTCAATTTGGTGAGTTTGGGACTACCATATTTGATTTCCAGAGTTGTTTGGTCATGCTTCATGTCTATCTTGTATGTGCTAATAACTCCTTGCATGGCCCTCTAAAGGAGCTCCTCATTTTTGCACATGTTGGCTGCATTTCAGTGATTATTGGTCATATTTCCAATGTTTTGTTCACTGATTTTTTCCGGTTTTGGTGAGATTCCATGTGCTCATATACTTTCCATGTAAACCATTTGTAGTCAAAATTGCATGCTACTTTGCCCATCTTGCTAGCACCTTTTGGCCATCTTTGAACTAAGGAAGTTCATGTTTTGGGACTGCCTTGACTCTGTCTTCATGCTTCATGATCAAATAATGCATGCTTGTATAGCTATAGGTCATTGCGTATGCCTAGTTTTTGAGTTTCGGGGTTCATTCATGATCGGGTGCCATATTGCCATGTTTCGGGGCTGTTTAGCGTCATATTTTAGTGCTGAAATTCGCATGTTTGTATTCCATATTCCATGCCTTGCCATGCTTTGGTAGAGTGGCATTTGTGCCTTAGGGTCGGTTCTCGGTTTACGTGCATGCGTGCACGCATTTCGAGTATCTCATTTTCATCTAATGGCCACTGATGTGGGTGTGGCTGAGGTCCACTCATGTTGGTGTAAGTCCATCATGCATTGCGTATGCCATTTCGATTCATAGCATTGTGTATGCTAGGTTGCATGTTAGAGCATCGTGTATGCCATGTTACATCATGCATCGTGTATGCCATCTCATAGCATTGTGCATGCTAGGTTGTATATTAGTTGTATTCATGCATGTTATGCATATTGCATTGTGTTGGATAGGAGTTAGCCCGAGCACGGGAAACGAGGGACGTTTCGTACTCGTGACGGAACGTGTCCTCAATTCCCTGTCGCGACACTCCGATTATCCATGATGGAGTCTAGGCCTTGTTATGTTTTCATGGCATTCATTCCATATAAGTCGTGCAATTCGACTCATCGGCCATCATGCATCGATATGCGTAATTGGTGGCACGGAAAGGACTATGCTCCATGAAGAGTAGTCAAACATACATATGTGAAAATACATTGCCATGCCCCTTTCCCTGCTCTTCTTGTTGCACAGCAAATCAGAAATCGGCAATCTTTTGGGGCTTCGCGCAACATTCCGGGCTTAATTGTAAATAGAGGCTAATTGGGGCATCGCAATGGATTTCTGCGCCAAGCAACCCGAGCATGCATCATTCATCATTTGGAACAGAGCCGAGGCGGTCCATGGATTTGCGTGCCATTTACTGCTTTCCTAGATTAATTTGTTAATTAATTAGGTTTTGTACATATTGGATAGTATTTTATTTGGAACTATATTATTATTCTGACCCTCTCGCGAGGGCACAACTGTAATAAGTGTGCGTGTGATGTATGTCTTCCAACCCCACGTCTTTCTCCCTTTTATTTACTAGCTTATGATGGTAGATTAGGGCATATTTCAATAGCATACAGTATGATAATGTTTGCATTCATTCATCTGTTTGCATGCACCGGGCTCGGCGCCATCATACTAACTGCATTTGTATTTCAATTCCGAGTTGAATACATGTTGCTGTAGTATTCCATATGCCATGTGAGAATAGCCGAGCCTATCTTTAGTTGGCATTATTGCATGTGTTGCATTAGGCATTTCTGTATAGTTAGGATCATGCATGGATTTCTAACGTAGTTCCGTTTTGGCTTGGAGTACTCGGTAGTTTTATGCTTTAGCATCCTTGCATGTGTGTGAGTGACTGCCATGATAGCATGCTTACCATGAGGCTATGTGCTTATGTGATATACCTGCTTGAATGCCTGTGGGTGAAGGTTGGGTTATTTGGATTGGGACAATGCATTAACTGTGAGTTTTAAGCCCACTAGATAGTGGCAAAACCATATTTTCTAAGCCCACCTGAGGGTGGCAAAATCTGCATTTTAAGGCTACTTGCAAGTAGCAAACCATCTTTCAAAAACAAACATGAAATGTTTTGGTTCAATTCAGGCGACCCGGTCTATACTTGTATGTTGTGCGCATCACATAGTAAATCTAGGCTAATAACCGGAATAAGAATGCATAATGTTCTCAAAACTAGATATCATGGTTAGTAGAGACCGATCTTTGATTGGGCAAGCGGGGGTGCTCACGAAGTGACCTTCCCCAATCATACCCAAGTTCCCGAGCCGAGGCAACTTTGGTGATGACGGACACGTGGCCTTAGGCAGTGAGTCAGGGTTTCCTAAATTTCCCCAAAAATAAAATATTTAGGTGGCGACTCTATATCTGGCAAAGCTGTCCATGTTTGGCACTTCTTTCAAAAAAATCTGTTTTCTCAAAACAATTTGCCAGATTTGGACTCTTTGGTTTAGATTAAGAACCATAACAATTTGAGTCCTGAACTGTAGTGAGCCCAAAATGAACAGAACGGGACTCATCTTCCCGAGGCGTTCGGGGACGTCTACACCAATGCATTAGGACACGAGTGTTATAGCTTCGGCACATTTATTAATGTGCAAACGTATTAATTGTCTTTGTTGCCTTTATTAGGATGTCAGGACGAGGACGAGGACGTGGTAGGCGTGGTAGGCAGGAGATGCCCATACCGGATGAGATTCCGGAGCAGCAGGAGGGTATTGGTCAGGCCAATGTGGCCGAACCAGCGGGTCAGCAGGCTATGGGCGCTTTGGCCCGAGAGATAGCAGGGGCATTCAGGGAGTCTGTAGGCATTCTCAGAGCTGAGAATCAAGCCCAGGTTCATGTTGCAGATGCAGGGCCTGCATTTCTGAAGAGAGAGTTCTTCCGGTCTAATCCGGACGAGTTTTTGGGCGATCCAAAAGAGCCGCTTAAGGCAGATGAATGGCTCGAACAGACAACGAAGACGTTTGAGATGCTTGGCATCGAGGACGGGGTTCTGAAGGTGACCTTGGCATCTTTCCAGCTTAAGGGGGATGCGGGTCAGTGGTGGAAATTCACGAGGCCGTATAGGAGGGACTTGGGAGGCCTTCGTAGCTGCTTTCCAGGAGAAGTTCCTGTCTCCAGCTGTCAAGAGGTTGAGGGAGCAGTTTGCCAGCTTAAGCAGCTGAGTCTTCAGTGGCCGAGTTTGAGGCCGCATTTACTAGTTTGTCCAGGTTTGCACCTGAGTTGGTGGCGTCTGAGGAACGCCGTTGTCTTGAGTTCGAGAAGAAGTTGAGGCATGGCCTCAAGATGAGAGTTGGGGGTTCTATGACCCGAGAGTGGGCGTCTGGTGGATGCTGCAGCCCATATGGAGATCATGATGCAGGAGGAGGAGGAGAGGCAGAGGGGCTCCAAGAGGAGTCAGGATGGCCAGAGTGATGGCAGGAGACAGAGGTTTTAACCCTCAGCAGTCTCAGGGTAGCTTTACTAGATCGACTTTTCCAGTGCCGAGTGCAGTTTCTGGGAAAGGCAGCCAGGGAGACATTACCTGTTTCAAGTGTGGTCAGCTGGGCCACAAGTCTCCAGCTTGCCCGCAGAAGGGAGGAGGTCAGAGAGCAGCTCATCTTCGCTAGATCCGAGCCAGAGTCAGGGTAGAGGCCAGCCGCTCTGTTATCAGTGTGGTCAGGCAGGGCACCTGAAGAGGTTTTGCCCGCAGTTGAGTGGCACATCTGGTGCATCTAGTTTGAGGCAGACTCAGAGTCATCAGCCAGCTCAGTCTGTTCAGGCCTCGAGGGCCAATCAGGGGGCTTCATCGTCCCAGTCTGTGCAGCAGTCTTATGCTCCTAGAGGTGAGCAGGTTGATCAGAGACCGTCTGGGCGCGTGTATGCTGTTACCGCGCAGGATCTTGTACCGGCTCCATCGTTGTGAGAGGTACCTTCTTGTTTTGCAACTCGGTTGCTAGTGTATTGATAGATACGGGAGCATCTCATTCTTTATATCTGCTGCATTTGCATCTGTTTTGGGATTGGAGTTGGCACAGTTAGCATCTCCTATATGTGTAGTATCACCTGTTGGGGGTGAGTTGATTTTGAAACACGGTGTAGGGTTGTGATATAGAGGTCGCTGATCGTCGGCTTCCGTTTCCTTTTGTAGTTATGCCCATGTCGGGATTTGATGTTATTTTGGGTATGGACTGGTTATCGTCATACCGAGCTGCTATTGATTGCTACCGCCAGAGGGTCACAGTTTGTACCTTGAGTGGGGAGTGTTTTTATTTTCTGGGGGATCGGGTTGGTAGTGTTTTGCCACCGGTGTATGATCCGCGAGGGCGGAGTGAGTTGAGTGGTCTTCTTGCTAGCCTTTTGAGTAGTGAGTGTGATGAGACCCAGACTGTGTTGCCGAGAGTGGTTTGTGAGTACTCGGACGTCTTTCCCGAGGATCTTGTTAGTTTGCCACCTCACAGAGAGATTGAGTTCTCTATTGACCTAGTGCCCGGCACGGCGGATTTCTATGGCACCTTATCGTTTTGCCCCAGCCGAGTTAGTTGAGTTGAAGATTCAGCTCCAGGAGTTGCTAGATAAGGGCTATATTCGCCAAGTGTTTCGCCGTGGGGAGCACCGGCCCTCTTTGCTAAAAAGAAAGGTGGTGCTTTGAGACTGTGTATCGATTACCGGAAGTTGAATCGGGCTACGGTCAAGAATAAGTACCCTATGCCCCGTATAGATGATTTGTTTGACCAGTTGAAGGGTTCCCGTTGTTTCTCTAAGATAGACTTGAGATCGGGTTACCACCAGTTGAGGGTCAGGGAGGAGGATATTCCGAAGACGGCATTCCGTACGCGGTATGGCCATTATGAGTTTCTGGTGATGCCGTTTGGGCTCACCAATGCACCGGCAGTCTTTATGGACTTGATGAACCGGATATTCCGGGAATTCTTGGATCGTTTTGTAGTCGTTTTTGTGGACGACATTCTTATCTATTCACCTTCTGAGGAAGAGCACGAGGAACACTTGAGAGTGGTGCTTGAGTTGCTTAGAGCCATAAGCTTTATGCTAAGTTTGGGAAGTGTGAGTTCTGGCTAGGGAAGTCAAGTTCTTAGGCCATGTGGTTTCTGGGGAAGGAGTGTCTGTTGATACATCCAAGATTGAGGCAGTGCAAGATTGGGCACAGCCTAAGAGTGTGTTTGAGATCCGCAGTTTTCTGGGATTAGCTGGGTACTACCGACGGTTTGTGAAGGATTTCTCCAGGTTAGCTTCGCCGTTGACTAGACTGACTCGGAAGGGAGTCAAATTTGTATGGAGTGAGACTTGTGAAAAGTCGTTCCAAGAGCTGAAAGTTAGATTGACCACCGCTCCGGTCTTGATTATTCCGGAGAGAGGGTTGGGTTATGCAGTCTATTGTGATGCCTCACGAGAGGGTTTGGGTTGTGTGTTGATGCAAGAGGGGAAAGTGGTTGCCTATGGCTCACGTCAGTTGAAAATACACGAGAAGAATTACCCTACGCATGACCTAGAGTTAGCAGCTGTGATCTTTGCCTTGAAGATTTGGAGGCATTACTTTATGGTGAGAATTCGAGGTGTTCTCGGATCATAAGAGTCTGAAATATCTGTTTACACAGAAAGACTTGAACTTGAGGCAGAGGAGGTGGATGGAGTTCATTGAGGATTATGACTTCGAGTTGCATTATCATCCGGGGAAGGCCAATGTGGTGGCCGATGCCCTTAGCAGGAAATCTGTTGGTGACGTAGCTAGTATAGCCATCCGGGAATGGGAGATGTTGGGTGCACTTGGGGAGTTTGATTTGCTTCTGGGCGAATCCGTTGAGGCTGCGGCCTTGTTTTCTGTTGTTGCGCAGCCTACACTTGTGACTCGAGTGTTAGAGGCACAGAGAGGTGACCTTGAGGTAGAATCCCTCCGAGAGAAGATCTCCAGTGGGAAGGTTGAGAAGGGTTTGACGGTGTATCCCGACTTGAGTGTGAGATACCGAGACCGTTTGTTTGTGCCGGAGTCTTGCCGAGAGGAGGTACTCCGAGAGTTTCATCATTCACGCCTTGCGGTGCATCCGGGAGGCACTAAGATGTATCGGGATTTGGGTCGCCAGTTTTGGTGGCGGGGTATGAAGAGAGATGTGGCAGCTTTCGTGTCTAAGTGCCTTACTTGTCAGCAAGTGAAGGCCGAGCATCAGAGGCCAGCGGGTTTGTTACAACCCTTGCCTATTGCCGAGTGGAAGTGGGAGCATGTCACTATGGACTTCGTTGTAGGTCTTCCGAGGACTCAGCGGGGTAGTGATGCTATTTGGGTGGTTGTAGACCGGTTGACTAAGTCGGCGCACTTCATTCCTATGCGCGTGAAGATTCGGTAGATCATCTTGCCGACTTGTATATTCGGGACATAGTGAGGTTGCACGGGGTCCCAGTGACGATCGTCTCAGATAGAGATCCTCGTTTTACTGCTAGGTTGTGGCAGAGTTTGCAGAGTGCCTTAGGCACTAAGTTGACCTTTAGCACGGCTTATCATCCTCAGACTGACGGGCAGTCCGAGCGTACTATTCAGATCCTTGAGGATATGCTTCGGGGTTGTGTTCTTGACTTTAGTGGGTCGTGGGAGAGGCACTTGCCTTTGTGGAGTTTGCCTACAACAACAGTTTCCAGTCTAGTATCGGTATGGCACCGTTTGAGGCCTTGTATGGCCGACCGTGTAGGTCTCCAGTTTGTTGGGCCGAGGTGGGTGATGCACCTTTGTTGGGTCCGGAGTTGGTAAGGGAAACGACGGAGAAAGTTGAGCTTATCCGTAGGAGGCTTGTTACAGCCCAGAGTCGTCAGAAATCTTATGCCGACCGTAGGAGGAGACCTTTGGTATTTGAGGTGGGTGATCATGTCTTTCTGAAGATATCACCTAGGCGGGGATTGATGAGATTCGGGAAGAGTGGGAAGTTGTCCCCTCGATTTATTGGCCCTTTTGAGATCCTTGAGAGGATTGGTGAGGCTGCCTATCGTTTAGCTTTGCCACCGCAGTTATCCGGAGTTCATGACGTGTTTCATGTGAGTATGCTTCGGAAGTATGAGCCGGATCCATCGCATGTATTGGATTGGACCGACTTAGAGGTAGATGAGGATGCCTCGTATAAGGAGAGGCCCGTTCGGGTCTTGGATAGGCGGGATCAAGTTTTGCGAGGCAAGACCATCCCTTTGGTAAAAGTTTTGTGGAAACATCACGGAGTGGAGGAAGCCACTTGGGAACGTGAGTTGGAAGTCCGAGAGAAATATCCGGACTGTTTGTAGTGTTGAGCATTGTTGTTAATTTTGTAATATTGAACTTAAGTGTATTGAATATAACTTAGGTAAAACATGATTAATGTTTTGGTTTAATGGAAGTAATTTTGAAACTTGCCTCATAATGGAAGTTTAGTGTAACATTGCATATGTTGAATGTGTTGTAGAATTGGAGTTATATCATGAAATTGAATATGATATGGAAATGGAATCATGTATATTGAAAACTGTTGAATTGAAAGGAAATTGCATATTGATAATGCAGGTTGAAATATATATTGTGAAATGCCTCTTGATAAGAGATGAAATGACCGGTATTGGGTCAAGTTGTTTATTATTGAATGTTATATTGGAAATTGAGAAAAACCTGTTTTTGAAAACTTATGCTTAATTTCGGGGACGAAATTCTTTAAGGGGGGGAGGTTATAGCGACCCCGGTCTTTTCCCATTTGGTTGTTGCATCCGGACTTAGGTTCCGTAGATCCTGTTGTTATAATTGTTGTTGTCGTCCTTTAATTTCTTATTTCTGAGTTATGGATGCATTGGCAGGTTTGTTACAGGTTGGTAGTGTTTGGGAGCAAAGGTTGCTGCCCAGAATTTTGACCTTCGCTCGAGCGAGCAGTTTCGCTCGAGCGAGCTCTTTGTTTTTGGTCCGTCGTCGAGCCAGGGTTTTCTTCGCTCGAGCGAGCGACTGCGTCTAGGTATAGACCTGAGAGCTGTGTTTCTTGGCTCGAGCGAGCTTCTTCGCTCGAGCGAGCTGGTTTGTTCTTCGCTCGAGCGAGCGTTCGTCGCTCGAGCGTGCGTCTGGTTGCAGACCTGAGGGTTTGAGTTGTTGGCTCGAGCGAGCATCTGTCGCTCGAGCGAGCTGGGTTGTTGGCTCGAGCGAGACCTTCTTGGCTCGAGCGAGGGTTTTCTGTGTCTGGTCGCTCGAGCGACCAAGTCTTCGCTCGAGCGAGCCTGTTTTATTTAAATACGCAGCAGCGGTTTTAAAACACTTTTTCATCCTCTTTTTGATTTCAGAACCCTAGGTCCGTGTTTTCTCTCCCTCCACTCACCTTCTCTCTTAGGTTCATCTATTTTAGGGTGTTTTCTACCCTAGGTTCTTTATTAAAAAGGTAGAGGGTCACGAGGGCTTTTTTACTTTAATCTGAGAGTTTGGGGCGGTTTGGAGCACTTGGTTTTCGTCATCTTCTCCATTTGAGTTCTTCACTTCGAGGTAGGGATTTCCTACTCCATATTATAGGTTTTGTCCTAAGTTTTGGTGTTTTTGATATGTTGGTGTTGTTTGGTAATTTTGGGAAACTAGGGTAAATTGCAATTTGAGATAATGGGATTTTTATATATTAATCACATATGTTTGTAAGTCATGAAAAATGGCATTGATAGTGTTAATTTGAGAAAATTGAACCTTAGGGTTAATTTTGAGAAAGGGGAAAAAACCCTAATTGTTGTAATAAAAATTAATTTGTATAATTAATTTTGGAAAAAATGTGGAATTTGGTTTAATTCATGAATTTGAGAAGTGATGAGATTAAATGGTGTAGTTGAATAGTTTAATCACTCACCTATGAAAATGTTGAGTTTACATTTGTTGATACATTTATTTCCTGTTTAGAAATAACTGTTTTGGGCTATCGGTGGAGGATAGTCGTGATTGTTGTAGACATTGCATGTTGATTAGGGAAAACTGAAACTAATCACATTGAATGAGTCATTAAATATGACAGTTGAATTAATACAACGAATCTGTGTATTGATTGAATATTGTGTATGACAAGTGTTTAATACATTGTATATGCGTATTGTTTGGGAGGAGATAGGGGATCTGTAGACGCGCCCTTGGGACCTCGCTACAGTTCGGACTCAATTTTGTGTTACGGTTCTAAATCTGAACCAAAGAGTCCAACTCTGGCAAATCGTTTTGAGAAAAACAGATTTTGAAAAGAAGAGCCAAACATGGACTGCTTTGCCAGATACAGAGTCGCCACCTAAATATTTTTAAAATGGGAAATTTAGGAAACCCTGACTCGGTGCCGAAGGCCACGTGTCCGTCATCACCAAAATTGTCTTGGCTCGGGAGCTTGGGTACGATCGGGGAAGGTCAGCTATGAGCACCCCCTCTCGCCCGGTCCGAAGACCGGCCTCTACTAACCGTGATATCCGATTTTGAAAACATTATATGCTCTTATTCCAATTATTAGCCTAGAATTACTATGTTATGCGCGCAGCAAACAAGTATAGACTAAATCGCCTAAGTTGGAACAAAACACTACATGTTTGTTTTGAAAACGGTTTGCTAATCGCAAGTAGGCTAAAATGCAGGTTTTGCCACCCTCAAGTGGGCTTTAGAAAAGATGATTTTGCCACTTACTAGTGGGCTTAAAACTCACAGTTTTTAATGCATTGTCCCAATTTAGGTAATTCAACCTCCATCCACAGGCATTCAAGCAGTTATATCACATAAGCAGCTAGCCTCATGGTAATCATACTGTCATGTTAACATTCACACGCATGCGAGATGCTAAAGCATAAATACTTACATTGTACTCCGTGCCAAAACAATAAACTAGTTAGCAAAATATGCATGACCTAGCTCATGTTAAGATGACTAATGCGACGCATACAGAATGCAGTTAGGCAGGCTCGGCTATCCTAAACATGGCACGTGAAATGCACGAGTAACACGTATTCAAGTTAGATTTGAAATACAATGCAGTTTGTATGATGTACCGAGCTCGATGCATGTCAACAAATGCATGGATGCACGCATGCATTGCATAAGGTATGCTAATTTTAAATATGCCCTAATCTACCATCATAAGCAGGTAAGTAAAAGGGAAGAAAGAAGTGGAGGTTGGAAGACATACACACACTCACCCACACTTATTACAATTATGCCCTCGCTCGGAGGGACGAAAATAATAATACAAATTAATTAACTACGCAAGCTAATTAAATATTACAAATTAATCAAATAAATTAATTAATCTAATTAAACAGTAAACCGCCTCGGGATGAGGACCGGATGCAACACGCACTCGGGACTGGCTTGGAATCGCACTGCCATGCACGGATTGCCTCTGTTTTCCTTGCTCTGCCCTCTGAAAACTGCCAAAGTCTCAGAACTGCTTCCTTAGATACTGGGGATCACCACCGACTGAACAGAATAGCCGCCGGCTGCTATATATGGCCATCGGCACAGAATTTATCCATCAGCTGATAATTGAATGCCGGTCGGCACTAAACACTGCCGGTCGGCACAAAATGCCTGCAGAACCTGCAACTCACAGCAGCAGAGGGCAAAACTTGCATGGCAATACAATTCAAGCAATATATGCACCAAACACATTCCTTATCATGTTTGTGACTCAAAGGAGGATGTGCCTCGATTCTCGGGCCACCAATCACGCATCTCCATGCATGATGGCCCAAAGAATCAAGTTGGCAACTTTGATATCAAATGAAATGCAAGCACAAAACACATCAAGGGCCCCAACCTCTATCATGCTCGATCAAGAGGCAAGGGATGCATGCCAAATGCAACCTAAGCATACGAGCTAAGTATGCAATATGATTATGCGAACAAGCATGCAAGGCATGACGCAATGTAACAACATAACATGCACAACGCATTGTAACATGGCATACACAATGCAAGATGGGCTTACACCAACATGAATGGACCTCGGCCACACTCACATCAGTGGCCAATAGATGAAAATGAGATGCTCGAAATGCGTGCACACGGGCACGCAAACCGAGGCAATGGCATTAAGGCATGAAATGACATAGAGAATGATATGCAAACATGTGAATGGAATTTCAACACTGAAATATGGGGGAAAACAGTCCCGAAAGATGGCGAAATGACACCAAATGCAAGGAATGGTCCCGAAATGCGAATTTAGGCACCCCGAAATGGCCTATAGCTATGCAATGCATGCACAATATGGACATGGAATGAAAATACAGTAGCAAGGCAGCCCCAAAACAAGCATTTTCCAGTCTAAAACATGGCCAAACAGCAAGCATAGATAGGGCAACAATGGCATACAAAAATGGCTCCGCAAGAGGGGTATTGAAACAAGTGATACATACGATGCCCAAATGGAAAAATACCCTTCTACAACACTGATGAGGGACTAAAAATATGAACATTTACAGTAGATGACATCCCCCAACTCAGTATGAAACATGCTAAAAATGTCATGCAAGAACTAGGATACATAAGGCTATAACATGAGGTACCCCAAACATTCATCAAACCAGAAAAGACCCTTAATGAATATGTCAAGAAGATCAAAATATGACTCTTTCCAGCTCTTATGATGGCCGAAAACAGAAGCTAGATAAGCTTAAAAAAGCATGCAAAAATGGGGGTCAAAGAGGGGTATAATGACAAGTATAACATGGAGACCCCCAACAAGGTTGATCCCTTCTACCATGTTGTAGAGGGACACAAAATAAGCTTACTCACAGTTCATGACATGCTCCAAAACAATTTACATATAGGCCAAACAAATCATGCAAATTTACGGTAAATATGAGAAATTATGAAGCAAGTGCATGATAGAGGGGCCAAACAGGGTTGAGTCCTTCTTCAATGTTGAAGAGGGGCCCAAAATAGGCCCTCTCACAGTTTACATTGTGCTCGGAAACAGATCATACATAGGCCAAATATTCAATGCAAAATAATGGCATATAAGAGGATATTGAAAGAAGTGTAAGATGGAGGGCTCAAACAGAGTTGAGCCCTTGAACAAACATCAAGAATAGCTCAAAAGAGGACCACTTTCAGTATTGGTCGGAGCTCAAAACAGTGGGCAAACAGGCTTAAGAAATGAGGCAAGAAAATGGTACAAAAGAGGGAGTTTGAGCCTTACCCTTGAAGACCTCACTTTTGCTACCTCTTGGCTTGAGGAAAGTTGCTTCTAAGCCTCTCAAGAACCCTTCCTTGCTGCTGGAAATGGAGTGGTGATGGTGGTGCTTGGTAGGGATGAAGAAATGGCCAAGGATTTGAGAGGTTTGGAACTTGAAAGTGTAGAGAGAGAGGGATTTTGTAGAGTGAGAAGCTCCCAAAACTTGTCTTTTTTGTTCTAACCTAAGCCATATATGATATAAGGCTCATATATATCAAAATAAGAGCTTTTGGTCGAAATATCCCAATTGAAAAATATCTAGTACAGTGTATTGAGAAATATCTGTCAAAAATCTGAGTTCTGGGCACTTTTGGCCGACCGGCAATCTTTTGTGCCGGTCGGAAGCCGGTAAGGTCAAAAAGTGCCGGTGAAAGTCCAGATTGAAGCCCCGGAAGTTAGCTTTCCAATGGCGCAAACCTTGCATTAAAATTCCTCCTGTGGAAAAAGTTATGCCAGTTTCCGTAAAGCCGCGCAGATTCAGTCCAACCGGGCTTCAACCAACCATATCTCCTCCCTCAAATCTGGACTTAGGAGATTCTTGAGTGCAAAATGAAGCCCCGGAAGTAAGCTTTCCAATGGTGGTGGCCTCATATTTTAATTCCTCTTGTGCAAAGAGTTACGCCCGTTTCGGTGAAGCCGCGCAAACTTTTCTCCTTCCCGGATTCATGCTGAACCACTCCCAAACTAGTTTTCTCCTCTCTTCTCCTCTTTTCTTCAACTTCAAACCCCTAAGTAAGGTGTTTTGAAATATTTTTCAAAGATTCATCTCTCTTTCATTCATCTCCCCTTGTCCTTGCTCGGTTTATCGGAAAGCGCAACATTTACTGAAATGCGAGCGTCGGAACATCGTGGGAATTTTATTTCAAAAATGTTTTGAAAGAGAGGGTTTTAAGGTATAAAAACCATCCAAAATAATTTTGGTCCAAAATGGGGTGTGAAGTTAAGATTTCTCTCTCTCCTTGCTGAAGAAATTGGACCTGTGCCCTGCACACATTTCATCATCGAGCAAACCATCAGTGGTGCCCAAGTCTTAAGGGCGGTCAAAAATGGGGTGTCTACAGTTGCCCTTCTTTGACAGAACTCGAAAGTCATAACAATGATGGGAGTGAATGTCAAAGCCCAGAGACGACCCATTTTTGATAAGGCCGAAGACTTGGACAAACAAAATACAGATGAATGAATGGTTGTGCCCGTAGGCTGCCTACGTATCCCTTTGCAAGGAATCAAACCAGCGTAGTTCAGGGGCAGGATGCGAAGTGATGCACAATGCAAGTGCATAACTTATGATCATGCAAAGGATGCTGTGATGAAGCAATTATGCAAAATAAATGCAACATTTTAAGCGAATGCTATGCAAGCAAATAAACATGAACCAAACTACATCTCATGCAGAAAGGATGAAAGAGAATTAAGCAATTCTCACGGCGTCTTGCGTGGAGAAGGCTAAAAGTGACTACCGAGAATACCCGGAGTCTCAAACACAACATCTCTCAGCGTATCGTACACAGGAGAGGAAAGAGTAACACTTCTCAGCGTAGTACATGCGAGAGAAGAAAGATAAAATTTCTCAGCGTAGTACACGCAAGAGAAGAAGGAAAGGCCAAGAGAAACCTCATCAGCGTAGTACACGCGAGAGAGGAAAGGAAAAGGAGAAAAGCCTCTCAGCGTAGTACACGCGAGAGAGGAACGGGAAAAAGTGAAAAGCCTCTCAGCGTAGTACACGCGAGAGAGGAAAGAGAAAAGCCTCTCAGCGTAGTACACGCGAGAGAGGAAAGGGAAAAGGAGAAAAGCCTCTCAGCGTAGTACACGCGAGAGAGGAAAGAGAAAAGCAAAAGGAAACCTCTCAACGTAATACACGCGAGAGAGGAACGGGAAAAAGTGAAAAGAAACCTCTCAGCGTAGTACACGCGAGAGAGGAAAGAAAAACAAGTAGAAACCTCTCAGCGTAGTACACGCGAGAGAGAAAAGAACAAAGCCTCTCAGCGTAGTACACGCGAGAGAGGAAAGAAAAACAAGTAGAAACCTCTCAGCGTAGTACACGCGAGAGAGAAAAGAACAAAGCCTCTCAGCGTAGTACACGCGAGAGAGGAAAGAAAAACAACGCAAGTGAAAAGGCGCATAACAATGTGGGCGAAATATGTGTGACAACGCAAGTGAAATGAGTGCATAACAATGCAACTGAGATGTGCATCACAATGCAATATGAAGTGGGTGCATAACAATGCAATTGGAACATGCAGCATAATGCAAGTGGGACGAGTGTGTATACACATTCTGTGCACAATAATCAATGCATATTTGATGCAATCTCAACAGTGTGTTTGAAATAAATGTCGAATAAGGAAATACACGCCTTAACGAGACCAATTTAAACGCAACCACCGATTTACCTCTCGGAGGGGTCACAATAGATTTCAAAAGGATACAACTCGTGCATGCGACCGACGATGAGCTACGCATCGGAGACATCAGTTGATACTTCCGCAGAAACATTTTGAGCTTGAGGTAGAGGCACACCCATACTTCGGAGTAGTGACAAGGCTTGAAGGGGTACACCCGGAGTACAATCACGGAATTTGCGGAAGGTGAAACACCCTCAGATGCTTCAGTTTTCCCTCTTTTCTTTTGCTTTGCAGTCCGGAACCTATATAGCTTCAGATAGCTCCTGATTTTACTATTCTCACACTTATCGGGGGTGGACCCTGCAGTTTTCGAAAGAACAAATTCCTTTTTTGCACAAATGTGGAGAATGACACAGCACTCTGAGCACACAAAAATCATTTTTTGAAATTGAGGAAATGAGTTCTCGACCAGGTACTGAGCCTACAACTGAACACAGCAACGACGACCCAACAACGGAAAATAAAGGTAAACAACCTAAACACATCGATCGACACTCGAAACCACTCAAAACAAGAATCGAGACAAACAAAACAAAAGACACGACACACAGACGTGTTACAAAGACAAGAGACCTTCAGTGCACGAGGAGCCAGTTTCTTGGGTATTATTTCCCACCCTTTCTCATTTGTGATTCTCACATCACTCGGCCTCAAGCTCTTTTTTCTCTCAGAACCCTTTTCTCACTTTTTCTCTCAACGCACATCTCTCTATTCTTTAATCTCTCATTTTTTATCCCTCCCCTGGGTGGTTGATGGATAAACAAGAAGTTGTGGGCTCTTGTCCCTAGCATTCAGCTAGATTCTTTCTTCTGCGCACAACAGTGAGTTTTCCCACAGAGGGGTTGTGCTACAACTGGGTGTAGCAAATCTGGGCTGACATCGGTTGATGATGCTGCTGGGAGTTTGGACGGGTTAGATCTGTCCAGATGAGGAAGTGGAACATTGATCCATTCCAATTCGTGCTTCGCACTTGGCTTGATACCTCGTGCTTGAGGATGGAGAGCTTTCAGCCCTTTGTTGTTGACTTCAGTTGTGCCCTCTTCGGCAGGTAGAGTGCCCTTCTTGGCGATTGTTGAAAGGGGAAAAGACAGGAAGCCTGACTCAACTGTGCCCCTAGTTCATCATTTTGACCATTTTTTTTTTTGCTTTCTACTAAAACAATTTTGACCAACATGAGAGTTAGATTAACATGCTTGTTCAATTTTTGATTTGAAAATCATGCAAGTTAGGCTATGAGCACTGAAAATTTTCCTTTTTTGGGTCCAAGAAATGGTCCAGTTTTGGAAAAATGGAAAATTTTCGAGAGAATAGTCAACCTCAGTAAAAATTCTCAAAAACTTGTTTTTGCAAACGGCAATGCTCAACAAGCGAGAACCACTCTCGAGATGCGCAACCTCGATTCAAGGAAAATTGCCCCTTGCTTGAGGGAGCTGCATGGCAACGGAAAGTTTGCCCCTTGTTTGAAATAACCGTGGCTGGCGGCGTTGAATGGCAACGGAAAGTTGCCCCTTGTTTGGATAGCATCGCAGCGTATTGTAGTCAGTCCTCAGAGCGATGAACAACCGAACTCTCGGATACAGAGAAGGCAAAGGATGTCAAAACCATTACATGGACACAATCGAATTTGAAGTGTTTTGGCTGGACTTCAAAGTGAAGTTGCCTACGTATCCCAAACATGGGAATCAAGCCTTACGTAGTTCGGGGTTAAGGTACACTCGGGTATTTAACCTCTCCTTTTTATGCTCTAACTTTTGCCAAGGCGCCTGTTGCAGGTTTTCGACCTTGCGAGCTTTGTTCTTCTTTCTTTCTTTTTTTTTCTATTCTTTTCATTCTTTTTCTTCTCTTCTTTTTTTTTTTGCATTTCTTTTTTTTTGCTTTTTTGTTTTTGTATTTTTGAATTTTTTCTCTTTTTTTTTTTCATTTTTTCTTTGCTCTAACTTTTGCCTGGGTCGCCCTTCCGGGTTTTCGGCCCAGCGAGCCTCTCAAAGGGTAAAAGTGTAGCAAGTCCATGCCAAATGGTTTTGAGATTGAAGCCCTCTGTATCCAGGAGAGTGGCTGTTGTATTGATTTGCAGAAAGATCCACCTTTGGCTCTTCGAGCACATCGGATATTTTTTGCCCCTAGTTCGAGGGGTGCTTCTGATCTAGCTTTGCAAGCTTTTTTGACGACATCTGATCTCTTGATCTGACTTTGGTGCCTCTTGTTCGAGGGCTGCTTCAAATCTGGCCACACAGGCCTCACATCATGATTGTCCTTTGAACGTTCTGAATCCAAGTTCAAGGTTTGAAAGCAAAGGGGTTGAGTCTCGAGGCCGAGAGCGATCCTAAGCTGCACAATCTCAAGAGCGATTCCACACATGTCTTCGCAGGACCGCGCAAAACATTTTTTTGAAAGTTTTTAAGAAAGCGACAAATCGCTCGCGCTGAAGACAGTGTAGAACCAATCTGGATCAAAGCTAGGGTCCTTCTCAGTACTCACATTAACAAGCATGATTTCATTCATTAAGGCTTAGCACGCCTCTCTTTCTCTCATTTGATCAAATTTTGCAAATCCCGAGGAATTCCCCTCTTTGTTTTCACAGTGTTCAAAAAGGTTTTGAAAAACTTAGGTCAATGCAATGATTCAAGGCACAGAAAAGACAGAGTTCTTAAAATACTGTCATTTCATTCAAATTTCTGGCAAACTGGCACACGGCAGAAGCAAACACAAGAGTGTGAAAATCACTGCTGTTCCATTCAAATCTGTTGGTAACTGGCTCCTGGCAGAAACAGACTCAAAAGAAATGAAAAGACAAACACAAAACAAAATGGTGATGCCGAGGTAACACCCCGGAATCACCCGACTCCTACATAACAGGACTGACTCGATACAACAAGACAGACCTTAACCAAAAAGACTGACTCAAAACAAAGAGACAGACTCAAAACAAAACAATAGAACTGGCTCAATACCCAAGTCAGAAAGTACAAAACTAGCATTCGCAAATGCTCAAAGCAGTGCATGCCAAACGCCACATCTGGAGTAAACTGAGTGTTGCCCGCAGGTGGTTCATCCCCTGATCATATCGTATTATCCCCCAAGTTCACTGACCCAGTGACGATAGACCTTACTGAGCTGGTGCGGTGATGACGTTGTTGTCAAACAAATCTTGTACATCATGGCGCAGACGAAAGCAGCTATCGGTCTCATGACCGGTTTGTTGATGGTACGCACAGTACTTAGTCCGGTCATGTTTTGGAGGGAGAGGATCAGGTAAAGGCCGTTGTTCCAATGGTTTCAGATGTCCTTTCCGGATTAAGACCTCTAGAGCCTTTGACAAAGGCATATAAAGTGGGGTGAAAACCCTCTTGACTCGAGGTGGATATTTGGTTTTCTGTGAGCTACTTCCGGACGCACCGGTAAATGGGGTAGCTTTTTTGATGTGGTGTTGGTGACCATGCCCACTTCAGAAGATCTTGCAGCTGCATCACCACTGGTGGTCACATTCGAACTGCGGGAAAACACCCTCCTGGGTTGCTCTCCTGGTCAATAAGGCCTTGCTTTATAGCGTCCTCGATTTGTACCCCAATCTCATGGAGGTCTGCAAAGGTGGGTAGGGGGAGGACAATCATCTTCTGCATCAGCCTGGGTTGGAGATTGCGCACAATCATCCGTATCTGGTCCTTGTCGACCGGCCTGGTGGTCATCGAAGAAGCTTTGGCCCTCCAACGGGTTACAAAGTCAGAGAAGCCCTCTTTCGGCTCTTGCCTGGTTGTCTCAAGATCACGGGTTGTGATCTCGATCTGGGTATTGTATGAATATTGTGCGACGAAGGCCTCGGACATCTCCTCCCAGCTTCGTTTCACTGAGTCCTCTAATTTGGCGTACCAGATGGCTGCGATACCCGACAGGGTCCTGCTAAAAAGGGAGAGCTTCTGTAATCTTGTCAAGCCCATCGGGCGCAGAACATCTGAAAACAAACTCAAGTGGACCATGGGATCTCCCGACCCGTCAAAACGGTCGATGTGAGGCATCTTGAACCTGTCCGGCAATGTCACAGCTGTGTCCGTGTATCCATCTTCAATGTCAGGGATGGTCTTGACTCCCTGGGATCTCTTGAACAGCTTTTCAAGCTTGCTCAACTTCAGTGCTGTGGGATCCGTCTCGAACTCAAAGGGAGAGTCCGGTAGGTTGGTGGGTGTTTTTGATAACTGGGGTAAAATTGGGGGCGGAGCCGGCCCTACCGGAATGTCTGTACCTTCCTGGACATTTGGCGTCTCCCCAGGTGCTGGAGCTCCTACTGGGGGAGGAACTTGTTGTGAAGCAGACGCGCCGCTTTGCTGTTGCAGCCTGGTGATGAGCTCGGCCTGCTGAGCCATGATTGCAGCCTGCTGCTTGGAGAATTCCGCTTGGCGGACAGCGTCTTGCTGCATGAGTTTCATAGTTTCCTGCATCTGACGCATCATTGCCTCCACCCCTGACGTATTCTGTTGATCCATCTGACTGACGGGTATATCTATCTCTGTGATAAAAAAACTGAGGCCTCAGCCTGACTGTTCACTGGTGGGGTGGATAAGGGTTACTGATCTGGTAACTGCTGAACCGGTGACCCGTGCCTGACTGGCCCTTTTTACTCTGCCTTTGGCAAAAACTGAATCTCTGACCCGACAAAGTCTATCAACACGAGTCCAATGTACCCGGGGGATATTGGAGCTTCTGAAGCTATAGTTCCAAGACTACCTAGCAAAAGAGAAAACAGACAGCATCTCAGCTCAACTTCACTGGAACGGATACGAGCAAAGCTGAACGACTGTATTCTATTACTGATCACTGTTCCCGAAATCACTGCCCCAAATCTGAATCTGATAACTGATTCTCAAAATACTGATACTGGTGCCCGCAGGCCGGATACCCAGACTGCAAACTGGTATATGCATTCCCTGTAGAGATACACTCTAAAAGCACATAGCAAGTAAATGAGAGCCAATACACCCCTATGTTGGGGTAGGGTTTCCCTGTCCTATTTTGTCAGGAGCTAGGGTTTCACTACGCACACAGCGGTTTCAAACAACCTAAATCGGGTAAGCAACCTGTCCTAGTTTGGAATGGTCACTATGGATCCGAATATGCACTAGGTCGAATGGTCGAAAAGGGTGCCCCGGTAAAACCGGGGTTTGTGTTCCCATACTGGCAGAGCCCGCAACCGGTCAGCCTTATGGTCATGCCTTGACAAGACAAGCCTCCAGCAAACCGCTCAGGAATAGCAGATGGCCAACACGGTGTCCTAGGCGCACCAATGCACATGCAATGCAAAGAAACACATAAGTGTAGTCAAAACAGGATATCACGAGTTCGAGTCAAGCTCTCTAAATCCCCAGCAGAGTCGCCAGAAACTGTAGACGCGCCCTTGGGACCTCGCTACAGTTCGGACTCAATTTTGTGTTACGGTTCTAAATCTGAACCAAAGAGTCCAACTCTGGCAAATCGTTTTGAGAAAAACAGATTTTGAAAAGAAGTGCCAAACATGGACTGCTTTGCCAGATACAGAGTCGCCACCTAAATATTTTTAAATGGGAAATTTAGGAAACCCTGACTCGGTGCCAAAGGCCACGTGTCCGTCATCACCAAAGTTCTTGGCTCGGGAGCTTGGGTACGATCGGGGAAGGTCAGCTATGAGCACCCCCTTCGCCCGGTCCGAAGACCGGCCTCTACTAACCGTGATATCCGATTTTGAAAACATTATATGTTCTTATTCCAATTATTAGCCTAGAATTACTATGTTATGCGCGCAGCAAACAAGTATAGACAAATCGCCTAATTGGAACAAAACACTACATGTTTGTTTTGAAAACGGTTTGCTACTCGCAAGTAGGCTAAAATGCAGGTTTTGCCACCCTCAAGTGGGCTTTAGAAAAGATGATTTTGCCACTACTAGTGGGCTTAAAACTCACAGTTTTAATGCATTGTCCAATTTAGGTAATTCAACCTCCATCCACAGGCATTCAAGCAGTTATATCACATAAGCAGCTAGCCTCATGGTAATCATACTGTGCATTTAACATTCACACGCATGCGAGATGCTAAAGCATAATATTACATTGTACTCCGTGCCAAAACAATAAACTAGTTAGCAAAATATGCATGACCTAGCTCATGTTAAGATGACTAATGCGACGCATACAGAATGCAGTTAGGCAGGCTCGGCTATCCTAAACATGGCACGTGAAATGCACGAGTAACACGTATTCAAGTTAGATTTGAAATACAATGCAGTTTGTATGATGTACCGAGCTCGATGCATGTCAACAAATGCATGGATGCACGCATGCATTGCATAAGGTATGCTAATTTTAAATATGCCCTAATCTACCATCATAAGCAGGTAAGTAAAAGGAAAGAAAGAAGTGGAGGTTGGAAGACATACACACACTCACCCACACTTATTACAATTATGCCCTCGCTCGGGGGGACCAAAATAATAATACAAATTAATTAACTACGCAAGCTAATTAAATATTACAAATTAATCAATAAATTAATTAATCTAAAAACAGTAAACCGCCTCGGGATGAGGACCGGATGCAACACGCACTCGGGACTGGCTTGGAATCGCACTGCCATGCACGGATTGCCTCTGTTTTCCTTGCTCTGCCCTCTGAAAACTGCCAAAGTCTCAGAACTGCTTCCTTAGATACTGGGGATCACCACCGACTGAACAGAATAGCCGCCGGCTGCTATATATGGCCATCGGCACAGAATTTATCCATCGGCTGATAATTGAATGCCGGTCAGCACTAAACACTGCCGGTCGGCACAAAATGCCTGCAGAACCTGCAACTCACAGCAGCAGAGGGCAAAACTTGCATGGCAATACAATTCAAGCAATATATGCACCAAACACATTCCTTATCATGTTTGTGACTCAAAGGAGGATGTGCCTCGATTCTCGGGCCACCAATCACGCATTTCCATGCATGATGGCCCAAAGAATCAAGTTGGCAACTTTGATATCAAATGAAATGCAAGCACAAAACACATCAAGGGCCCCAACCTCTATCATGCTCGATCAAGAGGCAAGGGATGCATGCCAAATGCAACCTAAGCATACGAGCTAAGTATGCAATATGATTATGCGAACAAGCATGCAAGGCATGACGCAATGTAACAACATAACATGCACAACGCATTGTAACATGGCATACACAATGCAAGATGGGCTTACACCAACATGAATGGACCTCGGCCACACTCACATCAGTGGCCAATAGATGAAAATGAGATGCCTCGAAATGCGTGCACACGGGCACGCAAACCGAGGCAATGGCATTAAGGCATGAAATGACATAGAGAATGATATGCAAACATGCGAATGGAATTTCAGCACTGAAATATGGGGGAAAACAGTCCCGAAAGATGGCGAAACGACACCAAATGCAAGGAATGGTCCCGAAATGCGAATTTAGGCACCCCGAAATGGCCTATAGCTATGCAATGCATGCACAATATGGACATGGAATGAAAATACAGTAGCAAGGCAGCCCCAAAACAAGCATTTTCCAGTCTAAAACATGGCCAAACAGCAAGCATAGATAGGGCAACAATGGCATACAAAAATGGCTCCGCAAGAGGGGTATTGAAACAAGTGATACATACGATGCCCAAATGGAAAAATACCCTTCTACAACACTGATGAGGGACTAAAAATATGAACATTTACAGTAGATGACATCCCCCAACTCAGTATGAAAACATGCTAAAAATGTCATGCAAGAACTAGGATACATAAGGCTATAACATGAGGTACCCCAAACATTCATCAAACCAGCAAAGACCCTTAATGAAATATGTCAAGAAGATCAAAATATGACTCTTTCCAGCTCTTATGATGGCCGAAAACAGAAGCTAGATAAGCTTAAAAAAGCATGCAAAAATGGGGGTCAAAGAGGGGTATAATGACAAGTATAACATGGAGACCCCCAACAAGGTTGATCCCTTCTACAATGTTGTAGAGGGACACAAAATAAGCTTACTCACAGTTCATGACATGCTCCAAAACAATTTACATATAGGCCAAACAAATCATGCAAATTTACGGTAAATATGAGAAATTATGAAGCAAGTGCATGATAGGGGCCAAACAGGGTTGAGTCCTTCTTCAATGTTGAAGAGGGGCCCAAAATAGGCCCTCTCACAGTTTACATTGTGCTCGGAAACAGATCATACATAGGCCAAATATTCAATGCAAAATAATGGCATATAAGAGGATATTGAAAGAAGTGTAAGATAGAGGGCTCAAACAGAGTTGAGCCCTTGAACAAACATCAAGAATAGCTCAAAAGAGGACCACTTTCAGTATTGGTCGGAGCTCAACACAGTGAGCAAACAGGCTTAAGAAATGAGGCAAGAAAATGGTACAAAAGAGGGAGTTTGAGCCTTACCCTTGAAGACCTCACTTTTGCTACCTCTTGGCTTGAGGAAAGTTGCTTCTAAGCCTCTCAAGAGCCCTTCCTTGCTGCTGGAAATGGAGTGGTGATGGTGGTGCTTGGTAGGGATGAAGAAATGGCCAAGGATTTGAGAGATTTGGAACTTGAAAGTGTAGAGAGAGAGGGATTTTGTAGAGTGAGAAGCTCCCAAAACTTGTCTTTTTTGTTCTAACCTAAGCCATATATGATATAAGGCTCTATATATATCAAAATAAGAGCTTTTGGTCGAAATATCCCAATTGAAAAATATCTAGTACAGTGTATTGAGAAATATCTGTCAAAAATCTGAGTTCTGGGCACTTTTGGCCGACCGGCAATCTTTTGTGCCGGTCGGCACTCTTTTGTGCCGGTCGGCAGCCGGTAAGGTCAAAAAGTGCCGGTGAAAGTCCAGATTGAAGCCTCGGAAGTTATCTTTCAATGGCGCAAACCTTGCATTAAAATTCCTCCTGTGGAAAAGTTATGCCAGTTTCCGTAAAGCCGCGCAGATTCAGTCCAACCGGCTTCAACCAACCATATCTCCTCCCCTCAAATCTGGACTTAGGAGATTCTTGAGTGAAAAATGAAGCCCCAGAAGTAAGCTTTCCAATGGTGGTGGCCTCATATTTTATTTCCTCTTGTGCAAAGAGTTACGCCCGTTTCGGTGAAGCCGCGCAGACTTTTCTCCTTCCCGGATTCATGCTGAACCACTCCCAAACTAGTTTTCTCCCCTCTTCTCCTCTTTTCTTCAACTTCAAACCCCTAAGTAAGGTGTTTTGAAAGATTTTTCAAAGATTTCATCTCTCTTTCATTCATCTCCCCTTTGTCCTTGCTCGGTTTACCGGAAAGCGCAACATTTACTGAAATGCGAGCGTCGGAACATCGTGGGAATTTTATTTCAAAAATGTTTTGAAAGAGAGGGTTTTAAGGTATAAAAGCCATCCAAAATAATTTTGGTCCAAAATGGGGTGTGAAGTTAAGATTTCTCTCTCTCCTTGCTGAAGAAATTGGACCTGTGCCCTGCACACATTTCATCATCGAGCAAACCATCAGTGGTGCCCAAGTCTTAAGGGCGGTCAAAAATGGGGTGTCTACAGGGATGTAGTCCATGGTTTGAGGGAAGATAGGGGATGGACTCTCAAACCTGTTTAGGAGGAGAAAGGGGATGGACTCCATTAGTACAGCAAATATGTGTACTTATTGATTTATGGAAGTGTTTTAGTATGAGCCTTAGTCTCATTTGATTTGTTGATATTGGAAGTAATGTTAATGTGAGATGTAATCTCATTATTATTGTTTGGCCAGGTTCTGAGCCATGTCTGTATAATTGGAAAGTTGAATAATAACGTAAAGAGAAACATGTCATGGACATTATTGTCAGGAAACTGTAAAGTGATATAATGGATTTAACAGTGTTAACCATCTATTGAATGTTATTGCTTTAGTCAATTCTTATATTTGGTTTAGTATATTTCTGCTGGGCTGTGGCTCACCCTATACGGGAACATCATTTTCAGGTGATATGCTACCTCCAAGGATTTAGCTTGGATGGATTTGGAGTTGAAGACTCTGTTTAGATTAGTTGTTATTTTGTTTTATTTGATATTACATGTAAACTCAAGCCAAGGGCTTAATATGTAATTGAGTTAGTACTCAGACTTTTGTGTCCAAGTGTTAGCTTGGAAAGATGTAAGCCCGTAGGGCATTTACTTTCGTTATTACATGTAATGTCTTTTAATAAGATTACTCTGATGAATGGAATAATGTTTTGCTTTCTTTTAACAATGCATGTTAATATTGTGTATATTATGGGTTTATTTTGAGGGCGTTACAGCACCCGAGATGCCAAGAGACAAAACGGGTCAGTATACAGGTATACTGGTATGAGTACAAACATTTGACAGCCACATATCCACTAGACACAAACAAAAATACATTTAATTCTTGTTACGGGATAAGACAAGTAGTTCCATCCGCACCGAGACGAATTGGTAGTTTCCCGTGATACAGTGGCATTTAGTTTCTTGCCCATGCACAACGAAATATAAATTGAGTATAAAACAAACAAAATAAAAATAAAAATATGGTGGGTCAGCCCTGCATAAAAAGTTAGTAAGACCCACCATCCTGGGAAAAAAAAAAAGTATAATTCAATCATAAGTAACTTGCTGAAGAAGTATAAAAATGCACCGTTTCATGCTTAAATAATTCGAATTGACCAAAACTTAAAGAACAAAAGTTGTACATAATCAAATTTTATAAAAGGCAATGTGAATGATTTTAGTAAAAACTGAACAAGTTGAGAGAAAAATTTGATAGAAGAACCTAGACGGAATTCAATCGAAAAATCTGAAGCTGAAAACGAACAGAAACTGCCCTAAGATGATTTTTTTTGGAAAAGTTTAAAACACAAAGTGTGCATAATGATGTTTTACTTCAGTTTACGCGACACCAATAAAAATGAGCTCGTTTCGTGGGTTAAAACAACCTATAAAATCTGCATTGCTAAAATGAATAAAAACTATTATAATCAAGATCATCCGATTACAAGTTCTAATCGATATTTTTAGTACAAAGTTAAAATACAAAAGTTGTCTAGAATTACATATACATGCCTCAGCCTATATTTCATAATTTATCAAGGTCGTTTACTATTTTTCAAGATGTACAAATGAATACAATTCATACTATACTAATAAACTCATATTTAATTATTTGTACCTTAACTCCACCACTTCGGCCCTTCACTTCCGGCCTACATGAAACAAATCTAAAACCAATATACTTTCTTATTCAACAACTCATTTGATAATACATCAGCTATATTTTATACAAAGTAATAAGGAGCTCAACTAATCATCTAAACAAAATATCTTCTAACAATCTATCTTTTCAATTGTGTAACTAACTCCTAAACAGATGAACTTCTTGAATTGTAATTTGTTGAACTGCAGTCTGAGCCAGAGTCACCTAAGCTGGTTGCACTACTTGCACCTGAGTTGCTACACTACTTGAACCTGAGCTAGCTGAACTTTATTCCTCAACATTCCCCCTCAAACTGATGGGAGGAGAGACTGACATCAGTTTGGATGAAAATAAGAGAAACAAGATACTGATAATGGTTTTGTAAATATATCAGCCAACTGATCAAGGGTAGGAACATAGTACAACTCAAGCTTTTTAGCAAGGACTTAATCACGAACACAAAGTGGCAATCCACTTCAATATGTTTTGATTGAGAGTGAAAGACTGGATTAGAGGCTAAGGCTATGGCAGAGACATTATCACACCAAAGAAGAGGAATTGTGGGAGACATAATACAAAGATCATGAAGTAACATACCAATCCAAGTCAGTTCAGCAACAGTATGAGCCAATGATCGGTACTCTGCTTCAGTAGAGGATCGAGACACAGTGGTTTGTTTCTTGGCTAACCAAGAAATAAGATTGGAGCCTAGAAATACACAATATCCAAAAGTGGATTTTCTGTCAACAGAGTCTCCAGCCCAGTTGGAATCAAAATAAGCCTGAAGAGCAAAGGAGCTGGGTGTATAGGTGAGGCCCTGAGACAAAGTTCCTTTAAGATACCTAAGAAACCTTTTTACACCAGCAAAATGACCAATAATAGGATTATGCATATGGACAGAGGTAATTTACAACATAGGACGGGTCAAGCCTGGTAATGGTTAAGTACTACAATGCCTCAAACTATATTTCTATAGAAAGAAGGATTGTGAAAAGGAACATCAGATTTGTGAGCCAACCCAGGCTTAACAGATATAGGTAAATCACATGGCTTACAATCCAACATACCAGCCTTAATAAGAATATCCTGAGCATACTTGGTCTGAGAAAGCACATAGGTAAAGCCAGAGGTTGCAATAGATATAGCCAAAAAATAAGAAAGATTGCCAAGCTCTTTCATAGAAAATGCCTGATGCATTTTAGTAATAAGCAGCTGAATATGTGTAATATTATTCCTAGTGAGGAGAATATCATCCACATAAACTAGAAGAGCAATAAAGACTGGACCATACTGATATATGAACCTAGCAGAGTCACACTTGCTATTTTTGAAACGCTTTGATAGAGCAAAAAGGCTGAAAGTAGTAGTACCATGCTCTTTGGTGCTTGTTTAAGACCATACAAAGCTTTATGGAGCTTATAACCTACTGTAGGGTGAGAAGAATGCTAAAATCTTGGTGGCTGCAACATGTAAACCTCTTTCTCAAGAAAGCCATGAAGAAAAGCATTAGAGATATCTAGTGCTTGATAGGCCAATGGTGATGGAGAGCAAGACATAAAGAATGCGAATTGTGGGCAACTTAGCAACAGGACTGAAAGTTTCCTGAATGTCAATGCCCTCTTATTAAAGATAGCCTTTGGCCACTAATCTGGCCTTATGTCTAGCAACAGTCCCATCAAAATTCCTCTTAACCTTAAACACCCATTTACAACCTATGGCATGCTTCCCAGGAGGAAGAGAAACAAGGGACCAAGTTTTTTGAACTTGAAGAGCTTGAAATTCTTCCAACATAGCTTGTTTCCAAATAGGAATAACCAAGGCCTCCTTGTGAGAGGGAGATTCAACATCATGAAAAGAAAGAGAAGCAGGTTTGAGAGTGAGGAGAGCTACTTTAGACCTAGTAAGCATATGATGACAATTAAAAGAAGGAGGCACAGAAGGAAGGGAAGTAGACGTGGAAAGAAAAGGCAACTGAATAGAAATGAAGTTAATTGGTATAGGAGAATGAAGGGAATAAGAAATAAGAAGAAGAGAAGACTGAGCTGAAGAGGAACTGAGAGGTAAATCAGTAGAATTGTGAGGGAAACCAATAGAATTTGGAAGAGAAGAAGAACTAGATGCTGGTGAAGCAGAGGCAGTAGAAGGCTGAGATACTGGTGAAACAAAAGCAATGGGAACAGATGATGTCTGTAAAAGTGGAGAAGAATAAGGTGAAGACCAAAAGAAGGATTGAAGGAAAGGGAGCTGTGATGAAGAAGAGGATAAGGAGAAAAAAGCTTGATAGGCAAAAACAAAAACCTGTTCATTAAACACTACATGAAGAGAAAGATAAATAGTTCCAGTTTTGAGATCAAGACACCTATATCCTTTGGCAAAAGAATGATAGCCTAAGAAGACACACTCAACTGATTTAGGTTGTAGTTTGGTAGGATGATAAGGTTTGAGCCAAGGAAAGCATTGGCAACCAAAAACTTTGAGAAAAGAAAAATCTGGAAGTTTATGAAACAAAGTTTCAAAAGGTGTCTTATAAGCCAATTTAGAAGAAGGCAGTCTATTAATGAGGTAAGTGGCATAAGCAATAACATCAAACCAATAATGCATAGGAATAAAAGAGTGGTAAGTAGAGCAATAGCAATTTCAGTGAGATTTCTGTGTTTTCGTTTAGCTACACCATTTTGAGATGGTGTATGAGGACAAGAATGTTGATGAACAATTCCTTGTGATACAGTGAGAGCTTTCATTTTGTTATTAAAGAATTCTGTACCATCATCTGTTCGAAGGATCTTAAGGTGAGTATCAAATTGTTTTTTTGCATAAGTTTTGAATTCAAGAAACTTGGCCAAACTTCACTCTTATAAACCAATGGATATAACCAAGCAAACCTACTAAAGTCATCCACAAGAAGTGTATGAAAAAGGCCCCCAAACATCACTGTGAATTAAAGCAAGGGGCTTATTTACAGTAGAATTAGACAATTGGAAAGGTAATCTATGACTTTTGGCAATACAATAGTCCACACAAGCTTGAGATGTTACAAAAGAAGAAGAGTTAAAATGCAAGTATGAACTAAGATGCTTAAACTTCAAAGCACCAGGGTGCCCTAGCCTATTATGCCAAACATTATTAGACACAAAAGCAGAACTAGATAGCTTTTGAGAAGCAAAACTTGTGGGAGCTGCTGAAGAAGCATGATCAGCAGGTGGTGAAGTGGATGGAAGAAAGTGGTATAAGCCATGAAGATTAGATCCTTTGTGAAAAATTTTCTTCGTAAGCTTGTCATGAATGACAAATGTAGTATCACCAAAATTGATAATACAATTGTCATCTTGAGCCAATTTCTGAACAGAGAAGAGATTAGAAGAAATAGAATCTGAATGTAGCACATTATTCAATTTAAACAAGTACCAGTGTGCTGGATAGGAATGGAGTTGCCATCTCCTATGGTAATCTGTTCAAAGCCTTGATAAGGTTGATAGCAATTTAGATGACTAAGATCGCTAGTCACATGATCTGATGCTACAGAATCCAAGTACCAAGGACTTTGAACTAAAGAAGAACTTATTGAGGAAGGAGACATGGAGGCTGCTGAGGAAGTAACAAAAGGCTCGTTCGTGGTTGCTATTGTTGACTGTGAGTCTGAAAATTTTGATGTGAAGCCTGATATTGTGGATCCATGCGATACCAACACTCTAGTGCAGAATGACTGAAGCCTCCACAGATTTGCAAATTTGATTTGAGAACCGTCCTTGACCTCGAGATAGCATAAATCTACCATAACCTCTAGTTCAGCCTCATCTTCTTCCTCTGGAATAAGATTGACCTCGATTGGAGCCAAAATTTTGAGATCTTGAAGAGGAAGTGTGAAAAGAATTTAGAGTTGGAGATCCTTTGACTGTAGAGAAAGCTACAATTGATTTTGTGGATTTGTTTATCTTGAAATCTAAATGAATTGCTTCAGAACACATAAATCACATAGATCATCCATGGTGATGTTGTCTGGTCTAGCACGAATGACAGTAGCAAATGAATCAAACTCAGAAGGAAGACCATTCAGAGTCACTAAGACTAGATCTTCATCTTCAATTTTAACAGATGCTAGGGCTAACTGACTGACGAGGTCCTTAATTTTGGAGAGATATTCTTCCATTAACTCAATTTTCTTAGCAACACTGTTTAATTTGTTTTTCAATTGGACAAAGTTGTATACCTCTTGTGGAGAGAACTTCAGACCTCAGAACAATGATGAAACTGAAGTACAGATGCATAGATTGAAGGTGTAAGTGTTGCAGTGATACAACTGAGCAAGTGTGCATCAATCAAAGTCTGTTGAAGAAATTCTGAATTTGGAATAGAAGCTCCCTGGATCTGTGATTGTAGAGGTTGGACATGGAATTGATCCATCAACATAACCAAGCAAATTTATGGCTCGAAGAATATTCGAGAGCTGAGTCTTCCAAACAAGGAAATTGGAACCATCAAGTTTGATAGTAACAAAGGAGGAAAGATTAGAAATTAACAGAGTGAGATTTGAAGGAAGCAAAGATGATAATGATAATGCCATGGATCAGTTGCTCGTTGAAGCTCAGAGGCTCTGATACCATGAAACAAAACTGAAACCAATATACTTTCTTATTCAACAACTCATTTGATAATACATCAGCTATATTTTATACAAGTAATAAGGAGCTCAACTAATCATCTAAACAAAATATCTTCTAACAAACTAACTATCTTCTCAACTATGTGTAGATCGCCCGAACTTCCTCCGCGCGCCCCCCTTTCGGAGAGGGCGCGGATTTGGGTTTATAGCTACTACAGTTCGGACTCCTGTCACGATTCTGAATCTAATCTCACAAAGTGCAATGTCAGACTGATAAATCACCAAAGAGTCCAAATTTGGCAATTGGTTTTGGAAAATCAATTTTAAATGAAAAAGTGCCAAACATGGACTGCTTTGCCAGATTATAGAGTCGCCACCTAAATATTTTATTTTGGGAAATTTAGGAAACTCTGACTCGTGCCTAAGGCCACGTGTCCGTCATCACCAAAGTTGCCTCGACTCGGGAACTTGGGTACGAGAAGGGAAGGTCCTGAAATGAGCACCCCCGCTCGCCCGATCAAAGGATCGTCCTCTACTAAACATGATATGTTGTTTTTATAAACACATGTATTCTTGTCTGATTATTAGCTAACTTACTATGTGATGCGCACAACATACAAGTGTAAACTCAATCACGAGAATTGGAACAAAACAACTCATGTTTGTTTTTAAAAATGATTTGAAAGTGCTACTTGCAAGTAAGCTAAAGCGCGGATTTTGCCACCCTCAAGTGGGCTTTAAAACATAACGATTTGCCACTCTCAAGTGGGCTTAAAACTCACAATCATCGAATTGTCCCAATTCAGATGATCAAGCCTTCATCTATAAGCATTTAAGCAGTTAAACACTTAAGCAAATAGTCTCATGGCAAGCATGCTGTCATGGCAACACTCACACTCATGCAAGGATGCTAAAGCGTAAACACTTACAGTGTACTCCGAGCCAAAACAGAAAACTAGTTAGAAAACCATGCATGCTCCTAACTATACAAAATGCCTAATGCAACACATGCAAAATGCAACTAAATAGGCTCGGCTATCTAATCATGACATATGAATGCAACAATTTGATAACATGCTTTGAAACACGTATTCAAATAAGTATTGAAAATCAATGCAGTTTGAATGATGCGCCGAGCCTGGTGCATGCAAGACAAATGAATGATGCAAACATGCAAAGCATAAGGATGCTAATTGAAATATGCCCTAAACTAATCATCGAAAGCTGATAAGTAAAAAGGAGAAAGAAGTGGGGTTGAAAGACATGCATCACACACATGCACCCTTATTACAACAAAGCGCCCTCTCGAAGAAGGGTCCGAATAAATAAGCTAACTAGCTACGCTAAGCTAAGCTACATATTACAAATAATCTAATTAACTAACTCTAGCTAATTAATTATTACAAACCAAATTGAAACAAATAGCAATGCTAAGCTAATTAGAATATTACAAAACAAATTGAATGATTAATTACAACACAAATATTAATTAGCTACAACTAACTAATAAAGCGATAAAGTGGCCTCGCGGGCGAGGAAGACATGCATGCTCGGTTGGCGTCATCCTGGAAATCCATCACCTTGCCGTGAGTTGCCTCTGTTTGCACTCGCCTCTGTTTTCTAAACATTGTACCAACTTCAGACTACCTTGGCCTCAAAATAAGAACATTTTTGCACCAAAATGGACTGGTGGCCGGCCGGCCACCTCAACTGGTCGGTAAGCTACCTCAACTGGTCGGCCGGCCAGTATAAGCGGTCGGTAGGCTAGTGTAAGTGGCCGGCCAGCCACTTCTCTTTCCAGAATTCTGCCTTTGCTGCAACAGAGAGCAACAGAGCCAAGACAATGTATTTATATGGAAATGTGTGTGCAACTACCCTCCTTATCATTTCTCAAGCTCAAAGGAGTGTAGTACTCGACTCTCAAGCCACCAACCATGCATCTCAATGCATGATGGCCAAAGAGCCAAGCTTGCATAATGTTGGTGAATGCACAAACAAGACTCGAAGAGCCTCCACCCTATCATGCATGATCAAGGGTGTCAGCGACCGAGAAACATAACACGTTTCATCACTATGAGTATGAAACGTGCCACATTTTTTGTGTTTGGATTAACGTCCGATCCAAACACATGCAATGCAACAAGAATGCTTATCTCGTACAAGTTTTAGTTGACTCGATTCTTGTTTACACATTTTACATTACCAATTAATCCTTTAATCGGTTAAATCCAAAGTGGAAGTCCTCTAATTGGAAAGAGGGTCTAAGCCACAAACACCTTGAGTATGAAAGAAGTCTCATGCTATTGGTTAGTAGAACCCTCAAGAGAGGATTAAAACCATTAGACATGAGTGCCTAAATTTCATGCTCAAGCCAACAAGAGGCTCAAGACCACTTTCAAAGTGAATGAAAGATTGAAACAATGGAGTGCAATGACATATATTTCAGCACTGAAATAACATGCTAAATAACTTAAAATCATGCAAATAGCCTATGTAAGGCATGTTTAAAAGCTAAGGCATCAAAGCTAGTGAAGTGTATTACACTAGAAGCATGCAATACAATGCTCAAACAACCGAATCAGCTCAAACCAGGGCTTAACCAGGCCAAATCAGTGGCTAAATCATGCTGAAACTTAGGCACAAAAAGCAAGAAAAGCATGCTCATTCATTGGCTCGCAAGTAAGGCATAACGCTCAACTCTCAAAAGCACTTAACGAGTGATATGTGTGAGAGTGTGATAGAGGTATATGCTCTGAAATTACATGCTAAAGGACGCTATATCATGCAAACATCACAAGCAAAGCATGCTAGGGGCCTTAAAACACAATGCTAGTAAAGGCCAACTCTACTTTAGCTATACAAAGCAAGCCTTAAAAGGCCAAGACCACTCAAAATAGTCCTAAAGCATGCTAAATCAGAGCAAAAAAACATGCTAGAGTGGAGCATACACATGCTAGATTAATAGGCTAAACCATTAAGTACACTAGGCTAGTGAGCAAGTTTCCACTACAAGTGCAAGATGCAAGCAATGAGTGGCCAAACCAGCCAAAAATAGAGTTTAAACATGTTAAAATATAGCCAAAAACATGCTCAAACTAAGCTAAGACAAGTCACAAAAACATGTTACTTTGCAAGGCTAACTAGGCATAGCATAGAGAGACAAGGAGGGGAGGCCATCCCCTCCTATTTGGACCACAAAACAAGTTTTCTACCATTGAAATTCCTCTAGAATTCAGTGGTTAAAGGGCCGAAAAAAAAGGTTGTTTGAAATGCTTTAAAAGATGGCTCAACACTTAGCAAATAAGCAACAAAGGAGGGTGGAACACCCCTAACTTCAAAGAGGCCTCAAACCACCATTTTAAACACTTAAAAATAAAGGTTTTTGTAGTTAACAACTAGGCCAAAATCAGCATGCAAAGGTGGCCAAGATTGTGTACAAAAATAAGCTTAAAAGAGGGAGATGCTCACCCTTGAATCACAACACAAGAACAGCCCCAAATTCTGAGCTAAAACCACCTTTTGGAGCTCAAACAAAGTCCCAAGCTACCTCATCCCAAAGATGATCAACTTTGGTTAAGGAAGTGTATGCAAATATGTAGGGAATTCTCACTTTCAAGCCTAAAACAAGAGGAGAGAGAGAGAGAGGGAATTCTAGAAAAATGGGAGAATTTGCTCACAAATCTTCTAGAGAGAGAAAATTTTAGTGTGAGAAGCTTCCAAACTTGTCAACTGTCACGACCCAAACCCGCCCCTATGGGTTTAGCACCATAACCGGCCAGTAATCCGAGATTACCGAAGGCCTACTTGACAGTAATACAGTAAAACAGAGTATAGGGGCATGGCGGAAGCCAATACAGTAATAAAACAATGTCCAATGAGCTGTGACAGTCTGTATGCAAAAAGACTTTTCATACATTCACATATATACGGTACAGAACAGTATGCATAATATTTACAAACATTCAGTCCAGGGACTTAATCCCTACAAAACAGTACAACACAGTCTATACAGTAATACAAAACGGTACAGAGGCAGACGGGGAAATAAAAACACCCCTAAGCCTTTGCTTGGCAGGCTCGGAACCTCGCAGTGAGGCACAGTGGTTGGCTTGACAAAACTGGAGTTTACGCCGACACTTCTAGCATTGGTCCGGTGCCTGTACACCTACATATATATATGAGCAGTGAGCTAAAGCCCAGTGAATAACATAATGCGTAAAGAGGTTTAGAATGAACGTCCTTACAGTAATGAAAATAGTTCATTAAATCAGTATATCAGTTGTTCAGTGCAGTAAACAGTCATATGTGGTACATCCATTAGCATAACAGTAAACATTAGGTCTTAAAAGACCGAGCAGTAATGATGGCCATCAATCAGTAAACAGTAGTGGTTCCACGAGGGAACCGACAGAGATCTCTGTAACAGTAACAGTAAACAGTAGGTGCTAAGGATGCCACAGTACAGTTCAGAATATAGGACATACATTCATTCAGTAAACAATATCAGTTCAGTAAACAGTTCAGTTCAGTATGCAGAAGATAATCATTTTGAACATATCTTTACACAATTGTTACTCACAGAGTTCTGGGCTACAGTAAGCTAGAGCGTCTCCTCGGAATGCCAACCCTATACAGTTAACAGATTGAACACACACTAAGTTACACAGTGGGAAAGTAATAACTTAACCCCTAAATTGCCTCGATGTAGTTCTACATCTATATCCTCATTAAGATGCCTTAAACTAGGCCTAAGAATGCCTAGGATGGGATGAGAATGCAAAGATGCACTTAGAAAACATTTTCAGGAAATAAGGGTCTCGCTCAAGCATGGCTTTCTTCGCTCGAGCGAGCTTGTCAAAACAGTATGGTCGCTCGAGCGTGGACTTCCTCGCTCGAGCGGTCTGCAAAAATGCAAAAAGTGCTGGATGTTGGAAAACTCCGCTCGATGCTCGCTCGACGCTCGCTCGAGCGTAAGACACAATCCTCGCTCGAGCGTAGGTTCTCTCGCTCAAGCGTGCGTCTGCGTGCACCAAGATTCTGAGAGCTTGAAATTTACGCTCGAGCCACCATTCCTTCGCTCGAGCGGCGCTCAGAGTAAACGGTGGTCGCTCGAGCGTAGAATCCTTCGCTCGAGCGTAGAAGCCAAATTCTGGAATTTCCAGATTTGCCTCCCAAGCTCAAACCAAGCATTCCTTAGCTCAAAACTCGACCTCTTGGGCCCAATTTCTGGAAAACACATCTAAACTCAATATACAACAAGTTTCAAAGCTCAATTTGTGAATTTAAAGCCCAAGGGTGAGTCAATTAAATCAAAATTTCAAACCCATCTTCATGAACATGAAGAACATGCAAACAAGCAAGAATTCAAATCATTTCAAAGCTTCAATTTGATGCTCTAGAGAGCCAATTGTTCCAAAAACAAGTTGAAAACATGGACCATTGCAAAATTATGAACATGCATGTACCATATCATGAAAGACAACTTCAAAACTTCAAATTAAAGGCATGCATGCATGAGCTAGGCTCCAATTTGACATATATGGACCAATTCAAGGCTCAAATCACTAAGGATACAAGAACTAGGCATGAACAAGCTTAGACACAACAATGAGAGGTTAAATTCCTTACCTAGGTCTTCAATTACAATGTGAGGAAGCTTAATTTGCAACCTATGTTCCAATTCCTTCAATTACCAAGCAATTTACCAGAACACTTCAACTCTCCTTTTCTCTCTCTCTCTCTCTCTCTCTCTCTCTCTCTCTCTCTCTGTATGGCCGGTTGTGCTCTCAAAATGAGCTGAGGAAAAGATTTGATTCAAGTGTACAAGGCTCAAATGTGTATATCTACATGGCCCACTAACAATGGCAATTCTGTAAATAAGGCAACTTGTTTCATTTAGCTTATTTTATTCTAACTTAATCATACCAAATCGCATTTCAGATAATTACACCATAAAATCGCATTAATTCTAACGACCATAGAACTTCAATCAATTTTGGATTTGACCGCCGATAAGGCCTTCAATTAACAGTTTAAACATAAAAATACAAACAAATAATTAAACGACAAACAGATAGATATGCAATTAATTAGATATACTCAGTCAATTCAGTTCCAGATTCCAGTCAGTCGGTTCAGTATTTCAGTTGATTCATCACTTATCATAATCAGTCTCAGTTTATCAATATTCGGTAGGAAATCGGTAATCAGTGGTGAGGGTTATTACAGTCTCCCCTCCTTATAAAGAGTTTAGTCCTCTAAACTCGAATTACCTTCATTCTGGAAGAAAACAGGATTCAATGGGAACAGTTCAGGATATCTTCTAGCCATGTCATCTTCCCTTTCCCAAGTGGCATACACACCACCATGGTTTTGCCAGTCAACTTTCACTAGCGGGATCTCTTTGTTTCTCAGTTTCTTGATCTGTCTGTTTACAATCTGTATAGGCCGTTCCTCGTAAGTGTAGTCATCACTCAACATTACACGAGTAGGCTCAATCACATGGAAAGGATCTCGGAGATAATCTCTCAACATCGAAATGTGGAAGACGTTATGCATATGCTCCATTTCAGGAGGAAGCGCAACTTGATACGCTACCAGATTGATTTTCTCAATAATCTCGTACGGTCCGACATACCTTGGCGCTAACTTGCCTTTGACTCCAAAACGAGTCTGGCCTTTCATCGGTGTCACTTTCACAAAAACGTGATCATCCACTTCATATTCTCTGTCTCGCCTTCTGACATCTACATAACTTTTCTGTCGGCTCTGTGCAGTTTTCAGTCTCTGTTGTATCAATTTCATTTTCTCAGTCGTTTCATAAACAATCTCGGGCCCAAGCAAAGGCCCATCTCCAACTTCTGCCCAGCAAATCGGAGATCTACATTTTCTGCCATACAATGCCTCAAAAGGCGCCATACCAATACTTGAATGATAACTGTTGTTGTAGGCGAACTCAGCTAAGGGCAAATGGCTTTCCCAGTTTCCCTGAAAATCAAGGACACACATTCTCAATAAATCCTCCAGAGTTTGGATGGTCCTCTCTGACTGGCCATCTGTCTGAGGATGATAGACACTACTTAGTCTCAATTCAGTACCCAGTGCAGTCTGTAGGCTTTGCCAGAACCTCGATGTAAACTTCGAATCCCTGTCAGAAACTATAGACACAGGCACTCCATGCAGTCTAACAATTTCATCAATATAGAGTATAGCCAATTTGTCTGCATTATAAATTGTCTTGATAGGTAAGAAGTGAGCAGATTTGATCAGTCTATCAACAATAACCCAAATTGAATCCATACCTTTTCTAGAGCGAGGCAATCCGACGATAAAATCCATCGTGATATGCTCCCATTTCCACTCCGGTATGGGTAAGGGTTGCAGTAAGCCTGCGGGTCGCTGATGTTCCGCTTTGACTTGTTGGCAATGAAGACATTTTGATACAAAATCAGCAATTTCTTTTTTCATTCCCGGCCACCAGAAATTCAGTTTCAGGTCTTGGTATATTTTCGTATTCCCCGGATGAATAGAAAATTTTGAGTTGTGGCCCTCTTGCAGAGCTCTTCTTTTCAGTTCAGTGTCATTCGGTACACACAGTCTTTCTTGAAACTTCAGTACATTATTTTCAAATTTGAACCCCGGTCTCGGTTTAGATTCTCTTTCTTCGATGATCTTCTTCAAGAAGTCATCCGTTTGCTGTTTCTCTTTAATTTCTTCGATCAATACCGGTTGAGCAGAAATAGCAGCTATTGTTCCACCTTGTTCTCACAAAACAACTTCAATTTCAGATTTTTCAAGGTCACAAAGCAGCTCTTTCTGTCCGGTGAGCAAACAAGCTAAATTTGCAATCGACTTCTGGCTCAGTGCATCGACAACAGTGTTTACAGATCAAATGTTTACAGATCACTCTATATTTATACACACATACAATCATAACTGTCTAACTACACTTGAGTTTATTTAACTAACATCGAACCCAAGAGCTACAGAAGTATACAAAGCCAACTAAATCTGTTACAAAGCCTGAATCTGTTACAAAGCCATTCACTCTAACTGAATCTGTTAAAAGATGAGTTAGTTGACTTACAGTAGTTAGGTTCAATGTTAGTTAAATAAACTCAAGTGTAGTTAGACAGTTATGATTGTATGTGTGTATAAATATAGAGTGATCTGTAAACATTAGAAGTGTGAGAATATATCTTTGAATTCTTTGTAAACTTCTTTACATAGGTATAAGAAAGGGGCAAAATAAATAAAAGAAAAACTCCAAAGTGTGCTGTTGCAAATATTATTTTTTGTGACTGTTAAATAATCAGTCGCAAAAAATTAGTCACAATAAATCACTTTTCTAGTAGTGTTATATCTATTTGCATGAAAAATATCATTTTCATTTAGTTTATTATTACATTTTATTTATTATTTAATTGTTTATTCACATGGGTCGGATTTTGAAAATCTAAGTTGTGACATAGATGATATTAATTGTTCAAAATATTATAAAAATAAAATTCATAATTTATAAATTCAATTAAGAACGAAAAAATAATAGTTGTAATGACTTTAATTATCCAATTCTCTAACGCCCAAAAATCTTGTCATTTCTATTGCTAGAGCCACTATCGATTAACCAAAGCTTCATTGCATCCTAAAGTTCCGTTTGGTATATGGATTGACTTTTTGATTTCATTGATTTTTGGACTATTTTAGTTTGAGACTAAAAAGTCTAGTTTGGAATGAATTTTTTGACTTTTGTAAGAAAAAAATAAAATAATTATAATTTAAATATGATAACTTTTAGCCTAAAACTAAAAAATCTATTTTATTTTTTTTTAACTATTTTAATCCCAACCGACCCCAACTCAACTCTCGAGATGACTAACTAATTTCACAGCCATTTAATAATCTTCCCCTCATTCTCTACCACTTCTTATATTCTCTTCCAAGGATTCCACCAATCATACATTGCAAAATCTTGCACTTTACTACTTCACTTCCCATTCCAAAAAAAAAAAATTGTATAAACGATTTCTACAGCCATATAGCAGATAAAATTTGATCAGAATTCGATAATTCAGTGAGCCAAGAAATTCAACGTGAAATAAGACAAAAATTGATGGTAGAGAATACACAGATTAATCAGGAAAGTCTAGAATAAAACATTTTTACTCCTCTGTACAGCAAGGCACAATTTTGACATATGTTAAAAACAAGTGTGTTTCTTTTTCAATAAAAACATCTAAATGCATCATGAAGTTCATAAAAATTTAATTTAACATGTTCTAAATTATTTGATACTTTTAGTTTAACCCCTACAATATAAAATTCATAATTCTGTTCCTAATTTTTTTTTTTTTTATCAGCAAAATAAAATTTGTATTAATTGAAGAAGACCACACACAAAGAACAATTTTAAAACACAAATCAACCATAACAAGTTGGAGGCCCTTGTATCATTAAAATGTAATAGGTTCGGTACGGTCGATATTTAGATAAAAATAATTACCAAACTGATAATGTCAGTTTTATTATTTTGAGTATAAATATAGACCGTTTCCCATAACAAATCGCACCGACTTGAACTGATTGAAACGGTTCATCTCGGTGTGGTTTAATTGGTTTATGACTTTTTAAATTTGAGCTACTTTTTAGTATAGTTATTAATCTATACAAAAACATTGAATTAATTATTTGTTCACCACTTCAAACATATTCAATCCATCTATTTAATAAATATTTTTCAATTCCTAGATTAACAAAAATACAGACAAAAAAAGGTTAAAAAATGCCAAGACTTAAAGAATGATGAGTTTGAGTTAAAGATTATATAATAAGAATTTCATGTTCAAAAAAACATATAATAAGAATTACAAATTTCGGTTATAGAGATGATAGGGTTAATTAATTAAGGTTAATAATTTATTTAATATCATTATATTATTAGATTGCATATATATTAAATACAATATATGTTGAAGCGGTCGGTTTTAGTTTAGTTTGGTGCACAAGGTGCTTGAACCGATATCGAACCGAAAATCAAAAAAAAAATTAAATTAAAAAACTGCATAGACCGATTCTTATTAAAAACAGACCAAATATAAACAATTCGGTCTGATTTAATCGATTTGGTCAATTTTTTAGATTTTTCTAACATTCCTAATTACAATTGTTAGTTGTCATTGTCCACTACAAACTTATTTTTTGTTTTTTTAACTGTCTTTTGATTAGCTAAATATCAATCTTCTACAATTTCAACAAAAGAAAAAGGAAGCAACCCTTTGATTATATGGTTAGTATTTATCTGATTCTCCCAAAATCCAATTGACTTTTTTCCCCAATGATTTTTTTTTTTTCAAGTGATAAATGATTGTCAAAACTCCAACCAACCCACCTTAAAGTAACATGCATTGTTTCAGAAGCCAATCAATAAAGGAGACATTAACACCATCAATTAAGGAACATCCAAATTTGAGTATGGTTTCTAGGACAATGTCATTTTATATATCCACAAAATAATGGGTACATCTTTAATTATGCCTTCCCACATTCAAAGTTCAAAACAAAATAGAACTACGAAATTAATCTGTTACATCTACCATTCAGAATCAAGCAAAATGTGAACCACCTAACATGGTACATGGACCTAATCATTGCAAAAGTAGGCAAAGTTACAACAATGTATGTGGTGGATTTCATGTCTAATATGCACTAATGATTTTCTTTTTCTTTTTTTTTTCCACGTTGCTGAGGTCACTCCATTGTCTCAAATTTAAATCTCGCCTTACTGGAACTTAACCTAAGTGCCTTTCATGACCACTTAATTTATAACTTGGGCCATTAAGTTTTGTTTAATCTGTAATAATATTATGATTACCACATTTTTATTATGTTTTGTTTTGTCATTTATTTCATGTATTGTCACTGAAATTATTTTTATTATAAAAATTTTATATTATTGACAATCAAAAGTCACTACACATAAGAGTCTTAGAGACCAAACTTTTTCTTCTCCAAAATTGAAATTTTTTACAAAAAAATATTAAGAGATCAATTCCTATTGTCATGAGAGTCGTCATTAAAAGACCATTCTAAATTATTTTTTTTTTTAAATGACTTTATCAACAAATTTTGAAAATGTTGCTAGTAAATATATTTTTAAAGATAAAACAATTTCATGCTAAAAAAGTTTGTTTCTTAGACAAAAATATAGTAATTTATCATTAAATATCCCTTCTTTTTTTTATTTATAAAAATACAACAATAAAATTTTTGACTACTACAATATTTTATGTCCAAATTTTTATCTCTAAATATTGATTTGTTATACTGGGTGCAAATAATCAACAATATGGAAAAAGTGTAATTTGCATCATGGTAAAATTACCCAATCAGCTTACTTTGGCAAGTTAGTAAAAAGTCAGTTTTTGACTTTTTTAACTAAAAAAATTAATTTTTTTTTATCTAAGTCACTATCTAAAAAGCTAATTTTTTTGGTTAGAAAAGTCAAAAATTAACTTTTACCAACTTATTGTAACCGGAAAGCTATATGTATCCTAAAAAATAATTGAAAATAAAGTATATCATGTAGGTTCAAACTTATCAAGTTTTGAAAAGTACCATTTTTTTTAAATAAATTTGGAAATGTTTATTCTGAGCACCTCTTATTCTGATAAAGACGGCAAGGGGGCATGATTGCATTACCCAAACTAATGATGCTCATTAATTTTTGTTAAGAATATGTCTAATCAACCACATTGATTGAATGTAACCTTGGACTAGGAATACCATTAGAGAAAAAAAAGAATTTATTTAATATGACTATGTATCCAATGGGAGGAGAATTTAATCTGTGGATCTTTGGTAGTGGCACGTGAAACTCATTAGAAAAATTAATGTTGTACTGCTCATTATGTTATCTTTGGAAAATATTTTATAGACACATTTATATTATTATATTATTATTATTTTTTTTTTTTTTTTTTATGAGTAAACACAATAATCTAAGTTCCACGATAATTGAGGTTATAAATTAATTGCGTATTGATTGTTTAAATTTGATTTAAAAATTTTAACAAGCTTCGAAAAGTTTAAGTTTGTCTTAATATTTTGAGTTAACACTACAAAAAAATTAAGATTTTGGAAACCAAAATTTAAGAATAAAATTATTTTTTAGGGACTACATATTTTTATTATGAAAAGTATCGTTATTATATTTTTAGCAACAAAAATTAGACATTAGCGATGAATTATTATCCTTTTGGGACCAAATTTTTTGTCTCAAAAAATATATATTTTGAGACCAAATATTTTGTCTCTAAAAGTCTATTTATTAGTGACATTTTCAAAATATTGTCACTAAAAGCCTTGTTTTTGACTTTTCGGAACGATCTTTTAACAACTATCCTTGTGAAAATAAAAATTGGTCCCTAAATGTCTTTTGTAACAAAATTTTTACTTTTAGAGACTAAAACATTTGGCCTCTAAAACTCTTATATGTTGTAGTGTAATCCCAAATGATTTTTAATCGAATTGATCACAAATTGACTCAAGTAGTTTTATTGATTTATTTTTTATTTTAGGAACAATTATATATATATATATATAATAAAAATAAAAATAAAAATTCATTTGAGTCTTTTAACAAAATAAATCCCGAATTTTTAATTTTATTAATTTAAATCTTAATCTTTTAATTTGTTTTCAATCTAAAGCATTTGCCTATTTTCGTTAAGTACAACCGACAGAAAAATAGCATTTTAGTCATTAACTAATGAATGTATATATATAAAATATCTAAAATACCCTTTGTCATTGAGTTTAATGACTAAAATATCAAAATTTTCATCGATTTTATTAACAGAAATAGACAAATAGTTTAGGTAGAAAACAAATCAAAAGATTAGGGTTTAAATTGATAAAAATTAAAAACTAGAGATTTATTTTATTACAAGACTCAAATCTTATGATTTGTTTTCGTAATTTCTCCATGATTTTACAGTACATATAAACTTATCAAACTAAGTTCGAGTTAGACTGAAAAAATTAACGAATTGCAAAATTTATTCGAATTTCAGTTCTAAATAAATTTTTAACTAGAGAGTCTAGATCAAAAAAAGATGGCTGGAAGACTAGGTGGATGGATCCCAGTGGTGAAGCAAATAGGAAGACAAGCAAATCATAACTCGTGGTTAGAAGGTTGAAGAGCAAGTTTGTTTACACTTTTTGTGAACCACTTGCCTGAATCTATGGCACCAAGGAACTTGTATGATCTGTTCACAAAGTTTGGCGTGGTCAAGGACGTATTCATACCACAAAAGATAAGGAAATCAACAAACTCAAGATTTGGGTTTGTATGGTATGACTGCTCTATTGCAACTAATGCAGCAGAACAAAAAGCAAATGGCTTGTGGGTAGATGACAAACCTTTATCAGTCAAAATCGCAGAGTATGCTAAACACACGGAAGCAAGGCAGAGGTTGAAACCCCCAGCAACAAGACAAACAGTGACAAGGAACATATCAGCTATGGCAAACAGCAATATATGGAACCACGACACTGATGGAAGGTCGTTCACAGAGGTTATCAAAGGAGATCAACCCAGATCTACAATGAAGACAACTATAAGAGTAAAAGAGATAGGAAATGAGTGGCTATATGAGAGCATGATTATGAGACTCAGAATGGATCATACTATTTTGCAGGTAAAAAACGAACTCATAAAAAGAGGAGCGCAGAATGTGTTGGTGAGAGGAAGGAGGGGGATATGTTTCTCTCATTCCCTTCCAAGGAAGACTTGATGAGCAAAAAGTCTCTAATTGTGGATTCGTTCCATGACTGGTGTGAGTACATCACAGAGTGGAGACTAACAATGCATCTTCAGCAAGAGAGGCATGTTTGGATCAATTGTTACGGGGTACCCCCTAATCTATGGAACTCAAATACCATCAGAGAGATAGCAAGACTATAGGGGAGCTGGTATTCTTAGATGGTGATATTCGCACACCCAAATCATTTCGCTGTGGCAGATTCAGAATAGTTACAAATGTTATGGACCCAATAAGTACAAGCATCAACCTGGTATGCAAAGAAGAGTTTATCCCATAAGAGTCTTTAAAGAGCAGACTCCAGAGGATGTTAGCATCAGCTGTAAAGAAACGCCTTCTAAGAAACCAGTTGAAACTGTTTGCTCCAAAGTTAATGGTGTACTCCAACTCATCTAACACAACTCCTCAGAGAAAGAAGATGATGTCAAGGCAGATGAAGTAGCAGATGAAGTGACAGAAGAGTCTGATGTAGCCAATAAGGTTATGACATCTAGGATGAAAGATAGAGATGAGTTGGTTACAGATAGCAGTTGGAGCAATGCATCAGCATGGCAAAGACTATAGATTGCGCGGGAAATTCAAATGAAGAAGGCCTATGTATGGTCGAATCATCATTGCCAGCAGTATGCCTGCAACAGAAGCAGTGGTGCAATCAAGTTGCTCAAAAAGGTATTGAAGAACAGTTAGTTATGGGCAATTTGCAACAGAGTGTAGATTGTAATCATGGCCCTCAAAAAAGAGCTTATGTAGCCCCTTCAGTAGATGGTCAGATCCTCACCCCAAGCTTTATCAAGAGTCTAAGTAAGCCTTTTAAAGATAGACCTAGCATTTGTCTTGAGGTAGACTTGGGTCATGATCATTCTAGAATGTAGCTCACTAAGTTAGCCCAGTTGGGTCTGTAGCCCATTGGGCCCTCTAATGCTAGATTAAAAATTCCATCTGCGATGCCAGTGTGTGGAGCAGCAGGGGTGAATTCTCAGTCAAAGGATAGTATCACAATTAGCCCATCCATTTCAGGCTCCATTAGGAACCGATTTAAGAAAGGCAAAAGAAAAGGCATCATCAAAGCCAGAAGTGATGGGATCAAACACCCTCTGCTAGCGGGTAGGTTCTCTAGGTTTGCTAGAAGAATAGGACATAAAGGTGCAGGACCAAGCAAAGGCATCACCAAAGGAACAAGTTCAAGACTAACAGCTGAACCTAATTCATCCAACCATAATCCAGAATTAAAGCAACCCTCTTCTGCAAGGGACATTCTTTAAAAGGCTTATGCAACATTGCAAGTAAGGCAAAGATTGGGTTTTGATTATAAGAGGCAAGAATCTGAGGTCATTAAGAAATTAACACACGTGGAGAAGCAGGATAAGGAGAGATTGGGTAGAGGGACTGTTATTGTGGAATAATCAATTTCCTAATTGGGGAAATCTGGGGCTTATTTGTTTCCAATGAAGACACTAAGCTAGAATATCAGAGGAGTAGGGAGGCCTGAAAAGAGAAGGAAAATCAGAAAGCTTCTGCTTGATAGGGCAATAGATATGGCTCTACTTCAAGAAACAAAACAATCAAGCACTACTAGTTTGTGGGTGAAAAGTATTTGGCCTAGAGATAAGATGGAGTTCATGTCTGTGGATGCTGTAAGACTACCAGGTGGTTTAATTTGCATCTGGGACCCTGAAGTTTTCAACTCTCACAATGCTGCAGCAGCAAAAATCTCATTCTACTATCAGGTAAGATTCACAACTCATTTGATTGTGTAATTGTCAACACTTATGCTCCCAATGATGTATTAAGGAGAAGGAAATTATGGGTGACCCTACTAAATCTGAAAAATTCTTTCCCAAAACCCTGGTGTCTTGGTGGGGATTTCAATGAAATTAGGAATGTAGGGAAATGATAGGAGTATCATGCAGGGATAGAGGCATGAAAGAGTTCAAAGATTTCATAGATAATTGTGAGGTAGTGGATGTGCTAATGCTAGGCAGAAAATACACTTGGTGCAATGCTCTTTGTTAGGTTTTTATTCTTGGCAATCCCGTTTGACAAAACTCCTTTTCAGTTGTACTTATTTTCGCACTTTTTATTTCAGTGAGGCTATGAGTGTTTAGATGCGAATCCAACCTGAAATGTGTCTTGCAGAGAAGTTTGTGATGTTAATGCTTTCAAGATTGCCACTTCGCTGATTATGACGGGATCGAGCTGCCGGTCAGCTCGCGGAGGTCGAGGGGGTAGCGCCCCTTGGCGGGTCCGGGGCAGCACCACGGGGTCGAGGGGGCGCCCCCGAAGCAAAATGCAAAATTGCATTCAAAGTTGCCTGTCTGCCCTTGCTCGCTCGAGCGAAGGAGTTTCGCTCGAGCGAAGGCTGCGTCTGGCAAAAAAACTGAAAGGAAGATTTTACGCTCGAGCGTAGGTTGTTTGGCTCGAGCGAAGCCACTTATGGAAAACACGTGTTTTTGGTTCCTCGCTCAAGCGAGCTTCGCAGTCCCAGATTTCTATAAGTATTTGTTTTAGTCCAAAACTAGGATTACTGCTCCAAATCTTCTTCTTGGATATTAAGGTTTATATCTGGGATAGTTTGCTAGTTTTCTTTGATGTTTTGATTAAGTATTCAACTCATGGTTTAAAGAGTATACATCAAAGGATTATTTGTTTGTTCTACACAAAAGAGAGAGTTGTTCTTCGGTGGATTCCGAAGAATTCGAGCCTGAAGCTTTGGTGGATTCTGGAGTGGCTCATCGTCAAGACAATTCCGAGGTGAAGACGGGGTTGGAAGAGGCACATAGAGGTTGGTTCAATTCGGGCGTAGATTCGCTAGGTAATTGAGAGTATACCTGTGTAATTCCTTTATATCTTCTTAGTGGATTGTTTTGTGGCTGTTGCTCGTGATTTTTTATCACAATTGGAGGTGTCCAATTATGGTTTTTCCACAATTGTTGTGTCGATTTGTATCTTCTTAGTGGAAGAGGCACGTAAAATCGTTGTGTCGATTTGTCTTGATTGTTTGATTGGGATTGTTATATACTGCTTAAAATTGATACATAATCACAAATCAACATCTAGGGGATTTCTAGATTTTTCACTCTTGATGGGAATAAATAGAGTAGAATAGATAGGTTTTTTATTAGCCCTAAGTGGTTGGTGAGGTTTAAACTCAAACTTTGGGTCTTCCCAGATTTGTATCTGATCACTGCCCACTTGTACTCATGGAGAATGAAAGGGATTGGGGGCCTAAACCATTCAAATTTCTGAATGCATGGTTCTTGCACCCAAACCTAGCTTCTTTGGTGGAGAACACTTAGAAAGAATCACAGCTGAGTAGGTCTACTAGATTCATTCTAAAGAGAAAATTGCAGACTCTGAAGTTGGCATTAAAAAAATGGAATAAGAGATCTATGGTAATTTTGTGAACAAATTAAAAGATTCTGAATCTAATCTCCATGACCTTGACCTGAAAGCTGAAACAAGACCTTTGGATGAGGAAGAGTTGAAATGCAAAGAGAAAAAGAAATGAAAAGTGGATATTAAGCAGGAAGTTGGAATGGGAATGGCTTCAAAAATCTAGGCTGGATGGAACCTGAAAGGGATAGAACACTAGATTTTTTCATGTCATGGCTTGTAGCAGGCAAACCAGAAACACTATCAACTCCATCACAATAGGGGATGTGATATTTGAGGAGCCAAATTCTGTCAAGAATGAGGTGTAGAACCATTTTTCAAACCTTTTCACAGATGATTGGAAGTAGAAACCAGTCTTAGCAGAGGACTTCAAAAGTGTTAGGTTTAGTGCCTCTTTTCATTTGCTTGAAGCAGAAATCTGGGCAGCAGTTAGAGATTGTAATGGGAACAAAGCCTCAAAACCAGATGGATTCAATTTGATGTTTTTTCAAAAATGCTGGAAGGTGCTCAAAGATGATGTTCTCAAATTTATGAAAGAATTCTATGTTAGTGGCAGATTAGTCCCAGGTTTAAATAGTTCATTCATTACTCCCATCCCAAAGAAGGAAAAAGCTGTGACCCTCAATGAATTCAAACCTATAAGTCTGATTGGCTCTATATACAAAATCCTTTCTAAAGTCCTAACAGCTAGACTTAAACAAGTCATGCCTATGGTAATTGAGGACGCACAATCAGCTTTTCTGGGTGGTAGGAACATTCTTGATGGAGTTTTGATTGCAAATGAAGTTGTGGATGGCTGGCACAAATCTAAGAAATTAGGGCTACTTTCAAATTAGACTTTGAAAAGGCTTTTGATTCCATTAATTGGAATTTTCTCTTTTTAATGCTAACAAACTTTGGGTTTGGTCAAAAATAGATCTCATGGATTCAGGAATGTGTCTCTACTATAAGAATTTCAATACTTGTCAATGGCTCCCCAACCAAGGAGTTCAGCCCTCAAAAAGGTCTCAGACAAGGCGACCCCTTATCACCATTCCTATTCAATTTGGTTGTTGAGGCACTAAATATACTCCTTTAGAGAGCTATAGAGCTGAATTTGTTAAAAGGGGTATCTATTGGGACCAATCATGTGTAGCTCTCTCATCTACAATTTGCAGATGATTCTCTACTGTTTTGTGAAGCTGAGCTGCCAGAAGTCCTTAATTTGAAAAGAATCCTCAAGTGTTTTAAAGTGGCATCAGGTCTTAAAATCAACTATCATAAAAGTGTGGTTTGTGGGATTGGTATCTCTAACTCTGTTCTTGCTGAGTTTGCATCCCTGTTGAACTGTAGGACTCAAACACTTCCAATTAAGTATTTAGGGTTGCCTTTGGGTGCTAATTCCAAGAGAAAGAAAACATGGCAACTTGTTATTGATAAGTTTAAATTGAGACTTGCTGGTTGGAAAATGAGGCTTCTTTCTTTTGCAGGTCGATTAACCTTGGTGAAAGTAGTGTTGTCCAGCTTACCTGTGTATTACTTGTCTTTAAATAGGCTGCCTGAAGGAATTGCTAAGGAGATAGATAAAATTCAAGCCTCATTCTTATGGGGAGGCTCAGATTTAAAGCGGAAAATCCACTTAGTAAATGGTTAGAGGTAACTAAGAGTATAAAGCAGGGTGGGTTGGACATCAGAAGAGTTAGGGATGTAAATGTGTGCTTACTCCTAAAGTGGTGGGAGGTTTGCTTCTGATCATGATTCATTATCAAAGAGGGTCATTTGCAGCAAATATAGATTTCTTAGAGGGAAATAGTTCCCAAATCTCAGCCTAAGCATCAACTCTTCTAACATATGGAGTGGCATTGTGGCAACAGTGGAGCAGAAAGAGTCCCTTTTACAATACTATGTCAATAACCTACAGTTAAGGGTCGGTAATGGTTGTCGAATCAGATTTTGGTATGATACTTGGTGTGGAGCCCTTTGTCTAAAAGATGAGTTCCCTTGGCTTTTCAAATTATTATTAGATAAGGAAGGATCACTTAAGGACTTTGTGGATATCTCTGGACCTTCTAAGAACTGGTTGTTCACCTTTATGAGGCCTCTCTTTAATTGGGAAAAGAATGAGCTCCTCAGACTCACTGGTATCTTATATTCAGCCCCTTCATTGAACTTGAAGGCCCAAGATAGTGCAGTTTGGAAATAAGCTAAACCAGAGCAGACTCTTATATCAAATCTTACAACCATACTAACATTGTCTATGGGCGTACATAGATCTAATCAAATGGTGTGGATCAAGTATCTCCCACCCAAAGTGCAATTCTTTGGTTGGCTTGCATGGAAGCACAAGCTTAAACTTCTGTATTCTTACAACGAATTGGTGTCTGGATAGGTCTGCATTTACCTTGTACATTTTTGCAAATTCAACATGAAACAATTGAACATGTGCTAATCTTTTGCCCTTGGTGTAGAGAGTCTGGACTGGGCTGTTACAGTGATGAGGGGTACTTTGGGTAGTTCCAGACTCCGTTCAAGGTTTGTTGCAATAGTGGTCAGGTTACTACTGTAGGAAATCTGAACGGCAAATTTGGTGCGCCATACCTCTAGTGACTTGTAATAACCCTGACCCTAGATTAACGTTAATTCGTGCTCAATTAGGCCTAACAATAATTTAGGAAGGATTTGGAACTAAATTGCATGTGTGATTGCATGATTTTGTGTTTCTATCTGTTCGGTGTAGAAATATCTGTTCACGTTTTAGTTTCGGTTAGTGAATTGAAAGCCTTATCGGCTTCCGAGTCAGAAATTGGCTTGCTATATGTGCTAGTTAGAATTTATAGAATTTTATGGTAGATTTAATTTAAATTTGATTTGGAATATTTAAATTAGATTAAATAACATTAAATCACACTAGTTTGAATTATTACATAAATGCCATTAGTGGGCCACTTAGGTGCCATTGCCTTGAACTCAATTATACACATTTTCATAATATTTCCTCAGCCATTTTTCCTTGTCAAAACCGACTAGAGAGAGAGAGCTAGGAGAAAATAGGATTCATCTAGAGATTTGGCTTGGAGCTTAGGAGAATTGAAGAGGCTTTGCAAATTTGAGCTTCTAGGCTTGGAATTCAAGACTTAAGGTAGGAGATTTCCCTTTCAATTGTGAATTTAAGATTAATTCATGCATGGTTCATGAGACATTAGTAATCTAAGTCTAGAATGGGGTTAAAATGTTGAATTGAGGATTAATTCATGCATGAATGCACATATTTTTGGATTTTGGAGTTGTTCTTCATGAATTTCCACATGCATGTCCACATTTTTCTTATAGTCCATGAATTCATCCTATTCTTGAGCTTAATCTTCTTTTGGATCATGTTTTGGCGCATTAGAAGTCATGAGAATTCATACATGTTACATTTAAATTATGTTCTTGAAGTTTTCCTTGAAATTATGTTTAATTGAACTACCTTTGGGCTTTGATTTTGCAAATTGATCTTCAAAACATGTTATACTATGAGTTTACAAGAGTTTTCCAGAAAATTAGCCCAAAAGGATTGAATTTGATGCTTTGAAGTTGAGTTTTGAGCTTGAGGTTCAAATCTGGAAATTCTAGATTTGGACTCACGCTCGAGGGTACAAACTGAATTCATGAAGTCCGCTCGAGCGGGGAAAAGGGGACGCTCGAGAGGGAATTTGTGTGTCCAGTACTGTTCACATGTTTACAGTCCGCTCGAGCGGGGTAATGCACGCTCGAGTGATGACTTGTGTCTCACGCTCGAGCGGGTATCGAGCGCCCATCGAGCGTGAATTTCTTGCATCCAGTACTTTTACTGTAGTTTACAGTCCGCTCGAGCAGAGGAATACACACTCGAGCGGATCCCTTTTGTCTGCATAATCGCTCGAGCGGATAAATCCACGCTCGAGCGGGACCCCTGTTTCAGCAAAACTTTGAAAAGTGTTTCTAAGTGCATCTTTGTATTCTCATTCCATCCTAGGCATTTCTAGGCTATGTTTAAGACTCTCTAATGAGGATAAGAGATTAGAAACACGCTAAGGGCCAACGAAATAAGTTTTGTACAATTAGAACGTGTGTTTCAAGTATGTATCTGTTATGTGTTGTGTAGGTCACGTGCCACGTACCGTTTGACCAAGCTTACTCCGTCTGTCTGTCTCAGGGCCCACTGTGAGTAATAACTTTGTAAAGTTATGTTCAATTATAAGTATTTTCTGAGTAATGTAAACTGATCTGTTGCCGAGGTAATATTTTCTGTATGAATGAATGGTTGTCCAATGCTTCTGAAATGTATTCGTGACATTCTTAGCCTCAAATGATAATTGTTATCTGTTTTGTTACGTCCCTTTATGGGTCAACTGTACATTTCATGAGCCAACTGTATCGTCTCCGTGCACGTGAGTCAACTGTATGCCTTTATGGCCGTCCCTTATGGGTCAACTATTTCTGCTAGTGCTAAAGAATGTATCACGTAAACTTAAACAAGGCTTATGATTTATGTCTGTATATGATCTAGACAAGTTATGGTTTTGATACGAAACTGAATTATGAATTCTGAATCTGTATGGACTCATTCACGAAACCCCTTTACTCTGTTATTATTCATTGAGCTTTCGCTCACAGTTTATATTATGTATGTAGGTGAGTCGGCACATGACCAAGGCCAGAGTTGATGGCCTTCTGTACTATTTTTGTCAACCAACCGTTGTGCCTCCCGAGGAGGTTCCGATCGAAGTCTAATGCTATGGCTGTTTTTGTTTTCATGCTAGTCTCTGTAACTGTTGTAAAGTCAGATCTTGGGAAGTTCACTTTTGTAAATATTTTGTAAATATTGGTGTCCTTGACTAGCATGCTTATATATATATATAATTAAGTTTTAAATTATTCTGTCGCATGTACGTTATCACAACTCATTGGACCTTGTCTATTTCGTATTATTGCTTCCGCAGTGTAGACACCCATTTTTGACCGACCTTAAGACTCAGATGTCACCGATTGAGCGCTTGGTGATGTTGCATATGTGCTCGTTCTGAGGTTGCGGAGTCTCGGCTGCGAGCCTTGCCTCCGGACTTCCGGACTCTTTGTACTTTACCTCGGTTTGCGAACCAGGCTCTATTTTCTCTGTTTTCTCTTCCTGAAGGGAGGGAGAGGTCTCGTAGACCATCTCTCAGTGGCCGTAGGCTACGTTTCGTGGTCGTAGGCCATTTTTCCCATTTCGGAGCCCGGTTCCCGGTTTTTGGGGCCGTCAGGCCGTGTGCCTCGGTTCGGGACCGCCTAACCACCTCCGTTTGCTCTGGTTTTTGGCACATACCTTATTTCCTCCCTTTTGAGGGACACTGTGGTCCGAGAGACCGACTTCGTGGTCGAACACCACTTCTGGTGCCTAACAGTCAGTTTTCGGGGCCCCGGACTGCGCGTTTTGGCCCCCGAGCCTTGCTTGCAAACATTGTTGGGCTCCGACCCAAACTAGAAATAGTCATATTTTGAGCTCATTTTCATGTTTGATTAAGGACATTTTTCTGTTTGAAACTCCCTTTTTACACTTTGTGTTTAAACCCTCTTTTAGGCCTATTTTTGCACGGTATTTTAGGCTTACTTGTGAGCTGTTTCGGACTTGGTTGTAAACTACAAAGTGTCTTGTTTTGAGCCCCTCTTCAACTTTGTTGAAGGGCTCTCGGCCTTTTGGGACCATCAGCTACCACTTGCCTTTATATCTCACTTTTTGGCCATTTTGGGGGGAAATTTGAATTTCATTTCCCCCCTATTTTTCCCCCTCTTTTCCACCCTCTTGTGTCTATATAACAGACCCCCCAGCTGTGTTTTAGGGGTTAGTAAATTTTGTTGTGGAGCTCTCACATTAAATCTCTCTCTCTCTCTTTATATTCTAACCATCAAAACCCTTTGATTCTTACACCATTTTTACACACCAACTCATAGCACAAGACATCCATCCTCCATTCCAGCACTTTGGGACTCTTTTGAAGAGGTTGAAAGCTCAGATTTTGGACCAAGAGTTGATGAAAGACTAGTCTTCAAAGGTGAGTCTCATTTTTCCTCTTTTTGCTCTTTTCTTGGTCTATATTTTAGCTCCTTATGCTTGCATATTTGGGCTCCGACCCTAACTGGAGATAGGCTTGTTTAGAGCTATTTTTCATGTTTCATTAAGGGCCTCTCACTGTTTGAGGCCCCCATTTTGCACTTGCTTCATTATCCCTCTTGTATGCCTATTTCTTGTGTAGCATTTTAGGCCCGTGTATAATCTGTTTTGAAGCATGATGTAAACTGTAAATAGGATTATTTTGAGCCTTTCTTCAACATTGTAGAAGGGCTCATCACTGTTTGAATCCTCCATGTGCCACTTGCTTTGATATCCATCTTTTGGTCCCATTTTTGCATGATTTATTAGCCTATTGTGCTTCTATTTTTGGACTTTGGTCCAAACTGAAAAGGGTCTTATTTTGACCCCCTCTTCATGTTTTATTGAGGGTCTATTACTGTTTGGAGCATATTTTGTATACTTTGTGTTGTAACCTCTTTTTAGGGCTTATTTTGCATAGCATTTTGAGCATACTTGTATACTGTTTGGGTCTGATCATAAACTGTAAAAAGTCATGTTTTAGGTCCCTCTTCAACTTTGTTGAAGGACCTTCATCTGTTTGAGGCCAGCATGTATCAGTTGCTTCTTTGTCTCCATTTTGGCCCTTATTTTGCATAGCATTTTGAGCATACTTGTATCTGTTTTTGGGGTTTGTCATAAACTGTAAAACATCATATTTTTGGCCCCTATTCAATATTTTAGAAGGCCCCTTCTCTGTTCGGGGCCAGCATCTGTGAGTTGCTTCAATATCTTGCTTTCGGGGCCATTTCTGCATGCTAGTTTAGCCCCATTTCCGTTCGCCGTTTGGCCTTGCTTAGAACTGTAAATATGCTTATTTTTGGGCTTTCTTGACTCTGTCTTCACATTTCATGTTCAAACAATGCATGCATTGCATAGTCATAGGTCATTTCGTACGCCTAATTCCATGTTTCGGGACCTATCCCATACATCGGGTGTTGTTTTACCATCTTTCGGGGCTGTTTTGCATCACTTATTGCCTCTGAAATTGCATGATAGTATGCCATATTCCATGTTTTGCCATGTCATGTTAGAGTGGCATTCGTGCCTTAGGGTCGGTCCTCGATTTGCATGCACGTGTGCACGCGTCTCGAGTGTCTCATTTTCATCTAATGGCCTGTTATGTGAGTGTGTCTGAGGTCCACTTGTGTTAGTGTAAGTCCATATTGCATGTGTATGCCATTTCATTCCATAGCATTGTGTATGTAGGTTGTATGTTATGCATTGTGATGCCATGTTACCTCGTGCATCGTGTATGCCATTTCATAGCATGTTGCATGTTAGGTTGTATCTTAGTTACATTTCATGCATATCATGCATATTGCATTGTGTTCGGGATAGGAGTTAGCCGACACGGGAAACGAGTACGTTTCGTACTTCGAGTGACGGAACTGTCTCATTCCCCAGTCACCGACACTCCGGATTATCCATGATGGAGTTAGTTTTAGTTGAGTTTTCATGTGCATTCATTCTATATTGAGTAGTGCAATTCGATTCCTCGGCCATCATGCATCGAAATGCGTGATTGTGGCACGAGGATCGAGGCATGCATACATTTGTGAAAATATATTACCATGCCCCTTTCCTGCTCTCTGTTGCAGCAAATCAAGAATCAGCAGTCTTTCGAGGCTTGGCGCGCTTTTCAAAAATCATTGCAAAACAGAGGCTAATCGGGGCATCGTCATGGATTTCCGTGCGAAGCCAACCCGGACATGCATCATTCATCATCTGAAGAAGAGTCAAGACAGTCCCTAGCTTGCATGCCAGTTTATTATTTTTCTTAGTTAATCTGTAAATTAATTAGGGATTTGTACATATTTGGACTGTATTATTTGGACTGTAATATTTATTCGGACCCTCTGCGCGAGGGCATAATTGTAATAAGTGTGCGTCTGTGTATGTATGTCTTCCAACCCCACGTCTTTCTTCCCTTTTATTACCTGCTTATGATGGTTAGATTAGGGCATGTTTCAATTAGCATACAGTATGATAGCATGTTTGCATTCATTCATCTGTCTTGCATGCACCGGGCTCAGCGCATCATACTAATTGCATTTGTATTTCAATTTCAAATTGAATACTTGATAGCTGTTACATCTCATATGCCATGTTTAGAATAGCCGAGTCTGCTGTAGTTGCATTTTTTGCATGTGTTGCATTAGGCATTTCTGTATATTTAGGATCATGCATGGATTTCTAATCGGTTTCTGTTTTGGCTTGGAGTACTCGGTGAGTTTTATGCTTTAGCATCCTTGCATGTGTGTGAGTGACTGCCATGAATAGCATGCTTACCATGAGGCTAACTGCTTATGTGATATAACTGCCTTGAATGCCTGTGGGTGAAGTTGGGTTATTTGGATTGGGACAAATCATCAACTGTGAGTTTTAGCCCACTAGATAGTGGAAAAACCGTCTTTCTAAGCCCACCTGAGGGTGGCAAAATCTGCATTTTAAAGCCTACCTGCGGGTAGCAAACCATCTTTCAAAAACAAACATGAAATGTTTTGTTCCAATTCAGGCGACCCGGTCTATACTTGTATGCTGTGCGCAATCACATAGTAAATCTAGGCTAATAACCGGAATAAGAACACACAATGTTTTCAAAAATAGATATCATGGTTAGTAGAGGCCGGTCCCATTTTGAATTGCAATTGACGTTTCTATCCTTTTGATAGATCACGTCAATTTGTAAGTTGAATGATGACGACTTAATAAACTCAGAAACAACGTAACAAATCAAATATCAAGATTAAAATGTTGGATTTAAGATCTGGAGATCTGGTTGTAGTAAGATTTGAGATGTTCTCAGTTTTGGAATTGCGAATGTAAGAACCGAGATGTTCTCAATTTTGGAGTTTGGAATTGTGAATGCAAGAACTGAGATATTCTCAATTTGTAATTGTGAATGTTCTTAATTTTTAAAATTAAGAATAATTTCAATTTATAATTACCCAAAATTAAGAAATTTCTCAATTTTTTCCAGTACTAACTGAGAATATTATCAGTTTTGAAAATTTCTCAATTTTTCAAGGTTAAAATTGAGATATCATCGAATCTACTCTCTCTTCTCTCTCTCTCTCTCTCTCTCTCTCTTACCCACACCTCATCCTTGTTTTCTACACTTTTCAAATCTGAAAATGTCTAGATCTGTTCCAGATAGACATGAATGGGTTATAACGGTGAGAGGGCAGCGACGGCGACAACGAGCAGTGGGCAACTACAATGGCGAGAAGCGATGCAATGATGATATGTCTTCTTCCTCTGAAAATCATCGCCTGAGATCCGACGATTGATAGGCAAATGGGTCTAATTCTGGGTTTCGGATTGGGATCGAGCTGAGAATTGGTCTTGAAGAAAATACTGTGTTTGGAGACCAAGGGAGGGAGATGAAAGGCTAAGAGAGGAGAGTTGACAAGTAGAAGTGAGATTGCTGCCATGAGTGCTTTGCTTTTATGGATCTGCTAATAGTGATTATATATGACGTGAAAGAGTTAGAAGAATTATAGATAGAGAGAGGAGAAGAACGAAATGTAAGAGAGAGAGAGTCAGAGAGGTGTGGGGGACAGAATGTTTGGGTGTCAATATGTAAATTGGTCATATAAAATCAACATAGGACTTATAAGTTTAAAGTTTTTGTGAGTAGGACCTAACTACCGATATTGTCAAACCCCTAAAATAAATTAATAAATAAAGATAAGAACTTTAAAAAAAATTGGCTAGGCTACAATTAATCAATTGCTTCCATGAAAAGATGAAAGTATAACAAAGAAGTACATGTTGATGGTCATCCCTATGTTAATAATTATGTGAAGGATGATTCAATTAAAAATGTAATACAATTTACAAATAATAAAGTTAAATTTGTAGATGAATCAATTAAAGACCTTTTGAACTCTTTCAATTAAAGCATTTTGTGCTTGTGTACAAACATGTTAAGAATATAATATAAATAATAAAGTTTTCTTTATGTAAGTTTAAGTTTTAATGAATTGATGGTTATTAATTCAATATGATATCAAATAGATAATAAAACTTGTGTTCGAACCTCACCGTCTATTCAAAAATTAAAAATACTTGCATATGTTTGGACTGCTTTGAAGGAAAGCCCACAATTCAATAGCACGTTGAAGACAACACAATTGCTTGGTTCAACTAATGAAATAATTTCTTTTTGAAAAATTTGTATCAGAGTGTTTAATGCAGCATTTGCTCATACTTTACAACTCAAAAATGATCTTGGTAAGCTGAAAATTTTGATAATCCTGGTGTTTTTAAATTTTCTTATTTATTAACACTTTTCAGTTTAGAATAAACTGCACCAAATATGATACAAACATTTTAGAACCTAATAAAAATCCACCAAGTTAACATTACACAAACAGTATTTGTAGCCTTATTTTCTTATGCGCAACAAATATTGGAAAATATTCGACTTGACATAAAAATAGAGACAGTGCCAAATTGCATGTGAAGCTCCTAACAAGGATTCAAGTGACTCGGTGCTCGCCTCATACTTGTAAGTCTAGTGGTGCCATTCTTTACAATTAGTACTGTATCCATACCCCAGCTCATGTGTCTATCCAAATGGCAGTGCATGAACCACACTCCTGAAATGAAAAATCCAATTAGGGTTAGTATTCTTACTTATGTTGAATGTATAAGAATAGTATCAAACAAATCTTCTTTAAATAGCATGCCAGTATATTCATAAGAGAACTGCTCGCAAATGTAGTTTTTATTAATGTAAATTTTATTAACCAATAAAATACCTTAAAATGATAGTTTACCAAATTATTAACTAAGATTCTAATTATATAGTCTAAAAATTGAATGAAAAATTGCGACAAGTTCTATGAAATGACTTATATTGATTTATTTATTTTTCTTTCTAATTTTCAATGACTCTTATGCAAGTAATTATCATTTTCCAAAAGATAACTTAATTTTTTGCTCACCTCCTCCTCAATAAAAAATTTCATATCGTCCAAGGGAGATGCCCTCTACTTTGGCTAATCATAAACTTGGACGAATGTGATTTAAAAGCATTGTTCAATAGCCCAAGATCAATTAATTTTTGGTCATATTGTTTCATTCAATTTATTTAAGCTTCAGTTGAGTTAATAGAAATCAAACGAATGACTATGAAAATCAAATTAGTTCCTCAAAGACAAAATCATAAAATAAATGTACCAATGTGAATAATCATTTATACCTGGATTATCAGCTTTAAATCTTACGGCAGCCCATCCATTTGTAGGGACTCCAACGGTGTTCATCTCAGGTGGATCAACCAAATTAAACCCTTCAGGATCAGTCTCATTGTCGAAATTCCCAAAACCAAATCCAACTACATAAAAGCTATAACCATGTTGATGTATTGGATGATTCTCAGCACCATTTAGAACATTGGTTCCTTGGAACACTATTTCCACACTAGAATTGTATTTCAGAACCCTCACCTTCGTGTCTCTTTCAGGTGTCAAAACATTATCAGGCACATCATCAGCTGTAAAATTGAAAACATAAGGTGGCACACTAGGAAAATTCGTTTTGTAAATCCCTCTAATTTGTTTGTAGTATGCTTGCAATATATCGACCTTTGGATCCATAAAACTTATGTTGTTCATGCTTGCTGCTAGCCTAGTGCCATTATCACAAGAATTATTGGCGCATGGTAGTGTGTTCATAGATAATGTTATAACAAGTCGTATATCAACTACTTTTGGGACATCAACTGGATGCTGCGTGCTTGCTAAGGCCCTAAGACGTCGGGTAAAATTTGTTACAGCATTGATGTCTGTATAATTAGGAAGGTTTGGAAACACAGGTGCCAATGGGGATGTATAATTTCCATTGTATTCGACTATCGCAGTTGTAGTGGTGTTATCATAAACAACTCCTGCATATGCTCTCGCTGCCATATAGTAGTGACTTAGGGATTGATTTGCAGTTATCAAGACATCTGGTTTGTCCAGGGGTTATCATGATATAGTCAGTTTTTATCGGTTTGAGGTAAGCTCCATCCATTCCAACCACTGTGAGATTATGATCAGCTACCATGAAGAACATTTCTTCGTTCATAATTGAATTGATGATACGAAGAAGATAGGTCTTTCCAAAATCAAACATTATTCTAAATGTTCCTGCAACATATAGACCATGTTACATAAGTTTATATATATGAATATAGTTAGACCTAGCTAGCATCCATGTGACTTAATAAATGACACTAACATAGCATCCTAATTAGAATTACAAAATATACCAGGTTTGGAACAATTGTAGAGATCGCCTGGTTGGCCATTGATGGTAAAAGCATCCGATATGTTCGGTTCACCTCCATTTGCTAGGGCAGTTTGAATTATTTCCATTACATCTCCCTTGAACCACGATGCTTCAAGTGCAACAAGAAATGAGCAAATAATATGTACAATTTTTTGCACAAAAGAAATAATATGCACAACAGTGACTAATGTGTACAGGTATAGTGATTCTCTACTAGGTTCACAACTTGAAATTTGTAGCTTTGTGTGGAATAATACTATTCCTCCCGAGGTACAATTTTTTGGTTGGTTGGCATTGAAAGATAAAGTGAAAACAGCAAAGTTTTTGCACAAGATTGGAGTTTTAAACAGTGATGTTTCTAATCTATTTAGTTTTTGCAAGAATGAGGTTGAATCTGCTACTCATGTGTTGCCACATTACCCCTTTTCCTGGAAATTATGTTTTGAAATGATGCAGTGGAGGGGATTTCAATGCGTATCCCCTGGCATAGTTGAGGGCTTGTTCCTCTGGTGGATTGGTGGGAAAATGAAGAAGTTTGAAAGAAAGTTGTGGAGGGCTATCCCGCTACTAGCTGTACTATGGTCAATATGGAACTTTAGAAATGAGTGTGTTTAATGGGATTTAGCCTAATTTCTTGGAACTAAGGGAGCTCATCAAGATTAGACTAGCCTTATGGTTCAAGGCCTCAATCCAAGGGCTTCATTACTCAGTTAATGATATTGTGCATAACCTATAAGGCAGATAAGGGATTGCGTATGAATTGCAGAAATGAAGAAAACAAAGCAAGATTTGGTGGAGATTGAGGAGAATGGGTAGTAGTCAAGGGTTGATGTTGGTTCTTTGGCGTTACATTGTAATTGTTGTTTTATTTTTATTGTTCTCACCAATCAGACTCAAAATGATTGGGTAGGTTTTTTGCCAACTTAGTTGAGATCTTGAAATTTTACTATGATGCTCGATACACTTTCCTTTCCTTTGTTGATTTATTGCATGTAATTTGTATGTTTTGACTCCATCAATAAAATGTTTTTGCTTATCAAAATATATATATATATACCCATTTTGTCCAAAATACGTGAGTGAGAATGTTTTGAATAAACCATTTAAGTTTTGGATGTATCCCTAAACTAACATAGAGAGAGAGAGAGAGAGAGAGAGAGAGAGAGAGACCATACCTAAAACAATGGGAAACTCTGCATGAGGTTTGGGAAACGGGTAATTGGTTCCAACTTTCGGGTAGATAATGATAGGACCATGTACTGTGGCTCGAGACCAATCACTGTGGGCATGCCACCATAGGGTTCCTTCTTCTGTCGAGAATATCAGCTCATAACTGAAATTAGCTCCTGGTTTGATGGGACACTGCGTTACATACTCTGGCCCGTCAGACCAAGGATTTCTTGGTTGCTTCACTCCATGCCTATAAAAATAAATGTCAAAACATCACCTAATTGCACTGCCTAATATGTCATACTCTGACCCATCAGTGCAAGGATTTAGACTTCATTAAGCTTTTATTAAACACCACCAAATTGCCCCATGTTCCTTCTTTCTGGTATATCAGGTTCTTCTTCAGAAATACTATATGTATACAAGGGTGGACTTATAGATGGGCTAAAAAGGCATGGCCTCCGTAAGTTTTTCAAAAAAAATTATAGTTCTCTATTTTATGCATATTTTTTTACAATATATATGGAATAACCTGCCAAGTTCTGAATATTTATTATTTTGATCATTAATGTAATAAGTATTCTTACCATGTATATGAGATGATGATTCTCCACTATTTCACATCTTACATAATAAAATCAATTTTATTAATTAGATTTTATAAAATATATGAATAATTTTTTTTTTCACTTACAAAAATGACAGGTAGATTTTTTTATGTTTTTAAATTATATGAACCAATAAAATGCTTTAAATAGAACATCTGGAAGTGGTGTTGTACTTTGCCTCATTGCTTATGGCTTTTCCCTATCAACTTATTTTTCCTTTTTTCTAGGTAAATAACTAACAGAAAAAAAACCTTAAAATAATGGTTCAATATCTTAACCCTACATATATATGCCGATAAATAAAATAAAATAAAATAAAAAGGAAAAAGAAAAAAGAAAACAGTGGCATACCAAAAATGTTTTTAAAAAATAAATAAACAGTATGTGTGTATGAGAGAGAGAGAGAGAGAGAGAGAGAGATGTACCAGTGAAGGGTGACATTATAATTCCCTTGATTTTGCACATTAACTATCAATCTATCACCTTTGCGGACATGCAAAGCAGGCCCTGGAAATAGTCCATTTACTGTCAATATGTTCTTTGTGCTACACAACCTAGTATAGCTAGTTTCGTTTAACTGTAGAACAAAATTAATAGTGTAAATAAAAATAAAAAGATAAGATTACTAGGTCAACTATATATGGTTAATTGTTGAGAACTAATGAAGAAATGACCATATATGGTGAGAATGTGAGAAAGAATAATAAAAAATGATTGTGTTTCTTGTTACTTCAAATCCAGACTTTGATGTATCTTATGGAGCATCACAAATGAAGCATTTTAACTATAACAAAATCATATGTAATATAGCTTTTTTGGGGAGTTACCTGAAAAGTTAGTTTATTGGCTAAAACTAAGTATACATCAAATGGAGTTGTTTAATACATGTCTAGCTTTTTTTGACTTGCTATCACTTATCTGTGTTTAGTTGGAGGATTTGGGGAGGGATTTGGAAAAGGAAATAGAAAAGGTTGGTGAAATGTGAATAAAACATGTCTATATTTCACATAGTTTCATACACCTTTTCCCTTTCCATTTTCCTTTCCAAATTCCTCCCTAAATCCTCAAACCAAACACAGCATTAATAGAGTGATTAAAGTAAATTTTTTAATGAAAGTAAGTCTGGCAAATGTGATAAGATATTTGTAGCAAAATATACCTTTTATTTTTATTATTACAATAAGTAGATTTTTAAGCCACAACCAAAGGAACCTAATATCTAGCTCTAAGATTGGAATAGCAAGAATTTTTTTTTTATTTACCAAATTCACTTTATTTTAAATATATATTTTAAATAAAAGTAATTTTAAACTTATTTTTAAAAATCATGTTGTTTTCTACTCCTTGGTGTGATAATGTAGTGCATTGCGATTGATGACAAGACTAAATACAGATGTATATACTAATAAACTCGCAAAAATTTGTTCAGTAATTTGAAATCACCATGTTATTTTTTGTCCCAACTATTTATGATTGACCTCCTACTTTTTGGATATGTGAAAAGTTAAAAGCTCAATGCCGATCATAAATAATTGAAACTAAAAATTACGTGAGGATCTGCGACTATAAGTACTTTGCGGAATGCATGGTAAAGTACTTACAACAAAATCAATAGAAGGGATTGTCTTCTTGGCCATGGAAAAAACAAACAAATTCAAGAGCAAAAACCCTAAAAGCACCAACTTCAAATTTTTCTTCAACCCCATACTCTATCACTATAGAAAATTGAGACTCTTTCCTTGTGCTATGTCTCTTGCTCAAAGTCTTCTTGAAAAGGTGTTTATATAAGCTTTCATTTGCACTTTGGTGACGCAGGGCTACATATTAATTTTCCAGAGTTACAATACTTGAAGCAATAAACAAACATATATAAAAATGATATATATTTCAATTGGAGTTGGCGATGCCATACATTTTTAGCCGCCTACTCTCTTATTTACTTTCCTTGGTTACAAGCAACCGTTTAAGTCATTGTCAAAAAATAAAGTCATTGAGGAAAAATCAGGATTCGTTCATTAGGCTGTGCTTGGATTGTGAGCTGTGATCAGGCCCGGTCTAAGCTTTTCGGGGTCCAAAGTCAACAATGAACTAATAAATATCACTAGATCATTTGGGGTCTTTCATATTTTTTTTTATTCAACCAAAATATTTTTGAAGGTAAAGGACAAAAAAATTGTGTCAAAAGAGTTAGGGTTAGGAATTAAATAGGGAAAGAGAGTGGACCCTTTTAATTTTGAATGGGCCTTTAATTTTTCAATGGGTCAATTTATTTTAAGTTAATTTGGGCCTTCTTTAATTTTTTTTGGACTCAAAACATACCTAATATATTATACTAAATTATAATAGGAGGGGTCCCTTTTTTGGGTGTATTTTGAGGAGTCTTAAGTCATGGCCTGGTGGGCCTACGCCCAAGGCTGGCCCTAGCTGTGATTTGAAAAGGAAAACGAAAATAGAACGAAAAGAAAAATGAAAATGTGAATAAAATCTTAATGAAATATAAGTTAATTGTTTTTTTCCCATTTCCCCATCTATTCCTTCTTCTTCTTTTTTTTTTTTTTTCCCCCTAAATCTTTATCTAAACAAATGATCCAAACACAGGTGGTGTTTGGGAAGTTTATGGATTGGGTTTTTTTTGATTTTTTACACTAAAAGACAAACTTTTTGCAAAACCAAAAAAAAACCAAATCCAAATAAATATCACATCCAACCCCATAATCATTTCACTTTTTCTCTCACAAACATCACATCCAACCACAAAAAAACCCAACTATCTTCCCAAACACCAAAAATTTTTTATCCAATAATGTATGAGTGATTTTCTGACCACACTGCCAACTCAGTGATCAGCTGGAGAGAACTGTCAGAATAGATGACACCTGGCTAACCTGTAACAGAAAGAGAAGATTCTGGCGGTGGTTCGTCCACCCGGGGGCACTCCGACGATCAAGTCAGTATATCTCTCAAAGATAATCAATATGAAAATTCACTGTTCAGAATATAAATTGCGTACCTTAGACCCACGGGGGTGCCTTTCTTTTATAGTTAACTCAATCCTAGTCCCAATAGAAGCCTGACTTCTATGGACTCTCATTCAGTGCTTACTTTGGACTCTACAAGAGATAAGAATAGACTCCCTAAGAATACTATCCTTATCCATCTTGAAGTCTTTCTTCATTCTAGGACTCTTGTCCCTTATCTGTTTATCTCGGACTCCGATATCTTCGGAGATAACCTCGGCCTAGCCGAGATAACCTCGGCGTCACGTCCAAGACACGTGGCACCTCAGCTGACACGTCGGCGTCACTTTGCCACGTGTTGGTACTCAAAAAATATATCCCCACAACTGCCCCCTAGGGTCTATTACCTCGGCATCTTGAAGTGATGGAACTTACATCGGTACTTCCTGCCAGTATATCGGCTTAACATTGTTATCCGAGATAAACATCAAGGCCAACATGCCTTCTCTAAAAAACAAGAATTTCCAATGAACTCTTTTACGCGCATGAGCTGTCATGCATCATTTTTCAACTGTTTCATTCACACGTCTTAACCTCATTGGATCGTGCCTGTGATGTGCTTGTAAACCACGTCATTCTAGCGTGCGCCGTCTGACGCATACGTTCCTTTAGGTGCATTAATTGCTCTGTTTTGCCGCCGTTTTAAGTTTTTGACAAAACTTGTTCCTCTTTTCTCTGTCTTTTCACTTTTCATATCGATTTCTCTTGCTTTTTCTCTCTCTAGCTTTCTTCTTCCCAATCCGCCATTGCCCAAGTTTCAAGCTTTGCAACCGCTTTCATTCCTCTCTTCCGGTGAAGTTTCTGCTGTTCTGTTACTTCTGTAACCGTCGCCTGACTTCGGCAATCTTCATACCGACTTCTTTTTTTCTGGTAAGCCACTATTCCTTTTGTTTTCAATTCTTCGATGCTTTTTACTACTTGTCGCCATTACTGCTTTGTTCAAACATTCGATTTGTAAATCTTATATCTGAATGTGTTTATTCCACGATTTTACCCTTGCCCATGTCTTGAATACACGTATTGTTCACCGTTTTCTTGCGTTTTTGTCACTGTTCTTGACCATATACTTCCTTGTATTCTTTATACATTTGATAGCCCATCTCTGTTCTTGATTCTGAAGCTTCATTCTTGTTTTCTGTTTTTTTGTGTCTTTTCCAGATTTGTGCCTTCAATCTTCGTTTTCATAGTCTTGGATTTGGGATTTGTCTGTAGAACCCACAATTTAGGAAGAAACTGAAACCTGCATTTACCTAGGTGTTTGCCGAGGTCCCCATAACCCTTTCAAAACATCTTCTGAAATCCAATCCCTTCGTTTAAGCCAATATCATGGGGATGTGGAAACATAGGGTAAACACCCCATCCAAACTAGAATTTTTTAGACAAGAGTTTGAGATCCTAGCCGATGTCCATCTGAAGTTGGCTGGGGATGATGACTCTATCATGCCGACCGATCACTCCATGCCCTTCCCTGTGGTAGCCTTGATTGAGTGCGGACTTCGGCTCCCACTCAACACCCTTTTTCGTGAGATTCTTCATTACTATAAGTTGAACCCGATGCAACTCTCCATCAATTCCTATCGAACCATCAATGGTATCATAGGCTTAGCAAAACAAGAAAATGCTAGGATCACATTAGTCGACATCCAATACTGCTACACCATGTGTGGCCTCAAAAAAGACACCGGTTACGTGTACTACCTCAAGCCGAGGTCTACTGAATACAAAATAGTTGCCGACCTCCCTGACTTCAACAAGGGAGCTGGGGACGATTATTTCATTACTTCGGGGAACTGGGAGTTCGCCCCAGATAAAGACCTCCATCTTTTCCCTCTCCCTCGATCAGTCTTTGTAGAGGGTAATGGTAAGAGCCCTGCATTCAAACTTACTTGTTTTCAAAGCCTTTTATACTTTATCTGGTTTTTTAATATCTGTTTGTCTTGCAGCTGTTCCTAAGCCACCAAAAAACTTTCGCCAATCCTTCATTCCCAGCAAGGATTTGAAGAAACTTTTGAACTTGCCAATCCACAAACAGAAGGCGCCTCTGCTTCTCAATTTTATTCCAACATACAAGTCAACTTTGCCCGACGTCCCTAAGAGGAAGAAGAAAAGCCTTTCTCCACCCTCTGCCACAACTCCACAAACTACGTCCACATCTCGGACAGATCAAGGATCAACATCTGATCCAGCTAATCAGCCATCAACCTCGGCTCAATACCTGATTCCGATATCCCAGAGAAAACGTCGGCGACGACTTGTCCTTACTGCCGAGATGGGCCTCCCAAAACCAGTTGCAAAAGACCTCTTAACCAGCCTTCCTTCTAATGTTGAAGCTCAACCAACACAAACCCAGCTTCCACCAAGGCCAAAACGAGTAAAAAAGGCTCAGCCAAAGGCGAAGGTAACTTAGGTTGAGTCTGGGGATACTTTGCCGATCTCTAAGTTGTCTGAGAGTGACAAATCTCAACCCTCTGCTGGGAAGAGGCGCTCTGAAACCAATCATCAGAATCCCCAAAATCAAAAAAGCCGAGGTCATCACTGCGACCACCTCGGGTCTAAGAAGAATGATGCCCCCTGGCTCAAAAATTACTCTGGAAGATAAGCCAGTCATAGCCAACGACAGTGCTGATGACATCAACATCGGCGTAGCCCTCAGTACTGCTCTACTTCTGCCTGGCGATCTTGAACGGAATGCCGAGATGAGCGAGTATGAGAACTACGCCCTGATGCTTCAACGCTCTGTCCAAGTAAGTGTCTTCTACTTGATAATTTCTTCTTTCTTTCTTGTATTTAGAAAAAGTTTGCAATAACTTTTGCCTTGTGTTCTTTTAGGCTGTTCAGCATGCCCATTCCTTCTCTATACAATCTTTTGAGAACAGGGAGAAGTTGACTGAGGCGAGGAGAGAGGTCTCTAGTCTTAAAAAACCAACAAAAGTTTGCAATCAAAGATGAAGACTCTGGAGGAGCAGGCCGAGGCTGCTATCAAAGCTCAGAATGATGCCGAAGAAAAGGCGGACTCTACTGAGGCCCTTCGGAAGGTGCTTGAGGTCGAGAAAAGAGAGGCCGAGAAAAAAACATCCCAGGCCCAAAAAGAGCTTCAAGAAGCTTTGGCCACCAAAGAGGCCGAAATCAAAGATGCCGACAAGAAGGCATATGCTCAGGGCATGGCCGATGTCACGAAGGCCTATGAGCAACAAGTAAAGCAGGCATGCAATAGGGGTTTCTCCCTTGGTTGGATGTCCCTTCTGAAAAAGTTCAATGTCCCCAAGGACTCGCCTCTTCGGAGTGCCGACGCGCCATTCCTCTTCCATTCCCTCCGCCGCCACCTCCAGCTCAACCTGATGATGATTCTGAATCTGATGATGAAGATGAGGATGAGGCCTTGGTGAGGAAATCCAAGGAGGCTGCTGGGGCCAAGTCAACTCCTTAAAATGAGCAAGTCCTTGACTTGACTCAAGATGAGGAGGTTAAGGAGGTTCCTAAGGAAGCTACCCTTGAGCAGGTATCATCCGACGTTCCTCTAGCCGACAAAAGTATTGATGAAACCCTTGCCCAAATCGATGCCGAGCTCGCTGCGGAAAAGGCGGCCGAGGTGGCTTCTCAACAGTCTTTCGAGGTCCAGACTCATCATGTTGCTGATGCTGAGGAATCTTAGTTTTGATGTTTTTCTTCTCTTGTCTTTTGTACTCTTGTACTTTTTGTTTTTCAGACAATGTAAGCTCTGCATATGGCCGATGTGCCTCTTTGTTCTTGAATGTCTAATTCAACTTTTCTTCTCTTGAATGCTTGTGCCTTTGTCTTTTCTTAACTACTTTTGCACGATTCTATACTTAGAATATTTTGCGTGTCTTTAGTATGCTCTTCCTTCATTGTGCAACCTTCTCGGGGTGACATACCTTGGTTATACCAACTGGTGATTTACCTCAGCAAGTACTTGTCTTGTATAAATTTCAACAAGGGTAAAACATATACTGTTTAATTTCAACTGGTAAACTTTTCTCAAGTTTCAACAAGTGCTAAACAATGATCTTGATTTAATTTCAGCTTGTAAATTGCTACAAATTTCAACAAGTGTTTAAACAGTGATCTTGGTTTGACTTCAACTTGTAAATCGCTACAAATTTCAACAAGTGTTAAACAATGATCTCAGTTTAACTTCAACTTGTAAATTGCTACAAATTTCAACAAGTGTTAAACAATGATCTCGGTTTAACTTCAACTTGTAAATTGCTACAAATTTCAACAAGTGTTAAACTATGATCTCGGTTTAACTTCAACTTGTAAATTGCTACAAATTTCAACAAGTGTTAAACAATGATCTCGGTTTAACTTCAACTTGTAAATTGCTACAAATTTCAACAAGTGTTAAACAATGATCTCGGTTTAACTTCAATTTGTAAATTGCTACAAATTTCAACAAGGGTTAAACAATGATCTCGGTTTAACTTCAATTTGTAAATTGCTACAAATTTCAACAAGTGTTAAACAATGATCTCAGTTTAACTTCAACTTATAAATTGCTACAAATTTCAACAAGTGTTAAACATCTTTGCCTTCTCTCTGCCCCCTAATGTGAACCTGAGTTCCACTTGGGTTCTCGTTATTCAGAAACAACATTATGCATCTTTATCAGTCACAAGTGCTGAAGAATTCTGCTAAGATTTTATTGATGACGTCGGTTAAAAAAAAAAAAAAAAAAAATCAAAGAACATCTAATGATAGAAAATTTTCAAATTACAAGTGTTCCAGGGCCTTAGCAATTCTTTGCCCCCGTTATCTTAGAGCCGTATTCTTAGGACCTCTATGTCCTTGTCTTTGATTTCTACCCTTTGTATGCTGCAGGTGAACTTCATTCTGCCATGGAGCAATTTTTTGCCTGCAGCTGATCGCCTCAGACCTCTTCTATCCTATACTCTGTTGGGAACCGCAATAGTTTGTGCAATGTTGAGGGAACTGCCTTCATTGCATGCAACCATGGCCTTCCCAATATAGAATTGTAAGGGAATGGTGTGTCGATGACGGTGAACTCTGTCTTGATCTTCCTGGTGCCAGCCTGCACCTGCAAGTTTACTGTTCCCAGTGGCCATGTCGGCGTTCCATTGAATCCGGCCATCGGGCCGTTGGATTGCTCCATGTCATCGGTGTGAAGGCCGAGCTCCTTGTAACACCTGACGTACATGATGTCACAAGAGCTTCCTTGGTCTATCAGGATGAGTTTCACTTGGCACTCCCCAACCTGGAGGGATACTACCAAAGCATCATTATGCGGGTGCTGGACCATCTCGAGGTCGGTTTCGGAAAAAGACACTACTGGTCCCAAGCACTCATCTGCCCGATGTCTCTTGTCCCCGACTTGGTAGACATGTTGTAGGTGCTTTACCTTCTGAGTCTCCCCCCTGACTTCGTTCTCGTTAACCCTTGAGTGAATTACATTAATTACCTGAGGTCCTTCTGCCTGAGGCTGCTGTGCTGGGGGAGGCGGAGCTGCTTGTGCCTCGGGCAAGCTTGCATGTTCTTCTCTCGTTCTGGCCTCGTCGACAAGGTCTCTCAGATGGCCTTGCCTCACTAAGTCTTCCAATTGTGCTTTCAGGGCTCTACAACCCTAAGTCATGTGCCCATCTTCATTGTGGTAAGCACAACACCTACCAACGTTCCTTCCCAAAAATTCTCCTGGTGCCCTTTCCGGTGTTCTGAAATAGGGTTGATTCCGAATTCTATCCAGGACTTTGTGAATTGGGATTTGGAACACAGTTGTCACTGCCTGTGCAGCCCTTAGTTCTACCTCTTGCTTGTTCGATCCATTATTACCTCGGCCTCGCTTCGGCAAGCCGTTGGCTTTTTCTTGTTTCGTCTCCTTGTTTCCCGACGTATCTTCCTCGGCTCTGGCGTACTTCTCGATTCTGGCCATGAGCTATTCCATGCTTTTTGGCAGTGTTTTTGCCAAAGCTTTTCGTAGCGGGCAGTCGTCTTTTAGGCCGTTCTTGAAAGATACGACCGCCACCTCTTGATTACATTCGGGTATTCGATTGAATACCTCATAGTATCTTTTTGCGTAGGCCCTAAGACCTTCATCTTTGCTAATTTTCAGGGCCATCAAAGCGTCCACCCTCAGTGGTTGAAGCTTGTTTGTCACGAACCTGGCCACGAATATCTCGGCCAGGCCCTCCCAGGTCTTCACACTTCCCTTTGGTAGTTTGTGGAACCAATCTGATACAATCTCCCCAAAAGAGGAGGGGAACACTTTGCAGAGCAATGACTCGTTCCCACTATATAATGCCATTGAATTCAAGTACAATCCGACGTGGAAGTTGGGGTCCGACTTCCCATCGTAGATCTGGAACCTCAGCATGCTGAATCTCTTTGGCGCCTCAAATCTGTCCAACTCTACTGAGAATGGTGTTCTTGGTTTAATAGTGGATGTTACCTCAGCGTGATCCTGCCTCCTCTTGAGGTAATCCCTCAAGTCTTCTTTAGTCTGGCTAGGAGCTCGGCTGTCCCCTGACTTCAGTCTCTTCGGAGCGCTGCTCTCAGCTTCGTTGCGAGCCCTTTTCGACCCTTCTTCATTAGGTGTGTTGAAGCACAGCACCTGGCGCTAAATATGCTGATATTCTTTGGGGTCGGCCTCCTTGGTGCGATGCGTCCTCCGTGACTCTTCCTTCCTTGACTCCCCTCGCCCGACCTCGCCGGAAGGCCGGCGAGAGTGTCTTTCGCTCCTAGTGTTTGAGGGGCTATAGAGATTGTTTTCTGCCCTCCCTTCTGGGTATTAGTCGCTGGAATCAGCGTGTCCTACAGTGGGAATGGTGGCTGCATGACATTGTTTTGCATCATGAAGTTGACGATCGATTTCAGGTCCGCCAGCTTGTTTGCCATCTCTTTTACTTCTTCATCCCTTCGTAGGCATCTGTCCCTCCATACCTGGAGGTTATCTTCGTTATAGTATCCGCTTTGATCTGGTTTCTTTGGTACGTCGCAAGTCTGGCCGACGTCTTTCTCTCCGTGATTTTGGTCACGAGTTTCTGCGTTGCATTCGTCTCCTTTGATATCAAGATCAATAGGTCTCCCACTCCCAGCAGGAGTGTCGTCCCCAATCTTTTCTTACTATCTGTTACTGGCCATCTATCCTTCTTTCTTTCCTACAGACGGCGCCAAATTGTGTGAGTGATTTTTTGACCACACTGCCAACTCAGTGATCAGCTGGAGAGAACTGGCAGAATAGATGACACCTGGCTAACCTGCAACAGAAAGAGAAGATTCCAGCGGTGGTTCGTCCACCCGGGGCACTCCGACGATCAAGTCAGTATATCTCTCAAAGATAATCAATAGTGCAAATTCACTGTTCAGAATATAAATTGCGTACCTTAGACCTACGGGGGTGCCTTTCTTTTATAGTTAACTCAATCCTAGTCCCAATAGAAGCCTGACTTCTATGGACTCTCATTTAGTGCTTACTTTGGACTCTACAAGAGATAAGGATAGACTCCCTAAGAATACTATCCTTATCCATCTTGAAGTCTTTCTTCATTCTAGGACTCTTGTCCCTTATCTGTTTATCTCGGACTCCGATATCTTCGGAGATAACCTCGGCCTAGCCGAGATAACCTCGGCATCACGTCCAAGACACGTGGCACCTCGGCTGACACGTCGGCATCACCTTGCCACGTGTTGGTACTCAGAAAATATATCCTCACAAATAATATCCTACAACTAAAAAAATCTACATAAAAACCCACTTCTCAAACACCCACACAATCTAAGCAGTTAACCCAATGGTTATGAACTTTTAAGCTGTGTTTGGATCATGAATTTCAATAACAATTTAAAAAGGAAAAAAATAAGTGAGCGAAATATGAATGAAATATATTTACACTTCACTTACATTTCATCCACTATTTTCCTTTCTCTTTCTAAATGCCTATCCAAATTTATGATCTAATCACAGCCTTAGGAGATTAAACCGTTCCTAGTCAATTGAAATTATATGTATGTCCACAAAAGTGAAATCCCAAATTATATATATATATATATATATATATATATGAGTAATGCTACACTATCACTTCTTTATACCACCTTAATGTACTATTCCATGTGTTTAGTACATTATTTAACATAAACATAAGTGGTGGAATCCATTATACCAACATTGAGTTAACACATAAGGTGTAACATGCCCAGGGGGTACCCGCGCGCGTTAAACAGTTCGGACTCCCGAGATCTCTTTGATCTCAAGTTTCACGAGTGCAATGTGAAACGTAGACAAGAGTCCAGATTCGAAAACTTTATTGAAAATCCATTTAATTGCAATTTTGTCAAAATGGACTGCGTCATCAGATCTCAGAGTCGCCACCTAATATTTTGGGAAATTAGGAAACCCATGACTCGGTGCCAAGGTCACTGTTCGTCGTAACCAAGGATGCTTAGCTCGGAACCTTAGGTATGAGAGGGAAAGGTCAATAATGAGCACCCCCGCTCACCGATCACAAGATCGGCCTCTACTAAACCATGATATGACTTTTTTATTTTCTTTATATGTTCATATTCTGATTATTGAATAAATTTACTATGTGAAGCATACAAGTATAGACTAGTTTGCTCAAATTGGGACAATTCAATTTCATGTTTGTTTGTCGAAAAGAGTTTGAATTTGCCACTTGACAAAGTGGGCTTAAAGTTTGTGAATTTGCCACTACAAAGTGGGCTTAAAACGTACATTCGTTGAATCATTCCAATTCAATCAACAAGCCTTCATCCACAGACATTCATACAGTTATATCAAGTAAACAAGTAGCCTCATGGTAAAATGCTAACACATAGCAAGAAAAACACACACAGATGGGATGCTAAAGCATAAAAACTCACAGATTGACCGACGTCCCTCAAACAGCTACAAAACAAAGTTAGTAAAATATGCATGATCTTATATACAGAATCCTAATGCAATTCACTCATGAGATGCACTAAAGATTCGACTTCTAAAATATGGCATGTGAATCATCTCAATAACATGAGGTAGCGCATAGAATCACAGAAAAATTGATTAAATCCGCACATATAAATTTAGCCGAATCTTAATGCATAAAACATGGATGCAAAGCATGGATATGCATGGCATGTCAAATATATACATATGTACAGTTAGGAAAAGCGATTAAAGAATGGGATAGAAAGGAGCGGGGTAGGGAATTATTACAACACTTTAAATATTACAAATTCAAATGAGGGAGAGAGGAGAGAATAATAACAAAATATAATAAAACCTCACAAAACACTCAAAATAAAAATAAAAATAAAAATAAAGAACTTCATCACTGACACAAAGATCCACATGTCTTCAATCTCTTAGGCCTGCACACCTCAGCCCATGTCAATTCATCTTCAATGGAGGGCCCCACCTCACTGAACATCAACGTATGATCTCAAATGATTTTATAATTCCACACTAGCAAAGAATTTGCCCAAATTCATATAAGCAGCCTATGTAGCCAAACTCAATACCAGCCCATGATTTAATAAAATTACAGTGGGCTCATTCACCCCATTTGCCACTCAACAGCATATACGATAATATGCGCAAACCTCAAACCTTCCAAATGAGATTGATCCAGAATGTAATGAATCTGCCTAAAAACTAAATGGTTTTCGATTTCACCAGCCATGACCAGACAACTCGAGAGCTTCAATCGCACATTCCTCAATTATTTGCAACAAATCAACATTCCAGACCACCCACTCCAACACACAATCAATCACCAAAAACACTTCTCCAACAATGAAACTACAAAAATTCTAACCAATTAGCAGCACATCATCAACCACTCCATTGTACCTCCATCACACAACACTACTATAAATCATCCACAGAGAGAGAGAGAGAGAGAGAGAGAGAGGAGAGAGAGAGAGACTGGTTCGGTGGTGCTCTCAAAGAGAGCGTGAGAGAGGTGAGCCTAAGATAGTGTGTTTGTCTCCCCCATCTTTCCTGTGTGTGTTCTTTTTAGAGAGAGGAGAGCTGGGTTTGGTGTCTCAATCTGCATATGCTGTCCGTCTCCCTGTCCGCATGTGTGTGCAATTGGGTGTAGCCGTGTGCATGTGAGCTTGGGTGGTGCTGGGTGTGCCGTGGGTGGGAAGATCTTGGGTGTGTATGGACTCTCCTCTTTTTAGAGAGAGAGAGAGGCCGTGTCCCCCTCCTTCAAAACCATGCGTCTGTCTGCATGGTTTGTGATGTGTATGTGTATGGAGTGGGTGTATGGGTGTGTGTTAGAGAGAGAAGAGAGAGAGCTGGGTTGTGTAGTGGTGCTGGGTTGCTGCTGCCGTATGTCTATGTTCTATGTGTTGTGTATGCATAGGTTGTGTGTGTTATGCGTGTGTATGCATCAGTCGTGTGTGCTGTGTGTGAAGCTCAGTGTTGGTATGCCATGTGCATGTGTGTGTGTTGATGTGCATGCTGTGGGTGTGTTGTGTGCTGTGTGTATAGGTGGTGTGGTGGGTTTGCCGTGGCTGTGTTCAGGTGGTGTGGTGGGTTTGCCGTGATTGTGTTGTGTGTTATGTGCGTATGTAGAGAACCAACCCGAAAGAGAAGAGAAGAGAGAAAGAAGAGTTGATTTTGGGTGTGTCTATGTGTTTTCCCTCTCCATGTGTGTATCTTTTTCATTCAAGAGAGAGAGACCAGCCCATTTCCTCGCTGTGTGATCTAGCGAGGCCCCTCTGTGTGTATCGGTGTGTTATCTCAATTGTAGAGAGAGAGATCAGAGAACCAGATGCATGTCCAATGTATTGCTGTGCGTGGTCTCTGTATGGGCTGTCCTCTGTGTGCCTGTATATGCAGGTGATCGGAGAGAGAGAAGATCACAGCGGAGTGTGTGCTCCTCTTCCTAACCCGTGCAGTGTCTCCCCCACAGCTCATCTCCCACCTACTCACTTCTCTTTTTTGAAAATGTTCTCCCCCACAGCTCATCTCCCACCCACTCACTTCTCTTTTTGAAAATGCTCTCCCCCATCTGTCTATCTTTTTTTTTTTTTTCTTTTTGTTAAACAAAAAAAAAACATCCCCCATGTGCTACTCTTCCTACTGATCATCACTCATCGCCCCCTTTCTTTTTGCTTTTATTATGCTCCACCCATCCTCCACTACCTGACCATTCTTTTCTTTTCTTTTTTTTTTTTTTCTAAACCACCCCACTCTCAAATAATTTCCACCGAATCCTCCCATTTCTTCATGCTTTCTAATATTCTCAAACACAGCTCATCTCTCCACTGAATACAATCATCATCATTCCTCACAAAATTTGTTTAACTTCTCCCCAAAAAAATACTCTATTATTTTTTTTATTTTTCTTATTTTCTATTTTTTGTTTGTTATTGTCATTTCATTTTTTTTCTTTATATTATCAATATAAAACACACCTAAAACAAATATATACACATATAAATTTATATAAACAATATAAAATTATAAATACTATAAATTAATAAAATATTAGTGATGACCCAAAAGGGTGAGGTTGGAATTAAAGCTTCAATTTGATTTTTCGGCTGAGAAATTCATAAAGTGGCATATTCTAATTTTCATCATAGGGTGGTCAAAACAAAGTGTCCAAGTCTTAAGGCTGGTCAAAATGGGGTGTCTACATAAGGTGGTATATGAAAAGTAGCAATATGATGAGATAATATCAACTCCACGAGCATCAGCATCAGCTACCCAAAAAGATGAGCTCAAGCATTGTAATTCATTAGATATTAAGCTCAGTTGTTATCAGGCAGTTATAACTACTTTCAGTTACATAGTTAGAATATAGGATAGCTACATAACTAACTCTGATATTATACAAAATAGGAACTCTGTACTGTAGTTCTGATCATCAAAGATATATTTTCATTTACAATACAACTTCTTCATGTATCAGAGTTTGTTAAGTCCAACGAGTCAAGCTTCTTCAATACCTTCAATAGAGTCTGTATCTTTATTCCTACCATCAATCTTATTCTTCTGATCAAAAATTTGAATTCATTTGCACAATCAAATTGGATTCTACAAATTATGATGCTGAAAAAGTCAATTTCAAAACATACTTCGAGCTACAAATCTTATTGGCTACATTGATAGTTCTTCTCAATTTCCTCCTTCACTGATCATGATTCTACGGAAAAGAGAGTTACCAATCCAAAGTTTCTCACATGGAAACAAGTTGATTCTCATCTATTAAGTTGCATCATTACAACTCTCACTTCTGCTGTGTTTACATTCGTTCTACATTGTTCTACAAGTTGTGAAGTCTAGACTCTTCTCACTAAAAGATTTACTTCGTTGTCTAGATTACATATTCATCAACTCAAGGACAAACTCAATGTTGTTTCCAAGAAATTCTTATCAATGGAGAATTATCTACTCCAGATCAAAACAATATCAGATCAATTAGCTCTTGTTTCTTCTTCGGTTGAGGAAGATGACTTGATTCTCATTGTTTTAAATAGTCTTCCAATAGAGTACAACGCCTTAAAGACAGCAACAAGAGCAAGAACTGAACCAATCACCATGTCAGATTTGTCCTCTCTTTTGTGTTAAGAGGCCTTGCATGTTGAATCTGAATCACAACTTTCTTCGTCTCTTTTAGACCTCACTGTCGCATATTTTGACTACCAAAGATCAAGGATCTAAATCTCACTATAATTCTTGGTTTTCAGAACATTAAATCCTCTAGTTGACAGAGTGGATTTCTAATAGAGGTGAAGGTATTTCCGGGGAGAGTATTTCAATCGTAGAAATGGAGGAGGAGATCTTCCTATTCCTCACAACAAAACTTCTTCACAACCAAGTTTTTGCAATTTGTTGATTTGTTAGATTTATGGCAAGCCTAATCACACAGCCATAGATTGCTAGTATATGATGGATTCTTCATATACAGCAGCCTCTTATTCTCCCAAAACTGCTTTTGTTGCCAGTGCACCTACCTCTTCATCAACTGCAAATTGGTATGTTGATTCTGCAACTACAACTCATGTTACTCCAGATCTTCACAATCTGCACCACTATCAACCATACTATGGTTCTGACCGTGTAACTGTTGGCAATGGTACCTCCATTCCCATACAACATACAGGTTAAGGTATTCTTCTCACTCTTTCTCATCCTTTCAAGGTTAATCAAATTCTTAATGTACCTTCTCTATCCTCCAATCTTCTTTCTGTTCATCAGCTCACATCTGATAATGATTGCAGTATTACCTTTGATAACAAGTCTTTTGTGATTCAGGACAAGACTACTCAGATTCTTCTTTACAAAGGGGTCCATAGTCATGGCCTATATCAAATTCCATCTACATTTTCGTCTCACAATTCTTCTCTTCAACACAAGCCAGTTTCATCTCCTGTTGCTTGTCTTGCTACCAATTCTGCTTCTACAATTGTTTGGCACATAAGGCTAGGCCATCCTTCTTCCCAAAAACTTCATGTCTTGCTTAAGCACTACAAGTTACCTGTTTGATCTCATGGTACTACAAACTTGTACACACATTGTACTGTAGCTAAGAGTCATAGACTCCCTTTTACTTTGTCTAATTCCTCTGTTAATAAGCCTCTCTCTCTCATTCATAATGATATATGGGGCCCATTCTCATGTTCTAGTTCTAATTTTAAATACTATGTTCTATTTGTGGATGATTTTAGCAAGTTTACTTGGGTATATCCTATGTGTTACAAAAGTGAAGTGTTTTCAAAATTTCAAGAATTTAAAGTATTTGTTGAAACTCAATTTGACACTAAACTTAAAGTGTTTCGCGCTGATGATGGTGGTGAGTTTACTGGAACTCTCATGTCCTCATACTCCTCCTCAAAATGGAGTTGCTAAACGCAAACATAGACATTTAATTACTACTACTATTGCTCTTCTTCATCAATCAGCTCTTCTATTATCATTTTAGTTTGATGCTTTAGCCACTTCTGTGTTTCTTATCAATCGATTACCTAGTTCCAAATTGCAAAATTAGACTCCATTTGAGATGTTGTTTCATCAATCTCCTGATTTTAGTTTTCTCAAAAGTTTGGTTGTCGATGTTTTCCTTAGCTCAAACCTCACACTTCATATAAACTCCAACCCAAGATGTGCCCTGTGTGTTTATTGGTTAACATCCTTCTATTAAGGGTTATAGTGTTTTGATCCCATTTCCGAAAAAGTCTTTTTTTCTAGGCATGTTGTCTTTGATGAGACTTTATTTCCTTTTGTCTATCACCCTTCCCTACCTCCTACTACTGTTCCTCCCTTATCTCAACTTCATGCTTTCTTTTGGCCACCTCAGTCCGGTTTCCTGCTGTCTACTCCCTCAACCTCTTGCCTCACTCCTTTGCTCCTAGTCGTAGGCCTTCTTTTTGCTCAGCTGTTGCTGCTCCTATGGCTATTCCTGCTATGGCTTATGATGTTCCTAACCCTACTACTGTTGTGTCTACAGCTGCATCTATATCTACTGCTATGTCTATAGCTGTACCTATATCTCCAGCTATTGCTGCTACTGTGGCTATTTCTGTCACTGCTCCTACTGTGTTTACAACTACTCATCCATCTCCAGCTGCTGCTCTTTCTCACTCCTCCATTCCTATTGGTTCTGTTCACATTGATTTAAGTTCTTATGCTCCCTTAGTTTCCTCTCTTAACACTCATATCATGGTCACTCACTCTAAACATACTCTTCCTTTTCATTTGACTGTTTCTTCTTCTCTTGATCCTTTTTTGCTTGAACCTTCCACATGGTCTAAGGCTTCCACTATCCTTGCTTGGGCTACTGCTATGTCTGAAGAATTTCAAGCTCTTCAACGCCAAATGACTTGGATTTTGGTCCCTCATCCTCTTCACAAACATGTTATTGGCTGTAAATGGGTTTTTCACCTCAAAAAAAATTTTGATGGCTCTGTTGCTTGCCCTAAAGTTCGATTGGTTGCTAAGGGCTATCTTCAAAAGGAAGGGATTGACTATCATGAAACCTTCAGCCCTGTTGCTAAGCAACCCACGTTCCGTATTTTTCTTAGTGTTGCTCTTGACTTCAATTGGCCAATTAAACAACTGGATATCTCCAATGCCTTTCTTCATAGCATTCTTGAGGAAAAGGTGTTTATGGATCAACCACCTGGTTTTGCAGATTCTTTTTATCCTTCCCATGTATGTCAATTAGAAAAAGCCCTTTATGGTCTTAAACAGGCTCCACATGCCTGGTACTCCACTTTTTTTCTCATTTTTAATCACTTATGGATTTATTAACAGTCGCTATGATTCATCCTTATTTATTCATCACTTTTCTTCTTCTCTCATTCTGTTGTTGGTGTATGTAGATAACATTCTGATTACTGGGAGTGGCTCTGTTCAAATTGCCACACTTATCACCCACATGCATTCTGCATTTTCCATAAAGGAACTAGGCAACATTTCCTATTTTCTTGGTATCTCTGTGTTACCCCCTTCAAATGGTCTATTTTTGTCTCAACACAAGTATGCTTCTGAGATACTTACCAAAGCTGGCATGACCAATTGCAAATCTTATCCTTTTCCTATGGCTACTAAGCCTTTTCCTCTTCTCTTGATCTTTCCATTTCCTTTGCTCAGCCTGCTTTATATCGTAGCTTGGTGGGTGTTTTACAATATCTGACCATCACAAGACTTGACATTGATTTTGTTGTGAATCATGCTTGTCAATTTATGCGTGCTCTAACTGTGGCTCACTTTAATTTTGTCAAGAGGCTTCTGCGTTATCTTCATGGTACTTTGCATTATGGGCTCATTTTTACTGCTAGTTTATTGGATCTTCATGCCTTTTCGGATGCGAATTGGTCTGGCAGTGTGCAGGACTGCAAATCTACTACTGGATATTGTGTTTTCCTCGGTTCCAATCTTGTGTCTTGGATTGCCAAGAAACAAAATACATTCTCTCGCTCCTCCATTAAAGCCGAATTCAGGGCTCTCGCTCAAGCTGCCTCTGAACTAACTTGGCTTCAGATGCTCCTTGCTGAATTACATCTTCCTTCATGGTGTGCCTACTCTCTGGTGTGATAATCTTTCTGCTATAAGCTTGACCTCGAATCTTGTTTTCCATGCTTGCACAAAGCATATTGCTGTGGATTATCATTATGTGCTTGAACAGGTTGTGTCCAAGAAACTTGTTGTCAAGCATGTTGGCTCTTCTGACCAATTTGCAAACATCTTTACTAAGCCCCTTTCTTCTGCTTACTTTGCTTACCTCCAGCACAAGCTCATGGTTCGTGCCTCCCATCTTCGCTTACAGGGGCCTGATAAGATAATATCAGCTCCACGAGCATCAGCATCATTATCGCAAATAGATGAGGCTCAAGCATTGTAATTCATTAGTTATTAAGCTCAATTGTTATCAGGCAATTATAACTACTTTCAGTTACATAGTTAGATATAAGATAGCTACATAACTAACTTTGATATTGTATAAATAGGAAACTCTGTACTGTAGTTATGATCATCAAAGATATTTTTCATTTACAATACAACTTCTTCAGTATAAACATGAGTGGTGAGATCCATTATACTAACGATGAGTTAACACATAAGGTGGTATATGAAAAGTAATATAAAAATGTGATAAGCAGGGCGTAGCTATGTAGGGGCCAAGGGGGTCACGTGGCCCCCCTGGCTTGTGGGAATTTTCTTTCTTTTTTTTTAACATAAAGAAAATATTTTAAATAAAAAAATTTATAAAAATATTATTTAAAGTGAAATGTCAATGATATTTTTAAAATTATGAGAACAATAATGGTTATTTTGATTGAAAATAAATAAACTATAATAAGTCATATTATTATTTATGAAAATTTCAATATAATTGTGATGTTTATCATTATTGACATACAAACATAATTAATTTCAATAAAGATATAAAATTTATTAAATTGTTAGTTACATTTGACATGTGAAATTTATTCTCCACGTGGAGTTTATCCTCCATGTGTTTCTTTCCATTCATAATTAAAATAACCACTATATAAATTATAATCAAGCAACACATCTTTAATTATAAAAAATAAAAATAAAAATAAAAATTACAATAGATCATAACTAATATATCAGAATGAATCATAACTAACTATTACTTGATATATAGTCATAACCAAAATAACAACCACAATAAGTTATAATTAAATTATATCTAACACTATAATGTGTTATAACTAAAAACCGCGAAGATCATAATTGCAACATATGATAGACACTTTTTTTTGCGGTATGTTTTATAGAATTTCTTTACTAAAATATATCTTCTATCTCAACTTATCTTCTTTTTTAATTTTCCAATCCACCTATAAAATAGTTACTCCCCAATATTTGTATAAAATTTAATCTCAAATCTTTAATTTAAAATTCACATTTATCCAAATGAACTCTTAATATTTAAGTTTAGTAATATCTCATTGTTGTTTATTATGAAAAAAAAAATTAATGCTATCATTAATTTGTGCCCCCCTTCACTGAATTCCTAGCTACGCCACTGGTAATAAGTATAACATTATATATATATATATATATATATATATATATGGGAACCATTGAGTCCCATAAAAAAATAATAATAATAAATAAATAAATAATTGGATACAATTGGGATTAAAGGAAGTTGGGATTAGATGGTTAAAAGACAAAATATCCTCAAATTACGAGCACTGTACTATGTCGTCCATGCCTAATGAATTTTTTTTTTTTTTTATGAACAAAAAAAAAACGAAATTTTTATTCATATAAACCATCATGCCTAATGATTTTAACATGAGATTGAACAGAATTTAACAAATGTCCTAACCATGAATGGAATTTAACAAATCTCGCTTGTAATTGAAGGACGTTCTAAATGTTTTTTCTTTTTTCTTTTTTTAATCAGGTGTCCAGGCCAGTTTACGTATATTTTGAATAATTTCGAAACTCACGCAAAGCACCCTCTCTACGTGAATTGGGAAAATTTCGGATAGAACCCGTGGAAGTAGTCTCAAAAACAAGTTACTCCTAATGAGAGTTGAACCTAAGACCTAGAAAGAGCACACTCCAAAGCTCTAAGATTCACCCACTAAGCCAGTCCTTAGGGTTAAGGGTACATTATGTGAGATACAGTATACATAATCTTGAAACACGTTTGAATGATGATTAATAAAATGAGGGATAAGAGGTAGGTGAATGTGTGAGCCCAATAAGTTTTTACTTAGATGCTTGATTGCAGGCTTAAAGGCCCCGTTTGTTTAGGGTTGTAGGGAGGGGATTGGGTTTGATAGTGAGGTGAGACTACTATATGGGGTGTTTGTTTTGAGAGATGGGGAGGGGACTCCTAATCCCTTGGTATTAGTAAAGGCCTTGGAAGAGGGATTGGTAAGGAGGAAGTAGAGATGGTATTAGAAAAATAGTGAGGGGAATAGAAATTTTTTTATTTTTTTTATTTTTTATATATTGGGAATTTTTTTAAATATTAATGTTTAATTTTTTATATTTTTTTATTTGTTTTATTATTTTATATAAAAATAATTTAACAATTCCTACACTAACAACTATCATCAAAACAAACACAATTTTACTTAATCCCCTCACTATCAATCTCCTCACTATCAATCACATCTATTCTACCTCTAAAAACAAACGGAGCCAAAAGGGATAAATTATATGGGGGGAAATCTGAATACATATTTTTTTAGTTTAATGTTTGTTTTGTACAATATCAAATTTCCGAAAATAATTAATATTGGTATGGTGAAAAATGAGAATTAAGTAATACCATAGTAAATGTGGTATGAGGGGTGCTTAGGCCACTCCTAATTATTTTTGGAAAGACTTACGTATAGGTCTTAATAGGTGAACTTATTATTTAATGGGTTCTATAATAATTAATGGTATTCTTCATCACACACTATTAAGTCACTAATTATTAATTTTCAACGATAGTCTAAAAATTTTGTCACAAAAAATGTCACTAATTGTAAGTTTTAGTGACAGTTCAAAAACATCGTCATAAAAAATGTAACTAATTTTTAACTTTCAACGACAGTTTGAAAATTCGTCATAAAAAAAGTCACTAATTATAAATTTTAACAATAATTTATAAGAACAATGACTTAAAAAATTCACTAATTGTCAATTTTTAGCGACATATGTAAAAAAATTGACACAAAAACTTATTTTTAGTGGCGATTTTATTAGGATTTATTTTTAATAAAACTTTATAGAAATTAAGTCTAACTATTAAAACCTATTAGTAGTTTACACATATTTTTGTCCTTCATCCAATGATAAAAAATAATTTTATCATTTTATCCATCCTAGTCAAACATAATATTCCACTCCTATTTAATCCTCTTATCACATTTATTTATCCTATGATATAATTAATTTCTCATAATCATATTCATATTCATACTTCTATCATATATCTAATTTTATTTTATAATTTATCTCTCGCAATTTATCAATGATCCCATCATATCTAATTCCATAAAAATTAATCTGACAATCTAACCAAAGGTTTTGGCCTACAAATTGAAATCTTATGGAAAGCAATTTGATACTGTTGGCTACATATTTTGTACAAGCCAATTACAATTCGACGCGTGGCGAAATAAGGGTAATATAGGAAGACTATTCAGGTCATCGATCTTGATCGTACACGTGGCAGTTAGTATTGGTTATTAAGAGATCTGAGTAGCAGCGGATCAACAAAGAAATACAAAGTGACGTGGCTTCAACGGTTACTCGCATTTCATATTCAAATTTAGGAGGGAAGCTTAACTGCAAGTAATGGCGTAATGGAGCTAATATTGGGGCAATCGATGATCATGGAGGAGCAATTCGACGGTTGGAAGTGCAATTCGATGGTCATCCTTGAGCAGTATAAATAGTAGAGAGTGCCCCAGAAAAAAGCCCCAGACTCAGATCCAAAAAACCAGTCCTTTATAGTTATTTTCCTTTCCAGTTTTACATTTACAGTTCTTTACATTACTGTACTTTAAAATTCTTGCACTGCACTTCATTTCATAGGAGTAGTTCCAAGTAGATTTGTTGTAAACCTCTAGGAGGCTGAGTTTGGATCATTGTAAGTCTTTTCATCTTAATGAAATACTTCGACTGTTCTTCAATTCATTATTATCTGTTTAATTCTCCTAAGTCAAGCCACCAGTAAAGGTCCTCTTCATTGAGGCTGAAAGAACTAAAACACAATCGTCTGACAATTGGTTGGCAATTAATTTTCTGTGAGGATTAATTGATCCTTGCTGGCACGCTCACAATTACCAATATAACCTTCGAAAGCCAAAAAGCCAACATATATTTTTGGCACTCCCAGTGGGACTACATTTAAAATGGCTACACGTAGAAGACAAGGAGAAAATGAACGCTTGAAAGAAGGCGTGGAATGAGAGGTAGAGATACCTAATCCAGAGGACAATGTGATAACACGTCCTGTGGAAGCTCCTATTTTATCAGAACCTATGGTCGAACAGACTAGCACTTCAGAATAAGTACCATATGCTCATAATATTGGACGAGACCAAGGAATTGGACCATCCACTGTTCCATCTACTCAGCCAATAAATCCATGGGGCGGCTTAGTAGATGCTATGGGACAACAATTAATGAACATGATGAAAATGTGGGCAACATCCTTTTTGGATCGAATGAATAACCACCAACCAACAAGTGCAAGACACATTGAGGAAATTTCAAATGTCCCTCAGCAAAGATTGGCTAGAGATAAACAGCCTATGCAAGTTAATGGACATTCTAATGGTCAAACTAGTAATCAGAACTATGAGAGACCATCACCTCAGTCTTGGTACGAACCTATTCCGAGGCCTATACCAGGTCAAAATGCCTTAGTACTTAACAATGAAGCCATTCAATTTGGCGGATCTGGCCCAGTACAAGAAAATGGCATAAGAATGGTTCCAAATCCTATATTCGAAGCCATACCTGGCACAAGGGGGTTCACTAATCCCTTATTCGAATTTATACCGGGGGGTTGGAAGGTTTTCCTACAAATGGAAGAGATACAACACCAATTCTAGCACCTTTCGCAGATCCTTTCGCAGGACAGGCTCAAAGGGGTTACACACACCCCCAATAGCAACCTGTACCACAGGGACAACCAATCCCAAATATACCACCTTATGGACTAAGAGGATCACAGACACAAGTTTGTCTACCAAATCCTGTGTTTGCCCCTCCAGTAGTGGTTCAGCAGGCACAAAATATGGTCCCTAGGGACCAAATTGCTGACATTGTTAGAAAGATGTGTGGACCAATGGCTCAGGGGGTCCAGACTCCAGTGTATAGGAAACCGTATCCAGAATGGGTAGACAGGGTACATGAATACCCAAGAGGTTTCAGGATACTAGGCTTTGCCCTTTTTTATGGAAATGGAAACCAATCAACAGTAAAGCATATTGCTAGGTTTGCTGCTCAATGCGGCGAATTTACTAATAATGATTATATGAAGTTAAGGTTATTCTCAAATTCCCTAACTGGGGGAGCATTTATATGGTATATTAACCTTACACCTGGCTCTATCCAGACTTGGCAACAAATGGAAGAGGCATTTCATACCCAATTCTTCCAATCAGAGCCAGAGGTTTCCATGGCAGATTTGGCAAGATTAAGTCAAAGGCCTGATGAGAAGGCCACTCAGTTCATTACTAGATTTAAAAGGGCTCGAAATAAATGTAGAGTCATCTTACCAGAGCCAGAATTCGTGAGATTGGCTCAAAATGGTCTAGAGTTTAGGCTTCGAAAGAAGTTTGACTCGATTGAGTTCAGAGACTTAGTAGAACTCACTATAAGGTGTCTAGATACGAAGCATTATTAGAGGAAGAAAAAGATCGAAATAATGCATCGTATAAGACATATTATAGAGATCCTAATTATGAGATCGATGCAGCAGAGATTGTGGGAAAGAACCTGTAATCTGTGAAGCATTAATTCATAAAGATACAACAATTGACCAACAATTTAAAAAGAAAGACCTTCACAGGAAATACTCTTTCGATTTAACTAAGGCAGATGACATTTTTGATCATTTGCTTGCAGCCAACTTCCTTAAGTTACCAAAATGAGTCAAAATTCCATCTCCTGATGAACTTAAAGGAAAAGTATATTGTAAATGGCATAATTCTTGGTCTCACTCGACTAAGAACTGTATTGTTTTTCGAGACAGGATCCAAGAACAAATTCGGAAGGGAAGTTTGAAATTCCCAGCCAAAGCAGAAAAGGCCATGGGAATCGACAGTAATCCATTCCCAGAAATTGGGAGGCAGCAGCCAATGTCATTGTGCCAGACCTTCAGAACCTGTCTTTGAAAGAATTGGAAGAAGTCAATGTGCAGATGCATGTGGCCAACCAGACAGCTACCAAGAAGACACTGGAAATCTACCAGCTATTGGACAAGATTTCTCACACCAGGGGAAGATTCTGATAAGGAAGCACTGGATGACGATTCCTTAGAAGCAGCTGTAATGCAAAGGATGTGTCCCAGGTGCAGACTAAGTTACAAGTGGTTGAAGGGGCTTCCAATTGATGGGAAGCAGTACTACAAGGATGTGCAAAGACGTCCTAAACCAACCAATGCTTACAATAAAAGGGCATATCCATCTGGTGTTAGGCAGCAGCCATTGATGGTTGAACCAACGGCCGATAGAATGCATTTTAAAGGCAAGAGGCCTTTGTATGAATCCAGATCACCTAATTATTACAGGATGGAGAGCAGTCATTCTGAAAGGAGACTGGAGAAGGGTTCAGTTTATGGGATCAAAGCCAGGGATTGGCCCCATAGATCAATTTCACGCAGGACAGAAAGTGGACACCTTCATCGAAGGCCTGAGTTAGGCCCAAAGCATGAAGTCAGGGCCAAGCAGTGGCCTTCACAGACAGCTTCGAAGGTAGCTTCGAAGGAGGAAAGAAGCAGTTCAACAGTTGGGTCAGTAAGTTCGTGGGTACCTGGGGTCCCAGATTGGTTTGTGATGCAAAACAAACCTAGGGAAGTGTTTACTCAAAGAGAGGTAATTGGAAACCAAGGCAGGATGGTCAAACCTCCTTTGGTGGCTCCCAACAATTGGGTGTTGCTTAAGCACCCAAAAACAAAGGAACCAGACATGGTCCCTGTAATTTCTAGATCACAAAGGAGGAAAATTCAGCGCAGGTACACTCAGTACCAGCAAGACTTGAAAGAGAGTGGAGAGAGCTCTTCATTGGTCCAGACAGAAGGAAAGAAGAATCCAAAGTCAGACCATATTCCAAAACCAACTCCACAAAGCAAAATGGGTTGTAGTAGAGAACAGTTGGCCAAAGTTCATTCTGAACTAAAAGCCAGAGAGAAATCCAGTCTAGCAGGATTGGAGAAGGCATTGATGGAAAGTGATAGCGAGGCAGAGAAAGAAGTTGGCTTAGGCCAAAAGAAAGAAATGGTTGAAGAAGAAATGTTCGAAGCCTTCATGGCCGAACAAACATTTTTGGTTGAAAAGCCAGTCGGAAAAGACCATTCGAAAGAATCTGTTAGGAATGAAGTGCCAGAATACAGCATGGAGGATGCTTCTGAAGTGGCTGAACAAGGTAGCCAAGAGGAGAAACAGACATAGCCAGCCATCCAATTTGGCTCGTTCCCTCCAGTATCAGTAAATATGGTACACATACTACCGCATGAATTCCAAGCTGGAGATGAGAACCAAGAAGGGCAAGAAATTGACCCAATTCCAGTCTCTAGTGAAGACTCACGAGTATGGTGCAAGATGATTCCGGAATGGCTACTCCAATGGAAACTGAATATGAGAGTGAAGAAGAAGTGAGCATTAACCTTTTGTATCCTTTTGAGTATCCCTCAAACTCTATGACACAACATGTCAAGCCTTTGTATATCAAGGCTTTCTTCGATGGGATACAATTAAACCGAGTCTTGATAGATAATGGGGCAGCGGTGAACTTACTACCGAAATCTTCCTTGAAGAAACTAGGGAAAAGGAATCCCAGGTTAATCCCAACCAGCACAACCATTGCTGGTTTCGCTGGAGACAAGCAGATGGCTCAGGGAATTCTGCCCATCAACCTGAGTGTGGGAACCAGAGATTGCATGACAGCATTCTTCGTCATCGACAGCAATGCTAAGTACAATGCTTTACTTGGTAGAGATTGGATCCACACTAACAAATGTGTGCCTTCCTCTTTGCATCAGAAAATAATGATGGCCTTGGGCAATGGGGAGACAGAGGAAATTGATGCAGATCCTCAACCCTTCATAGCCTGTGCAGACTTTGCAGAGGCCAAACTGTATATTGAGGGAGTGACACCACTCAGTATACTAAGGAAACCTGATGGCTCAGCCGAAGTAACGGCTGATGAGGAAGTGACACACCTGAAGCACTTAGTCAGGAGAGTGCTGATGAGGAGGTTGTCGTTAAGGATGACAATGATGCCTGGTTGTAGGCAAAGAAATGAAGTCCAAGAAGCCAAGTCTTTGGCTCTAATTAAGTTCTCAGTATTGGATGTAAAGTCAATAGTCCAGAGAGTACAAGAGCAAGGGAAAGAAGCCATGATGATTGGCTGCAAGCAGGAGCAGCAACAGGCCAGAGTTTTGGCCCTTGACAAATACTGTGCATTGGACATTGAAACAAAAGTCCAGGAGATACAGGAGGAAGAGGCCTTATGGACAGATTTTGTTTATGAGGAGGAGGGTAAGGATGTTGAATTAAAGAACCTGGGAGCAGAACAAAGTAAGAAAATTGTTTCGAAGCCAGAGGGGATCAAAGAAGAAGCTTCAGTAAGTTATCAGATTCTAGACCCCTTAGAAGAAGTAAATTTAGGGGAAGGTTCTATACAACAGCCCACCTATTAAGTGCTTGTTTGAATGCTCTGGACAGGGACCAGTTGTTGGTTGTTTTGAAGAAGTATAAAGATTGCTTTGCATGGTCTTATAATGAACTACCAGGATTGGAGAGATCATTAGTAGAACATAGGCTCCCTATGAGGCCTAATTTCAAGCCATACAAGCAAAAGCCAAGAAGAATGAGTCCAGAAGTGATTCAGAAAGTTAAGGAAGAAATTCTTAGACTACTCAAGGCAGGCTTTATTAGGACAACCAGGTATGTTGAGTGGCTATCCAATATTGTGCCTGTGGTAAAAAAAAAATGGTAAAATGAGGGTATGCATTGATTTCAGAAACTTGAATTTAGCAACTCCAAAAGATGAGTATCCTGTGCCTATAGTAGACTTGTTGGTAGACAGTTCAGCAGGACATCGAATTTTATCAATGATGGATGGGCACTCTGGTTATAACCAAATCTGCATTGCAAAGGAGGATATTCACAAGACAGCATTCAGATGTCCTGGGAATATTGGGACCTTCGAATGGGTTAAAATGCCATTTGGCCTAAAGAATGCTGGGGCTACATATCAGAGGGCTATGAACACTATCTTTCATGACCTCATTGGAGGGTATTTAGAGTGTTATATTGATGATATTGTAGTTAAATCCCAATCCATGGAGGAGCATCTGTTTCACTTAGAAGCAGCCTTTGAAAGAATGAGAAAGTTCAAATTGAAGCTCAATCCTCTTAAGTGTGCTTTTGGCGTATCATCTGGAAACTTCTTGGGCTATGTGGTACACAAGAAAGGAATACAGATTGACCAGAATAAAGCCAAAGCCATCATTGAAGCCAGACCTCCATCAAGTAAGAAAGAATTACAAAAGTTCCTTGGACAGGTTAATTTTCTTCGAAGATTCATTTCTAACACTGCAGGGAAAACTAAAGTATTTTCTTCCTTATTAAGGCTGAAAGATGAAGAGGAATTTGTGTGGACAGCAGAGCATCAAATTGCTTTCGAAGGTATCAAAGCCTACTTGGCCAACCCTCCAGTGCTGATGCCACCAAAGGGTGACAAGCCCTTGAAGTTGTACATAGCTGCAGCAGAAGATTCATTGGGAGCTTTCTTAGCCCAAGACAATGAAGAAGGCAAGGAGCAAGCTGTTTATTACCTTAGTAGGTTTTTAAATTCTTCTGAATGTAAATATTCATCTGTAGAAAAGCTGTGCCTTGCATTGTATTTTGCTGCAATGAAATTAAGATACTATCTTTTGCCTACAACTGTCTTGGTAATTGCAACCACAGATTTGGTTAAGTATATGTTATCTAGACCTATGTTGAGGGGAAGAATTGGCAAATGGATATTAGCCTTATCAGAATTTCATTTAGAATATGTTCCCCAAAGGGCAGTGAAAGGACAAGTTTTAGCCAATTTTTTGGCAGATCATCCATCTCAAACAGAAAGCCAAGAGATAATGGAACTTGGTATGGCTAGTGTTAGCCATGGCAAATGTGGTTCGATGGATCGAAAGCCAATGGCCTAACTGGAATTGGTGTAGTGATTAAGTCACCACAAGGAATAGAAACCACACATGGTTTCAGAGTGGATGAAAGTACTTGTTCTAAACAATCAAGCTGAATATGAGGCCTTAATAGTGGGATTGGAAATTCTGATTGGACTACAAGTTCATATAGTTGACATATTTGGAGATTCTCAATTGGTGGTTAACCAAGTGAAAGGAATTTTCAAATGTCAGAGTATAAGCATGTTGCCATACTATGTTGTTGCATTACATCTGCTTTCTCAATTTCAAATAGCAAATGTAACTTATGTCCCAAGATTCTTGAATAATAGAGCTAATGATATGGCTCAGAAAGCTTCGAATTTCAAGAGGAGGGATAATACTCAAAGGGACATAAACCAAACAACATACCAGAAATCTATACCACCCTTAAATAAAAAGAATGTGGTTCTGGAAGTCAATCATAATGACTTACAGGAACAAGATTGGAGGCATCCAATAATGCAGTATTGCAATCCATGCAATACATCATGTACGGCAATGCTCTCTATAAAAGGGGGGGAGATGGTTTATTATTGGAATGTTTGGGCCCAAAAGAAGCATTAACAGCTATGGCTGAGGTTCATGAAGGCATCTGTGGTGCTCATCAGCCTGGTGTGAAGATGAGGTGGTTGCTTCGAAGGCATTCCTACTATTGGCCAACTATCCTTAAAGATTGCATAGAGTATGCAAAAGGTTGCCAGGCATGTCAAAAGCATGGCACAATAAGGCATGTGCCCATAACTGACCTGCATGCAGTGTAAGCCTTGGCCATTCAGAGGATGGGCCATGGATATGATGGGGAAAATACACCCACCCTCTTCGAAGCATCATTGTTTCATTTTAGTAGCCACTGATTATTTCACTAAGTGGGTCGAAGCTAAGCCATACAAGGCTGTAGACCAGACTGAGGTCATTGGATTCATCAAGGATTTAATCCATAGATTTGGCATCCCACAAACTATAACTGTTGATAATGGGACTGTGTTCGATGGGAAAATGGTGAAGTCCTTTGTGGCAGAGTTTGGAATTAGCCTTGTTAATTCTACCCCCTATTATGCACAAGCCAATGGTCAAGCTGAATCATCCAATAAGTCCTTGAAGAAAGGAATACAAAAGGTTGTGGAAGACAATCCTAGGGATTGGCATAACTTATTGTTGGATGTATTGTGGGCTTATAGAACTTCCCCAAGGTCAAGCACAGGAGTTACTCCTTATGCCTTGGTGTATGGGCATGATGCAGTGTTACCTGTGGAAATTAATGTTAAATCTTTGAGGGTAAATGCCAAGACCAGCTAAATCCTGAGCAATACCATCAGAGTATGTGCTTGGAATTAGAAGGCATAGATGAAGCCAGAATTCTGGCATTAAACAGTATTCTCTTGCAAAAGAAGAAGCAGCCAAAAATTACAATAAGAAAGTCAAATACATTGGCTTTGATGAAGGTGATTTGGTATGGAAGACAATACTCCCAATAGGAATTAAAAGCCATAAGTTTGGTAAATGGTCACCTAACTGGGAAGGACCATATCAAATTCATAGAGTCCTGCCTTTTGGGGCATACCATTTGAGAAATTTGAATGGATACATACATCCCAAAAAGATCAATGGCAGATATTTGAAGCCTTATTTCCCAACTATTTGGGAAACACAAGGAGTAGAATAAATGTCAAGCAAAAGAACACAAGAGCACTCAAATGATAAATCAGAATTTGTTTTTCTTCATAAAGAGTTAAATACATTCTGCCATAAATTGGCCCAAAAATCATTACAATGCCTTAGTTGTTCTTTTACAACAGACTTCCTATTCTTAAATGAGGGAACCAACTGAATGGCTGTGGTCATTTCTTGCTTTCGATCGGCCAATTCTTGGTTGGTGATCTGCAGTTTGGTGTCAGTTCGAATTAAGGCTTGATTCACTGCAGACAGCTCCTCAAGTTGAGCTTTCCTCTCCAGTAGTTTGTTCGAAAATGGGAGGCAGAGGAATGTTGTTCCTTTAGCACTGAGACTTCAGAATGTACTGTGGAAACAAAGCTCTGATCTCTCACTAATTTTCCTCTGCAGCCTTGGCAGTATGACAAATTGATTATAAGTCATAGTAGCTGCTGCCTGAGATAGATGACTTGAGACAGTTATACTGGATTGCTCAACAACTTTGCAGCACTGCAGGAAGCCATTTCTTATTATAGGCCTTTGTAAAGCCTCGAAAGGAATCCTTGAAAAAGATATCAGTAATTCCAGACAACTGTCTAAATCCATCAGAGGTGCAGAAGGCTTCTTACTGGAGGAAGAGGAGCTCTCAAGAATTTCTAACAAAGAGTCAGCCAAAACTAACGGCTCAGCCTCATTATTAGTTATTGGAGAGGTAGAGGGTATGTCGAAGAGACTGGCTAGTCTTGCTTCGAAAACATCTACTTCGTCCATGGACATGAGGGGTGCAGAAAGAGTGGTGGTGGGAGACACAGAGGACTGCATAGGGATAGGAGAAATAGATGGAGCATCCTCAACAGTCTCTATGGTCCTAGCCACCAATATGTCAAGGGAAGAAGGGCTGGAAGTAGGTAAAGGTAATAAACCATGGGTTGGAGAGCTACCAGCACCCTCTTTAGGGAATCAACTATCATCAAAGATGGAGCACAGTTGGAACTTCCTTAGGGGAAGGAAAGAGCAAGGCTCGGAAAAGAATTGAATGAGGTAGATCCAAAGATAAGAAAGGAAGATATGGATTTAATCCAAAGGGAAAAGTGCAGGAATGTTTGGCCTCAAAGGGGGTACATGGAATGTAGGCCTAGGAAGTGGGAGTATTATCTGAATGGCTTCACATTTTGCATCTGATCAACCTCAATTGAAACTGAGGGAGTCCTCATTGGAAAATAAGCTCAGGATTGTTGCTGCAAAAGAAGAGAAGGACAAAGTGATGTCAAGGCTCAATACCCAAAAATTCAACAAGGGAAAACAGTAGAGGCTTTAAAGAAGTTACTTGTTTCAGAAGTGACAGCAATAGGAGAGCTTCGAAGAGAGTAGTGCTCAGCAATGTGTTGCCTTCTTGCAGCATCCCTTTGAATTGCATCAGCAGCAGCAGCTTCATCTCTTAAGAATTGCTGCTGCCGTCTCTTCTCAGCTCTCTCAAAGACAATTATGGCCTTGGAATGCTCTTGTTCCACTGCCTTAGCAGTTGCCTCATGTACAGGGTCCACAAAATCAGAAGGAGAGACAGTTATCTTCCTTCTCTTTTTTCTTTGTACTGGCATTGTGTTAATGTTCTTCCTCAATTTCTTTCTCTCCAATTTGGGATTCAGATTCTTCAGAAGTGAGTTCCTCTACTCTGACAGTTGTCTCATGTGTGGGATCTTGACTAAGTCAGAAGGGACGGTCACTCTTTTCCTTCTTTTAGGGGGACTCTTGCTCTTGAGTTAATTCTTCTTCTTCTTCTTCTTCTTCTTCTGCTTGCACCTCAAAAACTTCCTTTTCAGGCTCAAGTAAAGTCTCATTTTCTTTTGTTGCCGTTTGCTTTTGAGGAGATTTAGAGCCTGGTCTTTGAGGAGAGTCTCCCTGTGAGGCACCTGCACCACCTTCACAAAAGAAGAACTAAAGATAAGACTGAAAGCATTGTAAAGAAGGTAAAAAGAGAGAATGAGGGTATATACCTTTCTTCGAGGTGGCCCGAGTAACTCTAGGAGGAGTTGAAGCAGCAGGGCAGATTGTGTGGAGAGGCACAGGAGCTGGAGTGGTCAGAACAGTGGAAGAAGTAGCAACTCCAGCTCCTTTGGGCTTGGGCACATCCAACACCGTCAGTAGATCTTGAGGGGAAATGGCCAAGTGCACTTCCATATTGGTCACCCCCAATTTTGGTATCTCTTCAAAATGTTACCTTGGGAAGGAAGGGGATATACTCAAAATCGATCAAGTCCTGTATAAATTTGGAAGTTGCCTCTTCCAGTCTGGACCTTCGAACTTTCACATCCCTTGTGGTAAGACTTAGATTGGTGTTACTACAGAGAGGTATTGGGACCCCTGAGTGAAGCCAAATTGTCTAGCAAATTGTGCAGGACAATAGGGCTCAGCAATGCATTTGTAAGCTCTGGGGTTCATGGTCCCAATGAATAATTCTCTGGGGATTAAAATGGAGGCCCATATATCTTTGTGAGCAGGTGAAGCACAGAGCCTATCACTTAGGAAATTCTTCAACCAAAGTGGGCCAATAGTATGGGTTCGAAGGGACGAAAGCAGTAGGAAAGGAGAAGCTGAAAGTTGGTGGAAGAAAGAGAAGTAAAAAGCAAAAGTAGAAGGATAAAGAGAAGCATTGGCTAGCCTCATGCCATGAGTAGGAGGGTCTGGTTCAAAAAATTTAAGGCATTTGGATTGTAACAGGGAAATAAGCAAAAAGCCAAAGCTGAAGAATCCAAATCGGCCCCCTTGATTGACATCTAAGGGTTTCTCACAGAAAAGAGCAGGCTCTATATACGTGACCTAGAACGTATGGGGCTAAAGCCACCCTCTTCTGTAAAACAAGGGCTTTGGCAAGAGGGGCAAATTCAGGCATAATTCTTTGAGAGGAGGTGCAGAAAAGGAACTTGCAAAGCCAATATAATAAGAAAGAGAAGAATTCCCTATCGGTCACAACCCTCCCTTCTATTTCAGCCTTGACAAAATCACTATAGGATGAGTTAAGAGAGGGGAGGGAAAAAGGGACTGCTAGGTCAGGATAATCTGGTCCAAGGGAGTTCCAATGGGAGATAATCCTAAAAGATGGCAAATGTCAAGAACAGTAGGGGCCATCCCACATCTGAATTGGAAGAAATTAAAAAACAAATTCCAAAAGCACAGCAGCAGGAATTAAAAAGGGGTCCTCTGAGATGGTTAACCTGGATAGTCGGAGGGCGTCGAGGAGGCAGAGTTCTTGAAGGTCCAGGGTCCTACTAGGGACAACTCGATCATACCATTCTTGCCACTCCGGTCTCACCGTGGGCCAGCATCGGTGGGGGCGGTTCGTCTTCCAGTTCCTAGTCAAGGCCACCTTCGTAAAGGAGACAATGGTCTTCCAGACGAGGATATAGAGCTGGAAGCTCATAGGAATCTCCTTGAATATGGGGAAGCACATAGTCTTGTTGCACATGACGACAGGGATGAAGATGCGTCCGTCAATGGCACTTTTCTCCCCAGCCTTGTACTTTTCACATTCTGCATCAATGAGCCTTTTCAGGGCTACAGATGGGCTCACACGCTCTACAACTGCACTTTCAATGAAGAGAAGCCATTGATAGAACGCTTTCTCAAAGGACGAAGCTGGGAAAGGGAGTAGAAAGAAGTGGGAGATGATAGAGATAAAGGGTTTGTATGTCGAGCGAGCAAGTGATTTCAGAATGCGAAATAAAAGGGTTTCAAAAGCCTTTATATTTGAAAGAAACATCGCGTAAATTCGTTAAGTACTAAAAGTACGAATACGAAGAATTTCCTTCAATATTGATACTCTTGGAGGGAAAAACATCCCAGATGTTGATACCAGCTTCGAAGTAGAATATTTGGCTTCGAAGCCAGATTTTGGCGCCAAAAGTCAAATAACAAAGGCTTCGAAACTAAGAAGCCAGCTTCGAAGCACATTCCATGCTTAAGGATGTAAGAATACTCAAGTATTCATTTACTTCGAAGGGATTAAAGACCTGTTTTAGGTTTCTTAATGAAAGTAATGTCCTTCGAAGTGAAACTTGAGACCCTGTGAGGATGGGAATTGGTGTTCAAAACATAACACACCAGATTTTGGCGCTAAAAGTCCAATAACAACTTCGAAACTAAGAAGCCGGCTTCGAAGCACATTCCGTACCCAATGGATGCAAGAATGCTCAAGTATTCGTTTACTTCAAAGGGATTAAAGACCTGTTTTAGGTTTCTCAATGAAAGTGATGTTCTTCGAAGTAAAACTAGAAATCCCTTAGGAATGGAAATTGGCATTCGAAACATCAAAACCAATAGTTGGTTTATATATATTCAGAAAAGTTGTCTTTTCGAACTAAAACAGTGCAGCCCTCAAAAGGGCTTCCATATTTTTGAAAGTATGGACTGTTGTTCAAGACAAAAAGATCAATTTAAAACTGATTGATCATACTAAATCATTGACCATATGTTGGTTGTGATTGAAACAAGTTTTGAAGAGTAAGATTGTTAGATTCGAAGCATGGATCCTAAATGGAAAAACAACAAAAAAAAAACTATCTACTGTATTCCATAAATTAGAAAAGTTCATGGTCGTTTTGTTAATATTCATTTGGAACGATTGAATCCAGGTTCGAAGGAAAAGATTGTTCAGTTCGAAGCTCTGAAATTGCTTTTAAAGACAAATGGAGATGGTATTAAAGCAAAAACAGTTACATCGAATGGCCCTATTTGGATACAAACTCAAGCTCATAAAAATAGGGAATGGAATAAATAACAAGATCATGAAATTTAGTCCAAGAACATTGAAGGGCAAGTGAGAAAAAACAGCGAGCAAAAGTTGAGCTTGTTTCCGCTCAGCCGGAATAGGGGAAGGTGGTGGTTTGTAAGGTGGAAAGATCTTATCCGCGGAGAGAACAAGCCTCAGTTTCTCTATCCAGCAAGGATTTGACGGAAGAGAAGGTGTAGGTGCTTCTATCTCAAGAGGTGGAGTAAGGGCAGAAGGAACAAGGGCATTGATATAATCGAGCCAGTCAGCAGAGCAAATCTTCGCCTTCTGGGCTAAGAATGATGGATTGTATCCTTGTGCCTCTTCTGGGCGTCGGGCGACATGCACTGTCTTTGTAGGCATAGAAGATGTATACCATGCCACAAGTAGATTCTCCTCCAAACTGCGTCGGTGGTCAATGGACACGTAAGGATAGACCACCGAGCTTCGCGCATAGGAAGGGAATTCTAAAGGGTCAGTAAACTCAACAAAGTGATGGTTGATTCGCTCCCTTAAATCACAGGCCTCGGGTTTTGACCAGTTTGTCCAATCAGAAGCCCCAGAAGAGTAAGAAGTTGCAGCCTTATCCCATGCAAAGGGTTGTGAAGGAAAACTTCCCATGTCCATATTTGCAACTTTCTGAATCAAAGGATTGAGAGCAGTTTGTTCGTAGTCTGAGGATGAGTCTGAAGAAGACCTTCCCATGTCCATATTTGTAAGTTTCTGAATCGAATGATTAAGGGCAATACGTTTGAAGTCCAAGGGTTGATAATCTGCAAAGGCATCCATGACCTGAATATAGAAGGGTGGGTAAAGGTGGCTAATTAATGCATGGAGGTTCTTTCGAGGAGGAACAACATCATCATATGACTCTTCGTGTGCTCGATCAATGAAGGGAATAATTGATTCGGCCATAAAAAGTGTACTAGTCTGTTCGAATACTAAGGTAGTGGAGGTGTTCAAAAGATTGAAGGGGAGTTTAATGCAGATGATAAGGGCCATAAAAAGTGTACCAGTCTATTCGAATACTAAGGTAGTGGAGGTGTTCAAAAGATTGAAGGGGAGTTTAATGCAGATGATAAATGACAGTTGCATTTCTGGAAACCATGCACGTTCTAAGACGTGGAAAAAAACTTTGATCCACTAATATCACCAAGTATTGGGTATATTAGTGCAGGGGGTAATGTTGGCTACATATTTTGTACAAGCCAATTACAATTCAACGCGTGGCGAAATAAGGGTAATATAGGAAAACTATGCAAGTCCTCGATCTTGATCGTACACGTGGCAGTTAATATTGGTTATTAAGAGATCTGAGTAGCAGCGGATCAACAAAGAAATACAAAGTGACGTGGCTTCAACGGTTACTCGCATTTCAGATTCAAATTTAGGAGGGAAGCTTAACTGCAAGTAATGGCGTAATTAAGCTAATATTGGGGCAACATGATCGATGATCATGGAGGAGCAGTTCGACGGTTGGAAGTGCAATTCGATGGTCATCCTTGAGCAGTATAAATAGTAGAGAAGGCCCTAGAAAAAAGCCCCAGACTCAGATCCAAAAAACGAGTCCTCTATACTTATTTTCCTTTCCAGTTTTACATTTACAGTTCTTTACATTACTGTACTTGAAAATTCATGCACTGCACTTCGTTTCATAGAAGTAGTTCCAAGTAGATTTGCTGTAAACCTCTACAAGGCTGAGTTTGGATCATTGTAAGTCTTTTCATCTTAATGAAATACTTCGACTGTTCTTCAATTCATTATTATCTGTTTAATTCTCCTAAGTCAAGCCACCAATAAAAGTCCTTTTCATTGAGGCTGAAAGAACTAAAACACAATCGTCTGACAATTGGTTGGCAATTAATTTTCTGTGAGGACTAATTGATCCTTGCTGGCACGCTCGTAATTACCAATATAACCTTCGAAAGCCAAAAAGCCAACAGATACCATTTGATTATTTTCCCTCATTCTGAGTGTTGTATCGAATAATTGTTGGGCTTCGTGATTTTTTTTGTAGTGATTGTTGGGTTTGTAGATATGGACTGTTGGACTATAATGTAATTATTTTTATATATTTATAATTAATCTCTCACCGATTAGTTAAAAAAAATAAAAATAATCAAAAGTGTTATTTAAGAAATGATGATTCAAGGATTATTAATCCGAAGACTAAAATCATGGTGGAACAAACATGGCAAATAAGTAACCATTTGTCTAAAATCATGTTGATAGATTAATCGTCCCTAACCATCAAATTTCAGAACACTCTAACCAATGAATTAATTTATTCAATATTCATTCATGATCATGCTTAGTTAGATGAGGTCACTCTCGTGATTCGTGCTCCAATTCTTCTATCATTGCCTTGAAAAATATAAAAGCCCATTTGAATTGATGGGTTTGGTAAGAAAGAAAAGAAATTGAGATAGGAAACTTTCATCATTGGAGGATTGAAGGGAGAGAAATGATACGAAAGTGGGAGAAATAGTGAGGAAAAATTCATAAATTTATGTTTTATTATTTATACTATCAAAATTGGTGAGATTCGGCGAGGAATGAAATTTTTTTAGAATTTCGAAATAAACCCGCCAAATTCCTCTTTAAACTAACATGTACAAGTGTTCATTAATATACAATCATCATATTTATCCAAATATAATTGTGAGCAATTAAATTTTTTTTTTTCTTTTCTTACTTTACTAGAAAACATAATCTACTTATTTCTTTTCTCAATGTGAAAAATAAATAAATAAATAAAAATTTGGACATTCAGTGAAACCTCCCACAAAATTTTATTTCATTGTGAAGACACCTAAAAAATTATGGTGCAGCAAGGATTATTTGTGCATAACTCATATTGCATCAAAATAATCTTATTTGCTTTTAAAATTTTAAATTTTTATAAATTTTAATGCAACTGTATATTTTTAATAAAATTAATACTTTTAAAATTCTCTCATCAAAATCTATTAAAATTCTCAAGCCATAGGTCTATATTATAGACTTTTAAGGGCATAGATCCACCACGGGTCCGTTTGTATTTGTTTGGAACCACGCATGTTTATCTATTGAAATTGGCCTCTCTCCATAATCAAACCCATTTTTCTCTCTAAAACCCATCTCTCTCTCTCTCTCTCTCTCAAAGTTCACTTCCTTCAAAGAAAATGAACTCTCTCAGACACACACACTCTCTCTAAACCTACCTACCTTCTCTTTCTCCTCTATGGAAGTAGCTTCTCAGCTCCCTCTTGCACAGGCCTTGGCGGTCTAGCCATGATGGGCTAAAACTTAGCGCTCAACATCGTTGACAAAGGCTTCACAATCTCCGTCTATTACCGTACCACCACCAAAATCGACAAAACCCCGTGACTTCATTCTCTATCTCTAGAAAATCTGAACTATCATCATCCTCGTCAAGGCCGACTCACCTGTCAACCAGACTATCATTACCCTCTCTCTATATATGTGTGTGTGTGTGTGTATTTGCTTTGTTGAATTGTTGTTTCAATAGATAAAATAAAAATTTTAACATATAGATTAAAATAATTTAGATAAATAGGTTCAAAAAATTTAACAGATAAAATAAAAATTTGAACCGATGGGTTAAAATGTTCAAAATATCAAAATTAAAAAAAAAAACCAAACAAATAGGTTAAAATAATTTGGATAGATAGATTCAAAAAATCGAACAAACAAAATAAAAATTTGAACAAATAAGTTAAAATAAAATTTTGAACAGATGGGTGGTATTTATAGAACTAAATTTCTTAAACCCTTAGCACATGGACTTTTCACCAACAAATGTCCTTATGTCGCCAATAGAGCCACCATTGTCCTTAATAACTTATAAAGGTGAAAAATATGAATTTATGAAAAAAAATTCCATTAATAAGCAATTAGTTTTTGTTGGCTATAAAAAAAATATATTAAAAATAATAAATAATAAAAAGGTGCTCTGTCCAACAGTCCAAATTGAAATTTCTTTTGTTCAAAGATCTACGCGTTAAAATATCATGTCCATAAGGACGTACGCCTACAAAAGGACCAAATTACCCATTCTATAATTACGCACCTACTTTTTTATCTGTTCAAAATAAACCATCTAGTAGTCTCTCTCTCTATGTCTAAAACCTCCAAATCACTCACATCTAGTACTCTCTCTCTCTCTCTAACATCCCTAGTTTTCTCTCTCTAAAACCTTCACCGTAGACAATGGCCGATTTGTCGCTGGACTTCATGGTGGAATACCAAACCACATCTCTCTCTCTCTCTCTCTCTCTTCCGAATTTACTCTTTAAGGTAACTCCTATTCAAAAGTAGACAAAAAAATGTCATGTTACTTACCATATATAAAAAAATATTTTTATACTACATGATTGTTAATATGTCGTTTTCTATCTAATTTTAGACAAAAGTTAGTTTTAGAAGTAAATTGAGAAAAACTTAAAGTACGAAGAGTTAAAATAAATAATAATAATTAAGGATCAAAATGAAAAAATGATTACATATAAAAGGGACAAAATATAATTTACGTTTTTTACAATGGGTAAGACAAAAGTACGAAAATGAAAGTTACATTAGTAAGACTTAAATTTAGACAATATACTTGCTAAATGATTGCATTACCAATCAGGCCAACTGTAGCTTCGTAAAGGGGCTCCACAAACTCTTTCAAAATGGAACATTTGTGGTTCTTTGAAGGAGCCCGTCTTCAAGATGGAACATTTGTGGTTCCTTGAAGGAGCCCGTCTTCAAGAGGTGAGAACAAGAAGAAGCTTCTTAAAATGTTACATATCTTAAGCTTACTACAGAGAAGGCTAATCTTATTATCAAATCGTTTGGAATGATTTAAATAAGTGTATTTCTTGATTTTTTATATGGTTATCTGACTTTGCGTGGCATTGTTTCTTCGACCTAGCTCTTGACTTCTAAAATTTTATTTATTTATTTATTTTAGGGATAGGCCTTTGAATGCTCTATTTTGATGGCTTGCTAGGTCATCTTTCGTGTTTTTCATGGACATGTATCGAGTCTTATTATAACATTTATATTTTTTTGGTATATCTAACTCACTTCAAAAATTAAAGTAAGAATAAATCCTTAGAAATCAAGTATCACTGCAATATATAAGAGTTTTAGATGCCAAATTTTTTATCTTTGAAAGTAAAATTTTGTTGCAAAAAATATTAGAGGACCAATTCTCATAGTCACTAAAAAGTCATCCCGAAAAATTTAAAAAAAATTACTTTTGACGACAAAATTTTGAACATATCACTAATATATGCACTTCTAAAGATAAAAAATTTGGTTCCAAAATAATAATAATTAATTATTAAATGTCCAACTTTATCACTAAAATATAGCGATAATGCTTTTGAGAACTAAAATATTTTCCTCAAAAATGATTTCATCCCTAAATTGTCTCTAAATTTTAATTTATTGCGGTGTGTTCTCAAGTTTGCTTTCTTACTAACTTCTTTATTCAGATAGAGACTCATCTGACCTCCTGTTTATGAACTAATTGAGCAAGTTAACCATTTAATTAGATCAAGGCTAATTATGTGTAGGAAAATGCTACAATGTGCACTTGCACATTGTAAGGTAAGTTATGAATTTTTTGTGATGAAAGTTACAATTTTTGTAATGAAAGTTATGAATGATAAAGGCCTATTTTGACAACACAGTTAAAAATCAACTTTTTGATTTTTTAGCTTTTTTGGGTCATATCTTTTTACTTTTTTGCATATTTTTAAAAAAAAAATTTTAAAAAAAAGTCAAAAAACTAACTTTTAGCTAACTTTTAGCCTACTTTTAGCTAGCTTTTTTGGGAACCATTATTTTTAGCCAAAAAGTCAAAAAGTTACTAAATTAGCCAAAAAGCCAACAACCCATACCAAAAAGTCAAAGATTCTCTTTTCTCTCTACTTTTTGCACATCTTTTCGTAAAAAGCCAAAAAGTCATCCCAAACATACTAGTTTTTTTTAGTTCATATTTTAGCCAAATAGCCAAAAAGTGACTAAATTAGCCTGTTCCCAAACGAGGCCAAGTCAAAGTTATGATGTCCCCTAAAAGTTATGCATAATTAATTTGATGAAAAAATTAAAACAAAAATCAAAATACCTTATCATTTTTTGCTTTGTTTTTGAGAAAAAAAAAATTAGATTTTTTTTTTTGAAAAAATGAAAACTAATTTATTAAAACTAAATATCAAAAAAAATATTTTTAAATTCTTAAAAATTATTTTTGAAGTCGCCAAAAATAAAATTATGTAAAAATGATAAGATTTTTTTATTTTTGTTTTAACTTTTTCATCAAATTAATTTTTAGTTTGTTAGAACAAGTTTATAAAAAAGTGTCTGAAAACCAAACCAAATATGTTATATTTTTTGTAATAAAAGTTATACATTTTATGAGAAGCAAAAAAAAGTTACTCCATGAGGAGTATGATTTTTGTGACAAAAGTTATACTAATAATAAAAATTATAGGCTCCGTTTGGTAAGCAGTTGAAATTATAGTTCTACCCATTGATTTGAGTGTGTTGTTTGTTTTGAGCTTTCAAATCATAATTCTATAGCTACTTTCTCAAAACTCAATTCAAAATATAATCATTACTTTTCAAAACTCATAACCAAACACATTATTCAAAACTCTTTTCAAAACTCAATTCAAATCAATATTTTAATTTTTTAAATATTTTAAATATTTAAATATTTTTAAAATATTTTAATTTTGTTAAGATTTTAAATATTTTAATATTTAAATATGTTATGATTTTTTTAATTTTTTGAATATTTTTAAATATTTTAATTTCAAAATATTACGATTTTAATTTTTTAAATTTTAAAATATTTTATAAAAATAAATTCAAACTCTATTTTTTTGTTATGTATTTGGTTACGTATTTGGTTACTTATTTGGTTACGATTTGAGTGTAGAGTTGTGAAAGTAATATGGAGTTTCAAGTTATGTGTTTGGTTATGAGTTTTAAAAATATTCTTTTCAATTGAGTTTTGTTTTATGTGTTTGGTTACGATTTGAGTGTAGAGTTGTTTTTAAATTTAAAATATTAACATTTTAAATTATTTAATTTTTTTGAATATTTATTTTAATTTTTTACTTATTAAATTTTTTAGATTATTTAAATTATTTAAATATTTATGATTTAAATTTTTTGAATATTTATTTTGAAAAAAAAATATTTCGTTTGTAGTATTTTCAATTAAAAAATTGATTAATGTTATTTTCTGTTAATAATAAATTTTTTTAATTGAATTTTAAAAAGAGTTTGGTTATGAGTGTTGATTAGAATTTTCAATAGTGTGAAAGTAGAGTGTTTTGTTATGAGTTATAACAATTTGAATTAAGTTTTAAAAACTATTTCCAAAACTCATAACCAAACAAATTTTCTTACTTCACATGTCAAATCAAACTTTCAAAACTCAATTCTATACTTAGGGTTGGTTTGGGATGTTCTAAAAAAGTACACTTTTTGACTTATTGACTTATATGGGTTGGGTTTGATGTGATGTGTTAGAGAGGTGATGTGATTTAAATAAGATGATGTGACTTAAATAGGATAGTGACTTTTTGACTTTTTGTATTATTTAGGTTATGCCAAACTTGGCCTTAATTCAACACTCTATTCAAAAACCATAACCAAACAAATTTTCTACACTCAAATCATAATTCCACAACTCACAAACTCAAAATACAACTTGTGGGGACATATTTTCTGAGTACCAACACGTGGCCAATGTGACGCCGACGTGTCAGCCAAGGTGCCACGTGTCCCTGTTGTAACGCCGAGGTAATCTCGGATAGGCCGAGGTTATCTTCGAAGATATCGGAATCCGGGATAAGCGGATAAGGGACAAGAGTCCTAGAATGAGGAAGGACTTCAGCCTAGATAAGGATAAAGCTCTTAGGGAGTTTATCTTTATCTATTGGGGAGTCCAAACTGAGCACTGGGCAGAAGTCCATTGAAGCTAGGCTTCTATTGGGACTAGGTTTGTGTTGGCTATAAAAGAGAGGCACCCTGTAACATGCCCGCGAGGGACCTTAACGGGGTTACAGTTCGGACTCGATTTTGTCACGGTTCTTAATCTTGAACCGAAGAGTCCAAATCCGGCAAATTGTTTTGAGAAAAAAAAATAGATTTTTGAAAGAAGTGCCAAACATGGACTGCTTTGCCAGATACAGAGTCGCCACCTAAATATTTTTTATGGGGGAATTTAGGAAACCCTGACTCGGTGCCAAAGGCCACGTGTCCGTCATTACCAAAGTTGCCTCGGCTCGAGAACTTGGGTACGATTGGGGAAGGTCATCTATGAGCACCCCCTCTCACCCGATCTGAAGATCGGCCTCTACTAACCGTGATATCTTGTTTTAAAAACATTATGTGTTCTTGTCCCGATTATTAGCCTAGAATTACTATGTTATGCGCACAGCAAAACAAGTATAGACCAGATCGCCTAATTTGGAACAAAGCATTGCATATCCGTTTATTTGGAAAACGCTTTGGAATTTGCTACTCGCAAGTAGGCTAAAATACGGATTTCAATGAATTATTCCAATTCGAACAATCCAACATTCACCCACAGGCATTCAGGCAGTTTATATCACATAAACATCTAGCCACATGGTAAGCATGCTGTCATGTTAACATTCACACTCATGCGAAATGCTAAAGCACAAAGAGCTCACCTAGTACTAGGGGTGAGCATGGTCCGGATTGAACCGGATTGGGGTAAAATCAGGACCAATCTGTTATCTACGGTTCCTAAAAAATTGGAACCAATCCAATCCGTTTAAATCGTGGAACCAATCCGAACCAATCCATTTAAACACGGATTGGATCGGTTTAGGACCACGGATTTACATAATTAAATAACAAAAAAATATATATCACTTTAATTTTATAAAAATATAATTATAGCATCATATAGTTTCACAATAACAACATGTCCTTTCATAATAGCGACATACTGTTCTAGAATTTAAACAACCATAAAAAAACTGGTTCCACCATAAGTATTTAGACCATTATAAATTAACATTAAAAACTAGCAAATAAAAATAATAAAAGAAGATATTGTGTGAGTTTAGGTTTGGATTTAAATTTTATATAAAATAAGAGAAGATACTATGTAGGAGGGTGTATAATAAAAATATAGACTATTTGTATACGGTCCGGATCGGTTCCAATCCGGAACCGTGGGATTCAATCTGGAACCAATCCGTGAACTACGGATTTTAATTTTTCAATCCGGAACCGAACCATGGATTCAAAAAAACCAATCCAAACCTACTGGATTGGACTGGACTGGATCGGATTACGGATTTCATGGATTTCTTGCTCAGCCCTACCTAGTACTCCGCGCCAAAACAAGAACGTGTTAGCAATCATGCATGATCCAAGTCCATGTTTAAATGCCTAATGCAACGCATACGGAGTGTCATTTAGAGTAGGCTCGGCTAGTCTATAAATGACATGTGAAAATGCACAAGTAGCATATATTCAAGTTAGATTTGAAATACTTTATGCAGTTAGCATGATGCGCCGAGCCAGGTGCATGCAATACTGATGAATGATGCACGCATGCATAGCATAAGGTATGCTAAAGTAAATATGCCCTAATACTAACCATCAAAAGCAGGTAAGTAAAAGGGAGAAAGAAGTGGGGGCTGGAAGACATGCACACACGCACCCACACTTATTACAAATTTGCCCTTGCTCAGAGGGACCAAAAGAATAATACAATTTAACTAACCAACTAGCTAATTAAATATTACAAATCAATTAAATTAGCTAAGCAAATTAACTAATTTATTTAAGCAATAAATAACGGCCTCGGGAAGAGGGTCCAATGCACGCGCACTCGGCTCCGCTCGGAAAGCCACTGCCATGCACAAGTTGCCTCTGTTTTGACTGTTATCCTTCTCTGAAGACTTCACAAATCTCAGAACTGCTTCTCTGGACATTGGGGGACACCACCGACTGAAGGGATTGGTCACCGGCCATGTGTGATGGTCACCGGCCACAAAATGATCCATCGGCCAACAATGGATGCCCGGTCGGCACTGAAGATGGCCGGCCGGCCAAATCTTCCTGCAGAATGCTGTTTGACTGCAGCAGAGGACAAAGCAAAGCATGGCAGTGCATTTCAAGCTATGTATGCACCAACCACACCCCTTTTCACGTGGATGACTCAAAGGAGGATGGGCCTCGATTCTCGAACCACCAATCACGCATTTCCATGCATGATGGCCCAAAGAATCAAATGTGCATCTTGATATGGAATGCAATGCACATAAACAAACCAATGGAACTCAACCTCTATCACAAGCATTTCAAGAGGCCAAGCATGCATGCCAATGTGATGTAACCTAGGCATGTGAGCTAGCATGCAATCATGGAAACGCAAAGAAGCATACAAGGCATACAAGGCATGAAGCAATGCAACCAACAAGTATGCAAGACATAATGTGGATGTTCAAGCATGCAAGCAAACATGTGACTTCATTCAATCATGCAACTTCAATCATGCAACAACACACAAATATGCAACAACATACAAGGAGAGCATGCAACAATATGTGAAGGAGGGACTTACACTAATTGGACAGCTCTATACTAAGCCCAAAACAGTGGCCAATGCTATGGAAGTGAGGTCCAACACACACACACACATGCACATGTTAATAGGCCAACACTTAAGCACATAAGAGGAACTTCTAAGCACACTTAAAAGAGACCAAACATGGACTAATGGCATACATTGAAAGCTCTGAATATGCATGAAATTGAGGTGCCAAACCTACCAATTAACACAAGCAAAGCATGCTAGCATGGCCAAAACTCAAGGCAAGCTAAAAGGGGCATGGGACCACACTTAGCAAGACCAAACATGGCATGAATTAAATGACTAAAAAAATAGAGTTTTAGCATATTAAAACAAAGCCTAAAGATCACTTAGATGACATCTAAATGACTTAAATTCAAGGGCATGCACAATGACCAAACATGGAGCATAAGGCACAACCTCATAAGGCATCAAATGAGCATCAAAGGCAAGCATACAAGCATGTCATGGGGACTGAAATGATGCCATAAGTGGTGCCAAACCACTAAAATAAATCAAACAATGTATGCTCAACACTCCACATACTTAAAGCCTACAAGCTAACAATGCAAAGGAGCTATGCAATACATGTTATGGTTGGCCAAAACAACCAAAAACAGACCTTAAACATGGCAAGACAAGCACAAAAGCTTCACAAAGCTAGGCCAAAAGCATGCTTGAACAAGGGTTAAAACCTAGATGCATGTTAAGGCTACAATATGGCATTACAAGACATGCATGCTAAACAAGAAAGGTGTGTCCAAACCAACTCAAAGCTGAGGTAAAACATGGCAAAATACCACCAAATACCTACTGAAATATGGCCAACATGATCTCAAAATGGTGCTCAACACATGAGGCTTAAATGGCCCTTTTCAAGGACAACAAGGAGAGGGGGTGGCCCTCTCCTTCCTAGGACCTCAAGGCACCATCCTCACCTCTGAAATCCCTCAAGATTTTAGTGGTGAGGAGGCCCAAACACCATGGTCCCGGAGCTCAACCAAAATGGCACAAAATGGAGCCTTCCAAGGCTTAAGAGGGGTCAAACAACCCCAAAGCTTAAACACCCTTAACCAACTATTTAGAGGGCTAAAAAACAGAACTTTTATATGTTATACACAAAGCTTAAAAACAGATGCAAGGTAGACAAAAATGCAATGCAAAAATGGGGAATAAAGGAACAAGTTTCTTACCCTTGTAGACCCTCTTCACCAATGGTGGACCAGTTGGTTCTTCAAGCTCAAACCAGCTCCAAAACTCTAAAAACAACCCTCAAGGGCCTCAACTCCAAGAGAAGGTGTGATGGTGGGTGTTTGTGTGCAAAACACACACAAAATACACAAAGAGAGAGATATAGAGATAGGATATATGCAAACCCTAACCCTAGAACTCAAAGCTCTGGTAAAATGTTGTCTAAAATGTCTAACCATCAACAAGAGAGAAGAGCCCCTCTTTTATAGACAATTTGTCTTGTAAAGCATCCAAAGGAAGCTAACAAGAGGGCAATCTCTCCATACACGTGTATGGAGGGGGTGACAGTGTATGCCAGCTGCCCAAAAATATCTACAAAAGCAGATGCACAGTAGTCGGCCGGCCAAAAATGCAATTGACCAAAGAAAGATAGTCGACCGGCCATCTATAGTGTCGGCCGGCCAAACATTTGGCCGGTGGCAACAAAACACAGCCGGTGGCCTCAAGCCATGGCCGGTGGAGTGTGGGGATAGCCCACAAGCCATTCCCTGCCCTTCCAAGGCAAAACACAAGTGTTTGGTGCAAAACCAAACACAAAATAGTTGAGTCGAGAGATTCTAAGGCAAGGCACGTAGCCGAGACCTCCGGGAACTCAAGACGAACACAAACATGGATGATCACCGAGTGTTCAAGCGGTGACGTCCAAGTCTTGAGGACGATCAAAAATTGGGTGTCTACACACCCTCATGGGTCTAAGGTACGCAATTTATATTCATAACAGTGAGTTAAGCACTATTGATTATCTTTGAGAGATAACTGACTTGATCGTCGGAGTGCCCCGGGGTGGATGAACCACCGCCGGAATCTCTTCTTTCTGTTGCAGGTCAATCAGGTGCCATCTATTCTGCTAGTGCTCTCCAGCTGATGACTGAGTTGGTAGTGTGGTCAGAAATTCACTCACACAATTTGACGCCGTCTGTAGGAAGGAAAGGAGAATAGATGGCCAGCGACGAACAGAAGGATAAGGTTAGGGATGAAACCCCTGCTGGGAATGGTAAACACGTTGATCCTAATATGGATGAAGATGGCCGCAACGAGGAGACTCAGAACCAAAATCACGGCAAGAAAAATGTCGGCCAGGATGGCGACGTGCCAAAGAAACCAGATCGAAGCGGGTACTACAACGAGGACAACCTCCAGGTATGAAAGGATAGATGCCTGCGAAGGGACGAAGAGGTGAAAGAGATGGCGAATAAATTGGCTGACCTGCAATCGGTCGTCAATTTTATGTTGCAAAATAACGTCATGTAGCCACCATTCCCGCTGCAGGACATGCCGATTCCAGCAGCCAATGCCCAGAAGGGAGGGCAGAAAACAATCCCTATAGCCCCCCAGCACACTAAGAGCGAAAGACACTCTCACCGGCCTTCAAGGGAGGTCGGGTGAGGAGAGTCGAGAAGGGAAGAATCTCGAAGGACACATCGCACCAAGGAGGCAGACTCCAAAGAACATCGGCATGTTCAAGGGCAGGCACTGTGCTTCGACACAACTAATGGAGAAAGGTCGAAGAAGGCTCACAACGAAGCTGAAAGTAGTGCACTAAAAAGATTGAAATCAGGAGATAGCCGAGCTCCTAGGCGGACAAAGGAGGACTTGAGAGATTACCTCAAAAGGAAGCAACAAGATGCCGAGGTAACCTCCCCTGTTAAGCCGAGAACACCATTCTCGGCAGAGTTGGACAAATTTGAGGCCCCAAAAAGATTCAGTATGCCGAGGTTCCAGATATATGACGGAAAGTCGGATCCCAACTTTCACGTCGGATTATACCTGAACTCGATGACACTATACACTGGGAACGAGCCGTTGCTCTGCAAGGTGTTCCCCTCATCCTTCGGGGAGATTGCATCAGATTGGTTTCACAAACTGCCAAAAGGAAGTGTGAAGACCTGGGAAGGCCTGGCCGAGATGTTCGTGGCCAGGTTCGTGACAAACAAACTATAGCCATTAAGGGTAGATGCCTTGATGGCTCTGAGAATCAGTAAGGATGAAGGCCTTAGGGCCTACGCTAAAAGGTACTATGAAGTGTTCGACCGAATACCCGAATGCAATCAAGAGGTGGCGGTCGTATCTTTCAAGAATGGCCTAAAAGATAGTCCACTACGAAAGTCTTTGGCAAAGACATTGCCAAAAAGCATGGAAGAGCTCATGGCCAGAATTGAGAAGTATGCCAGAGCCGAGGAAGATACGTCAGGAACTAAGGAGACAAAACAAGAGAAAGGTAACGGCTCGCCGAAACAAGGCCGAGGTAACAATGGATCCAATAAGCAAGAGATAGGGTGCCAGGTAACAATGGATCCCAGCCCTATTTCAAAGCACCAGCTAGGGTGCCAAGAGAATTTATGGGAAGAAGCCTTGGTAAGCATTGTGCTTACCACAACGAAGATTGGCATATGACTCAGGGTTGTAGAGCCCTGAAGGCACACCTAGAAGACCTGATAAAGCAAGGCCATTTGAGGGACTTTGTAGATGAGGCCAAGACAAGGGAAAAGCAGGCAAGACTGCCTCAGGCACCAGCAGCTCCACCTCCCCCAGCACAGCAGCCGCAGGCAGGCGGACCTCGGGTAGTTTATGTAATTCACTCGAAGGTCAATGAAAACGAAATACGGAGGGAGACCCAGAAGGTAAAGCACTTGCAGCATGTGTACCAAGTTCGGCAGAAACGACCTCGGGCCGAGGAGAACCAGGGACCAGTGGTGTCCTTCACTGAAGCCGACCTTGAGATGGTACAACATCCGCACAACGATGCCTTGGTAGTATCCCTACAGGTTGGGGAGTGCCAAATGAAGCACATCCTAATTGACCAAGGCAGCTCTTGTGACATCATGTATGTTAGATGTTACAAGGAACTGGGCCTTCACCCTGATGATATGGAGTAATCCAATGGCCCAATGGTCGGGTTCAATGGAACGCCGACATGGCCGCTGGGCGCAACAAACTTGGAAGTGCAGGCTGGCACTAAGAAGATAAAGACAGAGTTCATCGTAATCGATTCACTCTCCCCTTACAATATTATCTTGGGGAGGCCATGGTTGCATGCAATGGGGGCTGTTCCCTCAACATTGCATCAGCTATACTATTCCTAACAGAGCATGGGATAGAAGAGGTCAGAGGGGATCAGCTGTAGGCAAAGAACTGCTCCATGGCAGCAATGAAATCCACCTGCAGCATACGAGAACCAGAAAAGGCAGAGATCGAAGACGAGGACGTGGAGGTCCTAGAGGACGTTGGCAAGGAGCCAGCCGAGAAGAGTGAAGAAGCATTGAAGAAAATCCTCGTCCAAGAGGGAGATGAAAAACGCTTCTTCCTTCTCGGCTCAGGCTTAGCCGAAGAAGAGGAAAAAGAGTTGGAGGCTTTCTTGAGAGCAAATGTTGAGGTGTTTGCCTGGACGCCTTGCGAAATGTCTGGCATTGACCCCGAGGTCACTTGCCATAAACTGAACGTTGACAGGTCAGCCAAACCTGTAATCTAACGAGCACAAAGACCAACATTGATGCACATCGAGGCAGTGGAAGAGGAAGTAGACAGACTTCTGGAGGCCAGGGCCATTCGAGAGGTAAATTACCCGACATGGCTATCGAACACAATGGTGGTGAAGAAAAAGAATGGAAAATAGAGGGTCTGCGTGGACTTTACCAGCCTAAACAAGGCCTGTCGCAAAGACAGTTTTCCTCTACCCAAGATTGACCAACTGGTGGATGTCACTTCAGGGCATGGAAGGATGAGCTTCCTGGATGCCTACAGAGGGTACCATCAGATAGCCATGTACCCCCCAGATGAGGAGAAGACTATGTTTATCACCCCAAAAGGCCTGTACTGCTACAGAGTGATGCTTTTTGGGTTGAAAAACGCAAGAGCAACTTACCAAAGATTGGTAACCAAGATGTTCAAACACCTGATTGGCCGGACGGTGGAAGTTTACATCGACGACATAGTCGTGAAGACCAAGGAACTTGAAGGTCATCTGGCCAACCTAAAAGCAGTCTTTGATATCCTTAAAACATACCGGCTCTGACTTAATGCATCGAAGTGTGCATTTGGAGTTAGATCTGGCAAGTTCTTGGGGTACCTGGTGACCAGAAGGGGCATTGAGGCCAGCCCAGATCAGATCAAGGCCATCCTGGAGTTGAAAAGCCCGACGTCAGCAAAACAGGTGCAAATGCTAACTGGAAGGGCCGCAACCCTGAATAGGTTCATAAGCAGAAGCTCAGACAAGTGTAAACCTTTCTTCAACTTAGTGAAGAAAGCCACAGACTTTTTATGGATCGAGGAGTGCGAAGCCGCCTTGGCCGACTTGAAGAAGTATCTAACCACAGCTCCAGTTCTTTCAAATCCAGAACCTGGAGAGGAGCTGTTCCTGTACTTGGCAGTTTCAGAACATGCGATAAGTGCAGTGGTAATCCGAGAAGAAAAAGGGGAACAAAGGGTTGTTTACTATGTAAGCAAAACCCTGGCTGATGCAGAAACCAGGTATTTACCCCTAGAGAAATTGGCATTGGCTTTAGTAATGGCTTCAAAGAAGCTGAACCATTACTTTCAAGCCCATAAAATTGTGGTGCTAACTGAACACCTTTTGAAGTCCCTGTTGCAGCAAGGAAATCTGACAGGCAGAATACCCAGATGGGCAGTGGCCTTAGGCCAGTATGACCTGGAGTTCAAACCCAGAACAGCAATCAAATGCCAAGTTTTGGCCGGCTTCGTGGCCGAGTTCACGCCAGAATCCATCGTACATCGGGCTCCGTTGAGCCAAGGTGAACGATGTCAAAGCAAGCAATGAGAAGCCCAGCCGAGGGCAACGGAACAAAGGAAAAAAGAAAAACTCAGACCCTGCAGCATTTACATCGCGACTCCTTTCGACTGTTTGTCGATGAGAGTTCAAACCGACAAGGAGCAGGGGCAGGAGTAGTACTGGTATCTCCAGATGGGCAGATACTAGAGCAATCCATTCGTTTGTGGTTTAAGGCCTCAAACAATGAAGCAGAGTATGAAGCCCTGATTGCAGGACTAAAACTAGCAGTAACAGTGGAAGCAGATGAGGTGATAGTTTTTTGTGACTCTCAACTTATAGTCAACCAAGCAACGGGCGAGTTCGCAACCCGAGATGAACGTATGTCGGCATACGCAAAGGAAGTAGGCAAATTGGTGGCCTTGTTTCAGAATTGCCGACTACATCAGGTTAGCCTAGATGATAACAGTCATGCCGATGCCCTGGCCAACTTGGCTAGTGCAATACAACCTGGAAAGGCAAGGACGATAATGGTCGATTACTTGTTGGGCCCGAGCATCGAATCATTAACCATGGAGTGTGAAGCAATGTGTGTGGACATGGGACCAAGCTGGATGGACGCAATAATAACATTCCTGAAAGAAGGAAAACTGCCAGATGATCACAAAGAGGCACACAAGATCAGATTGAAGTCGGCACGATTCAGTCTGACAGCAAAGGGACATCTCTACAGAAGATCCTTCACTGGACCCCTTTTAAGGTGTGTACATCACTCACAAATTGAAGATTTTTTATGTGAAATACATGAAGGAATATGTGGAAGCCACGCTGGGGGCAGATCACTTACTCATAGGGCCATTACCCAAGGGTATTGGTGGCCCTACATGCAGAAAGATGCAGAAGCCTATGTCAAGAAGTGTGAAAAGTGCCAAAGGTTTGCACCTCTGATACACCAACCAGCAGCAGACCTAAACCCAGTATCCAGTCCTTGGCCGTTTGCCCAATGGGGCATGGATCTTGTTGGAAAACTGCCCCAAGCAACTGGGCAAAGGAAGTACCTGCTGGTAGCAACAGATTACTTCACCAAATGGATAGAAGTTGAACCCCTTGCCAAGATCCGAGACGTGGATGTAAAGAACTTCATATGGAAAAACATCATCACCAGATTTGGGATTCCAAGAGCAATAGTTGCCGACAATAGAACACAATTTGACAGTAAGCTAATCAAGAGCTTCTGTGCAAAATTTAAAATCAAGAATTATTTTTCAACCCCAAGCTTTTCTCAAAGCAATGGATAAGCAGAAGCATCCAACAAAGTCATCTTGGATGGGATTAAGAAGAGGCTGCAAGCAGCAAAGGGGAAGTGGGTAGATGAACTACCAAGTGTACTCTGGGCATATCGGACTACGCCGAGAAGATCAAGTGGGGAATCCCCATTTGCCATGGCTTATGGCACAGAAGTAGTCATTCCTCTAGAAGTCGGCATCCCAGGGATCAGAACTCAGGGAGTAGAGAATGGGACTAATGATATATTATTAGCCCGAGATCTGGATCTGCTAGAAGAAAGAAGGGAAAAAGCTACAATTCAACTGGCAGCTTACCAGCAGCAGCTTGCTAGAGCTTATAATAAGAAAGTCAACCCAAGGGAGTTTCAAATTGGCGACCTCGTCTTGAGAAAAGTCGTCGGCAACAAGAAAGATCCCAGAGAGGGCAAGCTTGGCCCAAATTGGGAGGGACCCTATAGAATCATCTCGGTACTGGGCAATAGAGCATATCCTTGAAGATAACGAGGGCAAAGAGTTGCCAAGGCCCTGGAATACTTGCAACCTGAAATTTTTCTATCATTAGATTTTCTTGTTTTTTGTTATTTGCCGAAGTAATAAATAAAGTTTTAGCTTGATTTTTCTATACTTATGATTGATAAAGATACTTGACGAGGTTTCTGGAATACACGCATAATGAGAACCCAAGTGCAACTTAAGTTCACATTAGGGGGCAAAGAGTCGGAAAATGGCTCCTGGAAAGATAGAATATACAAGCTAAAATTAGTCTAACACTTGTTGAAATTTGTGAAAAATTTACAAGTTGAAGTTAAACTGTGGTTATGTCTAACATTTGTTGAAATTTGAGAAAAATTTACAAGTTGAAGTTAGCCGAGATAATGTTTAACACTTGTTGAAATTTGTGAAAAAATTACAAGTTGAAGTTAAACTATGGTTATGTCTAACACTTGTTCAAATTTGAGAAAAATTTACAAGTTGAAGTTAGCCGAGATAATATTTAACACTTGTTGAAATTTGTGAAAAATTTACAAGTTGAAGTTAAACTATGGTTATGTCTAACACTTGTTGAAATTTGAGAAAAATTTACAAGTTGAAGTTAGCCGAGATAATGTTTAACACTTGTTGAAATTTGTGAAAAAATTTACAAGTTGAAGTTAAACTATGGTTATGTCTAACACTTGTTAAAATTTGAGAAAAATTTACAAGTTGAAGTTAGCCGAGATAATGTTTAACACTTGTTGAAATTTGTGAAAAAATTTACAAGTTGAAGTTAAACTATGGTTATATCTAACACTTGTTGAAATTTGAGAAAAATTTACAAGTTGAAGTTAGCTAAGATAATGTTTAACACTTGTTGAAATTTGTGAAAAATTTATAAGTTGAAGTTAAACTATGGTTATGTCTAACACTTGTTGAAATTTGAGAAAAATTTACAAGTTAAGGCCAAGGTTGTATTAAACTGAGTACTTATGTACTTGCCAATGTAAACCGTTGGTGGGTATAGCCGAGAAAACTACACAGTTAGGTCACGTTTGTTTGGCAGATTAGGTTGGATGGGATTGTTAGTGATAGGATTGTTAGTGAATGGATTGTTAATGTGGGGATTGTTAGTGAGGGGATTAAGTAAAAGTGTGTTTGTTTTGATGATAGTGTGAGAGATAATTAGTGATGGGATTGTTAAATTATTTTGTAAAAAAATAAATAAATTATTTCTATATTAAAAAAAATTAAAACAAATATTAAAGTAAACATGTGCACTTGGTAAAAAAAAGAAATTAAAAAAATAATTTTTTTTATATAAAATTGACTCAATCCCCTCACTATTTTCCTAATCCCACCCAAAATCCACCCAAGCTAATCCCCTGTGTGAGGGTATTCATAGTCCCATGGGACTACTAGTCCCCTCCTATTTTTTCCAACCAAACATGGGCTATGTAGGGCCCACGGGATTGGTAGTCCAATCCCCCCACCTATGGAGCCAAACAAACATGGCCTTAAGGTGTACATTGAAGATATGCAGAAATATTCTAAGTATGAGAGCCATACAAGAACAGTAAAGGAAAGACAAACATGCAAGCGTTCAAAACAAAGAAGTTGTATTTATAAGAAGGCACATCGGTCATGTGAAGATCTTACATTGTTTCAAAAGAAAGAAAAAGTACAAGGTATAGGAAAAAGAAAGAAAAACGAACATCAAATCAAGATTCTTCAGCACCACTAGTAGGTTGGGTCTGAAGCTCGGAAGACTGCTGAGAAGACATGTCGGCCGCCTTTTCAGCTGCTAGCTCGACGTCTATTTCCTGGAGGGTTTGGTCGAGGCTCTTATCAGCAATAGGCACGTCCGACGTGGCCTTCTCAAGAGTAGCGTCTTTGGGAACCTCCTCACCCTCATCATCTTAAGTCAAGTCTAGGACTTGTTCATTTTGAGCAGGGGACTTGGCCCCAGCAGTTTCCTTTGACTTCCTCACCAAAGCCTCCTTCTCAGACTCAGAATCGTCTTCGGATTGGCTTGGAGTTGGGGGGAATGGCAGAGGAAGGAAGGTGTTCCTGAGGGAGGGAGTCATCGGAGATTTCAAGCTTTTTCAGCAACGTCATCTAACCAAGGGTGAAACCCTTGTTGCATGCCTGCTTTACCTATTTCTCATAATCCGCCCTGACATCGGCCACTCCTCATTGTATCCCTTCTGATCGGCGGCCTTGAGCTCAGCATCCTTTGTGGCCAAAGCATCCTGCAGCTCTTCTGGGCCTCGACCGTCTTTTCCTCGGCGTCTTTTCTCTGGGCCTCAAAACCTTCTTTATGGCAATCAGCAGCCTCTGCCTTTTCCTTGGCCACATCTTTGGCTTTGACAGCAACTCTGCGGCCTGATCTGCTAGTCTTCATTTTATTTATTGCAAGCTTTTGTTGGTCTTCTGCAGACTAGTGACTCCTAGTCTTGTCGGCAGCGCCTTCCTTGTCTCAAGAAGATTGCATTGAGAAGGAGTGGGCGTGCTGGATTGCCTGAAGACAAATGGATAGAGCAAAGTTTGAAAAATTTTCTAAGTATAAAAAAGAAAGAAAGGTAAAGTGTGAAGACTTACTTGAACAAAACGCTGGAGCATAGAGCAAAATTTTCATAGTCACTCAATCTCGGCATTTCGGTCAAGATCGCCAGGAAGAAGCAGAGCTGTAGAGTGACGCGACATTAACGTCATCGGCACTATCAGCCAGTTAACTGGCCTGTCTCACGAGCAATTTGGGGGGCCCAGGGGGAATCATGCTTTAAAGGCCCGAGGTGGTTACAGATGACCTCGGCCTCTTTGATCTGGTAGACTCTGATGGTTGGGCCTCGGCAGGCCTCTTCTCGCAGTTGAAAAGGGTCTTCTCACTCTCAGCCAATTTTGGAAATTGGCAAGGTGTCTCAGTATAACCTGAGTACCGTTGCCTTTGGCTGAGCCTTCTTTATCCTTTTTTGCTTCGGCTTTGGCTGGGTTGGTGCTGGTTGAGCATTGACTGAGTCAGGAATATTAGCCAAAAGATCCTTAGCGACTGCTTTCTGGCGGCCCATCTCAGCAGCAAAAGCAGTTCGGCGTCGTCGATGGCGTTGAGATGGAGGGATCAGATATGGACCGAGGTTGACGGCTGCTCTGCTGGATCAGAGGTCGATCCTTGATCTAGCCGAGATGGGGAGGCGCTTGAGGAGTTGTGGCAGAAGGGGGAGATTGACTCTTTTTCTTCCTCTTTGGGACGTCGGGGAGTACTGATTTATAGGTTGGGATGAAATTAAGTACCAAAGGGGTTTCCGCTTGTGGACTGGCAAATCAATAGTTTCTTCAAGTCTTTGCTGGGGGAAGAAAGCTAGCGGAAGCCTTTTGGTGGCTGAGGAAGAGCTGCAAGAAAACAGATATTAGAAACAATGAAGTGTGAAGACTTTAAAGACGGAGTAGTATGAACACAGGGCTCTTACATTACCCTCTACAAAACTGTTTCGAGGAAGAGGGTAGAGGTGGAGGTCCTCATCTGGAGCGAACTCCCCAGTTCCCGAGGTATGAAGTAATCATCCCAGCTCCTTGTTGGAGTCTGTAGAGGTACGGCAACAATTTTGTACTTGTAGACCTCGGTTGAGGTAGTATATAGCCTGTGTCTTTTTTTAAGGCCACACATGGTGTAGCAGTATTGGATGTCGGCTAAAGTAACCCTGCGTTTTCTTGGTTTGGCTAAGGCATAATACCATTTATGACTCGGTAGGTATTGATGGCAAGTTGCATTGGGTTCAACTTATAGTATGGATTATCTCACGAAAAAGGATATTGAGTGGGAGCGAAGTCCGCACTCGATAAGCTACAACAGAGAAGGGCATAGAAATCAGTTGTGGGCATGATTGAGTCATCCTCCCCAGCAACTCAGATGAACGTCGGCAGGGATGTCAAACTCTCGCCTTAAGTGCTCTAACATTGGTCGGGGTATCTACCTATGCTTCACATACCATGATATCAGCTTAATTGGAGGATTTGGATTCAGAAGGGAGTGTTTTGGAGGGTTTTGGGGACCTCGGCTAAAGCTAAGAATACACAGAATATGTGGGGATTGTTTCAGTTTTTCCTAAAAATTTGTGGGTTCTACAATAAAACCAAACATAGATCTATAGAAACGAAGTGTAATAACCCCACACTGATTACCGATTAATTGCCGATTAACTGCTAAACTGAGAATGATTATAATTGATAATTGAATTGACTGAAATACTGAACTGACTGATTAACTGTATCGTTTAAAGTGCATTCTATCTGTTGATCGTTGATTTCTGTTCATGTCTCTGTGTTTAAATTGTGAATTGAAGGCCTTATCGGCGGCCGAATCTGAAATTGATTGATATTCCATGATCCTTAGATTTTACATGATTTTATGGTATAATTATCCGAAAACTGATTGAGTATGATTAAAGTAGATTAAATATTGATAAATTGCACAAATTGGACCTAATTACCATATTGCCATCTAGTGGGCCTTTGTTTATTGATTTTTTTTTTTTTGGAGCCTCATTACACTTGAAACAAACCATTTCCTCAGCCTTATTCTCTAGCACAAACGAATTTAGAGAGAGAGAAACTAGAGGAGTTGTTTTCATCTCAATTTTTGCTTGTGAATTGCTTGAAGACTTGGTGATCTTAGAGGATAATTGTAAATTGAGCTCCTACACCGCTAATTCAAGACTTAGGTATGAATGTCAACCACCCATTGTTGTATTTAAGGTTGATTCTTGCAAGGTTCATGCCAAATTAGAGAGCTAAGTCATGTCTTAGTCTTAGCATGTTAAATTGAAGCTCACTCCATGCATGCATGTTTGAATTGTTAAGTTTTTGAGGTCATAGTTCATGATTTCATTACATGCATGTCCATATTTTGAGAGTAGTCCATGATTCCATCTTGTTTTGAAAGGAATGAGCTCATTTGAGCAAGCATTTGAAGCTTTGATTTTATTTAATCTCATGCATGTCACTTTGTAGCATGTTCATGCATGATCATGAGAAATGGGTTTGAAAATGAGTTTAATTGAAACACCCTTGGGCCTTGATTTCTCAAATTGACCTTTGTAACATGTTGTTCTATGAGTTTACTTATGTTTTCCAGAAAATTAGCCCAAGAGGATCGAAATTTTAGCATTTAAACTTGATTTTGAGCTTGGGACTCAAGTCTGGAATTTCCCGATTTTGGTCGTCCGCTCGAGCGGGAAAATCAAGCGCCCAACATCTTGCACTGTGCATCAGTCCGCTCGAGCGGAGGATTGGACGCTCGAGCGGAGGACTGGGTGACACGCTCGAGCGGGCGTCGAGCGTGAATTTCACCTATCCAGTACTTTTTGGTCCGCTCGAGCGGGGAAGTTGACGCTCGAGCGGGGCCCTTTGTTGCATGTCCGCTCGAGCGGGGAAACCTGCGCTCGAGCAGGGATCTGTTTTTCTGAAAATTCTAAAAATGTTTTCTAAGTGCATCTTTGCATCCTCATCCCATCCTAGACATCATTAGGCTTAGTTTAAGACATCTTAATGAGGATATAGATATAGAACACACCGAGGCATTTAGGGATTAAATTATTATTATCCTTCCCAACTGTGTAGCTTAGTGTATGTTCGTTTTGTACTGTTTAGGGTTGGCATTTCGAGGAGACGCTCTAGCCTACTGTAGCCCAGAACTCTGTGAGTAACAATTGTGTAAAGATATGTTCAAAATGATTATCTTTTGAATACTGAACTGTACTGTTTTCTGAACTGTCACTGTTAACTGAATGAATGTATGTCCTATATTCTGAACTGTATTGTGGCATCCTTAGCAACTACTGTTACTGATTGTTACTGTTACAGAGATCTCTGTCGGTTCCCTCGTTGGAACCACTACTGTTTACTGATTGATGGCCATCACTTACTGTTCGGTCTTTAAGACCTACTGTTTACTGTTATGCTAATGGATGTACCACATATGACTATTTACTGTACTGAATAACTAATATACTGCTTGAAATGAACTGTTTTATTACTGTAAGGACATTCATTCTAAACCCCTTTACGCTTTGTGTTATTCATTGGGCTTTAGTTCACTGCTCATATATATATGTAAGTGTACAGGCACCGGACCAATGCTAGAAGCGTCGGGGTAAACTCCAGTTTTGTCAAGCCAACCACCGTGCCCCACTGCGAGGTTCCGAGCCTGCCAAGCTATGGCTTAGGGGTGTTTTTATTTCCCCGTCTGTCTCTGTACCGTTTTGTAATACTATATAGACTGTACTGTACTGTGTTAATAGGGTTTTAGTCCCTGCTCTGATGGCTGTATATAATGTACATACTGTTTTGTCACTGCCTGTACCAATATATGAAAAGTCTTTTTGCATACAGACTGTCACCGCTCATTGGACATTGTTTTATTATTGTATTGGCTTCCGCCATGCCCCTGTACTCTGTTTTACTGTATTACTGTTAAGCAGGCCTTCGGTAATCTCAGATTACTGGCCGGTTACGGTGCTAAACCCATAGGGGCGGGTTTGGGTCGTGACACGAAGATTGAAGGCACGAATCTGGAAAAGTCACAGAAAACAGAAAAACAAGAATGTGTTTCAGAATCAAGAACAGTAGTGAACTATTAAGAAAATTGTGACAAAAAATGCACAAGGGCGCGAGGCCAAGGACAGTGGAAAAAGTGAGCAAAATTTGTGAACAGTGTGTACGTATTCAAGACACAAATTAGGCAGAAACAAGATCGTAAGGTAAACATGCTCGAATACACGATTCATAAATCGAATACTTGAGCAAAACAGCAATGGCAACAAATAATAAAGCGAAACTTCTTGAAGAGCAACAAGAAATTGAAATAAAAGGGAACTGTAACTTACCCAAGAAAAATGAAGCCGAAGTAAATTTTCGCCGGGATCAAGCGGTAGCCGGAACCAAGGAAACACGGCAAAAACCTCGCCGGAGGAAAGAGTCGGGCTGGTCGCAGAAACTTCGTGAAAGCAGCAATGGAGGATTTGGAAGAAAAAGCTAGAGAGAGAAAGAGCTTTAGAAATAATGATGTAAAGTGAAAAGACGAAGAGAGAGGACACTAGTTTTGTCAAAAACGCGAAAAGGCGGCAGAATGGAATTGATGAGCCTAGAACGACGAATTTGTCAGACGGCGCACACAGGCGCGAGACGACTTACAGGCGCATATTGAATACGATCCAATGAGGAGAAGACACGTGACAAAAATGGTTGATGTATTTTGCATAACAGCTCACACGCATGATAAAACTCTTGGAGTTCTTGGTTTAATGAAGCAATGACATCGGCTGATGGGAAATTCTGAAACCTTGATGAGACAAGATTGCAAGACCTGATTGTGTGAAGCCGATATATCATGACCTCGGTAAAAGGATGATACAACGAGACGACCAACATGCTATATGATATGACGATATAGGTTCCATCACCTCAGGATGCCGAGGTAATAGAACCTAGGGGGCAGTTGTAGGGACATTTTCTGAGTACTAACACGTGGCCAAGGTGACGCCGACGTGTCAGCCGAGGTGCCACGTGTCCCTGTTGTAACGCCGAGGTTATCTCCGACGATATCGGAATCCGGGATAAGCGGATAAGGGACAAGAGTCCTAGAATGATGAAGAACTTCATCCTGGATAAGGATAAAGCTCTTAGGGAGTTTATCTTTATCTATTGGGGAGTCCAAACTAAGCACTGGGCAGAAGTCCATTGAAGCTAGGCTTCTATTGGGACTAGATTTGTGTTGGCTATAAAGAGAGGCACCCTCATGGGTTTAAGGCACGCAATTTATATTCAGAACAGTGAGTTAAGCACTATTGATTATCTTTGAGAGATAACTGACTTGATCGTCGGAGTGCCTCCGGGTGAACGAACCACCGCCGGAATCTCTTCTTTCTGTTGCAGGTCAATCAGGTGACATCTATTCTGCCAGTACTCTCCAGCTTAATACTGAGTTGGCAGTGTGTGCATAAATTCACTCACACACAACTCATACTCTCAAATTATATTTACAAAATTTTATCAAACACAATCATAATTTTTTATATAAGGTGCATATGGACTTAAAAAAGAGCGTACATTATAGCATTTTCGTTAAGGTATGATGGGGTAATCCACAATAAGTGGTATTTTACTAGTTTTCATCTCACTTGCCCAAAAATCTGTAAAAGCCGTGGCGTGTGATTCATCATCTTTTTTTTTTTGGTAAACCCATGTAATTCTCTATAATCTATGTCTAGATTTTGGATTTGATGTGAGTGATAATTTTAATAGCCAGTCATTCAGGGTAGGGTAATATATGAGCTGTAATTGGGAATTTTTGTCCTTTCTTTCCGTCTTTTATTGTTTCGGTCAACACTTTCTAGAAGTTGATTTGGTTTTTAGACTCAAATTCAGTTTTTGAGTTATTTGCTTTTCTTTTTCTTTTGTTTTTTTGGTTGCGTGTAAGTTACACCCATATTTAATAAATATAATTAACCTCACAAATTTAATATAATTATAATATTTTTTTTAACGAGATAAAGTGATCAAAATTAATATAAATAGTGGATAGATAATAAAATATATAAATATAAATATACAATTTAGTAGAAAATTGATGATATTATCATTTTTTCATCCATAAGACTCACAAATTAGTAATGAAGAAAACATCTAAATGTTATGTGAATTAAAATTTCTAGAAAGACTAATATAATTATGTAAAAAGTCTTGCGTTAATTGTATTTTCTCCAAACCTCAAGGAAGGTAAGTGTAATTTACATTTTTTTTAGTGATTTTTTTTTTTTTATGTTTATCGATTTTAAAAAAAAAATTAATTCACTTTATTAAAATACACTTAAAAAAGCAGCATAATTGTGGGAAAAAATTAAAAATTTACTAAATACAAAAAAAAAATTAAAAAAGGTATATTTTCATATTTAGTATTTTATTTTAAAATTTTCTTTACAAATATTTACTTTTTAAATATATCTAGATTTTTGGTACATTTAAGAAAATAAAAAATTCAAAAATGATTTTCAAAAACTAAACCAAACATAAATTAGATTATCAGTCCATCCTTTGAGTTTTTTAGGTTAAAGTAGGGGTACTTGCGGATCGAATTTGTGCAGTTTGCAGTTCGGTTTTAATCCGCCCGCACCTATGCATTTTGGGAAAAAGTCAAACCGCAACCGCCCGCAGTGCGGTTTGCAATTTGTGCGGATAAGGTTTGTGGATGTGCGGGCAGTTTGTGGCTTGGATTTTTCCCTTTAAAAATTATTTTTTTATTTTTTTCATTTGGTAAATATTTATTTTGGGTCATTTTCTTCCAATTTTCTAAAATGCTGGAATGCTTCAATATTAATAATTAATGAATTAAAACTTATAAAATTAAAAATACACCAAAATCAATTCATAACACAAACAATCATTTAAAATCCTAAAATCATTCAAAATTATTCAAAATCATAAAATCATTCAAAATTAATCTACTACCCAACAATACAATTAAAGTAAAATCATTTACAATCCTAATGTAAATCATCAATCTCACTCTCCAACTACTTTCTCAACATTCTCCATCTACTACTACCCAATAATACAAAATTAAAATAAAATCATTTAAAATCCTAAGCTTACCTAAAAGTTCTTCATTAACTATTACATTCATCCAAAATACAATAATAAAATGAAAAAAAAATAAAATTGTTTTCAAACAAATTTCATTAACTATTACATTCATCCAAAATGCAAAAAATAAAATAAAATTGTTGTCAAATAAAATAAAAATATTTGCAACACAATATCTCAAAACTCCATTATCATAAATCACATCCAAGTTCCAAAAATTTCAATTCCATGCATTTGGTTGATGAACCCTACACAAAAACAAACCGAAAAATAAAAAATTTAATCTTCAATCTTCATAATTTTTTTGACAAAAATAGTGTAAAAGAATAAAGTAATGAAAAGATAAACAAATATCTATATATTGCATCTCAATATAGTATATGAAAAATTTACCAATGAGCAAATGGATTAGAGTTCAATTATAGTATCAGCATCAACATTAAGTTGAACTTGAAGATAAGCTTGACTCCAAAGTACCTAATTAAGAGTCAACAAGAGGAGATCAATAAAACTTACATTAGAAAATAAACAATACAAATAAAAATGAAGATAAATAAATTCTCATATTACCCGAGTCATATTGCTCAAATTCCTACACATCATCCATTGCCTTTCAAAGAGAAATTGGAAGGTTGCTTCGAAGCCAATTTTGAGTACATATAAGAGCTTCAACCATAGAAGGAGAGAGTGAACTACGAAATGGGTCAAGAATACGCCCCTCAGTACTAAAAGCCAACTCTGACACAACGGTAGAAATAGGCATGGCCAACACATCCCTTGCAAGTTGCGATAGCACTCTATATTTGGTTGCATTCACCTTCCAATAATCCAAAATCTCAAATGTTTGATTCTTTGCAAAATGTTCAACCTCGAACAAATATTGTTCCAATTCCAACTTAGATCCACTAGTGCATCGCTCCTCCAAATAGGAATTAAATTGGAAGTCAACCAAAGAATAAGGATCATCATCATCATCTTCCACCATATTCACAACTTCACTCACACTTGGAAGTTTCTCATTTGAAGGATAAAGTGTGACATACTGGCTATATAAACGACTTAAACAACCCTTAACCTTGTCTACCATATCTTCCACCTTCTTCGTATCTCCAAGAAATAAATTTGAAAAACAATACTCTAAATATGCCATTTTTTTGGTAGGATCAAGAACAACTGCAACATATAAATAACAAATTGATTTTACTTCCATCCTCCCAATACTTGTAAACTTTTGTTTTTATAGTCTTTGCCATTGTGCTCAAAGTATTATCATCCTCCAAAATTAATTAGTTAATTTTGCTTTCAATAATAAACATTTCTTTGTAAAAAGCATTGGAAGTAATAAAGAGAGACCTCAAAAACTTCTTAGTTGCAAGATAAAATAATTTTAGAAACCTCAAAAACAATCTACATTTTTTCCAATCCAACTCATTAGGACTTCTCCTTATGCCACCATCAACATCCTTGAAATAAAGTTCAAAATTAGAATCCACAAACTTCAAGCAGTTAAAAACCTTCTCATACTTTTCGGCGGCCTCCAACATCAAATAGGTAGAAGAGCTTTTGAATCAAGTTTGAGTGTGGCTATACACTTCTTATAAACATCATGCCTATGAGGAGAAGACCTCACATATCTCACCGCAAGTCTAATGTTGGCAATAGAATCGTCCATTTCTTTCAACCCATCACTTACAACAAGATTAAGAATATATGCACAGCAACGCATGTGAATAAACTCATGTTGCAAAATAGTCCCCTTCTTTGGTTATTGTTTTCAAATATTGAATGGTAAGATTATTAAAACTAGCATTATCAACTGTTAAGGTGAATATGCTATCAATGTTCCACTCAATCAAACACGACTCAATTTTCCTACCCAATGTTTCTTCTTTGTGATCTTCAACTTGTTGAAAATTTATGATTCTTTTTTGAAGTTTCTAGTTATCATCAATGAAATGAGCAGTCAAACACATGTAAAACAAATTCTGAATAGATGTCCAAGTGTCCATAGTAAAGCAAATTCTACGACCCTTCATGACCTTCTTTAACTTATCTCTTTCATTCTTGAATATGTTAAGCACTTTTCTAGATATCGTATGATGAGAGGGGATTGAGATGAATTTCGGTTGCATGACATTACAAAATCTTCTAAACCCAACTCCTTCCACAAATCTAAATAACAACTCATCATTGACAACCATCTCCGCATTACAAGCATAAAAATTAAAAGTTATTGCTACAACCTCAATACCATTTTCATTTTGTATTATAAGATTTAATGTTTGTTGACCATCTATATCCCTATTTGGATATTCTTTACAATTGGGTGTATGACTCCTGAAATTGCTAGTCCCATGAAGTCTAGAGTCAGCCAAATGCTCTTTCTTGCCATATTTGCATACGGCTCTACGTTTCCCATCGGTCCCCATAACCTTATCGAAATGATCACAAACTGTGGATGATGCTCTCCCTCTTCCACCCTCACTCTTTCTTTTTGGGGTTCTAAGAGGCTTAGGTTCAGGTTCGAGTTCAGCTACGGGGGGATTCATTTGAGAATTAGAGGATTCCGGAGGTAAAAGATTGATTGCGGGAGATTGAACACTATCCTCCATTTAAACTGGATTACAAAAATTACAAATTCAATTTCAATAACATAACAGATTACAGATTCAATTTCAATAACATAATTATAGCTTTAATAATAGATTCAATAACAGATTCCATAACATATTCAATTTAATAACAGATTCAATTTAATAATAGATTCAAATTTCAATACATATTCAGTTTAATAACAGATTCAATTTAAAATTACAATAACAGATTTAATTCCAATCACAGATTCAATCACACAGATTCAATAAAATTACAATGAAATTGAATAACAGATAAAATTACAATAAAATTGAATAAAATTACAATAACACAGATTCAATCACAGATTGAATAACATATTTAATTCCAAATAGAAATGCACAGATAAACTCCAATAAGAAATGAGCAGATTTAATTCCAAACAAAAATGAATAGATTTAATTCCAATCACCATTGAAACAAATCTTAGTCACATAAACAGAATCTTATTCACACAATAACATATTTAATTCCAATCTCAGATATCTGTTGCTATAAAAAATAAAAAAATAAAAACAAATCTGATTGCCTAACAAATAACAGATATGATTGCATAAAAATAACAGACAGATGGATTTAATTACCTAAAACAAAAATCAAAGATACGGAAGAGAGAGACAGAGATAGAGACAGACATAGAGACAAAGGCTTACCTGTGAGGTTGATCAATGCGATGAGAAAGTGAGGTCGATCGGTCGATCTTGCGATAAGAGGGAGTCGATCATGTGAGGTCGATTGGTGAGATGAAAACAACAGAGTGAGAGACTAACGAGATGAGAGGAAAAAAAGAGGGAGAGAGAAAAGAGAGAGAAGAGAGAGACAGAGAGAGATAGAGACAAAGGCTTACCTGTGAGATCGATCGGTGCGATAAGAGAGTGAAATCGATCAGTCGATCTTACGATGAAAGAGAATCGATATCATGAGGTCGATTGGTCGATCTTGCGAGGTCGATCGATGCAGATGAAAAACGAGAGAGTGAAAGACTGATGAGATGAGTGGAATGAAAGAAAGAGCTGCGTCGTTTGAGTTTGAGATTAGGGTTTTCTTGGTTTTGTTTGTTATAGATGAAATGAATGAACAAATGGTCCAGATTCGAAATTTAAAAAAAAATGATATATTTAATGCAGGCGGGTTGTGCGGGTACGATCAAACTCGCAACCCGAAAATTTGATATATTTCAAACCGCACCCAACCCTATTGTGTTTGCGAAACCACCCACAAATATGCAAGTCAGATCAGATAGGACGGATTGTATGATTCGGATAACCCTATGCCCAGCTCTAGGTTAAAGTACACCACATTTTTATGGCTTTAGCATGAATGGCTTATTTCTCTGAATTTTTTTGTTTTTTTCAATCCATGAGACGCATAGTTTTAAAAAGCGGAAACTTGTATAGAGCAAAATTCGAATCCTTATTAGACTTTTGCGGTTTTTTTTCTTTTTCTTTTTGTTCCTCTTATTTTGATTAATAGTGGTAGGGTTATAAAAATATTATTTAATTATTATTTTTTCATAATATTATTATTTAATTTTTTCTTCTTTTTGTTTCCTCTTATTTTGATTAATCTTTTATTATTTAATTTTTCTTCTTTTCTTTTTCTTTTTTCTTTTTTCTTTTTCTTTTTTCTTTTTCATGAAAATATTATTTGATTATTTAATTAATAAAATTATTATTTTGAATTACAATAAGCCCTAACAAATTTATAACACTGAATCAATTTCACCTTTGCGCTGTCAAACAATATGTGAATTATATAAATAAATTAAGAACAATGGTAGCGATACTAAATGAATTATTAAATATTTTACATAATATTTATTCACATAAGTGTGAAACTCATATCACATGAGATGAGACCCACACCTATGAGAATATTGTATATAATATTTCATAATTTACATATCTCTAGCATTTTTTATAATTAATTAGCAGAAATTTAATCCATGATCATAAATTGTTATTAACATATTACCTGTGCTATGCACGGATAAATAATATATTATTTATTAAAAATACAATAATTATATTTAATTTTTTAATTTTGTCTTTCGTAAATAAAATTTTATATATAAATTAAGAATTTTGTTTCAGATGTTCCTTTACTATAATATATAGTATAGATAGATTAAAATTATTGTATTGACAATTAATAATTAAATTTACTTTGTTATAAAAAAATGACATAGTTCTAATACTTCACTATTTTAGAATAAAATATACAAATTTTAAAAAATTATCATATTGGTTTTTTGAAAGGGAAATAATTGAAGAAATTTTAAAAACTTAAAATAAGTAAAAAAGAATCATCGTAACATGTAAAATTACTAAAATCATAGTTACACCAGCAAACCATTCAAACCAAAAACGATTTATCTTAATCAGTTAGGTCAAAAGACCAACAGTTTACACAAAAATTAATTAATTAAAACTTTTAAATTTTATTTTAATAAAATTTAAACTGTCACTAAATATTTAAAAGAGTCTATTAATTTAAATTTAGAATCGACACAATATAAATTTAAAATTATAAGAATCTATCTCATAATTTATAAGTTTCAAAGACAAATTTAAAATTATCATAATTATCTCATAAATTTTTATATTAAGGAGCAGTAAGAGTGACATTGAGATTATCAATATATCTATATATTTTACAAAAGAATACTTTTAAGGAGAAATATTATGTGAGTTTCAAAATTTTATACAAAATTATTTTTAAAATTAAAACCTCTATATAGGATTATAAAATAAAAGTTAAATGGAAGCTAGCCAATGAGAATTTTCTTAATTGTTTAAAATTAAGAAAATAAAAAAAAATAGTATGAGATATTAATCATAAGGCTTCTCACTAAAGATCTCCTTTTGCTTAGATAAATGAGAGCATAAAATTCACTTTATGTAAGTGAAATAATTCACATTTTCTTTCTTTTCTTGATGTGAGATTATAAAATAAAAGTTAAATGGAAGCTAGTCAATGGAGATTTTCTTAATTGTTTAAAAGTCAACAATTGTTTAGGCGGGAAGTTTATTTCGGATCACGCAATCTTAGCCGTTTATCTTTAATTAGGTCAATCTTTAATTTATTTCAAATCAAACAAAGTTAACCAATATATTTTGATAAATCGCTAAAATCACAGTTAAACCAACGAATCAGTCAAATTGAAAGCAGTTCACCCTATCCGCTAGGTCAAAAGGACCAACCAATTTATACAAAAATTAAATAATTAAAACTTTTAATTTTATTTTAATTTTAAAATTTAAATTGTCTTGAACTGAAACATACATAACACTATAATATTAAATGGGAAGATAAGGTTTATATAGTAAAACAACTCATTTTTTTCTCTTTTTCCTGATATGAGATTGTAAAATAAAAACTAACAGTTGTTTGGACAAGAAGTTCATATCTTATTAAGCAATCTCAGTCGTTCAATTTTTAATATGGTCAATCTTAGTTTATTTCAAATTAAACAAATCTAAACAATATATTTTGATAAAACAACTAAAACCATGGTTAAACCACTGAATCAGTCAAATCGAAAATGATTCAGCCTAATCGGCTAAGTTAAAAGACCAACCAATTTACAACAAAATTAATTAATTAAAACTTTTAAATTTTATTTTAAAATTTAAACCATCTTGAATTAAAACATGCACAATATTATAATATTAAATAAGAGTATAAAATTCACTTTATATAAGTGAAATAACCTATTTTTTCTTTCCTTTCTCGATGTAGAATTGTAATTATTTTAAAATTAAATATTATGAGAGTTTCAAAACCGCATACAAAATTATTTTTAAAATCAAAACCTCTATGTGAGATTGTAATTATTTTAAAGTTAAATATTATGAGAGTTTCAAAACCTTATACAACATTATTTTTAAAATCAAAACTTCTATGTGAGATTGTAAAATAAAAGTTAAATGAAAGCTAATCAATGAAGATTTTTTTAATTGTTTAAAATTAAGAAAATAAAAAAAAAAATTGTATTGATTATAGGGCTTCTCATTAAAAATCTCTTTTTGTTTATATAAATAGGAGTATAAGATTCATTTTATATAAGTGAAACAATTCACTTTTTTCTTCTTTTCCTGATGTGGGATTGTAAAATAAAAATTAAATAAAAGCTAGCAAATAAGGATTTTCTTAATTATTTAAAATTAAAAAAACTCAATAATTTTAGAATGAGTGTTTGGAACTTCTAAAAAGTTTTTCTCTCATAACCCCCTTTATAAAATTCACTTTATATAAGTGAAACAACTCACTTTTTTTCCCCGATATGGGATTATAATACTTTATATAAGTGAAACAATTCACTTTTTTTTTTTTTTCTCTTCTCAATGTAGGATTATAATTATTTTAAAGTTAAATATTATGTGAGTTTCAAAATCTCATACAAAATTATTTTTAAAATCAAAACGTCTATGTGAGATTATAAAATAACAGTTAAATAGAAGCTAACCAATGGAAATTTTTTAAGATTAAGAAAATCAAAAAAATACATATGAGATATTGATCATAGGGTTTCTCATTAAAAATCTCCTTTTACTTATATAAATTAGTTTATTTCAAATTTAATCAATATATTTTGATAAAATCGCTAAAATCGCGATTAAACCAAAGAATCAATCAAATCAAAAATGATTTAGCCTAATCAACTAGGTCATAATTAATTAATTAAATTTTTTTAAATTTAAACTATATTAAATTGAAACATGCACAACACTACAATATTAAATGGGATGGGAGTATTAAAGTAAAACAACTCATTTTCTTGATATGAGATTATCAAATAAAAGTTAGCCAATGGAGATTTTCTTAATTATTTTGAAATTAAGGAAATCAATAAAATTAATATGAGATATTGAAACTCTCACAAGGTTCCTCATGAAATGAAATGGGAGTATAAGATTTACTTTGTATGAGTAAAACAACTCTTTTTTTTTTTCTTATTTTCTCGATGTGAGATTATCAAATAAAAGTATAAAATTGCGATTAAACCAACGAATCAATCAAATCAAAAATGATTTAGCCTATTCGGCTAGGTCATAATTAATTAATTAAAACTTTTAAAATTTAAACTATTTTGAATTGAAACATATTCAACATTATAATATTAAATGGGATGGGAGTTAAGATTCACTTTATAGGAGTAAAATAACTCATTTTTTTTCTTATTTTCCCGATGTGAGATTATCAAATAAAAGCTAACCAATGAAGATTTTCTTAATTGTTTAAAATTAAGAAAATTAAGAAAATTAATATGAGATATTGAAACTCTTACAATGCCGCTCACTAAATGGAATGGAAGTATAAGATTTACTTTATATGAGTAAAACAACTCATTTTTTTATTTTTTTTTCCGATGTGGGATTATAAAATAAAAGTTAGCTAATAAAGATTTTCTTAATTGTTTAAAATCAAGAAAATAAAAAAAATTAGAATGAGAATTTAGAACTCCTAAAAGGTTTGTCACTAAAAAGTCTATTTTCTTTATATCCGTAGGCCTCGTTTGGCATGTGGCTTTTTTAGCCAAAAAGTCAAAAAGTCACTAAAAAAATAAAAAAGCTAACAACCCATATCAAAAAGTCAAAGATTCTCTTTTCTCTCTACTTTTTGCATATCTTTTGGTAAAAAGTCAAAAAGTCATCACAAATATACTAGTTTTTTTTAACTCATATTTTAACCAAATAACTAAAAAGTTATTAAATTAACCTGTTCCTAAACGAGGATAGATAGATTTTGTTGTATTTTTTTTTTTTTGGTGTGCGCGCGCACGTATTCTCATGATATCTTCTTAGAAAAAGAATCAACATCCACTTTGTTTTTCTTAGAAGTTCAACGTATTATTATTGATTACACGAAAAATAAAGGTTTTTTTTTTTTTTTTAAGGTCCTTGATATTATGATTTTATAGCATAAAGGACATTAAATATTTTTATGATATCTAAGGTCCATCAACAATATTTTCATAATGTCTAAGGTCCCTCAACCTTGATCCAGAGAAATTTCAGTCCAGAGAAAATTAGTCCAGAGAAATTTCAGTCCAGAGAAAATTGGTCCAGAGAAATTTCGGACCAAATTTCTCTGGAAAAAAAAATTAATCCAGAGAAATTTTTTGCTAACTTCAAAGTGTTTTGATATCTATGTTTCTAATTCACTACATAAATATAATATCCTTCCTAAGGACTACCTTCCACATTTTCTTAGACAATAAAGCCACAGCCACAACAATAGAAAATTCAAATTTCTCTGGGAATTGTGAATATATATATATATATATATATAACTATGACTGCCAATTAGGTGGAATGGGAGAAAATGGAAGGAAATGGAGAAGGTATGGAGGAAGCTGCTGTGAGGAGGGGAGGGAAAGAAAAAGGAAGGAAAGGGAGAAGGTATGGAGGAAGCTGCTGTGAAAATTGAAAAGGAAAGGGAGAAGGTTGGTCCAGAGAAAATGAATGAAGAATTTCTCTGGATCATTCTAAACCAGAGAAATTCTCTCAAAATTAATGAAATTCCTAAAAAAAACATTTCCAGATAAATTCTCTTTAACCCAGAGAAATTTTCTCTGAATTTCTCTGGATTCTCTGTCTGTGTTTTAACCAAATTTTTCTGGGTTTCAGAATTTCTCTCCAGAAAAATTTTGAATTTCTCTGGATTCTTTGTGTTTTGAACAATTTTCTCTGCACTTCGAAATTTCTCTCCATCCTGAATAAAAAATGTTATTTTGCTCATCAATTGAACACTGGGTTGTGTTTTGGACCATATTAGTAACCTCTCCATGGTTGGAAATGAGTTTTCTAAAAATTTGATTGGAATTATTTAGGAAATGTTACGAACAGGCATGGGAATTGCTGCTTGAATTGTTATAGAAACATTAGTGAAACAATCTAGAGAAATTTGAATTTTCTCTGGGTTGGATGTGTATATAAGTCGGAGAAATTTTCAAAAAATCATAACAACCCAGAGAAATTTCTCTTGCATGATTTCCTCAAAAACTCACTTCAGATTGATGTCCATCCATGGGATTTGAATGATGGACCCTGTGCTACCTGATTCCCACTTTTAAAAATCTCATGTCACTAAAAATGGGAAGAGAAATCCAATGGAGAATAAAACAGAAATTTTTTTATAAAAAAAATATTTATATAACTCAAGACCTCTTTCCAGTAAAACATTTTGTTGAATCTTGAGTGAATTCTTACATTCACCACTCCCATCCTCCCCCCACTCCAAAGAAGAAAAAAAGTAAAATTGGGAAATAAAAAGGTGGGAATAAATTACCCATTGCCAAGAATGCTATGCTGATAAAGAAAGCAATCTTTTAGATCCCATTCAGAGTGCCGCAAAAACCCAAATTTGCAGCAACCCATCACTGCACAATTATAAACAAAGCTCACGACTGCTTGACACATCGTCCACCTGTCAGCTCACAAATCTGACAGTTCGTAATATTACGCCATTCCAGCTGAAACCCATAACTCAACACATCCGCAAGCAGCGTCCGAGCACCACTAGCATCAGCACCACTCCTATCCGACCTTAGCCTCTGCAAGCTCGCACCAGATAAAGGCAAACTCACGTACTCGCACCCAACCGGCGTCTCCACTACCGGACCCAGGCCGGGCTCGACTTGGGTCTGAGTCCCATCCCAAATGTAAACCCGATTCCCCTTACTGCAGCTATAATTACCCACAACCTGATCGAGAAACCCGGTGGGGAGAGAATTCCCATTTGGACACTCGAAGATTGTGAGATTCACACCTCCCACTGGAAGCCCGAGGACCGCGTTTCCCACAGTGCCATCCGTAATTGAAATTGTGAGGTTTTGGAGAGAAGTACACGAACCCAATTTAATCTCGTTGATGAGTAGGCGGTCCATGGCGGAATCGAGCATGGCCGATCTGGTTGCGAGGCCATAGATACATCGTCGGCCCATACGACGGCCCTCCTGTGCCCTACCAGGTCCCCAAGCTTGAAGGAAGCTAGCCAACCCAGTCTCGAGTCCGTCGAAGGCTTTCTTCAGGTAAGGAATATGGTCGGAGGGGACGTCCATGGTGGCCTCTACGTTTTCACGGAGGTGGTCGTCGACGCGGGTCAGATGAAAGGACTGAAATTTCGCTGATATATGTGTAAGGACTTTACACATCAAAAAATAATTTTGTGGATCTCTCCCATTACGAAAAGTGGGAGAGGGACCCTAGACTGATTTTCCCAAAAATAAATGTAATCAATTAGATTAAGCCTCCGTTTGCCAAGTTAGTTTGGAGGTTTTTTGGGTTAAAATAGTTACAAAAAATAAAATAAACTTTTTAGCCGACGAATAAGATAAACATAACATTTAACCCATAATCATTACATTCTTTCTCTCACAAAAAATCAAAAAAGTCAAAAGTCATTCTTAAACTAGGCTTTTTAGCCTCAGGCTAAAATAGTCAAAAAATCTAAAAGTCAACCCACTTCCCAAACGGAGGCTAAGGACTCATTTGAAATCTACTAAAAACTTATATTTTTTTTATAAAAAAAAATTAAAAGGTCAAAAAGCTTGTTTACTATTAGATAAAAAATTTAAATGTCATTAATTTTTTCACTTACAAAAAAAAAAAAAAAAAAAAAAACTTTATTGTTACATTTTCCAAACTCATTCACTCTGTTTAATTTAGCTTTTGAAAATTATTTTTTTTTTTTAATTGCTTTATATATATGTAACAACCCTCATCACTGATCACTGATTGACCACTGATTTCTGATACTGTCACTGATTACTGCTAAATTAAGACTGGTTTTGACTGATAATTGGATTAACTGAAATACTGAACTGACCGAATGAAAATTGGAACTGAACTGATTGAATATATGTTATTTTGCACTCTATCTGTTTAATTATCCAATTATCTGTTTGTATAGTTATGTTTAAACTGTTAATTGAAGGCTTTATCGGCGGCCGAATCCAAAATTGATTAGTGATTTATGATCATCGTAATTAATGGGATTTTATGGCATAATTATCTGAAAATCGATTTAGTATGATTAAACTAGATTAATTTAAGCCAAATGAATAGAGTTGCCTTATTCACGGAATTGCCATCTAGTGGGGCCTTTGTTTATTATTATGTTGAGGCTTATTACACCTTGAAGCAACATTTTCATCAGCTCATTTTGAGCTCACCACCGAAATAGAGAGAGAGAGAGTGGGAGAGTGATTTAATTAAGAAGATTAGAAGAGTTCTTGCTTGATTAAGCTCCCACACTTCAAATTCAAGACTAAGGTAGGAAATCCATCTTCTTATTGTTGTCATTGAACAAGTTCTTGCATGATTCATGCTCATTGTAGAACTAAGTCATGATTGAGTTCAATATGTTGGATTATAGCATATATCATGCATGCATGCTTGAATTGTTGAGTTATGAGTTGTTTCCATGGCAAATTGTACATGCATGCTCATTTTCTACAAGAGACCATGAACTCATCATGTTTTGAAAGATTTGGCTCCTTAGAGCATCAAATTAGAGTTTTGAAATGGTTTGAACTCATGCATGTTGCATGTTCTTCATGTTCTTGAAATAGGTTTAAAATATGGTTTTAATTGACTCACCCTTGGGCTTTGAATTCACAAATTGAGCTTTGAAACTTATTGTATATTGAGTTAAGATGTGTTTCCCAGAATTTGGGCCCAAGAGGTCGAGTTTAGAGTGGTAGAATGCTTGGCTTGAGCTTGGAAGGCAAATCTGGAAATTCCAGATTTGGCTTCTTCGCTCGAGCGACCAACGTTTACTCTGAGCCACGCTCGAGCGAAGGATTGGTGGCTCGAGCGTAAATTTGCAACATCCAGTACTTTTTCCACTTTTACAGATCGCTCGAGCGAAGGATTTCTCGCTCGAGCGAGGCCTTTGATTTTGTAAGCTCGCTCGAGCGAAGAAAGGCTCGCTCGAGCGAGGCTTCTATTTTCAGCAAATTTTGTAAAATGTTTTCTAAGTGCATCTTTGCATCCTCATTCCATCCTAGGCATTCTTAGGCCTAGTTTAAGGCATCTTAATGAGGATATAGATGTAGAACACACCAAGGCAAAATAGGGATTTAATTACTGTCTTTCCCAATTGTGTAGCTTAGTGTGTGTTCAATCTGTTAACTGTGTAGAGTTGGCTTACGAGGAGACGCTCTAGTTACTGTAGCCCAGAACTCTGTGAGTAACAACTGTGTAAGATATGTTCAAAAATGATTATCTTCTGAACTGTTTACTTTATTGAATTGTTTACCTTATTGAGCTGTCTACTTATTGAACTGTTTGCTGAACCGTTCACCGAACTGAAATGTTACTAAATTGAACTGTTTTACTGAACTGAAATGTTTACTAAATTGAACTGTTTACTGAACTGAACTGTTTACTGAATTGATACTGTTTACTGAACTGAACTGTTTACTGAATTATACTGTTTACTGATCTGATACTGTTTACGGAATTGAACTGTTCACTGAACTGATACGTGTACCGAATGAACGTATGTCTTATATTCTGAACTGTACTGTGGCATCCTTGGCACCTACTGTTTACTGTTACTGTGACAGAGAGATCTCTGTCGGTTCCCAAGTTGGAACCACTACTGTTTACTGTTATGATGGCCATTCTGTATTTCTGATATGGAATAAAGTGCTGTACGGAACTAAGTGCTACACTGTGAGCCATCTCTAGAATCTACGGAACTAAGTGCTACAGTGTGAGCCACCTCTAGAATCTGTGCGAGACATCTCTTAAATCCACAAGTACTGTACTGTTCTCTGAAATAGTACTGTTACTGTTACTGTTACTGTACTGCTATCGATGGCCATCATTTACTGTTTGGTCTGTTAAGACCCGGTCTTTTAAGACCTACTGTTTACTGCACTGTTATGCCAATGGATGTACCACATATCACCGCTTTAACTGAATGACTGTTATGACCTGAAACATGAGCTACAAACTGAATGACTGATAAACTGACTGAAATGACTGTTTTCAATACTGAAAGGACATTTATTCTTAAACCCCCTTTACGCATTGTGTTATTCACTGGGCTTTAGCTCACTGCTCATATATATATGTAGGTGTACAGGCACCAGACTGCAGCTAGCTAGGAGCGTCAGGCAAGCTTTAGTTTTGTCAAGCCAACCACTGTGCCTCACTGCGAGGGTTCCGAGCCTATCAAGCTATGGCTTAGGGGCTTAGGGGTGTTTTATTTCCCCGTTTGTCTCTGTAACTGTTTGTTTACTGTATAGACTGATAGCATCGTACTGTACTGTTTAATAGGGATTAAGTCCCAGTTTTGACTGATTGTATATTTTGTGCATACTATTCTGTACTGAAAGTATAAATGTATGAAAAATCTTTTTGCATACAGACTGTCAGCTCATTGGATATTGTTTATTTACTGTATTGGCTTCCGCCATGCCCTTGTACTCTGTATTACTGTTCTACTGTTAAGCAGGCCTTCGGTAATCTCGGATTACTGGCCGGTTACGGTGCTAAACCCATAGGGGCGGGTTTGGGTCGTGACAATATATATATATATAAAACTTTTGGATAAATCTAAGGAAAACTTAGTAACATCCCTCTCCAATTTTATATAATAAAAGAGGTCCAAGATTTTTTTTATTAATTAAGGTCCCTCAATATTTTCACAGAAAAGATTTTGACCAAAGATATTTTTGTACGGCTCAGAGAAATTTTAATTTTTACAAAGAAATTTCAAAATCTCTCTATGAAATCAGAGAATTTCTCTGAGTCAGGAAAAAATTTAGTCAAATTTTCTCTATGAAAATGTTAAGAGCCTTAACAACTATATGAAAATATTATAACGTCATTTATCCTATAAATCTTAATATTAGAGACTTTTAAAAAAATTCTCCTACGTCTAATCTAGATGCACTTACAAAAAATAAATATTCATAAAAATTATTAAATATAATTTTTTTTTTTCTTTTCTTCCCAAATAATTCATTTTCTAAATGTATATAGCTTAAGTTGACCTAAAATTAAAACGATTAAATTATTAAATTGATTAAAATATGAAAAATATTTACTAAAGACACAAAATTTCAAAAACAGTATTTGAATTTTAAAACCAAACTATAGAATGATGTGAGCGTCTCAAGAAAGAAAAATTTAAAAATATAAATACATGACTATAACAAAAAAATTTTCAAATGAGAATAATGAAATTTAATGGGTGCCTCGGGTTTGCTTGTTTGGTGAATTTTTATTTATTTTTTTTTTGTTGTTGTTGTGTGCTTATTTTTGTCTTTAGTGAAAAAAAATATATATATATTTTTTAAAAAGTTTTAGGTGTTTAGATTCAGCTCGATGAGATAAACCATAAATTATAAAAAAAAAAAAATCCAAAAGATGTATATAAAAGACAAAAATAAACAAAAAATGGTAGACTTTTTTGGCTTATTTTGGATTTTTAATTTTTTTTAATTTTTTTTTAAAAAATTACTTTTTAAATTCGTCAATACAAGACAGACCGGAAACGTACAACATTCTGACATAATCTTTTTAAAAAAAATACTAAAGACCAAAAAAATTTAATTTTTTTTTTTTAAAAAAAGATGTGATTTTGGGAATATGCACTTTATAATTAAAGAAAAAATGACATAATTTCATACTTTCTGAATCATAACTCAAAAAATTAATAACTAAAAGTAACATGAGACATAACTAAACTCATGAGTCATAATTAAAAGGGATTTTTTTTATTAAAATCTATGATATTAAGGGTTTATAAGATAAATGACATATAATATTTTCATAATAGTTAGAGTTTCTTACATTTTCACCAAAAAAAAAAAAAATTTGACACAGGCAAATCTCGCCTTGACACAGAGAAATTTTTAATTTTCACAAAAAATTTCTTTGATTTCACAGAGAAATTTCATTGAGGACCTTAGCTAATAAATAATAATAATGATAAAAATATAAAAAAAATATTGGACCTCTCATACTACCTAAAGTTATGGAGGAATGTTTCACTAATTTTTTCTAATTAAATAATATCAAAATTAAAGAAGAAAATTATTCATAACAAAAAAAATGACAACCAAAAGTGCATATGTTACACTTTTTTGAACGATGTGTATGTTAAAATTTCCTGGTGATTATTTTAGTGATGCCAAACACAAATTACTAAATGATATGATTTAAGAGTATCTTCAACGATGCATCAATTTTTTTGTTAATTTGAGTAAAAGTTTCATTTCATATCAAGTGTTCCAACAGAGGTTTTTGATGTTTCATTAGAACACCGGTCAATTGGGCGGACAACCGAGCGACCGACCAGCGTAAATTTTTCATACGTTTTTGCCTTGAGGTGGTCATCCGGGGGGTCGACCGGTCAGTGTAATTTTTTTACAATTTTTTTCTTTGAGGTGGACATTTGGGAGGACATCCGAGGGGACAGCCGGTAATGAAAATCAAACAGCTATGAACAATGATTTGATAAAAGGCACATTGATCCTCAATTTGACAAAAGAAAAGTAAAATCTTGAATTTGAAACCAATTTGATGAAACCATTGGAGCTGAAAAAGGAATCATTTTTCATCAAATTCAAATTTAATGATAAGTTTGATACACTGTTAGAGATGGTCTAATAGACTGAATTCATGTCATTTCGCATGTGAGAAATATATCACCAATTTATATATATTTGTAAAAAATTTATAATTACTTTATTTCATTGTATACATGTCAAATTTTTGAAATTTTTTTTTTTTAATATAAAATGTTGGGATACAAGCTAGGACACATCACACCACAAATGAATAACAATCAGTGTGTTTAGTTTTAATTTTTTGAAAATTGATTTTTTTATTTTTAGTGAATATTTTTTAAAATTTTAATTAATTTTTTTATTTTTTTTAGATGTACCTTACCTAGATATCAAAAAAATAAAATATTTATAAAATATATTTTAAAAATCAATAAATATACAAGAATATGAAAAATGTATTGAATTCTCCTCCTTTTTCTTTTTCTTTTTTGTATGTTGGTTGTATTTAGTGAAATTTTTAAAGATTTTTTTCACAAATATTATACTTTTTAAGTGTATTTATGTTAGGTGTGTCTATAAATTAAAAAAATTACTTAGAATATTAAAAAAATTTAGTAAAAACAAAAAAAAATACGAAAAATAAAAGATTTTAATTTTTTAAAGAGTAAATCCTGAAAATCCAAAACAAAACCAGCTGAATAATTTTCTCAACAAAGGTTGATGTCTTGAATGGATTTGCATCTTGTCGGTATGTGAATTTCAATTGGGATTCACATTTTCTCAAAAAAAATCAAATAATAATAATATATATGTATCAATTAATGTACTAACAGATGATATACTAAAATTTTAGAAGTTTTAAATAGTTATAATTTGTATAATAGCTAGAGTTAGTAATAATGACATACACTAATTGGTACACTAGTGTGTATATTAATTGGTATATGTAGCATCACTAAAAAAACAATAATAATAATATAATAATAATAATAATAATAATAATAATTAATTCACATAAATGAACAAATGTTTGTATTTATGAGTAAATATAATATTCACATAAATGAACAAATGTTTGTATTTATGAGTAAATATAATATTAAGGATAAAGGTTGAGATCTCATTTTTCCTTCCCACTACTCTAATGTATTGGGATTGGTCAACTTTTTTCTTTTTATTTTTTTGTTTTTTTTTTCTTCTATCACTCACTGACATGTGTCTATAACGGTTATGGAGGTCAAGGAAAGGGAGTCTCTATCATTTCTGATAATATTAAATATAGGAAAATATTTGAGAACTCCCACAAAGGAGGACTCACATGACCTCCACTGATGTATTGACTAATTATGTGTTTGAATTTTTTTTTCCATCTCTAATAGTGACATGAATAATTCAAATCGTTTTAAAAATTTTAAAAATTGTGTTTTGTAAGGTCTCAATATTACTGTTAAATATAACAATAGCTTCAATAACTCCAATAGGCTATATCTATCACTAGCCATTTCACAGAGGAAATCAATCATTCAAATAATAACACATCAAGACGTCTTTCACAAAATTAGCATGGGCATCAGGACTCGTTTGGCATGATGAGTTGGGAAATTTTTTTTGGATATTTTAATTAGGAGAATGTTTGGAACTTCATAAATGAGGATTTTCATTGTTTCGTAGTAAATTGGCGTAGGTTCGACTCCCCTTTACTGTGTGAGTTTTGACTTAAATGAGGCTTAGGTTGAGATATAGCGACCCGGTCTTTCCCTTTTGGTTATTGTATCCGGACTTAGGTTCCGTAGATTCTGTCATTGAATTATTGTTGCTGCCAATCCTTTATTTTCTCTTTTGGAAGTTATAGGCTTTGATGGGCGGAGGTTTGTTACAGGTTGTTGGGGTTGGAAACAAGTGTTGCTGTCCAGATTTTTGGACCTTCGCTCGAACGAGGATTGGTCGCTCGACGAGCTGTTGTTTTTGTTCTTCCTCGACCAGGGTTTGGTCGCTCGAGCGAGAGTCGCGTCTGGGCTTAGGACCTGTAGATGTGTTTCTTGGCTCGAGCGAGCTTCCTTCGCTCGAGCGAGCGAGGTGTATGTTTTCGATTCTTCGCTCGAGCGAGCATTCCGTCGCTCGAGCGAGCTTCTGGGTTGCATACCTGAAGCATCGAGTTTTTGGCTCGAGCGAGCTTTTCTTCGCTCGAGCGAGGATTTCTTGTGTCTGGTCGCTCGAGCGACCATGTCTTCGCTCGAGCGAGCCTGTTTTAAATAGGCAGCAGCGGGTTTTTAATCAGTTTTTCTTTCTTTTTGTTCCAAACCCTAGGTCCGACTTCTCTCTCCCTACTCACTTCTCTCTAGGTTTCATCTAGTTTAGGGTGTTTCTACCCTAGATCCTTTATTAAAGAGTGTGAGTCGAGGGCTTCAGTTTAATCTGAACTTTGGTTTTGGAGCACTTTGGAGTTTGGGCTCATCTTCGTCTTCTCTTTTGGGTTATTTCTTCGAGGTAGGGATTTCCTACTCCAATGTATACGTTTTGTTCTAAGTTTTAGCATTTTAATATGTTGGGGGTATTTTGGTAATTTTGGGAAAAACCCTAGTTGTTTATTAAATTGAATTGCATGTTTAATTTAAGGAAAATTGGGGGAAATTAGTGGAATTCATGAAATTGAGGAATTTATTGATTAAATGGGGTAGTTGGTTAATTTAAATCATATGCCTATTGAATTGTTGATTTAGTTATTTTCTGTTTAGAGATAACTGTTTTGGGCTATCGGTGGAGGATAGTCATGATTGTTGTAGACATTGCATGTGGATTAGGGATAACTGAAACTAATCACATTGGTTAAGTCATTAATGTTGACTGTTGAATTAATACAGACATTATGTGTATTGATTGTGAGATGTATATGTTATGTGTTTACATACATGTATTAGTTGAGCATTGCATATGCATATTGTTGGGAGGAGATAGGGGATGTACTCCACGGTTAGGGGAAGATAGGGGATGGACCTCTAACCGGATTTTGTTTGGGAGGAGATAGGGGATGGACTCCATTAGCATCACTATTATGTGTGCTTATTGATATTGAAGTGTTTTTGCATGTATTGATACAACACTAAAATGTGTATCATATTGGAAGTATGGAAGTGTTTTGATATGAGCCTGTGTCTCATTTGTTTGTTGATATTGGAAGTAATGTGAATATATATAGTTCACTGTTGTAAGTTTGGCCAGGTTCTGAGCCATATTTGATAATAATGGAAAGTGATAATAATGAAAGTGAATAATGATTTATGTTAACCATCTATTGAATGCTAGCTTTATTCAATGCTTATATTTGGTTTAGTATTTTCTACTGGGCTGTGGCTCACCCTTTATGGGAACATCATTTTCAGGTTCAGGTGATAAGCTACCTCCAAGGACTTAGCTTGGAAGGACTTGGATTTGAAGACTAGTTTAGTTATTTGTTTTTTTGATATTACATGTAATTCAAGCCTAGGGCTTTATTTGTATTTGAGTTAGAACTCATATTTTGTGTCCAAGTGTTGGCTTGGCAAGATGTAAGCCCGTAGGGCATTTATTATGATGTTACATGTAATGTTTTATTTATAATACTCTGATGAATGAATAATGCATGTTTTCTTTTAATAATGCAAGTCATTGTATATGTATATGGGTTATTTTGAGGGCGTTACAACTTGGTATCAGAGCGTACCGGGTTTGAATACTTTGGGTACGTGGGAAGTGATTAGTATCACAATGGGTTCGTCTCGTTTGATAGAGACTTAGTGTAGTTTATATGTTTGCATGATAACATGTTTATGTGATTATGTGGGTATGGAATGTAGTTTCTAGGATGTTGATTGGACCCTTGAGTTGCTAGTAGTCTTGTTGGAAAGGCAATTGATCACTGCTGCTTCCAACCGGAACTATGTAACGCTTTGGGACTATCATTATCCAGGAATGAAATTCGTAGGTGCTTATGTGATTATGTGCTTACGTGGAATGAATTATTGTTGTCCAATGCATTAGGACGCGAGTGTTTAGCTTCGGCACATTTATTAATGTGCTAACGTCTTTGTTTCTTGTATTAGGATGTCAGGACGAGGACGAGGTCGCGGTAGGCGTGGTAGGCCGGGTAGGCAGGAAGTGCCTGTGCCAGAGGAGATTCCGGCAGTTCAGGAGGGAGTAGGCCAGGCCAATGTGGCCGAGCCGTAGGCCAGCAGGCTATGGGCGCTTTAGCCCGAGAGATAGCAGGGGCATTCAGGGAGTCAGTAGGCATTCTCAGAGCTGAGAATCAGGCTCAGGTTGTTGTGCAGATGCAGGACCTTCTTTTCTGAAGAGGGAGTTCTTCCGGTCCAATCCGGACGAATTTTGGTGATCCTAAAGAGCCGCTTAAGGCAGATGAATGGCTCGAACAGACAACGAAACGTTTGAGATGCTTGGCATCGAAGAGAGGGGTTGAAGGTGACCTTGGCATCTTCCAGCTGAAGGGGGATGCGGGTCAGTGGTGTTCATCGGAGGTACTTGGGAGGCTTTTGTGAATGCTTTCCAGGAGGGTTTTATCTCCAGCAGTTAGGGAGAAGTTGAGGACAGTTCTGCCAGCTTAAGCAGAACAGTTCTTCAGTGGCCGAGTTTGAGGCTCATTTACTAGTTGTCCAGGTTTGCACCTGAGTTGGTGGCGTCTGAGGAACGCCGTTGCATTGAGTTTGAGAAGAAGTTGAGGCGTGGCCTCAAGTTGAGAGTTGTAGGGTCTTGATTCGGGATTATGGGCGTCTGGTTGATGCTGCAGCCCATACTGAGATTATGATGCAGGAGAGGAGGAAGGGCAGAAAGGCTCCAAGAGGAGTCAGGATGGCAGAGTGATGGTAAGACAGAGAGGTTTTACTCCTCAGCAGTCTCAGGGTAGCTTTTCTAGATCGACTTTTCCAGTACCGAGTGCTAGTTCTGGGAAAGGCAGTCAGGGAGACATCACCTGTTTCAAGTGTGGTCAGCTGGGCCACAAGTCTCCAGTTTGTCCTCAGAGGGGAGGAGTACAGAGAGCAGCATCTTCTTCGGCTCGATCTCAGAGCCAGAGTCAGGGTAGAGGCCAGCCGCTCTCGTGTTATCAGTGTGGTCAGCCAGGGCACATGAAGAGGTATTGCCCGCAGTTGGTGGCACACCTGGTGCATCTGGTTTGAGGCAGACTCAGGGTCAGCAGCCAGCTCAGTCGGGTCAGGCCTCGAGGGCCAATCAGGGGGCTTCTTCGTCCCAGTCTGTGCAGCAGTCTTATGCTCCTAGGGGTGAGCAGGTTGATCAGAGGCCATCTGGGCGCGTGTATGCTGTTACCGCGCAGGATCTTGTACCGGCTCCATCTGTCGTGAGAGGTACCTTCTTGTTTTGCAATTCAGTTGCTAGTGTTTGATCGATACGGGTGCATCTCATTCCTTTGTGTCTGCTGCATTTGCATCTGTTTTGGAGTTGGAGTTAGCTCAGTTAGCGTCTCCTATTTGTGTAGTGTCACCTCTTGGGGGTGAATTGATCTTGAAACAAGGTGTTAGGGGTTGTGATATAGAGGTCGATGATCATAGAATCCCATTTTCCTTTGTAGTTATGCCTATGAAAGGCTTCGATGTTATTTTGGGTATGGACTGGTTATCGTCATACCGGGCAGTTATTGATTGCTATCGCCAGAGGGTCACTTGTTGTACCGTGGGCGGAGAGTGTTTTCATTTTCTGGGGGACCGGGTTGGTAGTGTTTTGCCACCGGGGTATGGTTCGCGAGGGCGGAGTGAGCTTAGTGGTCTACTTGCTAATCTTTCGATTAGTGAGGTGATGAGACCAGATTGTGTTGCCAAGGGTGGTTTGTGAGTACTCGGACGTCTTTCCCGAGGATCTTGTTGGTTGCCACCGCATCGAGAGATTGAGTTCTCTATTGACCTAGTGCCCGGCACGGCGCCAATTTCTATGGCACCTTATCGTTTTGCCCCAGCCGAGTTAGTTGAGTTGAAGATTCAGCTCCAGGAGTTGCTAGATAAGGGCTATATCCGTCCTAGTGTTTCGCCGTGGGGAGCACCGGCCCTCTTTGTTAAAAAGAAAGGTGGTGCTTTGAGACTTGTATAGATTACCGGAAATTGAATCGGGCTACGGTTAAGAATAAGTACCCTATGCCTCGTATAGATGATCTGTTCGACCAGTTGAAGGGTTCCCGTTGTTTCTCTAAGATAGATTTGAGATCGGGTTACCACCAGTTGAGGGTCAGGGAGGAGGATATTCCGAAGACGGCATTCCGTACGCGGTATGGCCACTATGAGTTTCTGGTGATGCCATTCGGGCTCACCAATGCACCGGCAGTGTTTATGGATTTGATGAACCGGATCTTCCGGGAATTCTTAGATCGTTTTGTAGTTGTCTTCGTGGACGACATTCTGATTTATTCACCTTCGGAGGAGGAGCACAGGAACACTTGAGAGTGGTGCTTGAGTTACTTAGAGCCCATAAGCTTTATGCTAAGTTTGGGAAGTGTGAGTTCTGGCTAGAAGAGGTGAAATTCTTAGGCCATGTGTTTCGGGGAAGGGGTGTCTGTTGATACATCCAAGACAGAGGCAGTGCAAGATTGGGCACAGCCTAAGAGTGTGTTTGAGATCCGCAGTTTTCTGGGATTAGCTGGGTATTATCGCCGATTTGTGAAGGATTTCTCCAGGTTAGCTTCACCTTTGACTAGATTGACTCGGAAGGGAGTCAAATTTGTATGGAGTGAGACTTGTGAAAAGTCGTTTCAGGAGTTGAAAGTTAGACTGACCACCGCTCCAGTCTTGATTATTCCGGAGAGAGGGTTGGGTTATGCAGTCTATTGTGACGCCTCACGAGAGGGTCTGGGTTGTGTGTTGATGCAAGAGGGGAAAGTGGTTGCCTATGGTTCACGTCAGTTGAAAATTCATGAGAAGAATTACCCTACGCATGATTTAGAGTTAGCAGCTGTGATATTTGCCTTGAAGATTTGGAGGCATTATCTTTACGGTGAGAGTTCGAGGTATTCTCGGATCATAAGAGTCTGAAATATCTGTTTACACAGAAAGACTTGAACTTGAGGCAGAGGAGGTGGATGGAGTTCATTGAGGATTATGACTTTGAGTTGCATTATCATCCGGGGAAGGCCAATGTGGTGGCCGACGCCCTTAGCAGGAAACCTGTTGGTGACATAGCTAGTATAGCCATTCGGGAGTGGGAGATGTTGGGTGCACTTGGGGAGTTTGATTTGCTTCTGGGCGAATCCGTTGAGGCTGCGGCCTTGTTTTCTGTTGTTGCGCAGCCTACACTTGTGACTCGAGTGTTAGAGGCTCAGAGGGTGACCTTGAGGTAGAATCCCTTCGAGAGAAGATCTCCAGTGGGAAGGTTGAGAAGGGTTTGACGGTGTATCCCGACCTGAGTGTGAGATACCGAGACCGTCTGTTTGTGCCGGAGTCTTGCCGAGAGGAGGTACTCCGAGAGTTTCATCATTCACGCCTTGCGGTGCATCCGGGAGGCACTAAGATGTATCGGGATTTGGGTCGCCAGTTTTGGTGGCGGGGTATGAAGAGAGATGTGGCAGCGTTCGTGTCTAAGTGCCTTACTTGTCAGCAAGTGAAGGCCGAACATCAGAGGCCAGCGGGTTTGTTGCAACCCTTGCCTATTGCCGAGTGGAAGTGGGAGCATGTCACTATGGACTTCGTTGTGGGTCTTCCGAGGACTCAGCGGGGTAGTGATGCTATTTGGGTGGTTGTAGACCGGTTGACTAAGTCGGCGCACTTCATTCCTATGCGCGTGAGAGATTCGGTAGATCATCTTGCCGACTTGTACATTCGGGACATAGTGAGGTTGCACGGGGTCCCAGTGACGATCGTCTCAGATAGAGATCCTCGTTTTACTGCTAGGTTGTGGCAGAGTTTGCAGAGTGCCTTAGGCACTAAGTTGACCTTTAGCACGGCTTATCATCCTCAGACTGACGGGCAGTCCGAGCGTACTATTCAGATCCTTGAGGATATGCTTCGGGGTTGTGTTCTTGATTTCAGTGGGTCGTGGGAGAGGCACTTGCCTTTGGTGGAGTTTGCCTACAACAACAGTTTCCAGTCTAGTATTGGTATGGCACCGTTTGAGGCCTTGTATGGCCGACCGTGTAGATCTCCAGTTTGTTGGGCCGAGGTGGGTGATGCACCTCTATTGGGTCCGGAGTTGGTGAGGGAAACGACGGAGAAAGTTGAGCTTATCCGTAAGAGACTTGTTACAGCCCAGAGTCGTCAGAAATCTTATGCCGACCGTAGGAGGAGACCTTTAGTGTTTGAGGTGGGTGATCATGTCTTTCTGAAGATATCACCTAGACGGGGATTGATGAGGTTTGGGAAGAGCGGGAAGTTGTCCCCTCGGTTCATAGGTCCTTTTGAGATCCTTGAGAGGATTGGCGAGGCTGCTTATCGTTTAGCTTTGCCACCGCAGTTGTCCGGAGTACATGACGTGTTTCATGTGAGTATGCTTCGGAAGTATGAGCCGGATCCATCACATGTGTTGGATTGGACTGATTTAGTGGTTGAGAGGATGTCTCGTATGAGGAGAGACCGGTTCGGGTCTTGGATAGGCGGGATCAAGTTTTGCGAGGCAAAACCATCCCTTTGGTAAAGGTTCTGTGGAAACATCACGGGGTGGAGAAGCCACTTGGGAACGTGAGTTGGAAGTCCGCGAGAAATATCCGGACATGTTTATTGATTTGTAATATTTTGTAATATTGTTGAACTTAAGAATTTATATATGTCTTAAGTTGGAAAACATTGAGAATGTTTTGGTTTAATATAGTAGTTTGAAACTTGCTTCATAATGGAAGTGGAATGTCACATTTATAGATTGAATGTGTTTTATATATCATGGAATTTAATATGATATGGAAATGGAATCACGTATATTGAAATGTTGATTTGAAAGGAAAATGCATAATATGATGCAGGTTGTAATATATGTTGTTTTATATACATATTGTGAGATGCCTCTTGATAAGAGATGAATGACCAGTATTGGGTCAAGTTGTTTATTAATGTCATATTGTTGAATTTGAGAAAAACTGTTTTCAAAACTTATGCTTAATTTCGGGGACGAAATTCTTTTAAGGGGGGGAGGTTATAGCGACCCCGGTCTTTTCCTTTGGTTGTTGTATCCGGACTTAGTTCCGTAGATTCTGTCATTGTTATTGTTGTTGTCCTTTAATTTTTTTTTGAGTTATAGGTTTGTTGGGCAGGTTTGTTACAGGTTGGTTGGGTTGGAAACCAAGTGTTGCTGTCCAGATTTTTGGACCTTCGCTCGAGCGAGGAGTTGGTCGCTCGAGCGAGCTGTTGTTTTTGTTCTTCGCTCGAGCCAGGGTTTGGTCGCTCGAGCGAGAGTCTGCGTCTGGGCTTAGGACCTGAGAGATGTGTTTCTTGGCTCGAGCGAGCTTTCTTCGCTCGAGCGAGCGAGGTGTATGTTTTCGAGTTCTTCGCTCGAGCGAGCATTTCGTCGCTCGAGCGAGCTTCTGGGTTGCAGACCTGAAGCATCGAGTTTTTGGCTCGAGCGAGCTTTTCTTCGCTCGAGCGTGGATTTCTTGTGTCTGGTCGCTCGAGCGACCATGTCTTCGCTCGAGCGAGCCTGTTCAGTTTAAATAGGCAGCAGCGGGTTTTAATCAGTTTTTCTATCTTTTTGTTTCCAAACCCTAGGTCCGACTTCTCTCTCTCCCTACCACTTCTCTCTAGGTTTCATCTATTTAGGTGTGTTTCTACCCTAGATCTTTATTAAAAGAGAGTGGGTCGAGGGCTTCAGTTTAATCTGAAAATTTGGTTTTGGAGCACTTTGGAGTTTGGGCTCATCTCGTCTTCTCTTTTGGGTTATTTCTTCGAGGTAGGGATTTCCTACTCCAATGTATACGTTTTGTTCTAAGTTTTATTTTAATATGTTGGGGGTATTTTGGTAATTTTGGGAAAAACCCTAGTTGTTTATTAAATTGAATTGTATGTTTAATTTAAGGAAAATTGGGAAATTAGTTGAATTCATGAAATTGAGGAATTATTGATTAAATGGGGTAGTTGGTTAATTTAAATCATATGCCTATTGAATTGTTGATTTAGTTATTTCTGTTTAGAATAACTGTTTTGGGCTATCGGTGGAGGATAGTCATGATTGTTGTAGACATTGCATGTGGATTAGGGATAACTGAAACTAATCACATTGGTTAAGTCATTAATTTGACTGTTGAATTAATACAGACATTAGTGTATTGATTGTGAGATGTATATGTTATGTGTTTACATACATGTATTAGTTGAGCATTGCATATGCATATTGTTGGGAGGAGATAGGGGATGTACTCCACGGTTAGGGGAAGATAGGGGATGGACCTCTAACCGGATTTTGTTTGGGAGGAGATAGGGGATGGACTCCATTAGCATCACTATTATGTGTGCTTATTGATATTGAAGTGTTTTTGCATGTATTGATACAACACTAAAATGTGTATCATATTGGAAGTATGGAAGTGTTTTGATATGAGCCTGTGTCTCATTTGTTTTGTTGATATTGGAAGTAATGTGAATATATATATAGTTCACTGTTGTAAGTTTGGCCAGGTTCTGAGCCATGTTGATAATAATGGAAAGTTGATAATAATGAAAGTGAAAATGTTTATGTTAACCATCTATTGAATGCTAGGCTTTATTCAATGCTTATATTTGGTTTAGTATTTTCTACTGGGCTGTGGCTCACCCTTTATGGGAACATCATTTTCAGGTTCAGGTGATAAGCTACCTCCAAGGACTTAGCTTGGAAGGACTTGGATTTGAAGACTAGTTTAGTTATTTGTTTTTTTTTTGAATTACATGTAATTCAAGCCTAGGGCTTTATTTGTATTTGAGTTAGAACTCATATTTTGTGTCCAAGTGTTGGCTTGGCAAGATGTAAGCCCGTAGGGCATTTATTATGATGTTACATGTAATGTTTTCATTTCTAAAACTCTGATGAATGAGATAATGCAATGTTTTCTTTTAATAATGCAAGTCATTGTTATATGTATATTGGGTTAATTTTGAGGGCGTTACATGAGAATTCAATGCAAACTTTCAGGTTATAGTCTCTCATGCAGAACAGACGACAGAATACCTTGGTAATCTCGTCACAGGGCGCTGCCTTGAACCTGCAAGAAAATGTAGGAATTTTCTCAAAAAACAAAAGAAAAAAAAGAAAGAATTTCATTTACATGCATTTACGTGTAATGTTTGTATTTTTATTAGAAAATCAATTGTTTGTATTTTTATATTTACGTGTAATTTCATTTTAACATGCATTATATAAAAATAAAATCAAAATCATTTGAGAATTTCTTTGTATTAGGGATTTTCTTTGATTATTAGGGATTTTCTCTCTCACTTTGAAGTTTTATATATATATATTCATTGTATTCTTGTATTTAAATCTTATTCTATGTGTATTATTATGAATTTTTTTCCCATTTGAAATTTCTTTGTATTAATTATATATTATATTTGATCTTCATCATTTTTATCGTGATTCATTATATTTCATATATGAATTAAGAAAAATATTAGATAATTCTAATATTTTTTACATTGCTATTTATTTGAGGGTCTCACTGTTGAAAACAAATAATGTTAAAAAAATTAAAATTTTAATATATAGTTTACATATTCATATATAATTAAATAATTTATTAATTTTTAACACATATACTAACATTAATCCTAATTAATAGTGATACCACATTTTATTTTATTTAAACATAAAAATGTATTCTTTAGTTATTGTATAAAAATCAATATTGAAATAGCCTGTTTACAACAAAATTTGACCGGCATCCAAGAGACATATCGTGTGTTTTATTTATTTTTATTTAATTTTGGGGAAGTGAACAAAGGTTTTTTCGTCGATCGGATTTTGGGGAAGTGAACAAAGGTATTATTATTTCATTTAAAAACAAGAGAATAAAAAAATTTAAGATTGAGAATTTTGTAGTACTAAATGGTATGATTTAAGAAAATGAACTCATGTCATTTTTGTATGGATGATTCACCACTACAACCAATTAAGATTTTATAAATAAAATTTAGGGACAAAATGATGAAATATTTTAGTTGTTAGTGTCATTGTTGTATTTTTAATAGCGAAATTGGATATTTAGTAATGAATTACTATCAATTAAAATTTATTTTAAAAAATAAATCTTGTTGATACTAAATTATTTTATTCTTAAAAGTATATTTTTTACCGACATTTTTAAAATCTTGTCAATAATTATTTTTTTATTCTTAGAATAATTTTTTAGTGACGGAAAAAATATTGTGCCATACAGATTTTTATTATTGTTTTTTTTTTTTTTTGGGTACAGATTTTAATTCTTAATTGTTAGATATTATTGAATGCAAAGGAGGCAATGCCCTAAATGACTTGCCATTGTTATTTGTATGAAATTATTGGCTGGTGTATATTGAATAATTGTTCTAACCTAAAAGTCTAAGAATGACAAGAACTAGGCTAGCTGGCAGTGGTCATTTCACGGGAAGCACTCATTTAAATAATAAGGCCCGGCTTCCTTCCGGTCCGTAATTAGACTAGAGGACATTATTAAGTTCGTGAAGGTTTATTATGGCTCTCGTTTAATAATTTGAACAGTTTTAATATATAAAATCGTCGAATACTATATGTCAGTGAAACATTACGTTGATCAATATCGATAGCTATGTGATCAAATCAGTTTTGTATAAAACGAAATGACGGTGAAAAAAGTAACAGTTGACAGAAATCTGATCCGATGAGACAGCTATCGATATTTGATCAATGTGATTTTTTACAAACATATAGTACCGACGAGTTCTATACATAAGCGGTTCGCATTATCGAAAGGGAGCATGAAGGACCCTCACGGGTCCAACAGTACCCTCCAGTCCGAATCACAGACTTGAGGAAAGCCTAGCCTACATAATAACGTGTAATTATGAACTCATCTTAATAATTGGATTAATTCTCAATATGTTCTATCAATTTATCGCTGAAAGTTGATCCTGTCAATTTTGAAACTATTTTTAAACTATTGCTAAAATTAATAATTAATAACCATTTTGTAAACAAATTTTTTCAAATTGTCACTGAAAAATGATAATTAGTGACATTTATTACCAATATTTGACGAAAAAGTCATTAATTATCATAGAACCTATTAGGCAATAAGTTCACGTATTGGGTGCACCTAACTTCGAAAAACTATGGGTAGGTATTTTGATAAAAAAATATTTAGGATTTGGCTTCTCTCAAGTTAACTGTCTTAACTTGAGAGAGCGTTTGGGTTTTGTTTGACTTATTTTGGGATTGATTTTGATATTTGAACGTTCACATTTTAGGCATCTTTAAGTAGAATATTAATGCAAAAAATCAAGATAATCGAATATTGGTAGTTATATATTTGAATCAAATTTTATTACAAAAGTGAATGATTATTCTTGAAATTATATTTGTCATTATGCTTTTTAAAAAATAAATATGGTTCAACATATAATTATCCATATTCAATCATACTATTTTTTACAGTAATTTCTATTCAACTAATCTTAAAAAGTGAACGGTTTGGATCACTGAAACAGTCCCAAAATGGGTCTATAAAGTCTAAATGCTTTGAGATGAAACCCAAAATTTTAGAATTCAAATCCAATATAATAGCTATCTACATGCACAGAGAGAACAACACATAGAATATATAAATATATGAGACAAAATTTGTTCTCATTTTTTAATTGTGAAATATTCACATTTATAATTATGAATATTTGTCACATATTTAATAATTATGTATTTGATTCTCTATATACACTTTATTAAAAGTTAGGATATAAATTTTTTTTTTTGTGTGTAAGGGAGCATAGAAAATTTTGCATTAGACTGATTCTTACCTTTAAAATTAGCATCACAAGAAAAATATTAGATAACTCATATTTTTAGCATTGCTATTTATTTGAGTGTCCTACTAATACCAATTCGATCCGAACTCTTAGAATTGGAATAAGTTTGGCAGCAGATCATGAAATCTTGGTGATCTTCTCTATCTAACGAAACGGACTATATAATGTACTTTATATACTGGGTTACAAGCAGGCATTTTACCAAAGGTTTCTAATCTACCTTTGTGTGATTTCTGTTGAAGCATATACTTGGCAGTGGGTGTGGGGTTGACGGTTTTAAAGCAAACTGCCCAGACATCTTGGATTCATATGTGCCTAGTATACGAGGGTTTCTATATATACCTAACGGGTTTGCCTTCTCTCATGTTGGCCATTTCAACTTGAAAGTATTTGGGCTCGATAGGCCCTTTTTTTTTTTATTTTTTTTTTTATCGATTTTGGTGATCCGAACCGTTTACTTTTTGGAATTCGATGAGCAGAATATTTATACAAAAAATAAGATGATTGGATATCGATAATTATACTTTTATTACAAAAAATGAATGTATATTCTTGAAATTATATTTTTGTTGATTTTTCAAAATAAAAATGATTCAAACATATAGTTAACGAGTCCAATCATTTTTTTTTTTGCATAAATATTTTACACGATGATTTCTGGAAAGTAAATCGTTTGAATAATCGAAATTGGTCTCAAAATGGGTCTACCAAGGCCAAACCCTCTCTCAAGTTGAGATAATAACTTGAGAGAAACCAAATCCATATCCAAAATAGTTCAATAAAATTTTCACGTCCTATGTGCATTCTTACGTAGTATAGTAAGCCTCCCAATTTATTATATATAGGTAGGGGTTCTATATATACACATGATATTTATGCTGTGTTTTGGTTGATAGATTTGAGGAGGGATTTGAAAGAGAAATGGAAAATGTAGGTGAAATGTAAATAAAACATGCCTATGTTTCACCTAGTTTCACACACCTTTTCCCTTTCCCTTTCCAAATCCCTCCCCAAATCCCCCAACCAAACACAGGCTTATTGTATCAATACAGATAGAAGTACAACTAAAAATTGAAACTTTTGCGACGGTCTTAAATGTTGCAAAAAATTCACATGCCGTTGCAAAAGACTTTTTGCGACAAAGTAGCGACGAGAATTGGGGATGGCGGAAGGGGGCGTGACAAAAGGTATTTGCGACGATTACAAACCGTCACATTTTTAATGACAGTAAATCAATGGTTTTATGCGACGGTTTAACCTGATACAAAAAAAGGTGGGGAAAACTTCACTTTTAGCGACAATTTTGGTTGCCGTCACCCAAAACTATTTTAGAGAGGGTATTTGACATCACAAAAAGTATTACTAGTGACGGTCTAAAACATCCTCAAACAATTAGAATTAAATTAATACCGTATTTGCGACAGTTTAAACCGTCGCTAAAGATTTGAACTAATATGTATATGCGACAGGTTAACCCGTCGCTAATAAAATGTAAGGAAATGATGATTACATTAACGACGGTTTGTTATTGTCACATAAAATTATTTTCATCAAATAAATATAATTTTATTAATTCCTTCACTGTACAAATTATTAATATTTCTAAAATAAAATACATCCACATCCACACACGTCCATATTCATATTCGCATTCACAAAATCATACAAATAATAATATATATGTACCATGTAACAATTGTCAACCAAACATTCTTTACAAAATGTATAAAACTCTCGAACAATATTAATAATTTTTTTTTATATAATTGAAGAACTCAAATTTTTCTATCTAAAACAAAACAAAAGTATCAACAATACAAATAAATAAATAAATTAAAATATATATTATATATATTATATTATTATATATTATAGCTCGTTTTAATATCAACAAGAAGTTCCAATATTGATATGCGGAAAAAACATCACGTACTCAATAGGGTTGCATCTGCAAAAAGAAACAAAACAAGAAAAAAAATCATTTACAATATAATTAATTAAAAAAAACATATATGTTATAGCTTGTTTTATATCAACAGGAAGCTCCAATATTGATAGGTGAAAATATCATCATGTACTCAATAGGGTTACATCTGCAAAAAGAAATTAAAAAAAAAAATTATTTACAATATAATTAATTTCAAGTTTACAGAAAATGTATAACATTTGATATTTATTTCAAACAATAAATAAATAAGATTGTAAGCTCCAATATCAATATGCGAAGATATCATCACGTACTCAAAATGGCTGCATCTGTAAAAAGGAACCAAAAAAAAAAAAATTCATTTACAATATAATTAATTTCAAGCTTACAGAAAATGTAAAACATTTACTATTTATCTCAATAAATAAATAAGATAGTAAGCTCTAATATCGTGTGTGTCAAATTTCGTTGACATCCGACGCTATTTGACCATTTTAGTGAGTCAACCTCTTCGGAAAAAAAAAAGTTTATAAAAGACAAGTTTTCACAAATGACAAGTTTTCAAAGTGTTTGAAAGTTTTACCTCATCATCTGGTGGTGGTGTATATGAGTTCTCATCGGCCTCATAATTCCTAGGTTCACGGTGGCCACTCAATGCATCCGGTACCTATGATATTCATGGTATAATTTGTTAATCATATTTATTCATGTGGATCCTCCGACGATCAAGTTAGTTGAGTGTATGGAAGGAATGAAAACTTAGAGAGGAAATTGAGAGTAGAGAGAGAGAGTGAATGAATAGCTTGTTACCAAATGTTCCTCAGGAACTTCCTTATACATCTTACTAATCATTTTCTTGTCCATTCACACTGTCCCATTGGCCGAAAGCCTACAGCCTACTTGCCGTCAGCCATGGTGGTTTCACCATGCCCCAGAGTGAGGGGTCTTGTTGTATTTAATGCATTGATAGTCTCATTTAATGCTTGGCGCGTGAGCTTAATAACTTTGCAAAATCTTTGCCTGACACATGGCTAATTCCCTGCCTGACACATGTCTAGTTGCAACTGGGCTTAGACCACTATCGGTTCTCTATTGCGCCCGCTTCTGGGCCATATCTATTGGGCTTTGTGGTGATAGTTACTCGAGTAATTATTTGGACAGCCTATGGCAATCATGGGTTGGGCCTTCCTGGGCCATACCGATCAAAATGTATCACCAAACTTTAAGCAAAAGATTGAAAAAGACCAACATAGTCATATTTAAAACTCAATCAACTCCATATTAAAAGAATAAAAGCGCAAGCTAAATATTTTGAATTGGAGTAACATCATCCAAACGATGTTTCCACAAATTAAGTATGTTCCAACACTTGAAAGCAAATAAAACTATAATTGTACAAAAATATCATTTCTGTTAAAAAATGGACCTCATATGCATAACTAATTGACTTGAGGGACTTCTCACATTAAAAATCTTATTTATGTCCTCCACCTTAAACAACCTTTAAATGAAGGACTTTTCATTAATTTTACTTTTTTTTTTTTTTGATCGACAAAAAATGAATTACATTGATGAAATAGCATAAGCAGTACAATAATACATCAATGAAGTGTGCAACCGAGGAAATTGCACCATTGCTTGAGAGGCACATCCCAATTATCACTACACAAATGTCACTTATGGCGACCAAATTTTTAGTTGCCAAAAGTCAATTTTTAGTCACCAAAACTTTTTAGCGACTAAAATTTTTGGTCGCTAGATTAGTCGTTAAACAATTGTTGGGAAAGGTTTTGGCGATTAGACTAAAAAGAATTTAGTCGCCGAAAGTCATCAATTGCTGACTAATTTTTTAGTCGCCAAAACCATTCAAAAAAAGTTAATATCACATTTTCAGCGACTAAAAAATTTTGTCGCCAAAAACTAAAAATTATTTACGGCGACTAAAGTTTTAGTCGCCAAATTTTTTTTTGTTGTTCATCTTATTTTTTTAACTACTAAATATTTTAGTCGCCCAAAGTTTATTTTGTTTTTGGCTACTAAAGTTTTTTTTTTCATTTTATTTTTTTTAGCTACTAAAGTCTTAGTCGCCTAAAGTCGGATTTTTATGGCTACTAAATATTTAGTAGCCAAAAAGTTTTTTTCATTTTATTTTTATTTTTAGCTACTAACTATTTAGTCGCTAAAAATATTTACTTCCTTTTTGGCTACCAATTGTTTAGTCGCCAAAAACATGATTTTATTTTTTTTAATTATTTTGTCCACAATTTGTATGTATTTCGTGCAACCTATACCTTGTATATAAATAAAACAATACATATATTATCAATCATTTCACAATTTTCATCCATTTCACTTCCAACCATACAAAAAGGAATCACTTTTAATGTCAAATTTCATACAAACTAAATATATTCCAACCTAAAATAATAATTCCATACAAAACATGTCCTCTGTACACAAAAAATATATTAGCAACCACTTGCACCAGCTACAGCAGCAGCAACCAACTGCACAACTCCAGCAGGATTTACAGTTCTAGCAATGCAGACAACAGCATCAGATGCAACAGTCCTACATGTTAGGCCATAACACAGCTACATCATGGCCAAATTTAATGATATCTGAGAACAGAAGATCTGAACACCTAAAGAGAATCAATAGAAGAGAGAACCAATCAAACATTTTAGATTCTTATTTCTTCTTTTCTGGCAACGTTAGAATAGATAGTTATGTTATAAAAAAAAAAAAAACATTCATTCTAATTTGTCAACCGGATGTTATTCCTAACATTATTTGATGTTATGTCTTATAAAGAAACCTAATAAGAAAAAAAAAAATCTAGGTTTCTAAGTTTAATGTTCTTGGCTGTTCAAAACAAAAAATAAAAAATTAGTGTTCTCGAGGGAAAATTTTTCATTCCAAAACACAAGTATCAAAATGTGGATTCCTAGAAGACTTCTATTTCATTTGTTTAGCTTCAAGACCTCTATTATCTCTAGAACAACACCAAAACTCTGCATGACAACAATAATAATAAATAAAAATAAAAATAAAAATAAAAACCTCAGATATCAAGATGCCATTTTGTTCACCCAGTGTTTCAACATCAAAACCAACATCTAACTGTGATAATATACATGAATGTAAGGCAAGTATATGGGATGAAATATAACAAATTAATACATACAAGCATGGTAAGGTAAGTAAACCACATTTGGCATGCTTTTGAGCACTCAGGAACACCTGACACAAAAAATAACACATTTTCAGCAGATTTTAGATTAGTAGGAGCTAATGGATTGGGTTGCTAAAAATACTTTTGGACCTTTTTAGGTTCTGAAAATTAATAGAAACATAGAATAATAAGTTTACTTTCATTCCCAATTTCAGAATTCGCATAACCTAACCAGAATTTTTATCTATAGGCCATACACCATATTCTATCCAAATTTGACACACTTTTAGGAAAATGAGCATTTCTCTCAATCTACCCAATAACTTTTGTTCAAATAAATTTTGTTGGAAAGAGGACTAAAAATGATAACTTTTGACATAAGAACCAACCTAAGATGATTTTTCTAGAATTGTTTTTTCAAAATACACGAAGTGGATCGTTTTCTCGAAACACAAGGCTAGATTGTTTAAGAAAATTGTTTAGACTATAAAAACGTCTAATTAGGGGCTACAAAAAATGTCACATGCTCTAAACACCTCAAAGATCATCCCCTACATTTAGTTTTGAAAAAGAAGTAAGTTTGATATTTTTCCAAGAGTGATAAAGTTGCGGCAGCCATGAAATCAGCAGAAAATACAAGGTAGCATCACTTATTCATACTAACACCTAAACTTACACCCCATTTCCAAGCATACCAACATTTCATACATACACTAGACATGCTAGGAGGTAGATTAAGAAGAGTAAGTAGGATTGGAGAAGAGAAGAGGGGTGTGTAATTTACCTTGAGACTAGCTTTCAAGTTCTACTTCCTCTCTCTCTCTCTCTCTCTCTCTCTTTAAGTCTCAAACTCTCTACTCCTCTTGCGTCAGCAGCTCACAAACGAGAATGAGGGACTGAGAGAGGTGAAAATATATATGCATAACTATTAGCAGTTTGGTTGGTATATATATCTAAGAAAAAAGTGAACTGTAAATTAACACAGCATTTGGGAAATTTTATGAAGTTGAAAGAAGAATATTAGTTCTCTTTTAGCCTACTGCTCCCTGAATCTTGGAACTTCACACCTCCAAAACACTGATTCTCTTTTATTTCAATTTCTACTTTTGTTTGATAAGAAGTTCTTCACAATAGACTTGTTTGTATGGTTATACACTTCTAGTCAATAGACTAATATCATAAATATGATCTTGCGTGTGCTTATTAAACCTGGAGTGACACTTGTAAATATATATATATACAATATCAAGATCCATTTGTGTGATTCTGTAACAGTATAGATGACTCAGGACTTGACTTTAGTGGTCCAGTCCACAAACCAAAAATCAAATTGGTGAACTACTCTTGAATCCTTTTTTTCAATATACTCTTGAATGCTTGTCTGAGATTTTCTTTCCTTTCATTCACATTTTAAATTGCACAATTAAATCAGCTTAATTGGCAAAAAACTTCATGCAAACATCACACTTATGAAATAGTGGGCTTTTCATTGAGGTGCTCATTCACAAAGCATTTCATTGAGGCATTTTATCATACACTTGCAATGCAAAATGTAAGTGTAGAGAGAATCACACATTCTTTCTGTTAATGTATATATTAGATTAGATTTATATTATATTTATCTAAATGTATTGTAGATATAGCTTATCTCTATCTCTCTATCTCTATCTCTATCTCTGTCTCCTTGTATCTCTCTCTCTCTCTCTCTCTCTCTATCTCTATCTCCTTTTATATTTATCTAGGTTTGTGTTCAATCTATAAATACAGGCTCTCCTATTGTATTCTATTCATTCAATATAATATAGACACATATTTTCCATATTTCTTTCAACCATTCCAACATGGTATCAAAGCATAAGTCTTGAATCCTAGCTCCTCGTTTATTTTGCTTATTGCCCGTACATAGTGGCATTATAGCATCTCTCTTCTTTTTCATCAATACACCATTCTTTGTTTTACAACACTATTTCGTCACTGTTCCGTCATCACCATTGACCAAAATTTTAAAAATTTTGCCCCACAGTGCTTGGAATTGTGCCCTGGTTCCAACGCCACCAGGATCGTCGCTGGAAACCTTCGCACGCGCCTTTATGCGCCACTTTTCTCCTTGGCGCATCCAGCTTTCTGCCTCCACTCTCCCACGCGCATACACGCGCCATAACCGTGCACTCGTGTGCGCCATACCTGCTACCGTGCACCCGCGTGCGCCGCTCCTGTTACCGTGCACCCGCGTGCGCCACACCTGTTACCGTGCACCCGCGTGCGTTGCTTCAGCTGCTGTGTACCTGCGTGCGCCATTTCTGTTAATGTGCGCCACACATCTCTTGCTACTGTTGTGAGTTGCGCCTCTCTCTACTATTGTGTATCGTACCTCTGCTGACATCATCGAGCCTCCTACTGACGTTATCTCTGCACCATTCAGCCTTTTTCCACTATTTTCGGCCTTCCGAACTCACTAATACTATCTGTTTTACCTAATTTTTGTCTGACAGTTCTGTTTCTATTTATTTAGTCTTACCACAATATTATTATGGATTGCCATGATACCTCCCATCAAATTTCTGTTATTCTTGATGGCTCCAATTATGTTCTATGGGCCCAAGCCATGTCTTCCTTCCTAAAAGGTAGGAAACTCTGGCATATTATCACTGGAGATGTGACCAAACCGGTGCAAGAGGTTGCTGAAACTGCTGCTAAGTATGAAGACCGATTAGAAGATTAGGACAGTAAGAACTACCAGATCATTACTTGTCTTTGGAATACCTTTGTTACTTCTATTAGTCTTCGGTTTGGACGTTTTCAGCTTGACTCTGTTACCACTCCTGCTAAAGACATTTGGGATTTTTTGAAAGAACGATACTAGACTACCGGTCTTACTCATCAGTATTAGTTTCAAAGTCAACTTCATCGCCTGCATCAAGAGCCTGGTCAGTCTATTAATGATTTCCTCTCTCAGATATATTTTGTCTGGAACCAACTCGTTCTCTCTGAACCTGCCTGGTCTCATATTGAAGATGCTACTTTATTCACTCAGTATCGTAATCACCAACGATTGGTTCAATTTCTCATGGCTCTCACTACTTAGTTTGAGCCCGTGCGTGCATCTCTGCTTCATCGCACTCTATTGCCCATTCTTGAGCAGGCTATTTTTGAGTTATTATTTGAGGAGACTCGTCTTGGCCCTCTGAAGACTCATCCTATGGATATAGTTCTTGCCACTCCTCAATCACTGAGTTCCTTTGCACAAACCACCCAGCGGTCCACTATTTGCAATTATTGTCAAAATCGGGACCTTCCTTCTACTCATCTTCTGCTTCATTACCTAGTTAGATCCTGTCGGTACTACAACAAGATTAGTCCGGGTCATCTGCAGCAAGATTGTTTTCGCAATCCATATCGCTCATCTACTACTCGTGGGGCTTCATCACGAGGTCATTCACAATATCCCAGGAATGAGTCTAGATCTCTACCTGCTCATCGCACTGCTACTACTGTCTCTGAGGAATTTTCTAAGCCTTTAGATCCAACTGCTCCTGTCTTTTCCCAAACTGATGTTAAAGCCATGTTCAAATAGTTTCTCACCACCTCTGGTACACCTCATTCTACTGCTCTGTCTGTGATATCAAGTACATCTCCCTGGTATTTTGACTCAGCATGTTGCAATCATATGATTTTTAGTTCTACCCTATTTTCTTATATTTTTTCCTCTCCTCATATTCCTTCCATTCATACTGTTGATGGTTCTCTTATGTCTATAAGTCATATTGGTTCTGTTTCCACCTCTCATTTATCTTTATCAAATGTTTATCTTATTCTTGCTCTCACTTTAAATCTTATTGCTATTAGTCAATTATGTGAGTTTGGTCTAACTATCACATTTTCTACTAATAGTTATTTGGTACAGGACCCTTAGACGGGACAGACTCTTGGGATTGGCCGTAAGCATGGACGTCTCTATGAGCTCATTCATCTTCATGTTCCAAACTTCACCCCGATAGCTGCTCCTACATCTGCTTCCAGCATGTCTTCTTTTAATATTTGGCATTGTCGTTTAAGACATATTTCTGTTAGTCGATTAAAATCTTTAGTTTCTACTGGTTAGTTAGGTCATGTCATTCCCGATACTTTGGATTGTTTATCTTGTCAACTTGCTAAACAACATGTTTTATCATTTAATGCAAGTACTTCTGTTTCTCATGTACCAAAATCTTATACATTCTGATATTTGGGGACCATCACCTACTACCACTATGGGGGGAATCACGTTATTTTGTTGTCTTTATTGATGATTTTTCACGTTTTATATGGTTGTTTCTCATGAAAAGTCGATCAAAACTCAAACAACTTTATTATAATTTTGCAAGCATGGTCCAAACCCAATTTTCTAAAATCATTAAAATTTTTCGATCTGATAATGCTATAGAATATAGGGATCTTGATTTTCTCTCCTTCCTTCAGGGTCACGATACTTAGCCTCATCATTTTTATGCTAGCATGTCCCAACAAAATGGTCGTGCTGAATGAAAGCATAGGCATATTCTTGACATTACTCGAGCCCTTCTTATCTCTTCCTCGTGTCCTGAATATTTTTAGGGGGAAACTGCTCTTACTACTGTCTATATTATCAATTGTGTTCCCACTCCTACTATCCATAACCAAACTCCTTATGCACATTTACATGGCACTAGTTCTCCATACACAAATCTTTGGATTTTTGGGTCTGCATGCTTTGTTCTCCTCCAACCTCATGAACACACAAAACTTGAACCCCGTTCTCGTCTTCGTTGCTTTCTTGAGTATGGGATTGAACATAAAAGCTATCGTTCTTGGGATCCTATCTCTCTACGTCTTCGTGTCTCTCGTCATGTGATTTTCTGGGAGCATAAAATGTTTTTATCCTTATCCTTGTTTCACTTATCATCATCTTCTACTTCATTCTATTTACTAATCCTTCTATCGATCTCTTCTCTAATGCCTTTGATGCAGGTTCCTCTTCTCTAGAGACGCCTTTGCCTACACCTGATCCTGTCCCAACTCCTCCCTCTGATGGTCCCGTTGAGTCTTCTATCACCCTGCCAGATCCTCCTCCCATCGTTCGTCCACATCGAGTAACTCAACCACCTGTTTATCTTTGTGATTATATTGTTAGGTCTACTGCATTTTCTACTTATGAACCTACCTCATATCGTGAGGCTTGTACTAATCTTCTTTGGCAGCAAGTATGACTGATGAATTACAGGCTTTAGACAAAACTCATACTTGGGATGTTATTGATCTTCCTCCTAGAAAGACTGCGATTGGCTGCAGATGAGTATAAAAAATCAAGACCCATTTTGTTGGCTCTATTGAGTGCTACAAAGCCTGTTTTGTTGCAAAGGGTTTCACTTAGGAATATGGAATTGATTATGAGAAGACTTTCGCTTCGGTTGCTCGGCTTACCTCTGTGCATAGCTTACTTGCTGTTGTTGCTGCTCACCACTGGGATCTCTTGCAGATGGATGTCAAAAATGCCTTCATTAATGGTGATCTTCTTGAGGAAGTCTACATGCAACCTCTCCCTAGGTCTGCTTATCCGGCACATAAGGTTTGTAAACTACAGTGTGCTCTCTATGGTCTCAAGCAAGCCCCACGAGCTTGGTTTGCAAAATTCAGTTCCACCATCCATGACTTTGTCTTCACCTCCAGCTCATATGACTCCTCTCTATTTGTTCGGACCACTCCTCATGGCACCACTCTTCTTTTTCTTTACATGGATGATATGACTATCACCGGTGATGATGCGGCTGGTATTCTTAGCCTCAAACAATTTCTCAATCGTCAGTTTGAGATAAAGGACCTTGGTACTCTTAATTATTTCCTAGGGCTTGAAATCTTTCATGATTCCAATGGTTCTTATTTGTCACAAGCCAAATATGCATCCGATCTTCTGGCACGTGCTGGTCTTACCGATTGCAAGACTGCCTCTACTCCCGTTGATCCTTAGACTCGTCTCACTCCTCTAGACGGTGATCTTCTTTCTGATGCTACTCTTTATTGCCAGCTGGTCGGTGGTCTTGTCTATCTCACTGTGACTCGTCTTGATATTGTCTATGTTGTCCATCTTGTTAGTCAGTACATGTCAACTCCCTGTACCCCACATTACACTACCCTACTTCGCATACTTCGCTACCTCAAAGGCATTATGTTCTATGGACTCCACTACTCTGCTCACTCTTCTCTCCAACTTCATGCCTTTTCTGATGCTGATTGGGCTGGGTATCTTACTGATTAACGCTCCATTACGGGTTTATGTTTCTTTTTAGGTGATTCTCTTATTACTTGGCGCAGCAAGAAATAATCCCTCACTGCTCGCTCTAGTACTGAAGCTGAATACCACGCTTTTGCTGACATTACTCAGGAACTTTTATGGCTTCGCTGGCTCCTTACTGATATGGATGTTTCTTCTCCTGGTGCCACATCTCTCTATTGTGACAATTAGAGTGCCATTTAGATTGCTCACAATGATGTCTTCCATGATTGCACCAAACATATTGAGATTGATTGTCATTTCATTCGATAGCATGTTACACGTGGCACTGTTCATCTTCTTCCTATTTCTTCTGTTGATCAACCTGCTGATATTTGCACCAAGGCTCGTCCTCTGTCATTTCATTGATCTAGTTTCCAAACTCAAATTGATTGATGCTTACCCACCTTGAGTTTGAGGGGGCTATTAATGTATATATTAGATTAGATTTATATTTATATTTATCTATATGTATTGTAGATATAGCTTGTAACGAGTTGAATCAAATTAAATTTATACTTTAATCTCAGTTTGAGATTTATTTTAAATTATTAAACTCCATTCATTTTGAACCCAATTAATTAAACTGTGATCCGTTAGTAACCATGTAATATTATTGTGGTTTTATTATTATTATTTACTTGCTATAAAAGAGTTGTGAATATTTATGGTGTGTACCATTAAACGAAATATATTTTGTGGTGAGAAATATTACATTTATTTTTGTCATTAAAGATGTGTGAAATGTATTTTTAATTGATATATATATATAGGTGTGTATATATATAGTTTATTTGTTTAATTAGATATTTATTTAGGAAATATCTATAAAAGTAATCAAAAGGATTTTTTATTTCAACTTTTGGGAGTTCTTGGAGGTCTTGCTGTGAGAAGAGAAAAAGGGTTCTAATGTTGGTTTTTCATGGGTTTGATATAGTATAAGTCATTTTTGACCCCTAGTGCTTTGGATCAAAACGTAGAGGGCGGAAAATGCGTTGTTTGGCTCCGAAAAATTTAATTTCTATTGCTAAAAAATTTGAAAGCTTCTTGGCTTAAGGTAGGGATTTTTCCTACACTTCTTTATGTACTTTTACTTGATTATATGGAACTTAGAGTTATATATAATTTAATTAGAATTTTTGAAAATTTTGATTTATTTGCTTAAAAGGGAAAGTTTGAGAAAAATAAAGAGTTGATGCCTAAATTGCGAAAATGTAAACTTGGACTATTGTTTGCAAGGTTATAAAGAGTTATTTTTTAAATTTGAACAAAAACGGACTTCGACTCGATCGATTTTGAAATTTTTACCGGTTTGCAACCAAAAGAGCATTTTTAAAGAAAATAAAGGAATTATGTTTAACTTTTGGGGCTTTTGATCAAATAGGATGTCATAGCTGAATAATGCTTGGAGAATGAGTTTGGAAAGAAAATGATATTTTCTTGGGCATTAACGGTATTATTTTGCTTAATGTATTTGTTGAATATAAACCGACACGGTTAGAAATGGACCTTGAGAGGTTACTACTGACATGATTGTGATATGAAAACTAGTGTAGTTGTTCATATTTGATGAGATGTGGAATAGATGTATTTATCGGAATTTTTTTGGAATTTAATTGTTTAAATATCTGTTTAGAAATATTTGTTTTGGGCTATCGTGGAGGATAGCCATGATTGTTGTAGAAAGGCATAGACTTAGGTAAATTAAACCATATTTCTCATTTGTTGCATTGGACATGCATTACATTTATTTCATTGGAAATGTATCTGTTTTTTAGAAATATTTGTAAATGTATCTGTTTGCGAAAAGATGAATACTTGGTGAATCTGGGTAGGGGTGTGGAACTACGCGTTAGTGTCGAGCCTTCCAGTTTACTGGTAAAAATGACAGTGGTAGTGCATTAGGGCCTACTTGCAGACACTCTCCTATAGATGAAGGGTTAATTAATAAGGTTAATAATTTATTTAATATCATTATATTATTAGATGGCATATCTATTAAATATAAATATGTTGAAGCGGTCGGTTTCAGTTTAGTTTGGTGCACAAAGTGCTTGAACCGATATCGAACCGAAAATCAAAAAAAAAAAAATCAAATTAAAAACTGCACAGACCGATTCTTATTAAAAACAAACCAAATATAAACAGTTCGGTCTGATTAACCGATTTTGATCAATTTTTTTAGATTTTCTCACATTCCTAATTACAATTGTTATTGTCATTGTCCACTACAAACTTATTTTTTATTTTTTTAACTGTCTTTTGATTAGCTAATATCAATCTTCTACAATTTCAACAAAGAAAAAGGAAGCAACCTTTGATTATATGTTAGTATTATTATCTGATTCTCCCAAAATCCAATTGACTTTTTTCCATATTTTTTTTTTTTTTTTTTTTTTAAAGTGATAAATGATTGTCAACACTCCACGACCCACCTTAAAGTAACATGCATGTTCCAGAAACCAATCAATAAGGAGACATTAACACCATCAATTAAGGAACATCCATATTTGAGTATGGTTTCTAGACAATGTTCATTTTATATATCCACAAAATATGGGTACATCTTTAATTATGCCTTCCCACATTCAAAGTTCAAAACAAAATAGAACTACGAAATTAATCTGTTACATCTCACTACGTCAAAATTGGGTTTTAGCGGCGGTTTTTTACCGCCGTTAAAGGCTGTAATAAATTCGCCGTTAAAGCCTTTAACGGCGGTATTAAAACGGCGGTTTCGTTAACCGCCGTTTATGCGCGTGTCGGAAAAGTGAACCGTCGTAAAAAGTCGACCAAAAACGGCGGTTTTTTACGCGCCGTAAATAGATTCAAATTTTTCAAAAATAATTCTTTCTTCTTGCACTCCCCAAGTTTGAACCAAGACCTCTCATCCCCCATACCAACTACTCTGCCATCACAGCCACTCTTCATAAAATATATTCCCTAATAAATATTTAAACATTACTTTTACTTTATTGTAGATGGTTTCGCCGGAACTCGCCGAGCACGCCGGAGTTTCGCCGGAGCTCCGCCGGCAAAGACCGCCGTCATTAAACGGCGTAATGGTTGGGCATTAGCGGCGGTTTTGTTACGCGCCGTTAAAAGTGGGCATTAACGGCGGTTTCGTTACCGCCGTTAAAGTGGTTCATCACCGTCGTTAAAGACACTTTTAGTGGCAGTTTTTTTACGGGGGTAACGACGCCCCGTTAATGATACATTAACGGCGGTATTAACGGCGTTTTCCGTTACCGCCCATTATAGTACCTTTAACGGCGATTTCGTTACCGCCGTTAAAAAATCGCCGTTAATGCCCTGTTTTAGCGTAGTGTCTACCATTCAGAATCAAGCAAAATGTGAACCACTTAACATGGTACATGAACCTAATCATTGCAAAAGTGCAAAGTCAACAATGTATGTGGTGGATTCATGTCTAATATGCACTAATGATTTTCTTTTTCTTTTTTTTTTCCACGTTGCTGAGTCACTCCATTGTCTCAAATTTAAATCTCGCCTACTGGAACTTAACCTAAGTGCCTTTCATGACCACTTAATTATAACTTGGGCCATTAAGTTTTTTTAATCTGTATATAATATTATGATTTCCACATTTTATTATGTTTTGTTTTGTCATTTATTTCATGATTGTCACTGAAATTATTTTATTATAAAAATTTTGTATTATTGACAATCAAAAGTCACTACAACATAAGAGTCTAGAGACCAAAACTTTTTCTTCTCCAAAATTGAAATTCTTTGCAAAAAATATTAAGAGATCATTCCTATTGTCATGAGAGTCGTCACTAACGACATTTCTAATTTTTTTTTTTTTTTTAAATGACTTTATCAACAAATTTTGAAAATGCGCTACTAAATATATTTTTAAGGATAAAACAATTTCATGCTAAAAAGTTTGTTTTTTAGACAAAAATATAGTATTTATCATTAAATATCCCTTCTTTTTTTTTATTTATAAAAATACAACAATAAAATTTTTGACTACTACAATATTTATGTCCAAATTTTTATCTCTAAATATTGATTTGTTATATTGGGTGCAAATAATCAACAATATAGAAAAAGTGTAATTTGCATCATGGTAAAATTACCCAATCAGCTTGCTTTGACAAGTTAGTAAAAAGTCTGTTTTTGACTTTTTTTTAGCCAAAAAAACTAATTTTTTTTTATCCAAGTCACTATCTAAAAAGTTAATTTTTTTTGTTAGAAAAGTCAAAAACTAACTTTTTACCAACTTTATTGTAACCGGAAAGCTATATGTATCCTAAAAAATAATTGAAAATAAAGTCTATCATGTAGGTTCAAACTTATCAAGTTTTGAAAAGTATCATTTTTTTAAATAAATTTTGAAATATTTATTCTGAGCACCTCTTATTCTGATAAAGACGGCAAGGGGGCATGATTGCATTACCCAAACTAATGATGCTCATTAATTTTTGTTAAGAATATGTCTAATCAACCACATTGATTGAATGTAACCTTGGACTAGGAATACCATTCGAGAAAAAAAAGAATTTATTTAATATGACTATATATCCAATGGGAGGAGAATTTAATCTGTGGATCTTTGGTAGTGACATGTGAAACTCATTAGAAAAATTAATGTTGTACTGCTCATCATGTTATCTTTGGGAAATATTATATAGACACATTTATTGTTATTAATTTTTTTTTTTTTTTATGAGTAAACACAATAATCTAAGTTCCACGATGATTGAGGTTATAAATTAATTAAGTAATTGATTGTTTAAATTTGATTTAAAAATTTTAACAAGCTTCGAAAAGTTTAAGTTTGTCTTCATATTTTGAGTTAACACTACAAAAAAATTAAGGTTTTGGAAACCAAAATTTAGGAACAAAATTATTTTTTAGGGACTACATATTTTTATTAAGAAAAGTATCGTTATTATATTTTTAACAACAAAAATTAGACATTAGTGATGAATTATTATCTTTTTGGGACCAAATTTTTTGTCTCAAAAAATATATTATTTTGAGACCAAATTATTTTGTCTCTAAATGTCTATTTATTAGTGACATTTTCAAAATATTGTCACTAAAAGCCTTATTGTTGACTTTTCAGAATGATCTTTTAACAACTATCCTTGTGAAAATAGAAATTGGTCCCTAAATGTCTTTTGTAACAAAATTTTACTTTTAGAGACTAAAACAGTTGGTCTCTAAAACTCTTATATGTTGTAGTGTAATCCCAAATGATTTTTAATCGAATTGATCACAAATTGACTCAAGTAGTTTTATTGATTTATTTTTTATTTTAGGAACAATTATCTATATATATATAATAAAAATAAAAATAAAAACTCATTTGAGTCTTTTAACAAAATAAATCCCGAATTTTTAATTTTATTAATTTAAATCTTAATCTTTCGATTTGTTTTCAATCTAAAGCATTTGCCTATTTTTGTTAAGTACAACCGACAGAAAAATAGCATTTTAGTCATTAAACTAATGTATGTATATATATAAAATATCTAAAATACCCTTTGTCATTGAGTTTAATGACTAAAATATCAAAATCCCCTAATCTATGGAACTCAAATACCATCAGAGAGATAGCAAGACCATAGGGGGAGCTGGTATTCTTAGATGGTGATATTCGCACACCCAAATCATTTTGCTGTGGCAGATTCAGAATAGTTACAAATGTTATGGACCCGATAAGTACAAGCATCAACCTGGAGTGCAAAGGAAGAGTTTATCCCATAAGAGTCTTTAAAGAGCAGACTGGAGAGGATGTTAGCATCAGCTGTAAAGAAACGCCTTCTAAGGAACCAGTTGAAACTGTTTGCTCCAAAGTTAATGGTGTACTTTAACTCATCTAACACAACTCCTCAGAGAAAGGAGATGATGTCAAGGCAGATGAAGTAGCGGATGAAGTGACAGAAGAGTCTGATGTAGCCAATGAGGTTATGACATCTAGGATGAAAGATAGAGATGAGTTGGTTACTGTAGACGTCCCCGAACGCCCCGGGAGGGTTAAGTCCCGTTCCGTTCATATTGGGGTCACTACAGTTCAAGGACTCAAATGTCACGGTTCTTAATCTTAAACCAAAGAGTCCAAATCCGGCAAATCGATTTTGAAAATAGATTTTTTGAAAAGAAGTGCCAAACATGGACTGCTTTGCCAGATACAGAGTCGCCACCTAAATGTTTTTTATGGGAAATTTAGGAAACCCTGACTCGGTGCCAAAGGCCACGTGTCCGTCATCACCAAAGTTGCCTCGGCTCAGGAACTTGGGTACGATTGGGGAAGGTCACTTCGTGAGCACCCCCGCTCGCCCGGTCAAAGACCGGCCTCTACTAACCATGATATCTATTTTTGAAAACATTGTGTGTTCTTATTCTGGTTATTAGTCTAGGTTACTATGTGATGCGCACAGCATACAAGTATAGACTGAGTCGTCTGAATTGGAACAAAACACTTCATGTTTGTTTGTTTGAAAATGGTTCGATGGTGCTACCCGCAGGTAGGCTAAGACGTGGATTTGCCACCCTCGGGTGGGCTTAGAAAACATGATTTTGCCACTATCTAGTGGGCTTAAAACAAACATTTGATGAATTGTCCCAATTCAAATAACCCAACCTTCACCCACAGGCATTCAAGGCAGTCATATCACATAAGCAGTTAGCCTCATGGTAAGCATGCTATTCATGGCAACACTCACACGCATGCAAGGATGCTAAAGCATAAAAACTCACCGAGTACTCCAAGCCAAAACAGAAGCTCGTTAGAAATCCATGCATGATCCTAGATACACGGAATTGCCTAATGCAACACATGCAAAAATGCAACTATAGCAGGCTCGACTATTCTAAACATGGCATATGAGATGCAACAGCTATCAAGTATTCAATTTGGAATTGAAATACAAATGCAATTAGTATGATGCGCCAAGCCCGGTGCGTACAAAACAGATGAATGGTGCAAAAATGCTGTCATACTGTATGCTAATTGAAATATGCCTTAATCTAACCATCATAAGCAGGTAAATAAAAGGGAAGAAAGACGTGGGGTTGGAAGACATACATCACACTCACCCACACTTATTACAATTTTGCCCTCGCACAGAGGGTCCGAAAGAATATACAGTCCCGAATGAAAGAATAGTACAGTTCAAATAATACAGTCCAAATAATGTACAAATTCCTAATTAATTTACAAATTAATTAAGAAAATAATAAAACTGGCATGCAAGCCAGGGACTGCCTTGATTCTGCTCCGGATGATGGAATGATGCATGTTTGGGCTGCCTTTGTGCGGAAATCCATGACGATGCCCCGATTAGCCTCTGTTTGCACCTGTTCTTGAAATGCGGGCCAAGCTCCGGAAGACTGCTGATTCTTGATATGCTACAACAGAGAGCAGGAAAGGGGCATAACAATGTATTTTCACAGATATATGCATGCCTCGATCCTCGTGCCACCAATCACGCATCTCGATGCATGATGGCCGAGGAACCGAATTGCACAACTCAATATAGAATGAATGCATATTAATACTATAACAAAACCTAACTCCATCATGGATAATCCGGAGTGTCGGTGACTCGGGAATTGAGACACGTTCCGTCACTCGGAGTGCGGAACGTACCTCGTTTCCCGTGCCCGGGCTAACTCTTATCCCGAACACGATGCAATATGCATGACATGCATGAAATGCGACTAAGATACAATCCTAACATACACAATGTCATGGAATGGCATACACGCTATACGAGGTAATACACAACCGGACATACACAATGCTATGGATGAAATGGCGTACGCAATGCAATAATGGGCTTACACCAACATGAGAGAGCCTCAGCCACACTCACACAGGAGGCCATCAGATGAAAACAAGACACCTCGAAATGCGTGCACGCAAACCGAGAACGGATTCTCAAGTACCGAAATGCCACTCTAATGAGACATGGCAAAGACATGGAATATGGTATGCTAACATGCAAAAATCAGTGGCAAAACGAGGGGCAAAACAGCCCCGAAACGAGGCGAAATGACACCCGATGCACGGAATCTCTCCCGAAATGCAAAACTAGGTACATGAAATGGCCTACAGCTATACTAAACATGCATAATCTGGACATGGGGTGAAAAATAAGAAGCAAGGCAGCCCCAAAATAAGCATCTTTACAGTACAAAACATGGCCAAACAGCAATCACAAGTAGGGCTAAAATGGCATACAAAAATGGCTCCGCAAGGGAGGCAATGAAGCAAGTGGTACATGAAATGCCCAAACAGAAAAATACCCTTCTACAACACTGAAGAGGGACCAAAAATATGAACATTTACATTTTATTACAGCCTCCAAATCAGTATAAAAACATGCTCAAAATGCAATGCAAGATTAAGGCCATAAGAGGGCTATAACATGAAGTACAAAAAGGATGTCTCAAACAGCCATGGAACCTTGATGAAACATGACAAGGGGGTCAAAATATGGCCACTCTCAGTTCTGATAATGGCCGAAAAACAGAAGCAAGATAAGCTAACAAAACATGCAAAAATGGGGACCAAAGAGGGGTATAATGGTAAGTGACACATGGAGGTCCCCAACAGTGTTGAGCCCTTCTTCAATGTTGAAGAAGGGCTCAAAATAATCCTATCTACAGTTTATGACATGCTCCAAAACAGATCACACACAAGCTAAAAATATCATGCAAGAAAATGGCATTCAAGAAGGTATTGAAGCAAGTGCAACATGGGGGGCTCAAATAGTGTTGAGCCCTTAATAAAACAAGAAAATGAGCTCAAAAAAATGCCCCTTTCAGTTAGGGTCGAAGCTCAAAACAGCAAGCAAGGAGGCTAGAAAAATGTTGCAAAATAAGGACCAAAAGGAGGGGAAATGGACTTTCCCTTGAAGACTACTCTTTGGATGCTTCTTGGCTTGAGAAATGCTACCTCCTAGCTGCTAGAAAGCTTCCCAAGTTGCTGGAAATGGAGTAGTGGTGGTGGTGCTTGGTGGTGATGAAGAAATGAGGTGTAGGACTTGGTGTTTGAGCTTGAAAGAGAGAGATGGAGGGAAATGTGTATACAAGGGCTCTAAGCAATTTTTTGGAACCCTAAAACCAGAGTTGGGCAGCTGGTTATGTAGACAAAAGAGAGGGAGAAAGAAGGGGAAAAAAGGGAGGGAAATCCCTCCAAGTTTCCCTCCAAAAAAGTCCCCCCGGATATAGAATCTGGGGAGAAAAGGAGGGTGTATCTACACTGTATCCCTGTAAGGAAGCTGGCCGACTAGTTTTGGGTTGCAGGTGGCCGGCCGGCCACCCCATGGCCGGCCGGCCAAGGGCAAAAATGGAAAGTTGATTTTCTGGCCGGCCACCACATATTGGTGGCCCCATGTGTCTCAACACAACCCTATGGTTGGAAATTGGCAACTGTGAACCAGGAGAGAGAACAACCCACTTTTCAAAGGGGTCCAAAAGTGGCAAAGGAATTACTGGCCGGCCATATAATATTTGTGGCCTCCCAAGTGTGTACAACACAAATATGTGGTTTGGAGCTGAAGAAGTGGCCTTAGGGTGGTCAACATTGACTTGGAAGTGAGAAAAACGGCGTCGGAGGGCGCCGGAGGAATATAACTAGTTGCTGAAACAATTGCTGACCCTCCCACCCTTCTACGGCCTTCCTGGTGATGAAACAGAGGTACCTACCAAAAATGAACGAAAACCGATGCAAAATGAATGTTCGGGGCCAAAACGCGCAGTTCGGGCCCCGAAAACTGACTGTTAAGCACCGAAAGTGGCATTCGACCACGAAGTGGGTCTCTTAGACCTCAGTGTCCCTCAAAAGGGAGTAAATAAGATGCATGCCAAAACCGGAGCAATCGGAGATAGTTAGGCGGTCCCGACCGAGCACACGGCCTGACGGCTCCGAAAATCGGGAACCGGGCTCCGAAATGGGCAAAATGGCCTACAGCCACAAAATGTAGCCCACGGCCACTGAGAGATGGTCTACGAGACCTCTCCCTCCCTTCAGGAAGAGAAACAGAGAAAACGAGTCTGGTTCGCAAACCGAGGTAAGGTAGAGAAAAGCCCGGAAGTCCGGAGGCAGGGCTCACGGCCGAGACTCTGAGACTTCTGAACGAGCACAATATGCAACATCACTGAGCGCTCAATCGGTGACGTCTGAGTCTTAAGGTCGGTCAAAAATGGGGTGTCTACAGTTACAGATAGCAATTGAAGCAATGCATCAGCCGTGGCAAAGACTATATATTGCGCGGGAAATTCAAATGAAGAAGGCCTATGTATGGTTGAATCATCATTGACAGCAGTATGCCTACAACAGAAGCAGTGGTGCAATCAAGTTGCTCAAAAAGGTGTTGAAGAACAGTTAGTTATGGGCAATTTGCAACAGAGTGTAGATTGTAATCATGGCCCTCAAAAAAGAGCTTCTGTAGCCCCTCAGTAGATGGTCAGATCCACACCCCAAGCTTTATCAAGAGTCTAAGTGAGCCTTTTAAAGATAGACCTAGCATTTGTCTTGAGGTAGACTTGGGTCATGATCATTCTAGACTGTAGCTCACTGAGTTAGCCCAGTTGGGTCTGCAGCCCATTGGGCCCTCTAATGCTGGATTAAAAATTCCATCTGCGATGCCAGTGTGTGGAGCAGCAGGGCTGAATTCTCAGTCAAAGGATAGTATCATAATTAGCCCATCCATTTCAGGCCCCATTAGGAACCGATTTAAGAAAGGCAAAAGAAAAGGCATCATCAAAGCCAGAAGTGATGGGATCAAGCACCCTCTGCTAGCGGGTAGGTTCTCTGGGTTTGCTAGAAGAATAGGACATAAAGGTGCAGGACCAAGCAAAGGCATCACCAAAGGAACAAGTTCAAGACTAACAGCTGAACCTAATTCATCCAACCATAATCCAGAATTAAAGCAACCCTCTTCTACAAGGGACATTCTTTAAAAGGCTCATGCAACATTACAAGTAAGGCAAAGATTGGGTTTTGATTATAAGAGGCAAGAATCTGAGGTCATTAAGAAATTAACACACGTGGAGGAGCAGGATAAGGAGAGATTGGGTAGAGGGACTGTTATTGTGGAATAATCAATTTCCTAATTGGGGAAATCTGGGGCTTATTTGTTCCAATGAAGACACTAAGCTAGAATATCAGAGGAGTAGGAGGCCTGAAAAGAGAAGGAAAATCAGAAAGCTTCTGCTTGATAGGGCAATAGATATGGCTCTACTTTAAGAAACAAACAATCAAGCACTACTAGTTTGGGGTGAAAAGTATTTGGCTAGAGATAAGATGGAGTTCATGTCTGTGGATGCTGTAAGACTACCAGGTGGTTTAATTTGCATCTGAGACCCTGAAGTTTTCAACTCTCACAATGCTGCAGCAGCAAAAATCTCATTCTACTATCAGGTAAGATTCACAACTCATTTGATTGTGTAATTGTCAACACTTATGCTCCCAATGATGTATTAAGGAGAAGGAAATTATGGGTGACCCTACTAAATCTGAAAAATTCTTTCCCAAACCCTGGTGTCTTGGTGGGGATTTCAATGAAATTAGGAATGTAAGGGAAATGATAGGAGTATCATGCAGGGATAGAGGCATGAAAGAGTTCAAAGATTTCATAGCTAATTGTGAGGTAGTGGATATGCTAATGCTAGGCAGAAAATACACTTGGTGCAATGCTCTTGTTAGGTTTTTATTCTTGGCAATCCCGTTTGACAAAATCCTTTCAGTGTACTTATTTCGCACTTTTTATTTCAGTGAGGCTATTAAGTTTTAGATGCGAATCCAACTTGAAATGTATCTTGCAGAGAAGTTTGTGATGTTAATGCTTTCAAGATTGCCACTTCGCTGATTATGACGGGGATCGAGCTGCCCGGTCAGCTCGTGGGGTCGAGGGGGCAGCGCCCCTTGGCGGGTCGAGGCAGCGCCACGGCGAGGTCGAGGGGCGGCGCCCCCGAAGCAAAATGCAAAATTGCATTCAAAGTTGCCTGTCCGCCCTTGCTCGCTCGAGCAAAGGAGTTCTCGTTCGAGCGAAGGCTGCGTCTGGCAAAAAAACCTGAGAATGAAGATTTTACGCTCGAGCGTAGGTTGTTTGGCTCGAGCGAAGCCACTTATGGACAACACGCGTTTTTGGTTCCTCGCTCAAGCGAGCTTCGCAGTCCCAGATTTCTATAAGTATTTGTTTTAGTCCAAAACTAAGATTACTGCTCCAGATCTTCTTCTTGGATATTAAGGTTTATATCTGGGGATAGTTTGCTAGTTTTCTTTGATGTTTTGATTAAGTATTCAACTCATGGTTTAAAGAGTATACATCAAAGGATTATTTGTTTGTTCTACACAAAAGAGAGTTGTTTTTCGGTGGATTCCGAAGAATTCGAGCCTGAAGCTTTGGTGGATTCTGGAGTGGCTCATTGTCAAGACAATTCCGAGGTAAAGACGGGGTTGGAAGAGGCACATAAAGGTTGGTTCAATTCGAGCGTAGATTCGCTAGGTAATTGAAAGTATACCTGTGTAATTCCTTTATATCTTCTTAGTGGATTGTTTTGTGGCTGTGTGCTCGTGATTTTTTATCACAAATTGGAGTGTCCAATTATGGTTTTTCCACATTGTTGTGTCGATTTGTATCTCTTAGTGGAAGAGGCACGTAAAATCGTTGTGTCGATTTGTCTTGATTGTTTGATTGGGATTTTATATACTGCTTAAAATTGATACATAATCACAAATCAACATCTAGGAGATTTCTAGATTTTTCACACTTGATGGGAATAAATAGAGTAGAATAGATAGGTTTTTTATTAGCCCTAAGTGGTTGGTGAGGTTTAAACTCAAACTTTGGGGTCTTTCCAGATTTGTATCTGATCACTGCCCACTTGTACTCATGGAGAATGAAAAGGATTGGGGGCCTAAACCATTCAAATTTCTGAATGCATGGTTCTTGCACCCAAACCTAGCTTCTTTGGTGGAGAACACTTGGAGAGAATCACAGCTGAGTAGGTCTACTGGATTCATTCTAAAGAGAAAATTGCAGACTCTGAAGTTGGCATTAAAAAAATGAAATAAAGAGATCTATGGTAATTTTGTGAACAAATTAAAAGATTCTGAATCTAATCTCCATGACCTTGACCTGAAAGCTGAAACAAGACCTTTGGATGAGGAAGAGTTGAAGATGCAAATAGAGAAAAGAAATGAAAAGTGGATATTAAGCAGGAAGTTGGAATGAGAATGGCTTAAAAAATCTAGGCTGGATTGGAACCTGAAAGGGGATAGGAACACTAGATTTTTTCATGTCATGGCTTGTAGCAGGCAAACCAGAAACACTGTCAACTCCATCACAGTAGGGGATGTGATAGTTGAGGAGCCAAATTCTGTCAAGAATGAGGTGTAGAACCATTTTTCAAACCTTTTCACAGATGATTGGAAGTAGAGACCAGTCTTAGCAGAGGACTTCAAAAGTGTTAGGCTTAGTGCCTCTTTTCATTTGCTTGAAGAAGAAATCTGGGCAACAGTTAGAGATTGTAATGGGAACAAAGCCTCAGAACCAGATGGATTCAATTTGATGTTTTTTCAGAAATACTGGAAGGTGCTCAAAGATGATGTTCTCAAATTTATGAAAGAATTCTATGTTAGTGGCAGATTGGTCCCAGGTTTAAATAGTTCATTCATTACTCTCATCCCAAAAAAGGAGAAAGCTGTGAGCTTCAATGTATTCAAACCTATAAGTCTGATTGGCTCTATATACAAAATTCTTTCTAAAGTCCTAACAGCTAGACTTAAACAAGTCATGCCTATGGTAATTGGGGACTCACAATAAGCTTTTCTAGGTGGTAGGAACATTCTTGATGGAGTTTTGATTGCAAATGAAGTTGTGGATGGCTGGCATAAATCTAAGAAATTATGGCTACTTTTCAAATTAGACTTTGAAAAGGCTTTTGATTCCATTAATTGGAATTTTCTCTTTTTAATGCTAACAAACTTTGGGTTTGGTCAAAAATGGATCTCATGGATTCAGGAATGTGTCTCTACTATAAGAATTTCAATACTTGTCAATGGCTCCCCAACCAAGGAGTTCAGCCCTCAAAAAGGTCTCAAACAAGGCGACCCCTTATCACCATTTCTATTCAATTTGGTTGTTGAGGCACTAAATATACTCCTTTAGAGAGCTATAGAGCTGAATTTGTTAAAAGTGGTATCTATTGGGACCAACCATGTGTAGCTCTCTCATCTACAATTTGCAGATGATTCTCTACTGTTTTGTGAAGCTGAGCTGCCAAAAGTCCTTAATTTGAAAAGAATCCTCAAGTGTTTTAAAAGTGGCATTAGGTCTTAAAATCAATTATCATAAAGTATGGTTTGTGGGATTAGTATCTCTAACTCTGTTCTTACTGAGTTTGCATCCCTACTGAACTGTAGGACTCAAACACTTCCAATTAAGTATTTAGGGTTGCCTTTGGGTGCTAATTCCAAGAGAAAGAAAACATGGCAACTTGTTGTTGATAAGTTTAAATTGAGACTTGCTGGTTGGAAAATGAGGCTTCTTTCTTTTGTAGGTCGATTAACCTTGGTGAAAGTAGTGTTGTCCAGCTTACCTGTGTATTACTTGTCTTTAAATAGGTTGCTTGAAGGAATTGCTAAGGAGATAGATAAAATTCAAGCCTCATTCTTATGGAGAGGCTCAGATTTAAAGCAGAAAATCCACTTAGTAAAATGGTTAGAGGTAACTAAGAGTATAAAGCAGGGTGGGTTGGACATCAGAAGAGTTAGGGATGTAAATGTGTGCTTACTCCTAAAGTGGTGGTGGAGGTTTGCTTCTGATCATGATTCATTATCAAAGAGGGTCATTCGCAGCAAATATAGATTTCTTAGAGGGAAATAGTTCCCAAATCTCAGCCTAAGCATCAACTCTTCTAACATATGGAGTGGCATTGTGGCAACAGTTGAGCAGAAAGAGTCCCTTTTACAATACTATGTCAGTAACCTATAGTTAAGGATGGGTAATGGTTGTCGAATCAGATTTTGGTATGATACTTGGTGTGGAGCTCTTTGTCTAAAAGATGAATTCCCTTGGCTTTTCAAATTGTTATTAGATAAGGAAGGATAACTTAAGGACTTTGTGGATATCTCTGGACCTTCTAAGAGCTGGTTGTTCACCTTTAGGAGGCCTCTCTTTACTTGGGAAAAGAATGAGCTCCTCAAACTCACCGGCATCTTATCTTTAGCCCCTTCATTGAACTTGAAGGCCCAAGATAGTGCAGTTTGGAAATAAGCTAAACCAGAGCAGACTCTTATATCAAATCTTTACAACCATACTAACATTGTCTATGGGGGTACTGATAGATCTAATCAAATGGTGTGGATCAAGTATCTCCCACCCAAAGTGCAATTCTTTGGTTGGCTTGCATGGAAGCACAAGCTTAAAACTTCTGTATTCTTACAACGAATTGGTGTCTTGGATAGGTCTGCATTTACCTTGTGCATTTTTTGCAAATCTCAGCATGAAACAATTGAACATGTACTAATCTTTTGCCCTCTTGTGTGGAGAGTCTGGATTGGGCTGTTACAGTGATGAGGGGTTACTTGGGTAGTTCCAGACTCTATTCAAGGTTTGTTGCAATGGTGGTCAGGTTACTACTGTAGGAAATCTGAACGGCAAATTTGGTGCGCCATACCTCTAGTGACTCTCTGGTCAATTTGGAAACACAAAAATGAATGTTCTTTCAAGCTTCCCCACCAAAACTGCAGGAGCTGCCAGAGCTCATTATCACCAAGCTTGCCATCTGGCTAAAGGCTACTTCCAAGGAGCTTTATTTTTCAATTAATGATTTCCTACATAATATTGCAGGTGTTAGGCATTGTATTCAGGGCTACCTCTGTAGTAGATTGCTTATATTTGCTTTGTTGTTGCTGTTGTTGGGCTGGTCTTGTATATTTGGTTGTATTCTCATCAACCTTGAGGTGCACTTACAAATAATTGGGCATTCCTTACGGTGCCAACCTAATTGGGATCGTTTGGTGATGTTTTGATGCTTTGCACTTCCTCATCCTTTCTTTGATGTTCATATGTTTGTATGGTTTCAACATCAATAAAGGGCCTTTTTTGCTGTTCAAAAAAATAAAATAAATTTTTAACTAGCCAAAAGACAAATCGAATTCAAGCAGTTTAATTCTTTTTATAACCTTAGTGATAACTTTTGTTAGGATAAACTCAGCCCACCAATTAATAAGGCCTTACATGGCTAAAGGCCATTTCAAAGACTTGGGTGTTCCATGTTGTGAGGGTTTTTTTCTTGAAATAGAAGGTTATGGGTAAACTACACTTTTCACTCTTTAATTTTCATAAGAATTTCACTTTCATGTCTCATCTTCTGATTGTAACAATTAAATCTCGAGACTTCAACTACTATTTCAATATAATCCTTTAGTTGCTCACCATTAAAAGAATTATATAAAAAGTGTTCACCTGAACATGTTTAAAGTATTATTAAAAGAAAAAATTATATAAAAAATTACACTTATAGATCATAAACGACCCTTTTGTGGCTTATTGTAAATTTTTATCATTTTTGTCAATATAGATCATAAACGACCAATATAGATCATTTTTCATCAATTTATATAAATTAATAAATTAATTAATATACCTTTTTTTGTCTTTAATATTTGACTTACTTATAACATAAAGGATTAATTACTTAAAAGTCCTAATGACAGCATGTGTGATAGCTTAAGTCCTGTGTAAAGTTTTTAAACGCACAAGTCCCATTTTGAATTGCAATTGACGTTTTTATCCTTTTGATAGATCACGTCAATTTGTAAGTTGAATGATGACGACTTAATAAACTCAGAAACAACGTAACAAAATCAAATATCAAGATTAAAAATGTTGGATTTAAGATCTAGAGATCTGGTCTGTAGTAAGATTTGAGATGTTCTCAGTTTTGGAATTGCGAATGTAAGAACCGAGATGTTCTCAATTTTGGAGTTTTGTAATTGTGAATGTTCTCAATTTTAAAATTAAGAATAATTTCAATTTATAATTACCAAAATTAAGAAATTTCTCAATTTTTTCTAGTACTAACTGAGAATATTATCAGTTTTGAAAAATTTCTCAATTTTTTCAAGGTTAAAATTGAGAATATCATCAATCTACTCTCTCTCTCTCTCTCTCTCTCTCTCTCTCTCTCTCTCTTTTACCCACACCTTCATCCTCCTTTTTCTACACTTTTCAAATCTAAAAATGTCTAGATCTGGTTCCAGATAGACATGAATGGGTTATAACGGTGAGAGGCAGCGACGGCGACAACGAGCAGTGGGCAACTACAATGGCGAGAAGCGATGGGCAATGATGACATGGGCAATGATGACTATGTCTTCCTTCTTCTGAAAATCATCGACCTGAGATCCAACGATTGATAGGCAAATGGGTCTAATTCTGGGTTTGGATTGGGATCGAGCTGAGAATTGGGTCTGTGAAGAAAATACTATTGTTTGGAGACCAAGGGAGAGAGATGAAGAGGCTAAGAGAGGAGAGTTGACAAGTAGAAGTGAGATTGCTGTCATGAGTGCTTTGCTTTTATGGATCTGCTAATAGTGATTCATATATGACGTGAAAGAGTTAGAAGAATTATAGATAGAAAGAGGGAGAAGGAACGAAATGGTAAGAAAGAGAGAGTCAGAGAGAGTGTGGGGGACAGAATGTTTGGGGTTTTCAATATGTAAATTGGTCATATAAAATTAACATAGGACTTTTTTTTTTATCAGCAAAGAAAAATTTCATTAATGAATATGAAATTAAAGGTACAGGAAGATGAAATGCACTGAGAGAGATTCGGAAGGTATAAAATACCCCTACTACTGCTACTCGCAACCAAACAACCAACCCCTTGGCCTCACAATTTTTTTTTTTTTAAAACAAAAACGTTAAGAAGGACTTAACAGAAATTAAAATACATGATTCCCCACAAAATCAACCCACAAAAAGCCCAAACAGCTCTTGCAATACCTCTAGACAACAAACTAAAAATAACTTTTCTAACACCCAAGTTGCACCCCAAGGCCAACCACCCACGCCTATGAAGCTGAATATTATAATCGCCCAAGTTCAATAGCCCAAGACCCACGCTGCTACACTGCTACACACCCATGCTGCTACACACCAGCTACACTGCTACACTCCCATGCTACACAGCTACAACACTACTACACTCCAGACAACACTGCTACACCCCCACGCGGCTACACACCTGCTGCTACACTCCCTACACCCACGCCTATGATGCTGCACTCCCAAGGCCAACCACCCACCTGAACACAGCTCAAACACCACGCCAAGACAGCTCATACACAACGCCACTGCTGCTGTCCAACGCCAATGCTGCTGTCTACCCCACCGGAAAACTCCATAGCAAACGACCAACGACCAAGGCCACACCACCGGAAACATCCAAGGCCACATCTCCATCCATTGATTATCCCAAACTCACCCACGCCCCCTTGTCCAACCCCTTGCTGTCCAACTACTCCGAAACGTCCACCTCTATGTCGACTCCTCCCTTCACACAACCGCTACAAAACTCGTAAGATGACGACCCAAACTCCGATCAACCGCTGGGCCACCTCCAAACATCTGGACGAAGATCACCCCTCAAACTCCCACGCGAAGAGGAGTGCTCGAATGAACACCAGACAGAACTATGGCAGAAGCAGAATGACACCCCTAATACCCCCAAACAAAGCATCGATACTACTACATAATTCTGAACCATAGTTCACCCCTCAAGCTCCGACTCGCAAAAGAGCGCACGAATGAAGATCCTAACCACATTTGGACGTCCTCTAGCCGGTCCAAACCAACCTCCTCCTCTATAATGACCCTTGTTCCAGGCATTCCATGATGATAACAACACACCACGACTCTGCAGCAGCCCACAAAGCATACCAAGGTGGGAAAATAATGGGGGAATCAAGTTTATTAAAGGAAAATTAACAAACAAACACAAGAAAGAACTAGGTCAGCCAACCGCCGTAGCCGAAGGCGGCGGCCGGCCGGCCCAAAATGAGGCCCAGTGAGGAGATTTTCAGAGAGAGAGAGAGGGGTTTTCAGAGAGAAAGTCTAGAGAGAGAGACAAATGGCCAAGTTCTTCTTTTTTCCAAATTAACATAGGACTTATAAGTTTAAAGTTTTGTGAGTAGGACCTAAGCTACCATTAATTGTCAAAACCCCTAAAATAAATTAATAAATAAAGATGAGGAACTTTAAAAAAAAAATTGGGCCTAGGCTACAATTAATCAATTGCTTCCATGAAAAGATGAAAGTATAACAAAGAAGTACATGTTGATGGTCATCCCTATGTTAATAATTATGTGAAGGATGATTCAATTAAAAATGTAATACAATTTACAAATAATAAAGTTAAATTTGTAGGATGAATCAATTAAAGACCTTTTGAACTCTTTCAATTAAAGCATTTTGTGCTTGTGTACAAACATGTTAAGAATATAATATAAATAATAAAGTTTTCTTTATGTAAGTTTAAGTTTTAATGAATTGATGGTTATTAATTCAATATGATATCAGAATAGATAATAAAACTTGTGTTCGAACCTCACCGTCTATTCAAAAATTAAAAATACTTGCATATGTTTGGACTACTTATGAAGGAAAGCCCACAATTCAATAGCACGTTCGAAGAAAAATATTAGTTGCTTAGTTCAACTAATGAAATAATTTCTTTTTGAAAAATTTGTATCAGAGTGTTTAATGCAGCATTTGCTCATACTTTACAACTCAAAAATGATCTTGGTAAGCTAAAAATTTTGATAATCCTGGTGTTTTTAAATTTTTCTTATTTATTAACACTTTTCAGTTTAGAATAAACTGCACCAAATATGATACAAACATTTTAGAACCTAATAAAAATCCACCAAGTTAACATTACACAAACAGTATTTGTAGCCTTATTTTCTTATGCGCAACAAATATTGGAAAATATTCGTCTTGACATAAAAAATAGAGACAGTGCCAAATTGCATGTGAAGCTCCTAACAAGGATTCAAGTGACTCGGTGCTCGCCTCATACTTGTAAGTCTAGTGGTGCCATTCTTTACAATTAGTACTGTATCCATACCCCAGCTCATGTGTCTATCCAAATGGCAGTGCATGAACCACACTCCTGAAATGAAAAATCCAATTAGGGTTAGTATTCTTACTTATGTTGAATGTATAAGAATAGTATCAAACAAATCTTCTTTAAATAGCATGCCACTATATTCATAAGAGAACTGCTCGCAAATGTAGTTTTTATTAATGTAAATTTTATTAACCAATAAAATACCTTAAAATGATAGTTTACCAAATTATTAACTAAGATTCTAATTATATAGTCTAAAAATTGAATGAAATAATTGCGATAAGTTCTATGAAATGACTTATATTGATTTATTTATTTTTCTTTCTAATTTTCAATGACTCTTATGCAAGTAATTATCGTTTTCCAAAAGATAACTTAATTTTTTGCTCACCTCCTCCTCAATAAAAAATTCATATCGTCCAAGGGAGATGCCCTCTACTTTGGCTAATCATAAACTTGGACGAATTTGATTTAAAAGCATTGTTCAATAGCCCAAGATCAATTAATTTTTGGTCATATTGTTTCATTCAATTTATTTAAGCTTCAGTTGAGTTAATAGATTAAATCAAACGAATGACTATGAAAATCAAATTAGTTCCTCAAAGACAAAATCATAAAATAAATGTACCAATGTGAATAATCATTTATACCTGGATTATCAGCTTTAAACCTTATGGCAGCCCATCCATTCGTAGGGACTCCAACGGTGTTCATCTCAGGTGGATCAACCAAATTAAACCCTTCAGGATCAGTCTCATTGTCGAAATTCCCAAAACCAAATCCAACTACATAAAAGCTATAACCATGTTGATGTATTGGATGATTCTCAGCACCATTTAGAACATTGGTTCCTTGGAACACTATTTCCACACTAGAATTGTATTTCAGAACCCTCACCTTTGTGTCTTTTTTAGGTGTCAAAACATTATCAGGCACATCATCAGCTGTAAAATTGAAAACATAAGGTGGCACACTAGGAAAATTCGTTTTGTAAATCCCTCTAATTTGTTTGTAGTATGCTTGCAATATATCGACCTTTGGATCCATAAAACTTATGTTGTTCATGCTTGCTGCTAGCCTAGTGCCATTATCACAAGAATTATTGGCGCATGGTAGTGTGTTCATAGATAATGTTATAACAAGTCGTATATCAACTACTTTTGGGACATCAACTGGATGCTGCGTGCTTGCTAAGGCCCTAAGACGTCGGGTAAAATTTGTTACAGCATTGATGTCTGTATAATTAGGAAGGTTTGGAAACACAGGTGCCAATGGGGATGTATAATTTCCACTGTATTCGACTATCGCAGTTGTAGTGGTGTTATCATAAACAACTCCTGCATATGCTCTCGCTGCCATATAGTAGTGACTTAGGGATTGATTTGCAGTTATCAAGACATCCATGGTTTGTCCAGGGGTTATCATGATATAGTCAGTTTTTATCGGTTTGAGGTAAGCTCCATCCATTCCAACCACTGTGAGATTATGATCAGCTACCATGAAGAACATTTCTTCGTTCATAATTGAATTGATGATACGAAGAAGATAGGTCTTTCCAAAATCAAACATTATTCTAAATGTTCCTGCAACATATAGACCATGTTACATAAGTTTATATATATGAATATAATTAGACCTAGCTAGCATCCATGTGACTTAATAAATGACACTAACATAGCATCCTAATTAGAATTACAAAATATACCAGGTTTGGAACAATTGTAGAGATCGCCTGGTTGGCCATTGATGGTAAAAGCATCCGATATGTTCGGTTCATCTCCATTTGCTAGGGCAGTTTGAATTATTTCCATTACATCTCCCTTGAACCACGATGCTTCAAGTGCAACAAGAAATGAGCAAATAATATGTACAATTTTTTGCACAAAAGAAATAATATGCACAACAGTGACTAATGTGTACAGGTATAGTGATTCTCTACTAGGTTCACAACTTGAAATTTGTAGCTTTGTGTGGAATAATACTATTCCTCCCAAGGTACAATTTTTTGGTTGGTTGGCATCGAAAGATAAAGTGAAAACAGCAAAGTTTTTGCACAAGATTGGAGTTTTAAACAGTGATGTTTCTACTCTATGTATTTTTGGCAAGAATGAGGTTGAATCTGCTACTCATGTTGCCACTGTTGAATTCACCCATGTGTGAAAGGGGTGATCATCCAAGTCAAGATTGGTTGGCAACAATGTGAAGGCAACCAACCAAAGTCAACAATGGCAACCACCAACCACCAACTAAGTCAAGGTTGGTTGGCAAGACATGTGAATGGGCAACCATCCAAGTCAAGGATGGAGGCTGCCCACCTACTCCCTCACCCATAAATGGAGGTTGAGAGGAGAGGCAAAGAGAGAGAGAGATAGTGAGCAAACCGTGAGAACCGAGAGATGTGAGTTAGAGAAACCGTCTCTCTCGGTGTGAGAGAGGGAGACGGGTAAATGGGTGAGTGAGAAGAGTGTGAGCTTCTCCTCTGTAATATTTTTGTAATCTCTCAATTGAAATAAGTGATAAACGGTTCCTCTCCCGTGGACGTAGGTTTTAATGCCGAACCACGTTAAATATTGTGTCTCCTTGTGCATGGGTGTGTTTTTCTGCTTCTAATAATTTCTATAAGGTCTTGGGCGGGATTCCAGATCCCAACAGCCACATTACCCCTTTTCCTGGAAATTATGTTTTGAAATGATGCAGTGGAGGGGATTTCAATGCGTATCCCCTGGCATAGTTGAGGGCTTGTTCCTCTGGTGGATTGGTGGGAAAATGAAGAAGTTTGAAAGAAAGTTGTGGAGGGCTATCCCGCTACTAGCTGTACTATGGTCAATATGGAACTTTAGAAATGAGTGTGTTTAATGGGATTTAGCCTAATTTCTTGGAACTAAGGGAGCTCATCAAGATTAGACTAGCCTTATGGTTCAAGGCCTCAATCCAAGGGCTTCATTACTCAGTTAATGATATTGTGCATAACCTATAAGGCAGATAAGGGATTGCGTATGAATTGCAGAAATGAAGAAAACAAAGCAAGATTTGGTGGAGATTGAGGAGAATGGAGTAGTAGTCAAGGGTTGATGTTGGTTCTTTGGTGTTACATTGTAATTGTTGTTTTATTCCCTTTATTGTTGGTTTCTTACCAACTTGAGACTCAGCAAATGATTGGGTAGGTTTTTTGTGCCAACTTAGTTGAGATCTTGAAATTTTACTATGATGCTTGATACACTTTCCTTTCCTTTGTTGATTTATTGCATGTACTTTGTATGTTTTTGACTCCATCAATAAAAGCTTTTTGCTTATCAAAATATATATATATACCCATTTTGTCCAAAATACGTGAGTGAGAATGTTTTGAATAAACCATTTAAGTTTTGGATGTATCCCTAAACTAACATAGAGAGAGAGAGAGAGACAGAGAGAGAGAGACCATACCTAAAACAATGGGAAACTCTGCATGAGGTTTGGGAAACGGGTAATTGGTTCCAACTTTCGGGTAGATAATGATAGGACCATGTACTGTGGCTCGAGACCAATCACTGTGGGCATGCCACCATAGGGTTCCTTCTTCTGTCGAGAATATCAGCTCATAACTGAAATTAGCTCCTGGTTTGATGGGACACTGCGTTACATACTCTGGCCCGTCAGACCAAGGATTTCTTGGTTGGTTCACTCCATGCCTATAAAAATAAATGTCAAAACATCACCTAATTGCACTGCCTAATATGTCATACTCTGACCCATCAGTGCAAGGATTTAGACTTCATTAAGCTTTTATTAAACACCACCAAATTGCCCCATGTTCCTTCTTTCTGGTATATCAGGTTCTCCTTCAGAAATACTATATGTATACAAGGGTGGACTTATAGATGGGCTAAAAAGGCATGGCCTCTCTAAGTTTTTCAAAAAAATTTATTAGTTCTCTATTTTATGCATATTTTTTACAATATATATGGAATAACCTGCCAAGTTCTGAATATTTATTATTTTGATCATTAATGTAATAAGTATTCTTACCATGTATATGAGATGATGATTCTCCACTATTTCACATCTTACATAATAAAATCAATTTTATTAATTAGATTTTATAAAATATGTAAATGTAATTTTTTTTTCACTTACAAAAATGACAAAGGTAGATTTTTTTATGTTTTTAAATTATATGAACCAATAAAGTTCTTTAAATAGAACATTCTGGAAGTGGTGTTATACTTTGCCTCGTTGCTTATGGCTTTTCCCTATCAACTTATTTTTCCTTTTTTCTTGGTAAATAACTAACAGAAAAATCAAATACCTTAAAATAATGGTTCAATATCTTAACCCTACATATATATGCCGATAAATAAAATAAAATAAAATAAGAAAAAAGAAAACAGTGGGCATACCAAAAATGTTTTTAAAAATAAATAAACAGTATGTGTGTATGAGAGAGAGAAGAGAGAGAGAGAGAGAGAGATGTACCAGTGAAGGGTGACATTATAATTCCCTTGATTTTGCACATTAACTATCAATCTATCACCTTTGCGGACATGCAAAGCAGGCCCTGGAAATAGTCCATTTACTGTCAATATCTTCTTTGTGCTACACAACCTAGTATAGCTAGTTTCGTTTAACTGTAGAACAAAATTAATAGTGTAAATAAAAATAAAAAGATAAGATTACTAGGTCAACTATATATGGTTAATTGTTGAGAACTAATGAAGAAATGATCATATATGCTTAATTACATGGTGAGAATGTGAGAAAGAATAATAAAAAAATGATTGTGTTTCTTGTTACTTCAAATCCAGACTTTGATGTATCTTATGGAGCATCACAAATGAAGCATTTTTAACTATAACAAAATCAAATGTAATATAGCTTTTTTGGGGGAGTTACCTGAAAAGTTAGTTTATTGGCTAAAACTAAGTATACATCAAATGGAGTTTGTTTAATACATGTCTAGCTTTTTTTGACTTGCTATCACTTAATAGAGTGATTAAAGTAAATTTTTTAATGAAAGTAAGTCTGGCAAATGTGATAAGATATTTGTAGCAAAATAAACCTTTTATTTTTATTATTACAATGAGTAGATTTTTAAGCCACAACCAAAGGAACCTAATATCTAGCTCTAAGATTGCAATAGCAAGGATTTTTTTTTATTTATTTACCAAATTCACTTTATTTTAAATATATATTTTAAACAAAAGTAATTTTAAACTTATTTTTAAAAATCGTGTTGTTTTCTACTCCTTGGTGTGATGATGTAGTGCACTGCGATTGATGACAAGATTAAATACAGATGTATATACTAGTAAACTCGCAAAAATTTGTTCGGTAACTTAGAATCACCATGTTAGTTTTTGTCCCAACTATTTATGATTGACCACCTACTTTGTGGATATGTGAAAAGTTAAAAGCTCAATGCCGATCATAAATAATTGAAACTAAAAATTACGTGAGGATCTGCAACTATAAGTACCTAGCGGAATGCATGGTAAAGTACTTACAACAAAATCAATAGAAGGGATTGTCTTCTTGGCCATGGAAAAAACAAACAAATTCAAGAGCAAAAACCCTAAAAGCACCAACTTCAAATTTTTCTTCAACCCCATACTCTCACTATAGAAAATGAGACTCTTTCCTTGTGCTATGTCTCTTGCTCAAAGTCTTCTTGAAAAGGTGTTTATATAAGCTTTGATTTGCACTTTGGTGACGCAGGGCTACAAATTAATTTTCCAGAGTTACAATACTTGAAGCAATAAACAAACATATATAAAAATGATATATATTTCAATTGGAGTTGGCGATGCCACACATTTTTAGCCGCCTACTCTCTTATTTACTTTCCTTGGTTACAAGCAACCGTTTAAGTCATTGTCAAAAAAATAAAGTCATTGAGGGAAAAAATCAGGATTCATTCATTAGGCTGTGATTGGATTGTGAGCTGTGATCAGGCCCGGTCTAAGCTTTTCGGGGTCCAAAGTCAACAATGAACTAATAAATATCACTAGATCATTTGGGGTCTTTCACATTTTTTTTTATTCAACCAAAATTTTTTTTAAAGGTAAAGGACAAAAAAATTGTGTCAAAAGAGTTAGGGTTAGGAATTAAATAGGGAAAGAGAGTGGGCCCTTTTAATTTTGAAAGGGCCTTTAATTTTTCAATGGGTTAATTTATTTTAAGTTAATTTGGGCATTCTTTAATTTTTTTTAGACTCAAAACATACCTAATATATTATACTAAACTATAATAGGAGGGGTCCCTTTTTTGGGTGTATTTTGAGGAGTCTTAAGTCATGGCCTGGTGGGCCTACGCCCAGGGCTGGCCCTAGCTGTGATTTGAAAAGAAAAACAGAAATAGAACGAAAAGAAAAATGAAAATGTGAATAAAATCTTAATGAAATATAAGTTAATTGTTTTTTCCCATTTCCCCATCTTATTCCTTCTTCTTTTTTTTCTTTTTTTTCCCTAAATCTTTATCTAAACAAATGATCCAAACACAGGTGGTGTTTGAGAAGTTTATGGATTGGGTTTTTTTTGATGTTTTACACTAAAAGACAAACTTTTTGCAAAATCAAAAAAAACTAAATCCAAACAAAATATCACATCCAACCCCATAATCATTCACTTTTTCTCTCACAAACATTACATCCAACCACAAAAAAACCCAACTATCTTCCCAAACACCAAAAATTTTTTATCCAATAATATTCTACAACTAAAAAAATCTACATAAATCTAAGCAATTAACCTAATGGTTATGAACTTTTAAGCTGTGTTTGGATCATGAATTTCAGTAACAATTTAAAAAGGAAAAAAATAATGTGAGCGAAATATGAATGAAATATATTTACACTTCACTTACATTTCATCCACTATTTTCCTTTCTCTTTCTAAATGCCTATCCAAATTTATGATCTAATCACAGCCTTAGGAGATTAAACCGTGTCCTAGTCAATTGAAATTATATGTATATCCACAAAAGTGAAATCCCAAATATATATATATATATATATATATGAGTAATGCTACACTTATCACTTCTTTATACCACCTTTAATGTACTATTCCATGTGTTAGTACATTATTTAACATAAACATAAGTGGTGGAATCCATCATACCAACATTGAGTTAACACATAAGGTGGTATATGAAAAGTAGCATATGATGAGATAATATCAACTCCACGAGCATCAGCATCACTACCCCAAATAGATGAGGCTCAAGCATTGTAATTCATTAGATATTAAGCTCAGTTGTTATCAGGCAGTTATAACTACTTTCAGTTACATAGTTAGATATAGGATAGCTACATAACTAACTCTGATATTATACAAATAGGAAACTTTGTACTGTAGTTCTGATCATCAAAGATATTTTTTCATTTACAATACAACTTCTTCATGGTATCAGAGTTTGTTAACTCCAACGAGTCAAGCTTCTTCAATATCCTTCAATAGAGTCTGTATCTTTATTCCTACCAGTCAATCTTATTCTTCTGATCAACAATTTGAATTCATTTGCCACAATCAAATTGGATTCTACAAATTATTTGATCTGAAAAAGTCAATTTCAAAACATACTTCGAACTACAAATCTTATTGGCTACATTGATAGTTCTTCTCAATTTCCTCCTTCACTGATTCATGATTCTACGGGAAAAGAGAGTACCAATCCAGAATTTCTCACATGGAAACAAGTTGATTCTCATCTATTAAGTTGCATCATTACAACTCTCACTTCTGCTGTGTTTACATCCGTTCTACATTGTTTTACAAGTTGTGAAATCTAGACTCTTCTCACTAAAAGATTTACTTCATTGTCTAGATCACATATTCATCAACTCAAGGACAAACTCAATGTTGTTTCCAAGAAATTCTTATCAATGGAGAATTATCTACTCCAGATCAAAACAATATCAGATCAATTAGCTCTTGTTTCTTCTTCGGTTGAGGAAGATGACTTGATTCTCATTGTTTTAAATGGTCTTCCAGTAGAGTACAACGCCTTAAAGACAGCAATAAGAGCAAGAACAGAACCAATCACCATGTCAGATTTGTCCTCTCTTTTGTGTTCAGAGGCCTTGCATGTTGAATCTGAATCACGACTTTCTTCGTCTCTTTTAGACCTCACTGTCGCATATTTGACTACCAAAGATCAAGGATCTAAATCTCACTATAATTCTGGTTTTCTGGAACATAAATCCTCTAGTTACAGAGATGGATTTCTAATAGAGGTGGAAGGTATTTTCCAAGAGGAGGTCATTTCAATCATAGAAATGGAGGAGGAGATCTTCCTATTCCTCACAACAAACTTCTTCACAACCAAGTTCCTTTTGCAATTTGTTGATTTGTTAGATTTGTGGCAAGCCTAATCACACAGCCATAGATTGCTGGTATATGATGGATTCTTCATATACAGCAGCCTCTTATTCTCCAAAACTTCTTTTGTTGCCAGTGCACCTACCTCTTCATCAACTGCAAATTGGTATGTTGATTCTGCAGCTACAACTCATGTTACTCCAAATCTGACAATCTGCACCACTATCAACCATACTATGGTTCTGACCACGTAACTGTTGGCAATGGTACCTACATTCTCAAACAACATACAGGTTAAGGTATTCTTCTCACTCCTTCTCATCCTTTCAAGGTTAATCATATTCTTAATGTACCTTCTCTATCCTTCAATCTTCTTTCTGTTCATCAGCTCAAATCTGATAATAATTGCAGTATTACCTTTGATAACAAGTCTTTTGTGATTCAGGACAAGACTACTCAGATTCTTCTTTACAAAGGGGTCCATAGTCATGGCCTATATCAAATTCCATCTACATTTTGGTCTCACAATTCTTCTCTTCAACACAAGCCAGTTTCATCTCCTGTTGCTTGTCTTGCTACCAATTCTGCTTCTACAACTGCTTGGCACATAAGGCTAGGCCATCCTTCTTCCCAAAAACTTCATGTCTTGCTTAAGCATTACAAGTTACCTGTTTGATCTCATTGTACTACAAACTTGTGCACACATTGTACTGTAGCTAAGAGTCATAGACTCCCTTTTACTTTGTCTAATTCCTCTGTTAATAAGCCTCTCTTTCTGATTCATAATGATATATGGGGCCCATTCTCTTGTTCTAGTTCTAATTTTAAATACTATGTTCTATTTGTGGATGATTTTAGCAAGTTTACTTGGGTATATCCTATGTTACAAAAGTGAAGTGTTTTCAAAATTTCAAGAATTTAAAGCATTTGTTAAAACTCAATTTGACACTAAACTTAAAGTTTCGCGCTGATGTGGTGGTGAGTTTACTGGAACTCTCATGTCCTCATACTCCTCCTCAAAATGAAGTTGCTAAACGCAAACATAGACATTTAATTATACTACTATTGCTCTTCTTCATCAATAAGCTCTTCTATTATCATTTTAGTTTGATGCTTTAGCCACTTCTGTGTTTCTTATCAATCGATTACCTAGTTCCAAATTGCAAAATTAGACTCCATTTGAGATGTTGTTTCATCAATCTCCTGATTTTAGTTTTCTCAGAAGTTTGGTTGTCGATGTTTTCGTTAGCTCAAACCTCACACTTCATATAAACTCCAACCCAAGTCTGTGCTCTGTGTGTTTATTGGTTAACATCCTTCTATTAAGGGTTATAGGTGTTTTGATCCCATTTCCGAAAATGTCTTTTTTTCTAGGCATGTTGTCTTTGATGAGACTTTATTTCCTTTTGTCTCTCACCCTTCCCTACCTCCTACTACTGTTCCTCCCTTATCTCAACTTCATGGTTTCTTTTGGCCACCTCAGTCCAGTTTGTCTGCTTCTATTCCTCACCTCTCTGCCTCACTCCTCTGCTCCTAGTCGTAGGCCTTTTGTTCTTTGCTCAGCTGTTGCTGCTCCTATGGCTATTCCTGCTATGGCTCATGATGTTCCTAACCCTACTACTGTTGTGTCTACAGCTGCATCTATATCTACTACTATGTATATAGTTGCACCTATATCTCTAGCTATTGCTGCTACTGTGGCTATTTCTGCCACTGCTCCTACTGTGTCTACACTACTCCTCCATCTCCAGTTGCTGCTCTTTCTCACTCCTCCATTCCTATTGGTTCTGTTCACATTGATTTAAGTTCTTATGCTCCCTTAGTTTCCTCTCTTAACACTCATCTCATGGTCACTCACTCTAAACATACTCTTCTTTTCATTTGACTGTTTCTTCTTCTCTTGATCCTTTTTTGCTTGAACCTTCCACATGGTCTAAGGCTCTCACTATCCTTGCTTGGGCTACTGCTATGTCTAAAGAATTTCAAGCTCTTTAACGCCAAATGACTTGGATTTTCGTCCCTCATCCTCTTCACAAACATGTTATTGGTTGTAAATGGGTTTTTCGCCTCAAAAAAAATTCTGATGGCTCTGTTGCTCGCCCTAAAGTTCGATTGGTTGCTAAGGGCTATCTTCAAAAGGAAGGGATTGACTATCATGAAACCTTCAGCCCTGTTGCTAAGCAACCCACGTTCCGTATTTTTCTTAGTGTTGCTCTTCACTTCAATTGGCCAATTAAACAACTGGATATCTCCAATGCCTTTCTTCATAGCATTCTTGAGGAAGAGGTGTTTATGGATCAACCACCTGGTTTTGCAGATTCTTCTTATCCTTCCCATGTATGTCAATTAGAAAAAGCCCTTTATGGTCTTAAACAGGCTCCACATGCCTGGTACTCCACTTTTTCCTCATTTTTAATCACTTATGGATTTATTAACAGTCGCTATGATTCATCCTTATTCATTCATCACTTTTCTTCTTCTCTCATTCTGTTGTTGGTGTATGTGGATAACATTCTGATTACTGGGAGTGACTCTGTTCAAATTGCCACACTTATCACCCACATGCATTCTGCATTTTCCATGAAGGAACTGGGCAACATTTCCTATTTCTTGGTATCTCTGTGTTACCCACTTCAGATGGTCTATTTTTGTCTCAACACAAGTATGCTTCTGAGATACTTACCAAAGCTGGCATGACCAATTGCAAATCTTATCCTTCTCCTATGGCTACTAAGCCTTCCTCTTCTCTTGATCTTTCCACTCCCTTTGCTTAGCCTGCTTTATATCATAGCTTGGTGGGTGTTTTACAATATCTTACCATCACAAGACCTGACATTGATTTTGTTGTGAATCATGCTTGTCAATTTATGCGTGCTCTAACTGTGGCTCACTTTAATTTTGTCAAGAGGCTTCTGCGTTATCTTCATGGTACTTTGCATTATGGGCTCATTTTTACTGCTAGTTTATTGGATCTTCATGCCTTTTCGGATGCGAATTGGTCTGGCAGTGTGTAGGACTGCAAATCTACTACTGGATATTGTGTTTTCCTCGGTTGCAATCTTGTGTCTTGGATTGCCAAGAAACAAAATACATTCTCTCGCTCCTCCATTAAAGCCGAATTCAGGGCTCTCGCTCAAGTTGCCTTTGAACTAACTTGGCTTCAGATGCTCCTTGCTGAATTACATCTTCCTTCTGGTGTGCCTACTCTCTGGTGTGATAATCTTTCTGCTATAAGCTTGACCTTGAATCTTGTTTTCCATGCTTGCACAAAGCATATTGCTGTGGATTATCATTATGTGCTTGAACAGGTTGTGTCCAAGAAACTTGTTGTCAAGCATGTTGGCTCTTCTGACCAATTTGCAAACATCTTTACTAAGCCCCTTTCTTCTGCTTACTTTGCTTACCTCCAGCACAAGCTCATGGTTCGTGCCTCCCATCTTCGCTTACGGGGGCCTGATAAGATAATATCAACTCCACGAGCATCAGCATCATTATCGCAAATAGATGAGGCTCAAGCATTGTAATTCATTAGATATTAAGCTCAATTGTTATCAGGCAGTTATAACTACTTTCAGTTACATAGTTAGATATAGGATAGCTACATAACTAACTCTGATATTGTATAAATAGGAAACTCTGTACTGTAGTTATGATCATCAAAGATATTTTTCATTTACAATACAACTTCTTCAGTATAAACATGAGTGTGAGATCCATTATACTAACGATGAGTTAACACATAAGGTGGTATATGAAAAGTAATATAAAATGTGATAAGCAGGGCGTAGCTATGTAGGGCCAAGGGGGTCACGTGGCCCCCCTGGCTTGTGGGAATTTTCTTTCTTTTTTTTTAACATAAAAAGAATTTTTAAATAAAAAAATTTATAAAAATATTATTTAAAGTGAAATGTCAATGATATTTTTAAAATTATGAGAACAATAATGGTTATTTTGATTGAAAATAAATAAACTATAATAAGTCATATTATTATTTATGAAAATTTCAATATAATTGTGATGTTTATCATTATTAACATACAAACATAATTAATTTCAATAAAGATATAGAATTTATTGAATTGTTAGTTACATTTGACATGTGAAATTTATTCTTCATGTGGAGTTTATCCTCCATGTGTTTCTTTCCATTCATAATTAAAATAACCACTATATAAATTATAATCAAGCAACACATCTTCAATTATAAAAATAAAAATAAAAATAAAAATTACAATAGATCATAACTAATATATCAGAATGAATCATAACTAACTATTACTTGATATATAGTCATAACCAAAATAACAACCACAAGAAGTTATAATTAAATTATATATAACACTATAATGTGTTATAATTAAAAACCGCGAAGATCATAATTGCAACATATGATAGACACTTTTTTTTGCGGTATGTTTTAAAGAATTTCTTTACTAAAATCTTCTATCTCAACTTATCTTCTTTTTTAATTTTCCAATCCACCTATAAATAGTTACTCCCAATATTTGTATAAAATTTAATCTCAAATCCTTTAATTTAAAATTCACATTTATCCAAATGAACTCTTAATATTTAAGTTTAGTAATATCTCATTATTGTTTATTATGAAAAAAAAAAATTAATGCTATCATTAATTTATGCCCCCTCTTCACTGAAATTCCTAGCCACGCCACTGGTAATAAGTATAACATTATATATATATATATATATATATATATGGGAACCATTGAGTCCCATAAAAAAAAATAATAATAATAAAAATAAATAAAAAATTGGATACAATTGGGATTAAAGGAAGTTGGGATTAGATGGTTAAAAGACAAAATATCCTCAAATTACGAGCACTGTACTATGTCGTCCATGCCTAATGAATTTTTTTTTTTTTTTATGAACAAAAAAAAAAAAACGAAATTTTTATTTATATAAACCACCATGCCTAATGATTTTAACATGAGATTGAA